>OY728152.1:1180923356-1181548356 GCA_963277665.1 Viscum album | reverse complement strand
CCTAAGTATACACTATATATTTTTCTTTCCTTTTTGTGTTTTGTTTTTTTCCACCTTAGAGTCAGAATTGGACATAATAGGATATCAATCTAAATTTTTTTCTATATGGATTACGATGGTGATATCCTTTTGGTGTATATAGGCTATATAGATGGTGTTTTTGATGGGGGGATCATTTTTTGGAGTATTTCCTTGAGGTTTGGATTCAAAATCATTTAGAGGGATGGGTTGTGAGATACGAGACCCGGATGAGGATTGTGATCTTGTTAGATGGATACTCTTGTGTATGCCAAGTTGATTTTGTTTTAGGTTCATTCGATTAGATCTCATAAGGTGGGATCGAGTAGTATCTCTAAGAACATCTTGGATTTCCCCTTGATATTATGGATTATTGCTAGAGGTTAGATTAGTTGAGCTTTAAATCCTGTATTTTACGATCATAGAAATAAGAGCCTCCAGTCTGGGTTGATGTTATGAGATGGGGGTTGCGAACATGTGTCATTATTTTGTTGATTTGGGTTTGAGGGACCAGTTTGAATGACCTTATGGACTAGATAGTACCCAATGATGGTTTTTTTATCGGTGAGTTCAGATGATGTTTTCATATAATGGGATTTCCACCTAGGTTTTTATTATAATGAGGATCTATTGTAGGGTTTCCTTATATTGAGGTTGTCACAATGACTATTTATAATTACCTTGTAAGTGTTCTTGGTCTTCTAGATTCCATTAAGGGAACCTTATTGATCAAGGATCGGTTAGAGGTCATTAAGTTCCATTTAAGGATGTTTATAATATTGGTATTAACCAAGATTTTGGATGAGAAAGAGTAATCCCTCATAGGATTTATTTTTCTTACAATGACTTTTTGGCCATTTGAGGATATTTTGATGGGAATCTACTAAGAGATTCGATGAATCAAGGGAGTCCCTTGTAGTAATTTGATTTATGTTTTGACCCCAATGACCAAGGTATCCCTGAGTTTTGTGATCTATGAAGATATTAGTACTTCTAGTTGATCCTTTTTGAATGATGGGTTCAAGAGTTTGATCAACCCAATTTCGGTCGAAATTTTGTTGAGATTTGAATGGCACTGCTAGTTTATCCTATATGAATTTAGTTTTGAGAGTGTAACACCTTGATATTTTGTGAATTTTTTTTCAAATTAATTTAACCTTTTCAATATTTTTCACTTTACATAACACTAAAAATAGTTTATTTTAGCGCTATGTTTCACATGCGTTATACGCAACACCAAGATAGTCATGAATTACACACAACCTAAATTTTAGTCTTCTATAAAAGTTACATCAAGGTCATATTGTGTCTTGGAGTATATTACATGAAACACCAACTTGGCGTATGCAGCACACAACACCAACTTGGCATACGTTACACGCCACACTAATTTCAATGAAACATCTTTGTATTGTTATAATTATTTAAATGATATAATTATAATCTTTCCATTACACATAGTAATAGTAATAGTGATAACTAATTTTAAAATATTTTTTATAATGATTCTATATAAATAAAACAAATTTATAATGAAAAACATAATTTTTGTAAAGTCTGAATAGTTTTTAAAATACTATTTTTGCAAAAAAACTATTCTTCTTGTACTTCTTTGAAAAGTAATAAAATTATTTTTAGACACATTCAGAAATTTAATTTTATAAAATAAACTTAATTTTAGAATTTATAATGTGGAAATTATCTTAGGGTGAATTTTTTGTATTTTTCTGAGAAACTTCATTTTTTTGATGAATAGTAAAAAATACCATAATTTAATTCAAAACTTCCTTTTCATCTAATTTATTTATGAGGTTAAATTATATTTTAAATTTTTTCTAAACTTTAATTATAAAATATTGTTATAATTTAATCCAATTTAGTTCATTGTAATAAATTTCACTTTAAAATTGGCTATAAAAACATAGCAAAAGATTGGATGTTTTACTTTAAAACCCCTCACTATCATCCTGTCATAAGGACTTTTTTAAAATTAATTTCTTCCACTTGGTGTTTAGAATTTATAAAATGGATTACATTTTTTGAATAAAAATAATTTATAATGTATAATAAGGTCAACTTTTTTAGACCAAAAATATTAGTTAAAGAGTTTAAAGTTAATTACCACAATTAAGAGAAAAATTAGGTTAATAAAGTAAAAAACCAAAACTTTAGGACCCAAAATGACCGATACACTTTTAACACAGCCATTTTATGGCCATTATACATCCATGAACCTTCAATTATTGAGTTTTTTGGTTTTTTATGGCTTTTTGTTTATAGAAATGTGGGTACACTAGACTTTTTTCAAAAACGCCAAGTGTGTCCTTTCCATTCCCTATAAAAGGCCACCAAATATCCCTATTCTTCATACCTCTAAAACCACTTATATTAAGACAAGATAATCCCAATACATTTCCTAAAATATCTCCCTTCTTCCTAGAATCCTCCTATAGGGAATAATGCAATCCTAGAAAACCGTTTGGCACACACCAAAAGGAGTTACTCGATTAAGTGGTAACAAATTATTTTAGGTCCCTTTTATTATTTTGTTTATCCACCACATACACTATATTTATTCCATTATTTTATAAAAACACCGGTATATTAAATATTATATGATTTTTTATGCTGTGTAATTAACCTACACTTACACACACCTCTATCTAATGGGTAACGAACATAAAGTTTATGTGTGCGGCAAACTACTTACTCACTAAATGATGATTGTTCAGTTTTCCTTTACCGCCTCTCATAGTGGACATTATGATGTAAAAATTGGTTATTTATTTAATATATCACATTTATTATCTATTTAATCTTATTTATTCCATTTACAACACATATCATTTTCCCTTCTATTTGGTTTAAAATACGATAATTTTCTTTGAAGAAGTGTGGACTATTGCCCCCTCAAAGCGATCTGTTTCATTCACACACTACATGGAATGTATTAAGGATGGGTTTAGTGATCTTATAAGATATATATAATATAATAATTGTAATTTAATAATCATATATATATATATATGCGTATATAAATATATGTCATTTTCTTTCTTTCTATCAATGTGACAATAAAAACGAAAATAGCGTTCATGCATACGTATGGCTGACCGTCTCCATGAATAGTTTCTTTCATTTAATACTTATATATTATAAAGATTATTATAATAAATTTATACTGAAAATAAATTATATTTATATCATGGTTTAAATTCTATAAATCATGATATAATTATAAGGATCAATGATTTAACAAATAAATACACACGCGAAAAACAAAGCGGATATTACCCAAAGTGAAACCTTAACATAGAATTGTTAACAAGAGTGTAATATAAAGTCATAATAAAACCATATATGGAAATAAATATAAGAATATTATTCAGTAAAAAATGTATAAAAAACTTACATTTATTATATAGGAATCTTGTACGAGTATGACGAAATTCAAGACATAACATAATGGAATTTCATCACACCTTTTATTTACATTAGATACAAGCTTTATTCACCACTCATTATTTTTGTGTGGTGTGTATACTATACAAGTATTTATTATATTATTCATATTAATATTCTTATGGGTATTTAAATATTGATTCTATGATATTTATTCCATGGGTTTAATTTTTCAAATGTTACCAGATCGGTAAAGTAGTTTTGTCTCAAATTTCCTTCTTTGAGACATATATTTTGTTATGCACCTATGTTATTTAACACGGTGTATAAGATTCCAATTGATATGTTATATAATAAATCTCATTATATTAATTATATTTTATTCTTCATGTAATTTCATTTTATTACATGAAGAGTATGATCCTAAGTAACCATGTTGTAAGATTTTGTTGAAACAATCTCATCGATTTTGGAGATTGTTAATGATTATGCTTCTTTTGATGAAATATTATGATATATCTCAATAAAAAGCATAAATTTTCTTCTATTATGGTTATTCATGATATATTCATTGATTGGTACCATTTTTTCCATATTTTGATCATAATAAAGTTAATAATGTGTTTTTAAGAATGCTCGGCTTTACCCTTTCTATATCTGGAAATCCATGTTCCTTCAAAAAAAATGTTTTATAAAAAGGGTTACTAAGAATATTCTACTATTCTTATAAAATATTTAAAATAAATTTTTAAACTTTTTTGTGTTTTTCCAAATTTTTCAAATTAATATTATTTTTGTTTTCTCAATGATACATTTTTCTAATGTTTTTACCATGTAAAAGTAATGTGATTTCTACTGCGTACAACATGTACAGACTTACCCACTGTCAATTCATTGAATATTTATTTTCTTGTTTAAAAGGAAGATTTTTAATAAAAAAAATTCAAAATAGATTTTCTCGTAAAATTTTTTCAAAAGCTTTTCAATATTTTTTTATATGTTTTTAAGGAAAATGGTTTTCAAAAGTTTTTAAGTTTTAAAGATACTTTTTCATAGAAGACAGGATATTTACCTCAGTAAATGTTTTCAGAATATCCTTTCAAGTTATTTTAAATCTAAGATAACATCCATTGATGTTAACCATTCCATTATAAGAAAATTTCCAAAGGTTTTATTCATATTCCTTCTTTAATGTTTTATTTTTTGATGGAACGATGCTTATAACACCCATTTCAGTTCCATGGGTTTTATGATTTTGAAACCTACTTCTTTTCATGGGTTATGCTTTCATGAAGTTATTATGAAACATATCTCTCTTCATAGGTTATGATGTGATGAAATTTTTTTGATAAACATTTAATTTCATGGGTTATGATTTGATATTTACAAAACCTATTTCTTTTTATGGGTTATGATATTATGAAAGTTTTATTATCTTGTGGAACAATTATGAAGGATTATATTATGAGATGGATAGGACCTATATCTCCCATTAATGAATTGGGTAATGATAAGTTATATATGATAAAAGAGGATACACAGTTTGTATACCAAGCCCAAAAACAAGAAGGTATACGGGTTATATCATGAGCCTAAAAGTAAGAGGGTACACGGTTTGTATCCTAAGCCCAAAATAAAGAATGTACACCAGTTGTAGCCCATGACTGAAAACAAGAAGGTATATAGATTTTATTCCAAGCCTGAAAACAATAAGGTACATGGGTTTTAGCATGGTCATAAAAACAATAAGGTACATGGTTTGTAGCCCAAGCCAAAAATTAAGAGGTTTCATGGGTTTTTATCCCAAGATCGAAGTAGGTACATGAGTCATATCCCAAGCCTAACATGTTATAAAGGTCTCAGTAGGTATCCTTGACATAAAATTTTCTATTCTTATATATATGCCACAAATTCTATGTATTATTTCTCAGTTATAATTTCATGGATCATGAATTATGTTTCCTTATGATTCATGTCTTATGAACTTCCAAGATTTATCCCATAACTCATGTTTATGATCTTTGATATGAAGGGTATGATATTAAAATGTTATGATCATGTTCTTGTACCCCTATGTTCACGTTTATGCTTACATATATCCCTTGTTTACTCTTTCTAATCATTTGAGCTCACCCCTTTTTATGTTTACTACCCAATGTTATAAAGAAAGGTTTAGGTAGAATTACTAAAGGTGGAGAAATTTATGTGAGATGTTGAAGATCTTTCAGTAGGATATAATATTTCATTTCTATGTTTCCAAATAAACTAAACTATTACATTCCTCAGGCATGTATTTTTGTAATGTACTGAATATTAATCTTAAATGATGTAATATCCATGTATGTCAAGCCTGGTCTGCTATAGTTGGTATCATAGGAAAGGTTTTGTCAAACTTTGGTAACTAGGATTATAAAACCTTAGTGAGATACCAAGGCATATTTCTAAGAATATTTCTAGGGATTTCTCTAATGATAAGTCTAAGGAT
This sequence comes from Viscum album, assembly GCA_963277665.1. Classification (NCBI taxonomy): domain Eukaryota; kingdom Viridiplantae; phylum Streptophyta; class Magnoliopsida; order Santalales; family Viscaceae; genus Viscum; species Viscum album. The sequence continues at coordinate 1,181,542,451 of OY728152.1, read as the reverse complement.
AAGGATAAGTATAGGAAATTTTCTTGGAATTTTGGTAAAGGATGGAGTGAATGGTTTCATAGAAATAAATCCTTGTCTGGATTCTATAAGTGGATGTGTCTCTAGAATATATATACCTAGGAGTAACAACTCTGACAAGATGTTCTAGGTCGGACTCAGGGTAATCTGGTATGGGACAACGGGCCTTGCTATAAACCCAGTTTGACACTCCCAAAAGATATTCTTTGGAAATTCATAAACTCTTCATGAACCATTGTGAAGGATTTGAATATAAGATAAATATGAGTAACCTTGGATAAACCTAATTTTTCATATATTAACCAAGGTTCCATGATTATTGCATCCTATAAGTTACTTTTCATGATTGTGTGGTTCCTCTCTATGATAATTGTTTTCTACTCTATGTTTTTTGGATTTTTTCAATGGGAAGAACCTTAAGGAACTGCGTTAATGGTGATTATGAGGGAAAAGGCAATTAATTTTCTCCAATGGATTAAAATGCTTTGGGAGCTAGAATAAAAAACCTCATTGTTATGATCACACATCTTTCTCAATCTATAAATCACGATGAACTTCCACACTATAAAAAGAGGGAACAATGTTCTGTTTATTCCTTCATGAGGCAATATATACCTTCTTTTTGTAGGTCTCCTAATCTATTTTTTTCTAAACATTGGATAAGTACAACTGTAAAGATATTCCCTTAACTCCAGTGTTTAGATCATAAGAAAGTCATTCTAGATGTTTATCGTTTAAAAGGTGAAATAGACCAGTGGTGGATTCTAATCAAGAATACGAGGAAGGGAGATGAAATTGAATCAATGGGTTGGGATGAGTTCAAGAACATATTCTTAAATAGTAATTTCCACATGTTGTTCTTATGAAGATATAAAATGACTTCCTTAAGTTGAAGCAAAATAACGGTGAATTTTTCAGTGCCTATAAGGATAATTTTACAAGACTTTCGAGCTACACTTATGGAATTATCATCCAACTAGAAACTAAGGTTGATAATTTCATCAGTGGATTAAATAAAAGTATTATAAGGGTGTTGTATATAATATTATTTGGTATCTATGAATATATTTTTCATTGTCTAATCAAATATTAAATTCAAGTTAGATTTATGTATCAATATAAAGGTTTTAACAAGTATAGGAAGATGGAGTTCAAAGGAAAATCAACAAACCATGGAGATATGAAGATAATCCTTCATTTATTCTCTAAGTATGGAAAGAAGCATGGTGGTTATCTTCTTAATGGGACTAGTAAAAAATTTAAGTGAGGAAAGTAAGGATATTGAGTGGATGAATAAAAAAGTGAACTGAAAAAGTTATATAATGATGCGAATAATGAGAAAACTCCTCAAGATGAACCTACCAAACCTCAGTGTTTCAATTTTTGGGAGTTTGGTCATTTTACAAAAAAGTTCCCAAATCCATGGGTAAATAATGGGAATTAGATCCAAAAACCTATGAAAAAAATGGAAAAAGGGAAATAATATGAAATCATAATGGATGATGTGATCCATGATAAGCGGGGAACTCCATAGTGTGAAATTTCCAATGCGATTCTATAAAAATAATATCTATGAAAATATTATTGATCCTTTGGTGAAACTTGTTATGATTATAATAATCGAATATAGTTCTCTACATGAATTTTGGACTAATAAAATCACATTTATTTTCTATATTTACAAGGAGGAACCCAATCTTCCAATAGAAAAGTTTTTATAAGATAAGATCTTATTTAAGAAAAAAATGTGAATTATCTTTTGGATGAAAGTATGTTTTCAATAAGTATTTATGGAAATTAAGATTATGAACATGTTTTCAAGAGAATATATGATGAAGGTATTCACATGTTCGGTATCTGATGACACATTGGGGATCAATGATAAGCTGATTTCATGACCTTATTTCTACTATTTTTTTATTTTCATCTTTCAGAAGGGGAATAAGGTAATCCATTCATGAAAAGATTAATTTACAATTCATATGAAGTATTTATGTATTATGGTTGTATTAAAAACCTTAGTAAAAATTATATTTAATGATTAACATTATTTCAAGGATTTCTATAATATTTGGGAAATTAAATTAGTGTGGTTTTAGAAAAGGATGTCATATATTCCTGGTGAAAACCAATCATGTCTGACTAGGTCATGGGTCTTGAACCCATGAATGAATGAAGATAAGGGTTTCGCGCTTAAAATAGGCATACATGATATCAAAGTTAATGTGACTTTATTTTTTTGAATAATTATTAATAATGAACCATTAGAGTTACTTTTTATGTTTATAGATTAATGTGTTAACCATATTGATTTTGAAGAATATTTAGAGATAAATAGTTATAATTTTCATTCTTTTATGGGCCTTAAGATCTTCTAAAAGTGTATTTTATCACTTCTGGCATCAAAGTTAATTTCTGGATGTCTAGTAAATGAAGTAATGAATGAATTAGAAATTGTTAAAATCATAACTAAATAAAAAAAATTATAGAAATATATAAAGTAATTAATTTCTATATATTCTTGGTCAATAAAATAATAAATCAATGTTAGGATAATGATCAAAATAAAACACATTTTCATAATACCTTAATTTTTCTGAATCTATGGCCTTCTAAATCATAACATATTTATGAATTTTAGGCCCAAAACTTTTCTTCAATCATTCACTTATTTTTGATCGATGACCTTAATCACTCCCTATAAATATTTACATTTTTCATCCATGTCCAATATTCACAACCAACCTATGTTATCCTATGTGGAAACCTAGTTATATGTTACTTTGGGTAACCTTTATGGTTCCAACTTTCCATTTTTATGGGAAGTTTTAGTATCCATTTTTATGATGTGGGCTTCTGTGAATGAAATTTTCAATTATTAAACATTTGATAAATCAGACAAATTTTGAGGGAGAAATTAATTTTAAGGGGGTAATAATGTAACACACTTAGATTTTTCAAATTATTTTTTTCCAAATTAATTTAAAATTTTAGATATTTTTAACTACACGTAACATTGAAAATATTATATTTTAGCAATATGTTTCGCATGCATTATATGCAACAACAAGTTAAGCATGCACAACACACAACATAAATTTTAGCTTTCTCAACAAGGAAAAATGAAGATAGCTTATGAAATTTTTTATGTTACAAGAAACACTGACATGGAATATGCAACACGTATCACCAACTTGGCATACGTTACACACAACACTAAATTTCTAAAAAAATGTCTTTTTATTGTTAAAATTATTTAAATGTTATAATTATAATATAACCCTTAAAATTTGTAATATGAATAGTCATAAGTACTTTTTAAATATTTTATTATAATTTTTTTATATAGAAAAACATATAGATAATGAAATACATAATTTTTGGTAAAGTCCTTATATGTTTAAAAATACAATTTTCTCAAACAAACAATTTTCAATGTCTTTCAATTAAAAACAATAAATTTTATATTAGACACATTTATAAATTTAATTCTATAAAATAAACTTCTTTTTTTAATTTATAATTTCAAAACAATCATAGGGTGAATTTTTGGTTTTTTTTAGACACTTCATTTTTGGATGAATAGTAAAAAATATCGTATTTTAATTCAAAACTGTCTTTTCGTCTAATATATTTATAGGGTTAACTTATATTTTAATTTATTTTAAAATTATTATTAGAACATATTTTTATCAATTAATCCAATTGAGGTCATTGTAATCAATTTAATTTTAAAATTGTTTAGAAAACCCTTGTAAAAGTTTGGAGGTTTTTACATAAAAAATCTGCAGCGCCGTCCCATTAGTGGGAATATTTTTTAAATTAATTTCTACCAATTATGTGTTTATATTAGTAAAAATTGATTCCATATTTTAAATCAAAATAATTTATAATTTATAGAAGTTTAAACTTTGTTTTTTAACAGAAATATTGGTGAAAGTGATTAAAATTAATTATAATGTTTAAGAGAAAAATTAGGTAAATAATTTACTAAACTATAAATTTAAGACACAAAAAGACCGATAAACTTTTCCAAAAACTATATTATGGAATTTATTCTCCCATTAACCTTCCATTATTGGGTTTTTTTGTTATTTATGACTTTTTCAGTTAAATATGTGGGTACACCCAACTTGTTTTCAAAAATACCAAGTATGTCCTTTCCCTTCCTTAAAATAGTACACCACCTATCCCTCTTATTAACACCTCTCAAACAACTTATTTTAGCCCAATATCTGGCCAATAAAATTCCCAAAATCCCCCCTTCCTCATAGAAGCCTCCCCTTTGGATGAAATTAATCCAAGGATTCCTTTTTTTACAAACCAGAAGGAGTTACCCGATAAAGAGCTAATGAATTCTCTGAAGCTCTTTTATTTTATTTTCTTTATCCACGACCATCCACTCTATTTATTCCTTGATTTTATAACAACACTAGTATCTTAAATATTCTTGGATTTTTTATGATAAAAACTATACCTACAGTTACACACACCTCCATCTAATGCGTAACGAACATAATGTTTATGTGTGTGGTGAACTACCGCCTCACAAAATGATGATTGTTCATTTTTCCATTGCTGCCTCTCATGGTGGACATTATGATGGAAAATATGTTAATATATGTAATATATTGTATTTATTATTTAATATTATTTATTAATTTTATGACACATATCTTTTTACTTTCCATTTGGTGTAAATATGATAATTTCTTTTGAGGAACTGTGGACTGCCCCCCCCCCAAGCGATGTCATTTATTCACACACTGCATGGAATGTATTAAGGATGGGTTTAGTGAAATTTTATGATATATATGATATAATAATCCCAATTTAATTATGATATATATATATATATATATATTTCATTTTCTTTCTTTCAATACGATAATAAAAACAGAAACAACATTCATTTATACGTACGACCTACCATCTACATGAACGGTGTATTTAATTTTATACTTACATATTTTATAGATTATTATAGTATAAATATAATGAATATAAATGATATTTATATCATGGTTTAAATTCTAAAAATCATGATATAATTATAAGGGTCGATGATATAATAAATTAAGACACATATGAAAAACAAATCAGATATTACCTGAAGTGAAACCTTAACATAGACTTGGTAACAAGAGGGTAATATATGGTCATAATACAACCATGAATGGAACTATATATAATAATATTATTTTTTAAAATATATATATATAATAAACTTTCATTTATTATAGAGGAATCTTGTCCTATTACAATGAGATTCAATACACAAGGTAAGGGAATGTCATCTCACTTTTTATTTTTGTGAGATACATGCTTTATTCACCACCCCTTCCTTTTGAGTGGTATGCATACTACCCATGGATGTATTATATTATTATTATACTTAAATTTATGGTAATTTACATATCTATTCTATGATATTTATTTCATGGGGTTAATGTTTCCAAAGATACCAAATTGGTAAAGTAGTTTTATCTCAAATTGTCTTCTTTGAGGCACATATTTTTTATACACCTATGTTATTTAACAAGGTGTATATGATTCAAATTGACATGTTATATAATGAATATTTTTATTTTTATGTTATTATATTATTCATTTAATTTCATTTTCTTACATGAATTTCATGATCCCATGTAACCATGTGGTAAAAGTTTATTTAAAACATTCTCATCGCTTTTAGAGATTATTAATGATTATACTTATTTTGATGAAATATTTTGATCCATATCTCAATAACACTCATGAATTTTCTTATATTTTGTTTATTCAAGATATATTCATGTATTTGAACCATCTTTTCAATCTCTGGTGCATAATATAGTTAAGAATTTGTTTTTAAGAAAATCCAAATTTACCCTCTCTTCAGTGAGAAATATTTATTTCTTCAAAACAATGTTTTCTAAAAAGGGTTCCCAGGAATATTATACTTTTCTCCTAAAATACATAAAAGAAATTTTTACACTTTATTATATTTTACCAAATTTTTAAAAGTAATATTCTTTTTTCTTTCTGAATGAGGAATTTTTCAAATTTTTTACCATGAAAAATGAATGTTCTTTTTACCTCGTACGACCTATATTAACTTTCCTTCCTTTAATTCTTTGATGATTTATTTTTATTTTTAAAAGAATAATTTTTAATAAAAAAAATTAAAATATATTTTCAAGGAAATGGTTTTCAAATGTTTTTCAATAATCTTTTATATGTTTTTAAGGAAAATATATTTCAAAAGGTTTTATGTTTTGAAGATCCATTTTCAAATAAAAAAGGATATATACCTCAAGAAATGTTTTCAAAATATCCATCAAAGTTATTTTAAATATAAGATAACATATGTTGATGTTAATCATTACCTTATAGTAAATTATCTAATGGTTACATTAATATTCATTCTTGAATGGTTTATGTTTTAATGGAATAATGCTTATGAAACCTGTTTCACTTCCATGGGTTTTATGATTTTGAAACCCAATTTTTACATAGGTTATTTTTTAGTGAATTGATTATGAAATCTATATATTTTTGTAGGTTACGATGTGATTAAATTTTGATATTACCTATTTCATTCCTAAGGTTATGATTTTATGTTTATAAAACCTACCTCTATTTATAGATCATGATACGATGAAAGTTATATTATCTTGTGGAACATATATGAATGATTTTATTAAGATATGTGTGGGACCTATATCTCCCTATAATTAATTGGGTAATGATAAGTTGTATATTATCTCATATGGTACACTGGTTGTAGCCCATGCCCTAAAACAATAAGGTATATGCATTGTATCCCATGCCTAAAAGTAATAGGGAATAATGGTTGTAACCCAAGCCCCAAAACAAGGAGGTACATAGGTTTTGGCCCAAGCCAAAAAACAAGAAGGTACATGGGTTGTAGTACAATCCTGAAAACAAGAAGGTACCTGGGTTGTAGCCCGAGCATGAAAACAATAAGGTACATGGGTTATAGCCCAAGCCTAAAAGTAAATGGGTACACAGGCTGTTATCCCAATCCTGTAGAAGGTACATAATTTGTATCCCAATCCTAAAATTTTATAAGGGTATTGGTAGGAATCCTTAACCTAAACTTTTCAATTATTCTATGTATGCCATAAATTCAATGTCTTATTCCTCCATTATAATTTTGGGATCATGATTTTTGTTTCATTAAGATTCATGTCTAATGAATTATCAATCTTTATCCCATAACTCATGTTTATTATCTTTGATCTATAGGGTATGATCTCATAATGTTATGATCAGGTTCTCATACCCATATGTTCATGTTTATGATTACATTTATCCCTTGCTTAACATTACTAAGTATCTGATCTCATCCATTTTTCTGTTTAATTCTATAGTTTACACGAAAATGTTTTAGATAGAAGTATTAAAGGTAGAGGTATTTATTGGTGATGTTGAAGTTCTTTCAACATGATAGAATATTTTGTTTCCAAGTTTCCAAAGACACTAACCTGTTATGGTCCGTAGGCATCTATTTTTTCAATGTACTAAATATTCATCTAAAATGATGTAATATCCATGTATGTTAATCTTGGGTTGCTATAGATATTTGTATTGACCCACTAAAAAATGTATCATATGGATGTGAAATCCTGATTTTTGAATAGTGACACTGAGAAAGAAGTATTTATTTAGAAACTAAATGTTTTTATTCTAGATATTGATGGAAAAAATTGTGTAGATTAAAAAATCTATTGTATGGTTTAAACCTAGTTCTTGGATTTTAGTACACAAAACTAGATAGATTCTTAATGAAAATGTGCTTTTAAAAAATGAATGTTGGGGGAAATTTGTATATAAAATATAATTCCATATGTACACAACTCTTCATAGTGTATTTTGATGATATAATTTTTCTAGTGATCAAGAGTGCCAATGTAAGGAATTTTTAGAGTAAATTAAAGAGAAGCTTGATATGTCCTTGATAGGAGAACAGAATTATTTTCTAGTATTACAGATTGATCAAAAATCAAATATCATATTTTTTTCAGAATAAAAATATTTCAGTTAATTATTGAAAATGTTTGGCATAGAATAACAAAGAGTGGTTTCAATGCCAATTTTTATTGGTTCGAAAAAATGTAATGATGATAATGGAAAAAAGTTTAATTAAAAGTAATTTAGAATACTCATTGGATGTAGGATTTGGTTCCCTAAAACAAACTTATATGTAAATTTATGATTACCTATATTTATTTTTTAAAACATTAATAAAATTATAATCATATCATGGTTGTTCTTCTATGTGACACAGTATGTGATAATGTCCTAAGAGAAACTGTAATGTTGAAAGTTCATAGTTGTTCCCCGCTATGATGAGGACCCAAAAGTTCCATAATCATATTCTTAAATATATATTATATATCTAGAATACATATTTTTATGGAAAAAAATAAGATATAGACTATCAGGGGAGAAGACTCCTAGGATGTTGAGGAACTTTCTCAGGGTGTACTCAATAATTAATTTCAATTTCGTGATATTATGGGAACATGAACCACAAGTGGGAAATCCACATTTATATGTTTCATTGGATGTTATTATCTATGGATGTATTTATTGATCCATATACTTTAATATTATTATAAATGGATATTATTAGTCTTATACTTTGATGTATTGATGAAAAATGTGACAACATGTATTAATGGGGAAGTAAAATAAATTAGGTGCGTCATGAGTAATATTGAAATAGTGAATAATGTGGGAAAATGTTTATCCCTTCTGTTATTTAAGGTAATTTGATAGCTTTGGGAATTTTATAGGAATGAAAGAGCCTAAATAAATCCATGGATATGGTGTTATATGAGTATGTTCATAACTATAAAGTCAAATAAAGAGACATCGTGCATATATATTGTTGATGTAAATAACCCAAACCAAGTATCCCAAGGTTGGTGGTTACATTATTACCATGGTACTAGAAACAATGATTCACATCCTAAAGGAAGAAGTAGTTTAATAGTGTTTAGAAACTAGATACATATTTCAATTTCACATTATATTTGAGAAAATAAAATAAAACATAGTATTTTCTATAAGAACAATACTATTCCTTTTAACATATCTCTGAATATCAATCATAATACACTTCTGTACATCATGGGGAGAGGAAACATAAGAAAGGGGTGAGATCAGATTCTCAATAAGGGTTTGAGTATAGATAAATCTAACACAAAGTAAACAAAACATGAATAATATGCCCAAGATAAATAATAATGAAATATTCCAGGTAACTAATACCATAAAATTGGGGTATAAAATCTTGGATAGTATAACAATATAAATAGTCACATGTATAATAATAATTAATCTCATAATGTTTGAATGCATAATGTCTCACATCATAATCTCATTTCCAAGGCCTTGTTCCAAGACAACATACAAAAACACGTAAGGAATATTCCAAATACCGAATCTAGTTTACCTTATGAGACAAAATAAATGAATCAAGGGGCTATAGTTGGCCCCACCCATCACTTACTAAGTCTAATGCATTCATCATTAAAATTCAGAAAGACATACTCAATATTAACATTTTTTTAGAAAAACTATCATATGAAATTCCAAAAATGTCTCTAATCAATGAAGATAATCATCAACCATCCAGAATAATATGGATAATGGTATCAAAATAGTGCATCCCCAATAAATAAAAATATTCACCAAAAAATGTTCACATAGATGAATATACTTTAAAAATATCACAATAAGCTTTCTTGAGGAAGTTATACTTTTCACTTTGAAATAAAAAGTTCACAAATATTAATGAAAAAAATTTCATTGAAATAACCTTTTTAACTTGTAAAGTAAGCTTCAAAACATTAATAATTCATGATGTTGTGAAAATATTTTCAGGCCATATAAGTTATAAAAACATTTCATTCACACTTTTGAAAGAAAGGTCCAAAGGTAACTCATTCAGAACACGATAAGAAGATTCATTATAATCCATTTTGTAAAATTAAAACATGTGTAAAATTTTATTTAATAAATAACTGGAGAATAATAAAAATATTCTTTAAAATATTTTAAAGAAAAAATGAATAAGGAATAAAAATATTCTCGATAGAGAAAAAAGAAAGTTTTACTTAAAAAAATATAATTTTTCTATATTTAGTACTTAAAGAGTGAAAAATGAAAGGAAAACTTTTAATTTCCATAAATAACAAGAGAATAATAAAATATATTTGTTTTAATATAGAAATATCAAAGAACACCCCCAACAAAGACATTAACATAAACAATCCTAAATAATAATGGGGTTGTGAAATAAACCCTTACCTCAAGTTTGAATTCCTTAAAAAGAATTCTCACCTCATATATAATAAATATATATTTTTTATACCACTATTCTAGAACCAAACACAAATATATCATACCATATGTGATTTACTTATAATTTTTTGTCACCCATTAATTAATAATTCTTCGCTAAAATCCTTACTCCAGGTAATAACAACTTTATTTACCATGTATGTTTTGGTTCAGTGGTTTCGATCTGTGTACATTGATCATGTTTCCACAACATATTGAATTTAAATCATGATATAAAAATCATGTATATTAATTATATACATTTTTAGGGTCATCCATATAATTTATTAATAGAAAAATGGGTTACACCATTCACGAAAATGGTAGGTCATACTTATGCAGGAATGTTGTTTTCATTTTTTAATGAATGGAAAAAAATAAAGGAAAATAATAATTCACCTTTATGAAATCATTATTATATAATATATATCAAATATATTCATCAAATATTTCCTTATTACAATCAATTTAAAACATAAATAAAAAACAAATTGCATCGTTTCGTAGCGGTTACGCATGAGCGACGTTATTATTTTTCAAATAGATTGTAATGTAAGAAGTTAGATATGATATTATAATTCTATAAGTATAATTATTTCATAATGATCATATATAAACATTTAACCCAAAATAATAACCATTTATCTAATATGGTTGGGAAAATGAGTTATACCGCTATATGGAGATGGTAAGTCGTATGTACGCACGAGCGATACATTCACTTCCCATTTGACAGAAAAGAGGGTGGATAATGGTGATTTAATAATCATAATAATATTTCAATATATTTATGATATTGAAGCTATTATTTTATGAAAAATATAATATATTTATAGGATCTAAATAATAAGTAAAAAAAGAAAGTGATCGGTTAAGGTGATTACCTCTACATTAAAAGAACTCCATGTGATCTCCTCCTAAGGCTCCAGGGAAGGTATTTGGGGAAGAAAAATACCTCTAAAATGTGGATAAGGAAGTTGATAAGGTATTTTATCATACTATTTTTTAGATATATGTCTCAAATTATATTAAGTGAGAGGAAGTAGGGGTTTCCTTTTATAAGGGGGGAGAGGAAACACTTATAATTTCATAAAACAATAAAATATAATAAAGTAATTTTAAATACAAATGATTACAAATGACCATAAATTTCGGTAAAAAGTTTCTAGGGTTTAAATAAAATAATAAAACAGAATTTATATAGGTTTTTGTTCCATTTTAAACCTTTTGGTTTTATTAATCCCTTTGTTAATTATTTTTAACCTTAACTGTGGTAACAACTATTTTAATAATAAAGGGTTATGAATGTTACCATGAATGGAAGAGTTACTCATAAATGGACTATGGATGATGTATTCAAACATATTACATTTACATAGTTGAAGGTAATATTTTGTAAATTAAAATAATTTAATAAATATTATTTATTATAAAATATCATTAATGTTAGTTTTGGAACTATTCATTTAATTTGACATTAAAGACTCCAAGACAAAAAAGAAAATAAAATATAATTATTTTAAAAATCTATAATATGTTATATTTATCTAAAAATTTCATATAACACTGTAAATCATTAAAATATATTACTTTTAATATTTTTTAAATAATTTATTTTATTTTATTTATTAATTGAATAAATACTATATTAGCATTGTGCAAACATTTAAGGTAATTATTTAATCACCAAAAAATTATAAATAAATATCCATTATGAATATAATTAAATTATTCACAAAAATAATTATTAACACTCATTCACAACTTCCTATTTCCCCATGTGAAGACATAAGAGATATTTTGAAACTAAGAGAGTGAGTTTTTTAAACTTTTTTGGTTTGAATATTATATACATCATTTTCTGGAAAAGTATTTCTTAATAAATAAAATTTTAACATTAATGTGAAAAGGAACTAATTACTTTCACCCAATAATAATTTACATGAAAAATGGTGACCGTATCACTTTTCCTTAACCGAGATTGACATGATTTACCCTTTATAATAGTAATAAATTTCACCATAGTTATTATTCAAAATGCCTAAAAATAAAAGAGAGTTATTTACAATATTAAAAACTCCTGATTAAAAATACGGAATCTATTTTAACAAATTCAATACCTCTAAATGGTAGGAATTTATTTTAAAATAATATTTCAAAACGCGATAAAAAACCCTCTTTCTAGAAAAATATAGTTTTATGCATAAAATATATTTTTTCTTATTCCATGCATTGTAGAAATATTGTATGAATATTACAACATTTAATTAAATATATAATATATAAATTTCATAAAAATCATTTAGAAATGGTGATTAAATTAAATTGTTAAGATAAAAATACATTTTTTGTATAAAAACAATTTATTTATAATTTATCTATTTTTCATTCAAATTATTTCATTTTTTCATTATAATAAATTGATAACGAAATAATTTATTTTATACTTGTTTAAACTATATATTTCTCATAAAATAGTTAATCCTATACATACGCATCAACAAAACAGCTAGTTTATAATTCTATACTTTATTAAAGATCATTTATACTCGGGGCTGCATATATCGCAAGCTACCGAATAAAATAATTTTATTTAAAAACAAATATATCATAAAATATCATGGCATTATATCCTTCCCTCCTTAAAAAATTGATCATAAAAATTTCCATAATTTCACCTCATGAACAGATTTAAGTTGTTATTCATCATAATTTCTTCAGGTTTCCACATCACCTCTTCTATATTATTATTTCACCAAATTAACTATTCCAGTTGAGTTGTTAGATTCCTCGACACTCATTATATAGTATCGAGAATCTATATTGGATCTTCATAGTAAGATAAATTTGTTTCCATTTCTATTTCTACATACATGAACACATGCTTTTTAAGAAAACATGATCTCCCACTTGAAATTACTAATATTTTCTTCAGTTAACGGTATAGCCCTTTTACCTTATTTGAGATATATTATTATCATTTATAATAGTATTTAGCCTCATCATTGTCTCCTCAAAAATTTTGTTTCCTACAAGATTCCTTTCACAAACATCATCCCAACAAGTTGGAGTACGGAATATTTATTCATATAATTCTTCATACGGAACTATATAAATACTTGAATGGAATATATTATTATAGAAAAACTCTACCAAAGATAAATACTCATCCTTCATACCTTGAAATTCATGTGAGAATGAAGTTGAAATGTCTTATAAAGTTTAGATAGTCCTTTCAAATTTGCCTTTAGATTGAATAAGATATATATTGATCAAATGAAGCACAATATTAAGAGTCTTATTTAGACTTTTCCAAATTTTATATGTAAATGAGAGATCATGACCAGACACAACTGAAATAGGACTTTCATGAATTCATACAAAATTATTAATATAGAGTATTACAAGGAACTCTAGAGGTAAACCTTCTTTCATAGTAAGGAAAAGTGATTATTTTGTGACGAGATCAAAAATAACCCATATTGCATCATTTTCTCATAGAGCCTTTGAAAATATAGTGAAAATTATATTGAAATTTCATCAAATTTCCCAAAATAAATAGATATGGGTAACATGAATCCTCTAGGATGTTTTGTCTCATCCTTCACCTATTGAAAAACCAAACATGTTGACCCATAATTTGTAATTGTATACATCATATTATCCCCCCAAAAAATGTTTCTTCAAATATCTATACATATTGGTACTACAAGGGTGTATAGAGAAATTATAGATATGATCATAGTCTAGTCATTGCCTTTTTATCTTAGGTATAGATGAAAAAAATAATCACTTTCCCAATTTCATTATGTCATCTTAATAAATGAAGTCTATCAATTTCCCATTATTCATGACCTTGATTTTCCATCCCACATTACAATTTTTATTCAAGAAGAGTCCCAAGAGGGACAATACAAGGAATAGGGAAACCATACCTAGGGGTAGAAATATTGAATTCCAAGATAATCTCCCCAAATTAAGTTCACCCCCCCCCCCACCCCAGTTTAAAATGAGTCACATTAGAAAGGCAAAAAACCTAGGTACCAGGGACCGCATGAGAGGCCAGGTAATCCGCCACTTTGTTCCCCTCACGCCAATTATGGGTGACACTGACATTGTTGTTAAGGAGTGACTTGAATTGTCTAATAGTATATGAAATTGACTAGGGAGTGGTACCTTCACTATGTTGAGTGATGTTTCACATTCTATAATAATTCCCATGTCCATCTTTAATAAATAAATGAACATAGGATCCATATCAATCCTCATTTTGTCTAAGACTCCATGATTATTCTAGCTCTATGCATCTTCTACCTTATTTTCCTTCTATGAGTGGTAGTGTATTAAGTAATCATAATACCTGAGTACCTTGATCCATAGCCTTTGTCTCATGTTGAGAACGTTTTGTGAAAAATGAATTTCAACCTCTTGTGGTCTGTATATTTATTGCATCTTTCACTATAGAGATAATGTCTCCAAATTCTCATAAAAATGATTACATCATAAAACTGAAGATCATGTGTTGTATAGTTTTATTCATTATTCTTTAACTCTATTGATGCATAATAAACAATGTTATCATTCTACAAAAGGAAACAAACAAGTCCCTTCATCGATGTATCACTATATTTTAGAAATCCATCATTTCTTGATGGTAGAGTCAAGATCCAATAATTCACCAATATATTTTTCAATTCTTCAAAACATTATTTCCATTACATTATCCATATGTACATGAACCCTTTACGAGTAACCTTTGTTAATGGGTTATCCAATCAAGAAAATATTTGAACAAATTGCCAAAAATAACATGCCAACCTAAAGAAACCATGTACCTCAGTTATGTTTGTTGGTTTATACCATTATTGAAATATCATTGTCTTCATAGGATCAGTTGATATTCCATCCATAAAAAAATATGGCATGTAAAAGAAACATTTTGAGCTCTTAATTAACACTTTCAAAATTTCACATATAACTATTTTATACTATGTTTCCCAAGAATGAACCATAGGTGATTATCATAGTCCTCATAACTTTTAGGGTACACCAAGGTATAATAAATAAGTACCAACAAAAGAAATTATCAAGATGTTCTTTGAATTATGTATTCATCATATCCATAAAAATAGAGAGTGTATTAGTCAATCCCAATGGAATTACTATAAACATATAATATCCATACCTCATTCAAAATTTTGAATTCAGAATATCTCTCATCTTTACTCTCAAATGATGATACCCAGAAAGAAATTCAATCTAGGAAAAATATCGAACTCTGCGAAGTTGATAAAAAAAGTCATCAATGTGACACAGAGGATACTTAATCATTATTGTAATCACATCGATTTCCCTATAATTAATTTATATCCTCATAGATCCATCTTTCTTCTTAATGAAAATAATAGGGGATCCTCAATGTGAAACACTAGGCAGTATTGAACCCTTATTAATAATCTTCTCTATTTTTTTCTTCAATTCCACTAATTCCATAGTGGAAATTATATAGGGATTCTTGGATAAGGGTCTGTAATTAGGGATTAAATAAATGGAAAACTCAAACTCATGCCCTTGTGGATGTCCAGCTAATTCCTCATGAAATACATCAATGTATTCTTGTAAAATAGTTACATTTAAAATTTGATAATTACCTTTTTCCATTCATAGGATATGTCTATTATTCTTCCCTAATGTTTCTACTAAACTTACTCTGATACCAACTATAATATCCCCAACCCTAGTAGATCAGGTTCAATTGTTACATTATTATATTTTTAATAGATACCATCATTCACTTCCCAAATGATTAAGTAGTTTAATAGTATTGGGAAAATAGATACAGACTTGAATATCACATTACATTTGAAAACATTAAATACAAAATAGTATTTTAGTTTAGTACACCATTATTCCATTTATAAAATATCTGTAAATTAATCATAATACAATTCCTAGAATCTTGTGGAAAGGAAACATAATAAAGGGGTGAGTTCAAATTCTTAGAAAAGTTATGCGTACAATGGAAGCTAAAACAAAGTAAATAAAACATGAAAAACATGGTCAAGATAGAAAATAATAAAATATTACATATAACTAATACCATAAAATATGGGACTAAATCCATATATAACATCAAAATATAAATAATCTTATGGATAATAATAAATAGTTTCATAATGATTGAATGCATAATTTCGGACATCATAATATTACCCTCAAGGCCATATGCCATGGAAACATACATAAATAGGTAATTCATATTCCAAATACCCAAATTAGTTTGTCTCATGAGACATACTTATTCCTCTAGGGGCTATATTGGGCCCCTCCCATTAATTACTAATTTCAATTCATTCATCATATGAAAGAGGTGAAACATAATAAATGTAATAATTAATGTTGAAAACCATTCATAGGAAATGTTAATAATTTCCTTAATCAATAAACATAATAAAAAACCATATAGAGTAATATATTTCATTGTATCAAAATAGTTCATCCCATGTAAATCATAATATTCTACAAAAAAATCATAGATGAATATAGTTTAAAAATATCACTATAAGATTTTTGAGGAATATATCATTTTTATTTTGACAAAAAAATTACAAAATATTAATGAAAAAATTGCCTTTGAAAGAAACTTGTAAAATTGTAAGGTGAACTTCAAAATATTAAGCATTCATAATGATGGAAATTTTTTTCATGCTGTATAAATTAAAAAACATTCCATTAATACTTTTGTAATAAAATTAAAAAAGTTACACATTCGGAAAATGATAGGAAGATTCCTTCTAACCCATTTTGTAAAATTGAAACAAGGGTAAAAATTAATTTAATAAATAATCGTATATTGTTAAAAATATTTTATAAAATATTTTAATTACAATATTGATATAGAAGAAAAAGATTCCTGATTGAGTATAAAAAAACAATTTTCATTAAAAAAATGGATTCGGTATTTTGAGTACATAAAGAGTGAAAAATGAAAGGAAAAAAATTAATTTCAACATATAATCATAGGAGAAGAAAATATATTTGGTTTAATACAAAAGATCAAATAATTACCATAGTAGATAGTTTAACATAAACAATCTCGAATAGTGATTAGATTATGAAATAAACACTAACTTGAGGTTTAACTTCCTACATATTCATATGAATCTCCTGTATATTAAATATATATTTATTATAAATTTATTACATAAACATAATATTATAAATCATAACATATATGATTTAAATATAATATTCTACCACCCATTTATTAAAAATCCTTAATTAAAATCTCTATCTTGGGTATTAACTACTTCATTTTCCATGTGTGTTTTGGTTTTATAGTTTCGGTAGTTGTACTTTGATCATGGTTTCATAATATTCAGAATGTTAATAATGATTTAAATACCATATATATTAACTATATACATATTTGTATAGATTCATATAAGTTATAGACATAAAAATGAATTTCATTTTTCATTGAGACAGTAGGTCGTACGTACGCATGAACGTTGTTTTTATTTTTTGAAAGAAGAAATGAAATGAAGGTAAATAATAATTAACCTTTAATGAATAAATATAACATAATATATTTGAAATATATTCATCAAATCAATCCTTATTAATTTCCAAGTAAAATGAAAAAAAACAAATCACATCACTTCGTGGAGGTGGCAGTCCACACGTACCCATGAGCGACATTATTGTTTTCCAAAAGAGTTATAGGTAAGAAGTAGATTTGATATAATAATTAAATATGTACTATTATTTAATAATTATAATATATAACAATTAAACCCATATTAATAGCCATATATAAAATATGGTTGTGGAAAATGAATTATATCTCTAAGTTGAGATGGTAAGTTGTACGTATGCATGAGCGATAATTTCACTTCTTATTTGATGTGAAAGATGGAAGATAATGATGATTTCAAAATCATAATAAAATTTTAGTCTATTCATTATACTAAAAAATTTATTTTATGATAAATAAAACATATTTAGAATATGTAAAGAATAAGTAAAAAAAGTGATTGGTTAAGTTGATTGCCTCTTCTTTGAAAAACTCATTTAAATATCATCTTTAGATTCCTAGGGTTGGAATTTTTGGATTTCCAATACCAATAAAATATGGATAATGAAGTTGAAAAGGTATTTTTATAGGGGAAAATTGATCTAGATGGCTCAATGTGTTGTAATAGAGAAGAGGTAGGGGTGCCCTTTTATAAGGAAGGGAGATGACACACTTAGAATTTCTTAAAAGATTGAAATATGTCATACTCGAGAAAAATGATTTAAAATGGTGAAATATTTGAAGAAATTGTCTCTAGTGTTGAAATAAAATCATCATTTGAGATTTATATAGGTCTTGGTTCCATTTTAAACTTTCTATTTTTATTTAATCCCTTTATTAATTATTTTTTGACATTAACAATGATAAAAACTATTTTAATCATAAAGGGTTATGAATGTTACTATAAATGGACAAATGACTCAGAAATGGACCATGAATGATTTTTTCAAACATATTTCATTCACATGGAGAAAAAGGATATTTTTATTAATTTTAAATCATTTAATAATTATTATTTATTATAAAATATTATTAATATCAATTTTGGAACTATTAGTTTAATTTGACTATAAAGACACCATTAAAAAGTTAAAATTTGAATCTAGTTCTTCTACACATCACTAATATGTTATATTTATCTTAAGAAAATAACACTATTACACACTTAAGTTATATTACTTTTATTATTTTTAAGATAATTTGTTATATTTTTTATTAATTTTATAAATATTTTATTAGTGTTGTGCAAGCATTTAAGTTTAATATTTAATCACAAAAAATTATAAATAAATTTCCATTATGAAGATAATTTCATTATACAAAAAATAAATATTAATATTCACCCAGAAATTATTTTTGTCTCTATTTTAACACATAAGTGATGTTTAACAATAATAGAGTGACATTTTGTACCTTTACATTCTTTAAATTTTATATAGGTCATTTTCATGGACAAGTGTCACTTAAACAAAAGAAACATTCGATCCTCAGGTCACGATAGTCTAATTTCCATCATTAAATAGGAATTTATAGGAAAAATGGTGACCTTATTTCTTAGTTTTAACCTAGATTTACCCTATTTACCCATTACAATAGATATAAATTTTATAATAGTTACAATTCATAACGCATAAAAATAAAAGGGCCATATTTACCAAATTTAGACATCCTAATTACAAACATATAATCCGATTTACCAAATTCAATATCAATAAGTGGAAAAAATTAATTTTAAATTAAGTTCAAAAAGCATGATGAAAACTACATTTTAAAAAAATCATTTTTTAATCAGTAACCAATATTTTTTCTTATCCCATATATTGTAAAAATATTAGATGAATGTTAAAACAATTATTGAACATATAATATATAAATTTCATTATAATTATTCCCCTATAGTGATTAATTTAATTTATTGATTTAAAGATACATTACTTATATAAAGAGAATTTATTTAGAAACTATATTTTTTTATATCCAATGATTTCATTTTTATTTCTAATTAATTAATAACAATAGACTTTATTTTACACATGAGTAAACTATAAATTTTTCATAAATTAGTAAATCCTATACATATCCTCTAATTTAATGGATAGGTTATAATGGTATACTATATTAAAATTCATTTAGACTCAGTGCTTTGTGTATCGCTTGCAATCAAAGTTATTAAAATTTATTTAAAAAATAAATATATCATAAAATATTGAGGTGTTATAGATTACATAATTAAGAAAAATTCTTGTTTGGTGATATTATAAGAAAGAAATTATATTTCCAGGAAATCATCTGAATGAGATTGTATGTCGTTGTGAAATTAACATCTTTCTCTATAGTTTCATTTGTGTATTGATGGATGCTAACTTTGGACTTCGATAAGTTTCACCTAATTCCACTAAGAAAGAGGCCTAGAGGTTCAAATGTTGTCTGCATCTAGAACCTAAATTAAATATTATTTATTATTTATCATATTGAATAAATATTATTCTCAAATATTGTTTGATATTTTTTCACATTTTTTTGATCACATATATTTAGTCAATGGATATTCAAGAGGATATTTGGGAGTAAATTATTTAATTAACGATTATTTTCTATTTAGTGAATATAATATTTATTTATTTAATTAATTTTGAATAATTAAGTTGTATTCATTTATTGAATAAATAATCATTATTCAACGCTTGATAAATATTTTGCAGGAATAGGAGATTGATTTTAATAGTTTGGTGAGAAATAATATATATTAAATATTATTTGAATGATTTTTTAAACGATTTATTCAAGAAATAATATTTAATTAATTAATTGGAATCATTGCTTGTTAAGAAACATTATTATTATAATTATTATTATATTCACGGGGTTTTTTGGGGGATACGAAGATAATAAGGGTGCATGTACAATTATTATTTTCTAACACTAACACTATTTAAATCCAATTATACTATTTTCAGCTCCAATAGTGACATGCTGGTAGTACACAACAACTCTGGAGAACCCTCTCAAGCCCTGGTTAGAGTCAGTTACTTACATGGGGTTTTGAACAACACCCTATAAATTAGTAGTTGTTATGTAAAAACTGCCACCAAATTAAAAATTAGAATCGATTTTGATTGAACCACTGCTAAAATAGAATGGATTTTTAAAAAAAATAGAAAAAAATAGACAATGTTTAAACCCCCTCTAATTTTTTTTAGTTTTTTAAAAAAATATGTTATATTTTTACATCAATTATATCAAAACTCTTTTAATCCCCTAGATTATAGGGGGGTTTAACCCATTCTAAATTTTTTTATTCTTTTAAAGTATATAAAATTCTATAATGAGTGTGTGTAATATATAAATACATTATATAATTGTATTTAAATACAATATAAAAAATCATATAAATACATTATATAAATACATTATATATATATATATAAAAATAAGTATATAAATAAATATTTACAAATAAATAATTAAATTTATATTAATATACAGATAACTATTTAAATTAACAGATCAAAAATATATTTGTATACATAATATAATTATATATATATATATAATATGTATAGATATATTTATATATAAATCAATGTAATATTTTATCTAAATATAAATATTATATTATATTATTATGTATATTATAATTAAATTAAATATTTATTATTTTAATTACATGTATATTATATATAATACAATATAAATATTACCATTCATATACATATATAAATATAATATATATATATATATATATGTTTGTATACATATAAATGAATTCATAAAATATATAATATATATTTGTATTCAAATAAATATGTTATATATATATTATATATTTTTAAAATTGTGTGCATATAAATATAAAATATGTATGTATATATATATATAATATTTGGGTAATATATATTTGTATGTGTATAATATATTTTTGTATTTTATATTTTTTCTGCAATATAATATATATTTGTATATGTGTTCATATATTTATTTGAATAGTATATTCATATAATATATAAATATATAATATACATTTGCTTACTTCTAAATATAGTAAATAAATAAAAATAAATATAATATATTTGTATTTGTATTTGTATAATATATTTTTGTAATATATTATGTATTTGTATATGTATGATATATAACATTAGCATAATATATTTGTATAATATAATGTATATTTGTATTTGTATAATATATATATATATATATAATTGTATAATTCATGAAACAAATGTATATAATATAAATATATACATAATATAAATATGAAAACATTAATATATATTATATTCTATATTTGTATAAATATATACCATATTTATATTTTTGTATACACATTAATATAAATTTATTTAATATTTAATATAAATGTAGACATAATATAAGTGTAAATATATATTTGAGTTTAAAAATAATTTCCATAAATATATTTATAAGATTATAAATATAATTGTACATACATAATATAAATAGAATTATAAATATATGTGAAATATATATTAACTAAAATGTATGTAAATACATGTATAAATATAATGGTTCCCTATTGTGTTTCTTTGTATTTATCTTTTATCCTTGACCGATTATAACATATATGTGTCTGAAAATAAGAATAAATATTTACAAATAAATATATAAATACACATTTTTGTTTGTGAGTGTGTTTGATATAAATGCATTTATAAATATACGTATAAATAATATTATTTAATTTTAGTTAAATTTATATTTTATAAGAGTTTGTCGAATATATATATATGTATGTATGTATTTATATTATACACATATATTTATATATAAATATTTATATTTATATTTATGTACATATATGAATTTAAATATATGCATTAATAAAAATGTATACATATAAAGATATAGTTTATATAAATATCTAAACTTAATAGAATTTAAATTTAATAGAATATAAATACACAAATACATCATATAAATATGAATTCATTAATTTATATAAATTTATATATGGGTTATATATTAAAATGAATTTAAATATATTATGAAAATAATATTTTTTTTGAATAAACATACAACTATATATAATTAAAACCATGTGCATATAATTAATAAAGAAATTCATATAGTGCAGTGGTGGGGTTCCTAACGTATATCCCGGAATCCGAGGTTTAAACCCCATAGAAGAGTTTTTTTCATTGGGGATAGGGGACAGGGGACTGGAGCCGAGACCATTTGGATGGGGGTGGGGGGAACAGGGGACCGTGGGTAGAGGTGGGGAATATGGGATAGGGGCGGGGACTCCTTGGGGTGGAGTGGGGGACCATTGGTGGGGATGGGTGTAGGATCTTGGCTTTTTCAGGAGCAATATCATTCATGTTTCTAGGTACTTTTTTCGTTTTTAAGAACCTTTGGGTTGGGGTATGACCTGGGATGTGTTGTGTGATGTTTTTTAAGAAATTTGGGAAGATAGGGGTAGTGCATGGTTTGT
The DNA here is from genome assembly GCA_963277665.1 of Viscum album. Lineage (NCBI taxonomy): Eukaryota > Viridiplantae > Streptophyta > Magnoliopsida > Santalales > Viscaceae > Viscum > Viscum album. The sequence goes on along the minus strand of OY728152.1, from coordinate 1,181,519,046 downwards.
GCATGGTTTGGATAAACGATGCGCAATATAATTGTGCAGACAGTGGTAGATCTCACTATTCGTGCACAGTTTGGCCTAACTGTGCGGCCTCCCAGGTGAAACTGTGTGCACGACCCAATTTATTCTGAAAAATGGTTTTAAAACTACCCAAACCCCTGAAACCTCTCTATTCCGACCTAGTCTTCGGATTGAAAATTTCTAGGTGTTCCCAATGTCATCTGGAGAGATTCCAAGATGATCTTAACACCATTCTTCGAGATCAAAAACCAGGATTGGAGATCTTCTCTCCTCCCGGTAAGTGGATTTCGTCTCGATACCTCTCTCGTTCTTTCTCTTATTTTTTCTAGATCTTTTCATGGAATATCTCCCCCTTTTTCTTGTATATAAACCTATGAGTTAAGATCTAGATCTAGGATTATGGATCTAGATCTAGATTGGCAGGATCTTGATGCCTTTGATCATAATTTTGGATTTAGGGATTTAGATCTGGAGGTTGATCAACGATGTTGTGCCACTCGGATTTTGGGGATTTCTATTGGGCTAAATTCCGTCAATAAACTGAGGTAGGAGGTCTAAATATAACTCCAATAGTCATCATTTTGATATGTGTACGGGTTTATGATTTTCTAGTTTCTCTTGATGATTGATTTCCTAAATTGGAGTAATTTGAAATGTGGAATTTAATTGAGTTTACCTAAATGATTAATTGATAATTGAATCATAGAACAAAAGAAGGGGGTTTCCCAATTAGATATTTTGGAGATTTTTTATGGGTTGAGATATTATAATTAATAAATTGGATTGATTGTAATAAGATAATTAATTGGGGAGAATTAATTATTAAATAATGATGTAGTCCATGTAAGATAATTAATTATGAGAATTAATTATGTGCCATGATATTGACCAAAGAGAATTAATTGTGAGAATTAATTTTGTATCATAATGTTGATCAATGATAATAAATTGTAAGAATTAATTATGACATGTTTATATTTGATATGGATAATTAATTGTGAATAATTGGTTGTGAAATGGGAATAGTGTTGATTGATTAATTAATTGATAAATTCATTAATTAATTATATGCTTAGTTATTTGTTGAGTTTACTAATGGAATCTTAAATTTTTGACTAATCAATGTATTATTAATGAAATAATGTGGTAAATTTTTGTGAATTAAATAAATATTAAATGGTTGAGATTTTTTTGGTGTTAGACATGGTGTTTTATACCGATTTAAAGTTGGTACTTGGACATGGCATTCCTCCCCAATAGTTATCCATTGTTGAGATTTTGGGGTGCTAGGCAGGACAACCTACACCAAATGAAAAAAGAAGTGTTATGCATGAAGACCAACACTCTACGAGATTTTGGTGCTAGGCATGACGACCTACACCAAACGAATGATAATAATGAATGATGATTCAACTTAGATTTGGGGTGTTATGCATGACGACCTGTGCCAAATAATTAATGATTTTGAATAATGATTCAATTGAGAAACTTGAATTGAATCTTGGACAAATGTGATGATTAGAGATTAAATGAAAATGTGATAACTGTTTAAATTATGCATTTTATTTATTGCTTCATAAATCTACAATCACTATCTTTCGACTGTACTCCTTTTAGAAACCATTGGAGGTGGCCTAATGAGTTGTACTCGCACCCTATTCGGGTCATCTAATCGGCACCATATTAGACTTGATTTTGGTAGGAATGGATAAGGTAAAGGCCCTATGATAGGTTCCAGTTTGGGAATGAGGCATGGGAGAGGCAACCGGACATGATTTAGGACCTGTTTGGGAGTTGTTGTGTCTTTACTTTCAGTTTAATTATAGAAACTTGACAGTTTCATGGTCAAAGAATGTTTTACATTTCAGTTGAGTATTTTATTTTCATGTTTTGGATATCATATGATGTGGATTTTTTCTGGTTATTTATATGCTCTGCACTTGGTTACAGTTAATTACTTCCGTTGGAGTTTTATTCTGATAAAAGAGGATATAGTCTCCCTAAGACGGACTTACCAGACCCTCACTGCTCGTTATCACCTTCTAGTGTATGGGGAGGTGTGCTTGAGGGCAAGTGGAAAACCGGATTTGGGCATCGTTCAGTGTCTCCTAGGTCAGGATGTTATAGTGGGGGACAGAGGAAGGAGGAAAGGCATGGGGAGGCGTTTCAGTAGATTTAAAAAACAAGTGTATTAGAGGCGGTTTTGAACTGATCCCAAAATGGTTTCAAAAAATATATTAGGTGTGGTTCAAAACTATCCCTAAAATATATTTTTACAACAAATTAGGGGTGGTTTTGAATCACCCCTAATTTTCAATAAGGCTTATATACCGCAATATTTGTTACCAACATTTAAAATTTTCAATTCTACAGAATATTTTAGAAGGGTTTTAAATCCATTCTCTATTAAGTCTCGCTAATTTTGACCCTACGTTACCAGTGCTTCATGAAAACCATCGACAAGAATATTTGGAAACCAGTTTAGAAGTGATTTCTCATAACCACATCTAATATATTTAGAGGGTGTTATAACCACACTAACACAAACATTTTTTGTAGTGTGTCATCCCTCATAGGTTCGTTGTTCTTGTGTGGATCACTGTTGGAAGGAGTCTACATGTGATTCCTAAAACAAGATGACAGTAAAATTTAGGGAATTTTTCAAATTCACCAATGAAAAAAACCATCACAAGATAATTCTTTTACAGGTAAAATTAATTATAAAAAATTCTATGATGACCCGTCATTGGTGTCCAGTGTTCTCATGTCAATTAATCTTTGATTCAGGTTTTTTAGTCAAGACGGTATATTCCATGTATATAACCTAATTACACATAATTTAAAATTAATTTATCATACTACATAATCTTTATCAAAAAGTGTTTCATGTGTCATTTATTTAACTCTTACACACCATGTGATGGGTTTTATATATATTAAATATCTAATTAATTCTATATCATATTCTTAAAAAAAATTATGTATAATTTCTAATATAGTTATTATTCCACATGAACTAAAAAATAAAAGGCTAAAAAAATATGTGTCAATGCATAATTAATTTGACAATAAAAATTATGAAATTATTTAATAATACATGTGTTCCTCATTTGGCACAAGTAAATAATATAAAAATATCATATGCTTTTGTACTTCGAATGGGTACTCACAGTGTTTCCTCCAAGGTACATGTTTTTGTACTAGGATAATTTTAAAAAATTGTATAACTTATTTAAAATAAAAATGGATGATAATATTAAGATATTTTCAATGATAATTACAAAAAAATAGTTGATTAATTAAATAAGATAATTAATTTTATCACTATTTATCTTAAATAATAATGATTTGGAATGAATGCAATTTTATTATATGTGTTCTATAGTTTGTATATGGATTATCAAGATCATGGACCGGACCTTTGTATATGATTGGTACCCTTTTAATTTATTGTCAAATTAAATTGATATCTTATGCATCATCACTCTTCTCATTATACAAGGGCATGAGTTCCCATGGTTTCCTTTTATGATAACCCCATAAACCAATCTTTTGGTTCCCCTAACATATATATGAGTAAAAACTTATGTAATGGATGGAAATTCCAAGTGAGTGGAGTTAATTCAAGTTTTTATCCAAGTCAAAACTAATCTAAGAGATACATTGGAGTATAGGTGGAATGTTTCAACACAAACCAACACATGGTTCAAGGTGTTTTTCCCTAGTTCAAAAGTTAGGTTGTCATGCACTAGATAAAATTACCATTAGAAAATTAACATGATCATACCACATTTACTATTTTATTTTTACCATATTTCATGGTTAATTTAATTATGTATCTCCTTAAATGATCATGTGAATTAATGAATTTACAATAATTCAAGATAGAACTAAAATAAATAGTATTATGAATAAATTGTATCTAAGATTTTGTTAATCAATTAAGTAAGACAACTTAATATTGATAAGTACGAAATAAATATAAAATGGTTTTTTCATGAATAAATATTAAAATATATTAACTATTTATATTATGTTGATATATCCTTCCACTACATCGGACAGAATCAAACTATAGTTCACAGTGCCTTTCAGAATTCCATTGGGGATCTTTCAATTGATGAGGAATTTATATCTCAAGTTTTGGGTCGACATAACCTAATTCAAATTAAGGGTTAATTGCCTCGGTGAGACTTATTAAAATTAGTAGGAAAATTTTTATGGAAATCTAAATTCATGATTTCATGATTGGGGAGCCCACTCAACAGAATAAGGAGTTGTGAGTTAAAATAGTTGGAAGTTTATGCCTACCTAAGTACGTTCTAATATCTTGATAGAACTTCATCTAGGTTATGATAAGGGACATATGAATCCTTTACACTAAAATATATGAGAAAAATATATATTTTTATACAAATGGTGAGGGATATTAGGTTTCAATAAAATGGTGGGAGATTAATAAATTTAATATTTATTATCCTACAAACCAGATAAAGTGAAACAATTCAGATCGTATTGATTTTAGAAATGGAAATATACATGACTTAAATTATATTACTATGATCCATACTTGATATGGATTTATATTTTCATGAGAAATGTTTAGATAAAGAAAAATATGTCATATTCTTCATGTCATCTTCCATGTCCAATAGATTATAAAGAAACATGAGGATTTGGATGTGTATAACATGATGTACCTCCTTCATGACCACTATAAAGAAAAGGTTATATAAGAGATATATTATATCTCCAATGCACTATTCACATGCACGCTTTGAGATTCAACACCTGTTGTGCCTCGTATAGTCAATGTGATTGGATACAAAGAACACATACACATATTGAACATTAAATTCCTTAATGATCTATGCACATATGTCATCCTTTTCTTATTTCCTAAATTATTATCCATTTTTATTTGGAATTAAAACATGATAAATAGTGAGAATACTCTATCATAACTTCTTACAGACATTCTCTAAGTTGACAAGAACATGGGCGTGAAACACCCACAGTTCTGATGGTGAATAAGAGAATGAAGAACAAAGAAAAGGGACCCTAAACTCACTCCAAAACTAAATATACTAACCACAATCCTTCAAAAAATAATAATATTCAATGGAAGGAAAAATAAAAGTAACTGGTATGTTTTTCATGTGAAAATTTAGTCCACTAAAAGAGGAACAACACCCAAAAGAAAGGGAAAGCAGAATGTGAATTCGTTACTATCTTTAATCTTTCTATGTCTACAAATTGGGTATCATATATATCTTTTAGTTCTTACATTTCTATCAAAATGATGGAATGATTTAGATTTCATAATATTTCTAGAGGATCAGTAGATCTTTGATCATCCAATAGATAAAAACTCAATACTTTGTCTATAGGAGACTACCACCTCTTTTTGAAAACTTGAATGATTTTGGTCATTAAGAGTTAATCTGGCAACATAAAGTTATGGGGATATCTTCAGGGATCATCATGGGGATGTATTATGATGTCTTTATGGCTCATGTGGAATGGATTATTCCCTTGAAGAAGAAATTTTTGGTTTCATAATTGGTTCTAAGCAAGACAAACAGTGGGTATGGAACAATCATTGGCTAGAATGTGACTCCACCATAATTTTTCAAGAAATCTGACAGGCTCTGCTCATATTTCATAGACATTAACTAATAGACAGAGAAATTTCTTAAATTTTCTCTCACCAATTGAATACATTGTCCCGCATTTCTACACACTAATGAAAAAATTACCAATACCAATGGTTTAGAACCATTGTTATAGGTCCCCAAACCATTGGTAAAGCCTATACCAATGGTTTGGGCAGATGTTGGGTGATTTGGTGTGGGGGTAGACCTATCCCAATGGTTTGGGAAAAAACTTATGGGAAAACCCTATCCCAATGGTTTGAAAACTATTGGTATAGGTCTATACTAATGATTTTCAAACTTTTGGGATAGCTCTTTCCCAACGGTTTTCCTTAAACCATTGGGATAGATCTATCCCAACCCAAAATCACCTAATGTATGTTGAAACCATTGGTATAGATAAATTTAAAAAAAGTTACAATGGAGTGTTGAACCCGCAACCTGTGGGTTATATATCAAAGACTTTACCACTATCCTATAATTACCTTTATGAATATATTTGGATATATATATATATATGGATATATATATATATATAATTGGATATATTTATATATGTAATTTATATATTGATTTATTTGACGATATTCAACAAACTAATTCACAAAAAATTAGGGTACTTATCCCAATGGTTCTAAACCCCATTGGGAAAGGTACCCACCTTTTCCCAATGGTTTTTCTAAACCGTTGGGAAAAGTTGCTCCAAAGTGGGATTTTCCTAACAGTTTGGAAAAACCATTGGGAAATCCAAACCCTTTCCCAATGGTTTTTCCAAACCATTGGAAAAAGTGGTACCAAAGTGGGATTTTCCCAATGGTTTCACAAAACCTTCGGGAAAGTCATACACTTTCTGAACGGTTTTTTCAAACTGTTGGGAAAACCAGTCTCAAAGTGGCCTTTTCCCAAAGGTTTAGCAAAACTGTTGGGAAATTCAAACCCTTTCCCAATGGTTTTTCCAAACCATTGGAAAGGCCACACACTTTCCCAATAGTTTTTTCAAACCATTGGGAAAGGTGGACTCAAAGTGGGATTTTCTCAACGATTTTTAAAAACCGTTGTTATAGATGCGTTGGTATAGGTAGGATTTCTAGTAGTGACAAGGAGGCTAATACTCTTGCAGATAGACTTACCAACAAAGGTGATAATGGCAATGATATTATGTGGTCTCATCGAGTACTTTATGATCTCATTCCCCTTTTTAGAGGGATCAATGTAAAAAATCCTCTATTTAGGATCTTTTAATATTTTTTCACATAATCAATAATAGTGTCTTTCTCTTCTTGGAATGTTCTTATCTTCTGCTAAAAAATAATATCATCTCTATTTTTTCCTTGACATTAATGGATTTATTTTCAAATTTAGAAATAAATACTACCACTTTTACATAGATATCATTTTTTATGATATTCAACAACTAAAAAATAGTCTTTATGCATTATATTATAAAAACAAATTATTATAAATAGATGATGAATCATGTTCATACAACACATTTATCACCCAGTTATGGAATCACCATATTAGTCATGTAAGTAAGAAAAATTTGACAAAGAACTATTAAGATGTTTATTTAGAAACTTTATACATAAAATAACTTGTAATATTTCATTCTTGTTTACAAGTAAAAAAAGAAAACCCATTATTCAGTGGATTGGGGAAAAGGGCCACAAAGATTTTGTGATTAATTCACACTAATGTGTGTGGAACTTTTCCAATATATACTTGATTTTTATATTATTATTTCATAAATTTTACTAATGACTTGAGTAAATATGGCCTTGAATACTTGATAACATATAAGGCGGAGTCCTTTTAAGAAATTCAAATAATTTAAGAATGAAGTATAGAATAAACTTGGTAGTAAGATAAAGAATATTTAATCTGATCGAGGTGGTCAATATATTAACTAAGAGTTTATCATCTTTGTACAGGATTTCAGGATTATATCCCAAATTTCTCCACCTTATACACCATAGTGGAATGGTGGTGAAATAGGAATCATACCGTTCTTAACATGTTAAGGTCAATGATAATCCATGTGGATATTCCCTTATCCTTTTGGGGATATGTAATACATTTTTCAGCAAACATTCAAAATTGAGTACTAACTAAGGAAGTAAACATAATTCCATATGAATTAATGTATATAAAGAAATATACGTTTTTATGCACTCATGTCTGGGGATATAGGGAATTTTTTTAAATCCTCTTAAGTAATAAACTAGCACCTCAAGGCATGAAGTGTACATTTATAGGGTATCCCGAGGAAACAAGGGGATGCTATCCATTCAACCCGTCACACAAAAAAGTAATTGTCACAAGATAGGTTGTATTTCTTGAAAGGGTGTACATATATAAGAATAATAGTGGATGAAATACTGAATTTTATGATGGTCATGATCAAGATACTTAAGAGTTTTTACACAAATAAATTTCATAGGTCCTCATGGAAGAAGTTATACCTGAAACATTAGTAATTTATAGGGGAATAAGAGAGGTAACAGAACCATAAATATATGGTTTTATTGTCACCAAATATGGTGACTCATTATTGGTAGAAAATAATGAACCACTCTCCAAGAAAGATGTGGTAGGGAGATAAAAATCTATAATATGGTAAGAAGTCAAGAATTATAAGATGGAATCTATGTATTAGAACCAAGTTTGGGTTCTGGTTGATCTATTAATTAATGTAAATCCTATTGGGTATAAATGGGTTTTTAAGAAAAAATTATACATATAAGGTAAAGTAAATATATACAAATCATGGATAGTGGCTAAAGGGTTTAAATATAATCAAGTCATTAACAATGATGAAATATTTTCTTCATTCCTAGTGTTTAAATCCATCATAATTCATTTTATATAAAAGATTACATAGACTATGAAATTTATAATATGTGAATCAAAACTTTTTTTTTTAATATGAATCATAATGAATTTATATATATCACAAAAATATAAGGGTTTATGACTCTAGGAAATTATAAAAATATATGTAAGTTGAAAATATCCATTTATGGATTGATTCAAACATCTAGGTCATCAAACATTCAGTTTGATGAATCTATAAAATAATTAGATTTCATTAATAAAAAATCAGATCATTGTGTTTACAAGAGGTTTAGTGTGAGTGTGTTCATTACCCTATTAGTATATATAGATTATATATTACTTATTGTAAATTATGTACCAATATGACATTCATTTCAGTAATAGTTATACAAGTAATTATCCATAAAATAATTAGGTTAAGAGGCCTATATTCAGGGGATAAATGTCATTTTTTATAGATCTATGAGGATTTTTTTACTATGTACTGGAATGTATATTAACTAGATACAAAAAATATTCAGTATGGAAAAAATTTAATGGTGATTAGTTCTCATGTAAATTGGTCTAAATCTTTCAATGAAAATGTGTTCTCGGACACAATAAGAGAAAGAGATATTGAGTAAGATCACATGTGCCTCTGTGATAGGATCAATCATATATGTCATGTTATGTACCAGGCTTGTTGTTTCTACACCTTAATAATGGTTAGGTAGGTATCAAGATGATAAAATTGAACAACATTAGTCTTTGTTAAGTCTATCCTTAAGTATATAATAAGAATAAAGGATATGTTATTGGTGTATAGAGGATATGAGGATCTATTCATCAGGGGTTATACTAATTCTATCATTCAAATAGAATAGAATGATTTGAAATCATAGTCATAATATTTATTCAATCTCAATTGAGGATCTGGGAGTTGGAATAGTTAAAAGAAGATAGTTTCCATTGATTCTACAATGGAGTCTGAGTACATAAAAGCTTCTTATATAGCTAAATAATCTTTTTGGATTTAAAAATATTTACAAGAGCTTGATGTGGTACCAAGAATTAAATACCATATCACATTATATTGTGATAATACTATGGAAGTTCATATTGAAAAAGATCCAAGGTCATACCAATGGAAAAATAACATAATCTATATGTATCACCTATTGAGGGTGAAGTGGAAGTAAGAAATTTTTTCATAGAGGAAAACGTGGTAAAACCCCTTACTAAATCGTTTTACCTATAGAAGAATGATTATTATATAAGATATATATGAATGAAGGTTGTTAGTAGACAGTGGGATTTTGTAAGATTTGGTGCCCTAAAACCAACAACTATGATCTTTATGATTACCAATATTCATTATTTTAAATATTTATAAACTTCTTATCATGTCATGGTAATTGTTCAATGTGACTTAGTATGTGATAATTTCCTAATATTAGCTATCACACTAAAAGTTAATAGTTGTTCCCCACTATGATGAGAACCCAAAAGTTCCACGACAGTATTCATAAATAATTTTCTATAACAGGATGATGTATTTTTTTCAGAAAAAATGATATAGACAATTAGGGGTAGAGACTCATAGGACTATGAGGTACCTTCCCATTCTGTATGCCCTTGGTAATTTTTACTGATGAAGATTATGAGAACACGACCCGCTAGTATGAAATGCACATTCATAAGTTTAATTTGATGTTTTTATCTTTGGATGTGTGTATGATTTATATAATTAAATATTACTATTAACGAATTTTATTAGTCTGGTACTTTGATGTATTGATGAAAACTGTGATGATAAATGTTTTTCGTGAAGTAGTATACATTGGGTGAATCATGGGTAATATTGAATTATTGAATAATTCAAGGAAGGATTTTTCCCTTTTATTATTTAATGTAATTTTATATCTCATGACCTTTCATAGGAATGAAATGGTCAAGAAAATCAATGATCATGGTGTTTTATGGGCAGTTTCATTTCTAGAAATTTAAAGAAAGAGACATTGAGCACATACGTTGATAACACCAGCATGCAATCTGCTTCCTTAGAGACATCATGATAAAGGGATTATATTACATGATAGGCATCCATATGAGGTTTTATTTAATTTCAATGTTAAATTATTTCCTTATGGGTTCCTTGGAGTGTTGCAAGACTCTAACCTTGGACTTTTACAACTTCGCATAATGCCACTGAAAAACATTCCTAGAGGGTCACACACTAAGTTTATCCAATAGTAAAATTAAATATAAAATTTATTTATTATTTAACAAGATGCTTAAATATTATTCCTATATGTGGTTTAATAATTATTCATGTTTAATTTATAGCATATATTTATTCACTGGTTATCAAGAGAATATTTTTAAGAAAAATATTTAATAAATTTTTATTTTCTATTTAGTGAATATAAAATTTATTTAATTATTTATTAACTGGAAAATAATGAATCTATATTTATTTATTAAATATATATTCATTATTCAAGTCTTGATAAATATGATGTAGGAAAAGAGGATCGGTTTTAAAATTCTAGTTATATATAATATATATTAAATATTCTTTGAATAAATTTTTAAAAAATATATTCTAGATATAATATTAAATTAATTTGTTGGTTTTTCACATGTCATGAAATATTGTTATTATTATTATATACATGGTGTTCCGTGGGTATTAATGAAATTATAATGTAGCATGTTAAATTATTATATTCTAACCCTGTAACTAGTTAAACTCAATTATATTTTTTCCAACCCCAACGCTAGACATTTGTTGGGTGTGAACAACGAATTCAGAGAATCCTATCAAGCCCTAGAGAGAGCATCTGCAATAAAATTCTCAAAAATGTTGAGGGATCCTCCTCTACCACCACTCTCAATTCTAGAAAAATCAAGGAGAATCCATCTTGGAAATGAAACTCATGTCAATCAAAGATGAACAACACAAGTGTCAGGATCTTCCATACTTCCACTTAGAGATTATTATAACATGCCTCACAGATTCAGGGTGCATGTATCGATCACCCCTAGAGGAAATATACACTTAATTTAAATAACTAAATGATGTAGTGATGTATAGACTTTACCAGAATAATCAATGAAGAAATAATTCATCACAACGTAATTCTTTAACTGCTTAAAGTAATTATAATTCATTATGTGATGATCCTACAAACAGTTCTGGTGTTCTCAAGTAAATTAATATTTTATTCAATTACATTGGTCATGTTGTTATTAATCAATTTACAACTCATATTAATCATCAATTATGAAAAAAAAATCCAAGTTGGGCATGCCAAATTGGTTCTTCTACTGCACTATAAACCTACGTTAGAAGCATGTTGTATTAAACAACTTCAAGACCTGAAATAAGTTTTAAAGTGACACTTTGTGAAATATTTTAAAGTTATACAAGGGAGTCGCACATTATTTTAGAAAAGAGAGTTCTAATATATGTGAAATTAGTAGTGAAATATGGGTTGTTATACAGATTAAGTGTTGATTTGAACTTTCTTGGCTTCAATGATGTAGACTAGGAAGGTGACAATGTTGATAAAGGATCCACTTCAGGTGGGGATTTCTTCATTAGTGATGATTTTATAATATGGTAAAAAAATAATCCTAACTTAGTGAAACTTTTCATAGTCAAGGTATAGTATGTGGAATCCACTCATGTATGTACATAGGTTTTGTGTAAGATTGTGCAATTGGCCAATTTGAGAGTTGAAACTAAGAGGACATTGAAGATTTTGTGTGAAAATTAGAGTGAAATAAATCTAACAAAGAACCCTATAAGTAACACTTGATCCAAACACATAGAAATTAGTTATCATTTGATAAGGGAAAGAGTGTCCAGTGAAGACATCAACATGGAGTATACTTATACCCATAATCAAATTGAATATATCTTCACAAAATTTATTCCAAGGGAGAGGCTTTAAGATTTATTGATGAACCCTCATGTTCAGTCCTCTCCTATAAATTGAAGTTATTTGTAAACATTGGCTACTGGGATTTGACTTATGTTTAGAAAAGGAGAGAAATAGTGACAAAAATGTTTTTAAAATGGGGAGAAAATTCTTGATAAGAAGAAGAGAGTTTACACTACCTTGTAAACTAATGAAATGGATAATATATAGTGTGGTGATTACTGAAACTAGGTTGGATATGATATTTGGATTGATGATTTTAGAGGGATTTCATTTAAGTCACCTAGTTAGAAATTCTTGTTACTAAGGGATGGAAATCTCACAAAAGCACAGCCTTATTCAGTTGTGTTTTGTAACAATTTCATTATATGAGATAAGCTATGATTTAATGATTCTCATGTGAGATGATGCTTTTTGAAAAATATACGAGTTTATTTAACAGAGTTGAATGTAGTTTCCAATAAATCCAAATTGGGGAGATTGAATTTCCCTTGGAGTTATTCATGGTTTTATTTTTTTCAAACCATTTTCATAATAATTTTATGTTATTTAGGTGTTAAATGAAAATGTGAAGAATATTTTTGAGAGGTTTTATGATGAACCAAGATGATTTTATAAGTATTTTTTAGTGTATGAGGGGAATATAGGATCGCTATGGTGGATATTGAATTTCTGGATAAGTAAATTCTTTTACTGGGATAAAGGTAGAATAATTGAGCTACGCCTAATAATTTAGCCCATGTATGATTATATGGAAAATTAAACTCTCTTATGAGGACTCCACATAAGATAATCAGCTACATAATGATCATTTTATAGTCTGTAGGACATTTTGAGAATCCAAAAAATAAATTTAGCTACATGACACCACAAATGTAAATTATCTTATGAGTATTTCACATAGGTAAATTGAGTAATGTGGTTTATCATGAAAGAAATTTGAGTTGGATGAAATCTGAAGGAAAGTCGTATAATGTAAGATATTTGACTTTATGAATTAAAATTTAATATTTTCCATCATAGAAAATCATGTTTCCTATAATTTATATTTCCCAAGAATTTAAAATTAAGAATGACAAAGTTTTTCTAAAATTATTAAAATATAAAAAATTAGTTTTGATTCAATAAATTTGAAGACTCCATGAAATTTATATCTTGAAAAATTAATACAAAGTTGATAGAAACCTATAGAGAGAGAACTAGAATGTTTTATCTATTTTCAAGAATTATAAAATTGGAATATTTTGATGATGATCTGCTAATCATCATTGGTATAATCACTTTAATAGAGTGAAGTGATAAAAATCTAGGTTGGTTTTTAAATTTGATGTTTTTTTAATATATATTTTCAATATGGTTTGTGCTATAAGAAAATACCTTATGTCATAAACACCTTAGATAAGCTCCTGTGCATGTAGAAGTGTTGAGAAGTGATGTGATGTTTGAAAAAGATGATTTTAGAATATAAAGAGTATAAGGGAACTTTGATAATTCACATGGATAATTCAACCATGATGGATAGATTTTCTAAAAAGGTTCTCCATAAAATGGGGTTTCCCAAAGTGGTTATTTAATAATCGCTCTTTTGGTTGAAAAACAGAAAGGTTGCATCAATTTTCCCATTAAGGATATTTATAATGATAAATAAAATTTAATGATATTAAATGATATTATTTTGGGAAAATAAAATATTGGAATATTGTATAAATGAGATTTATATAATCCCATGTTTTATACTGAGTGGTTTTTTTAGAGAATTAGAATTTTTGGAAATTACTGGATGGGTTGTTTTTAATACTAAGCTTCAGAACTTAATTACAAGTGTTGAAACACCACTGAGTGTTTTTTATTGGTCTTAGGTGAAGGAATTTTAGGCTTCTCATGTGTATCAAGGATTTTAGAGAGATCCCAATCTGGAAAACTAAAATTTTGGAAGTCTGCTCAGGGTTAACAGTTTGTCTGAAACCATGCAGCCTTCTGTAGCAAACCATGCAACCAGTTTTAGGGGAATATAAGGTTTCACATGAGATATGCATAGTTTCCAAAACCATGTGCCTACCTACATGGTTAAGGGAAATAATAAGTACCAAAGATCTATTCAATTCATTGTTGGTGCATGGTTTCCAAACCGTGTGGCCTGCTTGAGCGGGGTGCCCTAGGTATCCAGTAGAGGGTGCATGATTGGAGCCCGGTTTGCCAAACCGTGTGGCCAAAACCATGAATGGTGAACTGTTTTAAAAATTATATTAATTTAATTAAAATTAAAATAAAATAAAACTTAAAACTAACTCACTACTTCTCCCCCTCTCACTTAGGTGACATATAACCCACTCCCTCTCCTATGGTGTGTGACTCCCTCTCCCATCCTCCTCTCTGTATGCCATTTTCATCAAAAACTCATGCTTATTTCTCATGATCCTTCAAGGTAAATCCTTTGTCTCCCTCCTCTTTCCTATTCTAGTTGTTTTCCCCTATCCCCGTCACTCGGTGATCTACATCCAAACCCTAAGGTTTGGATCTAATACGGATTTTGTATTTCCTACGATGTTAGGGTATGTGAAAGGTCTCTCAGGAATGATTTCTTTGTATTCCAGCATCCTCTAACAAAGTCGAAGTGGATGGGTTTGATTCATCTTCTCGACGTTGTCCAAGGTAAGGATTTTCACCCACTGTTTGTTTTCACCTATTTTATTTAGGGTTCCTTTGATTATTTTTCATTCCCTCTAAGTTCAATTAGATCTTTTGGTGGCTTCTCCAGGACTTTCATGCATTGACATAGTTGCATGTATATATATCCTCCTTTTACATGTTACCTAACAATCATGGGAATGCGTACATAGGATTAATGGGTATATAAATATATATTTGAGTGTACGTGCATCTAAGTGTGGAGTTATCTTCATCAAAGGAGTTTAATGTGATAGTAGTTCAGTTTGGTCTTGTTTTGAGGTAGGATCACTATCCTTTCACTTTAATTTAAGAATGCATTAGTTTCCTACTTAATTCTTCTTTAATAAAGTGAATTGTGAATTTTTAATGAACTTATTAATTATCAAAAATGATTTGTTCGAGAAAAAAAGTCATGTTTTCATAATAAAACCCCTCCAACAGAGGTATGCTATATTCTAATCCAAAAATAATTGATTATATGTTTAATGTAGGCTTGGCTTAATGTTTTTTAGTTTTCCCTGTGATTTTATGACATAGTGTGATGTAAGTTATATTTAGGACATGGCCTCTAATGTTGTTAGGAAATGGAGTTTTCCTTTATAAATGTTTACGAGACCACTGAACCATTTAAGTGCCATATTTTCCCTTTTCATTTGAATTTCCATTACATGAACCACCCAAGGGGTGTTTTCCTATGAATTACTATTTATAGGAAACTTATTTATAACTAAAGTGATTTGGTTGGTTAAATTTGGAGATTTATTTCCTCCCTTCCATGTTGATGCTCTTGGGTTACATGCTTCATTTAAACTTGAGTTGTATAATGGTTTATTTGGAAAATGTGATGGATGGGTGGGTATACCCAAGTGATATAAATAAATCGGAATGGTATTAAATTGGTGTGTATTCTTATGTGACATGTTTGAATTTAATTTCTTAATAAGTGGGTAAACTTGTATGTTGAGTATAAAAGTGAATTGTACACCAAGTGAGAGTATGGTCATTTGTTGTCTTTAGATATTTTGATTATGAATTGGGATAGATGAGTGGGTATACTCATGAAATGTATTTGTTAATCAAATGTGATTGATGAGTGGGTATAATAATTGCATCTTATTGAATTTATTAGGTTTTATGAGTGAGTAGACTCATATGGTACTACAATATTAAATGGTATATAGTGGATGAATGATTTTACAGATGCCATGGACAACTCTCCATGGATCATGAACGTGGAAGTGGATGCATTGGGTTGAGTATGCCCCTACGTTCTTCATTTTTTTGGATTCTATGGGCCTTAATAATCCTTGTATTTGGGTTTCTTGGAATCACATAGTACATATCGAATATGGCATGATCTGAGGACTTTAACCAGTGACTAACAGAGTTTCCATCGAGATGATCACGGGACTCGATGTGCATTATTTGGTCATAAACACCAGGGATCTGGGCCTTTATTGTCGGAATATTTGACATATGACATAGTCATGAGGTATGTGGTACTGGTTTTTATTTGACTTGGCCATGGATGTTTGACTGTTCTTATTGTATGGAAATTTTGTGGTCGGTATAACACTTGGGGTATAAGAAATGTTCGGATTTTTTATTTGTGCATAGTTTGTAGCTTCCATGTTATTGGAGCTTGACCATAATATTTAGGGTTCCTTGAGAGGCTATTTAGTGTCACTGGTTTAGAAATTCACTAGACTTGGCAATCTTTACATTATATTTATACTTATCTGTTTACCTTCACACTGCCTTAATTTATATTACACGAAATGGATTGGGCTAGAAATCGTGGATGCAGACCTATTGAGATGTTATCTCACTCCCTACTCAAGTACCATTTGTACCCAAGTATAACTTTTTTTGTAGGGAAATGGACCTTTTCTTGTGCTATTTTTCTTGTAACCAATGGGTTAGGAGCACAGGACTGATCTGGAGCTCAGAATCCTTATGGATATTGCCTATGGGCTTTTCATTCTTTTCTTTACTTGAGTCCTATATTGTACTAAATTATAAATCAGGTTGTGTGTATATTGTTTTATCAAATCCATCATGATATAGACATGGATAATTTTTATAAACTGGCATTGTCTATTTTTATTCAATTGTTATATTATTATTCCACTACAATTTTATTTATTAATTCTTCCTTCTTCTCTTATCAGAGATTTGTTATCTGTTATGCTGATATGATACTCTGATTATGACGGTATTGTATCCCCACAGAACCACCTTTACACCCTCACTATAAGTCGTAAACCACCAGAATATGGGGAGATGTGCTTGAGGTCATGTGACCAACTGGGCTTGGGGCAATATTGAGTGGAATCCAGGTCCAGGTCATTAAAAATTGGCATTAGAGGTGTTTTTCCTTTTGTATAACAATTTTGGGAAGGTAGACAGGAGACTATGAATGTGTTTTAACTTGGTAAATATTTTTTTCTATGATTGATCACCCCACCCAAGGCGAAATGACAAAGTTTTTAAGTCTGTGAATTGATAATTATACTATTCGATGTTACATTTGATATGATTTCACCTTGAGTGATTGGTGTAATTTTCACTACTTATTGATTTATGGAATTTAGGATATATTGCATTGTCAGGGTATGTAAAGTAAGAAACAATAATTTCATCATTATAGACACTTAGAAATTCACAGGCCATACATTCTTTTCATGCCATGTAGTTTTATTAGTAGGTTGTTCGATAATTATGGTTGTGTGTTTGGGTGTTATACCATGATTAGTTATACATTTTTATGTAATTTTTTTAATTACTTCTTTTATAACAAGTTTAGGTGATTATATGCCATTATGCCTCATCTTTTATAATGTTTTATTGATATTTCTTTCTTCTGTGTTATAGCATGATTTTGGTGTTACTTCTTATTATAGCAAGATAGATATGTTTTTAGGTGTAAATGGTCACATGGGAAAAAATTTATTGGTTACATTTACAATGGGATCCATTTTCCAGTTTTAAGGTGTATAGGAACATTATTACTGGGAAATGGTAACCCCTGTATTTGAACCATTGTAAAAGTCCTGATGAAGTTAAAATGTTATGTGGTTTTGTTGTGATCAGTGGGGATAATTTTCAAATTATGAGTTGTATGGATTCTTTATGAACTGGGAAATGTCATCCCATATTAAATGTTAAGGGATGATGTTTTTTGAAATGGTGTAATGTGAAATCTGTTAAATATTTAATTAAAATCAATTGGGTAACTTCTAAATGCACAACTTGACCCAAGTAGGTTTGTTGGGGCATGTTTTTAGGGGATAAACCTATGAGGGTTTTTTAAAAAATTTAATGTTTAACAGCTGCTATTGGGTTGCATTATTAAGAACCTAGGTTGGTTTTATTAAACCCTCATAGATCACCTAATCAGTTAAAAGGAATTTATATGGTAAATTTCTTAATTATCACAGAATTTTAATGAATCTTAAATGTTTAAAAAGGAAGTTTGATAAGACTTGTATTTTTTTCCTATATATGTTATCTAAATTGGATACCAAGTGACATGATATCTAAAACGGTACTTGAGGTTTTGTTTTAAATTATTTGAAATTTTTAAAGTCTAAAGGTAATTAATGAAATAATTTTAAAATGGAACCTATAGTGGATTCCCTTGTTTAAACCCTCAGGTAAGGGTAGTTTAAATGTTTCATGTTGTATGACTTGGAACCAAGATGTGATCATTTACCCATAGGATGGTTCTTTTTAATAATGGAATAATTTAAAGGATCTTGAGCCTAGTGAAATATATTTTGAGTGAACTTGTGATAGGATTAAAGCCTATTCTTTGTAAGGGGATATCTAGGGTAGGTAGCACCCTTAGAGCTTGGAATTCCTTGCTAATTTAGTGATACTTTTGACATTTGTTTCTTCTTAGGGGTCATTATCCTGAGTAGGACTTTTTTGTTTCTAAAAGGAATACTTATTCATATGGGAGGTCATTGTATCTTGACCCATATTACAAGAAATAGCATCAAGGAATTCTTGGTTCAGTAGGTCAGACAGGCCTCATGTATGGTCATCTGATTAGGAGGTCATAGGAAGACATCTTCTCTTCAGTGATGGATGACTCGGTATGTCATCATCTCTGTTAATGGGTGTTAGGGAAATATGAATCTGAGTTAAATATTTTATGATGACAACCTGATACTTCAATGAATAGGTAGGAAATCCTAGGGATAGTATCTTTGATGTGCTTTTTTCTCCTGAAACCTCAGGGTAGTATGCATTCACGTACGCAGTGCCATTGAGTGAAAATTGATAGAACAAACTAGTTAAGTTCTATTGAATTTTTGAGCCTTGCACTATTGAGTGTATTCTCGGGTCATATATATAGTAGAGTGGTCTAGTCATTAAAATAATCAATTTCATCCTAATTCTTAGAAGGACTATCTAGGACACAGGTGTTTTTCTACACCAGTCTGTTTGACTTAGGCTTTCATGAAAAATGCTTTGACATGGTGATTGTGGTTCGTGGAATGTCACACATTCATTTAAGGTGAATCTAAACTAGTAAACTTGAAATTAGATAGATTATATATCCCTAATTTTAAAAACTAGGACACTACTAATGTGTAGAGCATCGCATCAGTTTTTTTAAATGAGTCCTTCCTGGTATATGGAACACACTAAGAAGGACCATTTGGAAGTGGTCAGCTTTTTTAATGCTGTTGGGATATAGGGTCTTGTAAGTGTCTATACTTTCTTAGTAGTATTAAGTTTATGTGTTTGGACATGGTAGAAACCTTTGAGAACATCATTAGTCTTGGATGGGAATCTTTGGTAATGTTTGAAAGATCAAAAATGCCTCAGATGGTATAGGCATTGTGGTTTGATTGATGATGCATTGGTAGGTGAAGTTGAGATTCTTCTAAGGTAGTTGACTAGTAGTGGTTCAAAAAATCATCTTGGTGATCTTTGGGATCCTCTTAGTTTACTCTTTCTAAATAAATGAGCTTGTCCCCTATCATGAAAATGTCTTGGATGAACTAATAGAGTGATGGTCTTACATCGTGATAATTTTTAAAATCTGTAGGGATATTTTGAGATCAAAATATGGGTAGTATATTGGATGTGTTGTTTTTTTAGGCTTGGTTAATCCTGAGTGATACTTAGGTTCCGGAATAGGAATGCTTTAGATGGGCGCTTGGACCCCAATCATTTCCCTTGACGTGACCACCAAGAAGATGAATCTCTGGGCTCTTTTAATGTTCTTATGTTGATATTTTGGCTTTGTATCAATTTCTCAGTTATAACATGGAATATAGTCTACCTTGGGTTAGTTCCAAGGGATCTATTTCAATGAATCCAGGGTTCCCAGATTTGTAGTTGGGCTCGGAGGTTTTTTTAATAGAGTAAATAATTCCAGTATTCTGGATCTGGGTTATTCCATTATTCATGCTGAGTCATGAAAGTTCTAAATGTCCAAGATTCGAGATGGTCTGGAAAAGTCACTGAAAGTAAGGTGAGCTTCGGTGGACTCATTTTTTGTAATTGCAAAATCTATAAGTAAGGAATTGTAGTTTTTTTGAAACATGTCATCCATTTTAGCCAAGAATTTGAGAATAGTATCTATGAGTGGATATACTTGTTCTTTTCTATTTCAATGTATGTGGTCAGGTAGGACCACTTTTAAAAGCATGTCACCTGTTTAAGGAAATTTTAATGTAAAGGTAAGCTATGTCTTCCTAGAAATATCACAACCGGCTTTTGTTTGGAAAATCGGGATTTGACCATTTCTTTCATATGAGGCCCCTGATATGACCTTGGTTGTAATCAAGTTCACCCAATTGGAGAGATCACATGAGAAGCATCGCTCAAATGCCTAGAATTTTCTCTCTAAAGAAATTATGTTGGTGGAGAAATTATGACATGAAGTTGTCATATTCTTAAATTTTTAAGGCCTAAGTTGGGGAGAAACTTTCCAAGATGTTTAAATAAATGAAGATGATATAATTTCTTTGACTTAGTAGGAATGTGTAAGTTTTGTTTTGATGTTTCAGTTGGAAATCATGTATTTGCTCAGGTTTTGACTGTTTAAGTGTAGAGTGGTTAAGAGGTACTTTAAGGTGCATTATGAATTTGGAAATGCAACGTGGCAGTTTGAAAGAAACTTTAAGAACCTTGTAGGTTATGTGATGTTTTTTTGTTCCCAAAGGCTTCTCGGGGATGATAATTTATAAGAGGGGGAGATTGTAGAATCCCGTATTTTGGGATGGATGGTTTTCTAAGGGAATTCAAATTTTTTGCAATTATTAGATGGACTATTTTTAAGACTGAGCATTGAAACTTAATTCTAACTGTTGGAAAACCCCTAAGTGTTGTTTTTTGAACTTGGGTGAAAGAAAGTTAGTTTTATTGGGTTTATCAAGGAGTTTTGGGAGCACCAGATGCAGAAAACTCAAGTTTAGGAAGTCTACATAGGGTGCATGGTTTCTCTGAAACTCTAGGGCCTTCTACTGCAAACCATATGTCCCTTTTCTAGGGAAAAGAAGGTGTCACATAGGTTGTGCATGGTTTATGAAATTTTGTGTCTATCCTACATGGTTAGTGGAAAGAGTTAGTACTTAATAAGTATTCACCACATGGTCGGTGCATGGTATCCAAACAATGCAACCAGCCCATGTGAGGTTCCCTAGGTGTCCAATATAGGGAACACGGTTGGTGCATGGATTTTCAAATTATGCAGCCCAAACCATATGTGGTGACCTGTTTTAAAATTTAATTAATTTAATTAAATTTAAAAGAAAATAAAACCTAAACCAAACTCCCCCTTCACCGCCTATTACTCACATGGCGCATCACCCTTTCCCTCTCCAATGCTACATGACCCCCTCTCCTAGACTCCTCTCTGTTGGTTGTTTTTGTCTAGAACTCTTAACGATTTTATAAGATCCTTCAAGGTAAGCCTTCTCCTCCCTCCTATTTCTGATTTCAGTCATCCTTCCTCTCTCCATCTCTCAATGAGGTGCAGATGAACCCTAGGGTTTGGGTCTAATCTGGATTTCGATTTTCCTTCAATGGAAGGGTATGAAAAAGTTCTCCCAGGACCCCTTCATGCATATTCACGCATCTATCGCCGAAGGCACACCAAATTAGTTCGATTCAACTTTTCTTTACAATCTGAGGCAATGGTTTTTAAACACTATTTAGTTTCTCCTATTTTATTTAGGGTTCCATTGGTGATTTTTGGTTCCCTCTAGGTAAATAAGATCATTGGGTGGCATCTCAAAGACGTGTGCACACATATATAGGTAAATGTATATATATATATATATATATCCTCATTTTATATGGTCCCTCATGGTGAGGGGAATGTGTACATAGGATTAAGGGGTATATAAACATATATAGGAGTGTATGTTCATGCAAGTGTGGAGCAATCTTTGTCAAATGCGTCGAATGCCAAATTAGTTCAGTTTGGTCTTATTTTGAGGAAAGATCTATATCTGTTCACTTTATTTTAAGAATTCATTAGTTTCCTACTTAATGATTCTTTGATAAATTAAATTTTGAATTCTGAATGAACTTCTTAATTATGAAAAATGATTATTTTTTACAAAACAACTTCATGTTTTTTATAATAAAACCCATCCAACAAAGGTTAACTTTATACTAATATAAAAAGTATCTATAGGATGTTAAATATAGGCTTGGATTAATTATTTGTAGTTTTCCCTATGATTTAATAACATATCTTTATGTAAGGCATGTCACATACATGGCCTCTAATGGAGTTAAAAAATTGTGTTTTCCTTTATAAACATTTATGTTACCATTCCACATTCTAAGTGCCATATTATCCCTTTTCATTTGAATTTATCTTACTTCAACCACCCAAGGGGTGTGTTCCAATGCTTTCCTAATTAGAGGGAGCCTATTTATAACTAAAGGGAATTGGCTGGTTAAATTTACAGATGTATTTCCTCTATTTAATTTTGATGTTCTTGGGTTAAATGGTTATTTTGAACTTGAATTGTACAATGGTTTATTTGGAAAATGTGGTGGATAGGATGGAATACCCAAGTGATATGAATAAGTCTAAATGGTATTAAATGGGTGGGTATGCCCATGTGACGTGTTTAAATGTAATTGGTTAATGAGTGTGTAAACTCATATGTTATATTTTAATGTGAATTGTAAAAAATTAAAGGGTACGATCATTGGTTTTCTTCAGATTTTTTTATTATGAATTGTGATACATGATTTGATAGACTCATGAAATGAATACAGTTATGAAATGTGATTTATGAGTGGGCATAATCATTTTATGGAATTGAATGTAATTGGTTATATGGATCAGTAGACTCATATGGTATTAAAATATTAAATTGTATGAAGTGGAATAATTATTGTATAGATTCCATGGATCACTCCCCCATGGATCTTGAATGTGGTAGTGGATTCCTTGGGTTGAGTATTCCCCTTGGGTCTTGATTCAATGGGATTCCATGGGCCTTGTTAACCCTTTGATCCAACTTTCTTGGACACACCTCACAACCCATATTTTTCGTATTTTAAAATGAAATCTTTAAGGGAAAGTGTGAACCCAAACACAACCACATTATCCAACATATTCTACACCCATAAGTAGACCATTACAACCACTTTAAAAGACCACAGTTCAAAATTTAAAATTCAAAAATCCAAAACAACCACCATCCATCACCTAGATCCGTGAGTCGCATGCCCCCCAAGAACCACAACACATCAACCATTAGCCTCCGCCCAAGAAAAAAACCATCGAACACCTCGCCGCCATCAAACACCCCACTACCATCATCACCTCATCGGCTTCAATGGCATCAATGCCAACCACTATCACCATCTCACCGGAGCAAACAACCATGTTGTTGATGGTCGAATCGTCGTCACTTCCCTCCTCCCGAAGTTTCCCATTTAGACTCACAACCCAAATACCCTTAAAGGTCCCCATGCATCTCCACCTCAGATAAAATGGTGGAATCTAGATCCCAAACAGAGAACATTGTGGGAAAACGATGAAGAGGAAGAAACTGGAACCGCCGAAGACTATCGAAGACCATCAACCCACCGTAAAACTTTGTCTTCTTCTTCCCATCATCACGTCACTAGAAACAAAGATCACCAAAATCAAATACACAAAATTCACCGAACGATCATCAAATACCTATTTAAGCCGCACCTGGAGAACCAAAAGTCGTCAATCCTCACATCCCAAAGCCACAATGAACCACCGTTCCAGATACAACTTAGAAAGGGGTGGAGTAACCTGAGTCCAGAACATATCTTTATGTGGAAGTGGACTCCAAATCACCAGCATCAATGAGGCAGCAGAAAACCAGAAGTAGATAAAACAAAAAACAAACTGAATTTGGTAGCACCAGGAAACTCATCAACTCCCAATCCACATAACCCAAAACCTCATCGTTACCACTACTCCTCTACCAACCAGGATATTCTCAAAGAATGTTAAGGCCAGATATAGGATTGATTTGCCTAGGAATTCCATAGGAAAAAACATTTGACGGGAACACCGAAAGAAACAAAAAATCCCATAGTATCAATCACCAAAGTAGAGAGGGATAAATCCATGAGAAGAAGGAACCCCCATGGAGAAGGAGAAAATGGAAGAGAAGGAAAGCACAAGAATATATGATATCAAAAGGGGAGATCCATCACCTCTGAGGAGAGCTTTAGAAACCCTAAGAGGGAAGATGAGAGGGGAGAGGGGAGAATGGCTGTTCGGGCACCATTACACACTAGTTTCTTAGACTCACATAGGACATGCCTATTATGACATGCTACTACGACCCCAACCAATGTCTAACTGAGTTTCCATCAATATTATACTAGGAATAGACATGGATTTCTTGGTCTTCAAAACCTTTGATCTAAACCTTTATGGTCTAACTATTTTACATACAACACAATAGTGAGGTATGTGGTACTTGCGTTTATACGGATTGGTCAAGGATATTTGATTCTTATGGTTGTATGGCCAAGCCATGGTCAATATGATAGTTGGGATATACAAAAGTACCATATTGTTTATTTGTGAATAATTTGTAGCTTCCTTGAGCATGGCCATATTGTACAGGGTTCCTTGAGAAGATATTTTGTGTCACTCGTTTAGTAGTTTACTTTGCTTGGAAATCTTTACCTTAAATTTATACTTATCAATTTACCTACACACTACATTAATTTATAATGCATGAAATTAATTAGGATAGAAACTATGTGTGTTAACCTACTAATATGTTATCTCACACCCTGATCAGGTACCATTTGTTCCCATGTAGACCTTTTTTTTCAGGGATATGGAACTTTGCTTGTGTTATTTTACTTGTACCAGAGGAGTTATTAGTACAGGACCAAGATGCAGCTCAATATGCTCAGGGAGATCACCTATGCTCTTTTAGTTCTTTTATTTACTTGAGTCATGTATTGTACTAAATTGTAAAGAATGTTGTATGTCTACTATTTTAGCTAATGCATCATCATCTGGACATGCATACTTTTTATAAACTGGTGTTGTCCATTTTTATTCAATTTTATATTATTCTTTTACTGCATATTTATATATTAATTATTTATCCCTTTGTTATCTGAGTTTTATTATCAATTATACCATTGTGAAACTCTAATTATGAAGGTACAGTCTCCACACTGAACCACCTTTACACCCTCACTACTTGTCGGAAGCCTCTAGCATACTAGAATATGTGCTTGAGGCCATGTGAATAACCAGGCTCAGGCCACTATTGAATGGCATCCAGGTTCGGGTCATTATAGGAATGAAAAAAGATGAGTTTAAATAGAAAAACATGAGTATGATAAACTTAGAAAAAGTGGGAGTTGGGTAGAGAGAGAAAAGTGTGGGATCAAATCTCAAAACCTATCATCTACTTCAGTTTAAGGTCAATAATTTAGTGAGTTTATTTGAGACTAAAATTAAGAATCAGTTCCTCACTGGGATATAAATGAATTCATAATCTATTATTGATTATCCCAGAATTACATCAAGTATGATCTATGTCTATAGTTGTTGAAGAATACATACTCTCAAGAAGAATTTTCTCATTCTGGGTACAGTTTTTGTTTGTAGGAAGTGTAAAACTGCATATTCAAGAGTGATTCAAGATATAAATATTTCAAATCAATGAAAAATTTGTAAGTGTGTAATTAGTTTTTCATATAGTAAACAATATGTGGTTTTGGTAATAACCAACAACAATAAGGACCAGGTTTTTCACAAATCAGATGAACCTTGTAAAAATCCTCATGTTTTTTATTGTTGGTCTCAATGGATAACTCACGAGGGGGTGAATGGAGATATTAATAAAAAAAATTCATTAAAAATGATTTAAAACATAAATCCCCCAATATATAAAATATTTCCAGTATACTAAAACATCAGAGTTGTCTAATTTTATATTTTCAAAAATCTTCTTATAAGTTCAATCACAACTTAGTTAAAAATATGTTTGAAAAACTTTTATAACATTTGAAAGAAATTTACTAAATTCAAAAACCCTATATAAAAAATAAATTAAATTTACCCATCAGAATAAGTTTTTGCTAAATAGTTTAGAAAACATATATAGATGAATTTAGAATATAGATTTAAACAAAATATATATAAGAATAGTGGAAATAAACAAGGGGTATAGTCTCAAGCTGATAGAAAATCCCTTCTACTTGGAAAACACCCACAATAAATGAGTTTATTATAAAATAAACCATTCCAAAACATGGAATGAGTTTTATGGAAAACTATACTCTTAAAATTGTGGAAATACATAAGCCACTTCCATAGTTCTTCAAGGGATAAAAAGAGTTTGGGTAACACATGACATCTTACACAGTTATTCATGATATTACATATGTAAAAGAATAAAAGATAATATCTAGAACTTGACAATAGAGTCTAATAGTCTATATTTATAGACAAATAAAGTAAAATAAATAAATTCTCTAAAGATAGTATAAAATATATAGATAAAATAATAGAGATGGTTAATATTCGATACAGCTCAGTGTGATCATCTCCAGTTGTTCGAGAGTCCTTGAATTTTTCTTTTAAAGGTATCAACCAAGTTTGAAAAGAAATTTTAGGAAAATAGATTGTTGTAATGTGTTCTAAATGAGTCCTTTGCGTACCACAGGTTCACACATATATTACTCTATTATTCTCTATGTTCCACTCTCTATTTTCTCAAGTAGTTATTCTTATTAAAATAAAACTCCATCCCAAAGGTTGTTGCTGGTGAAAATTCATTGTAGTATTAATTGCATTGACTCTAAAATTAATTCAAAAAAATATTTGTTGGTGATTTTGAAATGCTCTACTTTTTACGTTATACATGGTAGGTTGGTCTTCACAAAGGTGTGATTACATAGCATCATATTCACCTGTGATGGTTGATTGGAATGGAAATTAGGCACGGTCAGTTGGCATAGAAACTAGGCATGATAACTTCATTACCTCATGTTTTAGGTACATTCCAACTCAAAGTATGTACATATCTTCACATGGATGGTACTATAATTCTCATGGTAGTTTCATATCTTCATTTTTTCACAAGAATAAAACATACGGTCAGTAAATTAATTATAAAAATTTTACTTACCATCACATGATAACTAGATTTCTTCATGAGGTAGGCATTTTCTTTAATATGGTCACATTGAGTTTAACACTTGGTAGGTTCAATACACATGTGGTCACTTGAACTTCAATGCATGGACAATATAATACTTGGACAAAATTGGCACACAATAGGTAGTTATTTCATGCTTTTAACACCACACAGTCACTTGACCTTCATGGTTAGTAGGGTGTCTTCATATGGTAGGTATATATAGCAACTTCAAAAGTTAGCTATTTTTAAAATTTTGGAAATAAAGCATATTACTAACATAAAATATGGAATGCATTAATTACATTATAATTTTTTTTGGAATCTTTAAAATAAGGATGTTTTGGTCTAAGAAAACAATATCCCTGATTTTTAGGATCAAAAAACATGATAAATATGAAAAATAAAATAAGTAACATATCATGATAAATATAACCAACGAAATAAATAACAGATATAAGAAATTAATTAAGTATATTGTATCTTTTATCAATTTCATTCATTAAAAGGGCATTCATATCCCCTGTTATTACTCCCCCCCCCCCTTTTGGATTATAAAAATGTTGATCGAAGAGAAAATAAAATATATAATAGGAAAAAATATAAACACAGAAGAGAATAAAGATCAATAATTCAATAATATTTCAAAAGATACTATAAAAGGAGTTAATAATAGTTCCTTTTAGTAATTATACATATAATATGAATCAGAAACAAAACAGATATCTATAAAAATGATTGTATCATTTTATTTAGAAGTATATGCGCGGATAGAATAGGTAGTTTAGGGTGTATATGTGGAAGTAGAATCACCAATTACTACACATCTAGAAACCTATATAATGTGCAGAAATGCTTGTCTAGGGGATAACCCAAAAGGGTTAAGTGTAACAGACTAGAATTGAATCCATGAAACTTCACTTATTATAATACATAACATATAGAATCAAACAATTAAATTATCCTCTTAAATTATGAATGATAATTTATTTAGTAAACAATCTAACAATTATAGTAGGATAATAAATAGAAAATCAAATAATAAGAATAGGAAAATTTGGATCTTCTTGATCCACTAGAATGATTGTACTCACGAACAATGATGTAGAAATAAAACAAAGCAAGGATGACAAAAAATATATTCATGAAATCATAAAAAATATGTTTCTTATAAATTAAAATATGATATATTTATATAATGGAATAAGTGACTAAATGTTTTATAAAAGATAAGTTGTGTTTACCATTTTTCTGGAAAGAAATTGTTTATTTACAATTTTCTAACTAATATAATGATTTAAAAGATAATTTTCATAAAATAGATGAAAAAATTAATATTTTTTCGTATCATAATTATAAGATAATTTTATGATACCTTAATTAATTTTTCAAAGTGTCATAAAAGAGGTTATAATATTAAAATTTGTATTTTTCGAATAAATGATTATTTTAATTAAAAATTAAATTTCTCGTATTTATAAAATTATTTTCAAAAAATTGAGTCCATTTTTGACATATAAATATCAAAAAATGGTCAGGGTAAATTTTTGGGATTTTTCTAAGATAGTGGGATTTTTTTAGAATAGTGAAATATGGTATTTTACAGTATTTAACATTATAAGTAAATAAGTGAATTTTTTAGACATTTTTTAGTCATGTATGATTTAAGTGACCATTATATTTAACTAACATTCTCTATTTCTTGTACATAGTCAAAATAATCAACCATATAGATAGTATTGATCCAAAATAATAAACAAAAAATAAACTAATCAAAAACACTCTTCTCCTCCCACTATAAATATAACCCCTCACAACCGCTTCTTCAAACACCTTTTAAGATTTATAGCATGATAATATTATGAAAAATAACTCTAAGTATCCTCTTCACTATATCCTGGTCTTTCTGGTCTCACTAAAATACCAATTCCAAGTGCCTTAAGTAGGTTCTCAATGCGACAACATTCAAGAGGTAAAATCCACCTTCTTTCTCTATAAGTTTCTTTTATTTTATCATAATTACCTAACCTCCCTGGAAAAAATTGATATAAAAACTCCATTATCATAAATATACTATAATTTTATTTTTTTTAATGGAATATACATCTATAATACTCTTTGATTCTCCTTTTATTCTAAAAATATCATTGTTCGTGAAGTGTCGATTCACTGCCTTCGTGGATAATGAGTTTTCATTTTATATTATTTCCTTCATCGATGGTCATAACACCATTATAATGGTTAAAAAAATTATAAAACCTGTATTATAACATGTTCTATTTTCAAGAACAAATATATATTCATAATACTAAATAGACAAACAAAAAAGTTTATGATTATCGAAAAAACACCAAAATAAACTAAATGTTTTTCATTAACATTTTATCTAATGAATCATTCTCATATCTGAAAAAAATGATATATGAGACCATTTAAATTTTCAGAGTTATATTAATACTATTACATTACACTTACTAATTTTTTCTTTCATTTTACAAGATCTTCCATAATTATACACAATTAAGGAAACCATAAAATCCATGAAATGAATGCTCGCGGAATGACAAAATTAAACATTATAACTCATAAAAATGGAAATAAATGAACATAATAAAATTATAATGAATGAAATATATGTGGATAAGGTTTAAATTAATTAATTAATGGATATAATTTGATTTTCCAGGACATTAAGTGCAAATGTATAACACATTCAGATATAAGGTAAGGGATCTCTTCGGACCTCTATTTTTCCATTGGGATACACTTTCTCTCTTAACACCAAGTTATTTCTCTATTATTATTATATAATTATTATAAATTATATTTATATGATCCAAAATAATGTATCCATACCCATTAATCCTTATTTTATGGTGAAATACATGTTTTATAAGGTTCCCTTTTCAATTCCTCCCAATAAGAAAGCTTGATTAAAGGGAACTTCCCAATTTCTTACCCCTTTTAATGTACACCCCATAATCTATTTTAAGCCACTGTTATTTTTATAAAAATTCATCATTTCATAAAGAAAAATAATATTAGTTAATTTTTGGTTTTATAAAAAAACTATTCATTTTCCTCTTTAAATTCTCTTTAATGTTTTAACTTAAACCACACAAAAGCAGCTCATTTCTAAAGTTTCATAAACACTCTTTTTACATGTTTTCACTTTAGTTAGACATAATTTATCATGATCTATGAATATTTTTCCTTATTAATGTCCATGTAAGATCAATATCCATTCTTTCATAGACACCTTTATGTTATGTCGATTGGTTATGCCTTATGACATGAAAATGATACCCACTTCTTTCCATGGGAAACCATTATATTTATTCCTTATATTTGATTCTTTATGTGGCACAAGTTTTCCAGAAAATGTTATGATGGGTGTACCCAGATTACATTATAATGAATTTTGTAGTGTTTAGTCTCATAATAGGTCATGTATGGGATTAGGGAGTAAACATAATCCATTGTGAGACTTTTTCCACCATGTGATATAGTCCTAGTAGTTAGTCTTGACTCATGTTTATGTCATGTTATATGTTTATGAAACATTATTATGTTTCCACGATTATAAGATCACATGGTCTAAATTCTATTCTACCATTTTATTAATCATGTTCTATACCTTTTTATGTCATCGTGTCATTCCTTCTAACCCTTGTTCTATGATTTATTCTTATGTTTATCCCCTTACTGGGATTTTTATCTCATCCCTTTGTTCATGTATTCCCTAGGATATCCTATACATATATAAGAGATCAAAGTAAGATAGAATCTCATTATGGATATTAAATAAAATTTGATTTTATTTTAGTTTCATGTTTTTTATTTTATGTACCGTGTCTTCAAAAGACACAACACTTTATGATCCTTGGTTTGTATTTGATGGTTATTTATGCTTAAAATCGTGTAATAATATATAAAAAGGGATAGGTTCAGTATAGTTTGTATCAGAGGATGGTCTAGTTATTTTTAGATGGTATGAATAATAAATTTTAGAAAGAACCCTAAGGATATACTTTCACCATTGATAAAATAGATTGAAGCTTTGGGAAGCTCATGTTAGGATATACATTTCATTTGAATGTTTATCCTTCTATATTAAAATTTTAATTTTTATATGCTTATTAGCTAAGTATTCAATACCCTGGATTATAATTTCTTTGTTCTTAGTTAATGGAATGAAATAGTAAAACTCATGCCAATAATCAATGTGATAGGCAATGTGATGATTCCCTAATTAAATGCCATATCTAATGGGAATGGGATCTCAAAACTTCATGATAGTACAAGCACAGCTGGATCAAGTTATGAATAATAACTCAAATCATTTGGAGAACCCTAATTCTACAAAGAAATAGAAAGTTGTGGGGAAATCCTTTATATGAAAAGTTCCTCCCAACTTTAGTAGATCTTATGATCCCCTCATTGAGAAATAATGGATTAACTAAATTGAGAAGAAATTCTCTATCAGCAAGTGCTCAGAAGAAGATAAATTTGTGTTAGCGGTCTATCATTTTGATAGGGAAGATGATCATTCTTGCACTTTGATCAAGAACATGAATTATAAAGGGGAAATTAATTCCATTAAATGTTAAGAATTCAAGAAAATATTTTTCAATAAATAGTTTACCAAAACATTCAATCATAATATGGAGTGGTATTTCTTCATACTAAAGCAAAAGGAAGACAAGTTTATTAGTGAATATGTAGAAAAATTTACGAGTCTTGCATAATACGCCTCTAGATTTTTCATGAACAGAAAAAACAAGGTGGTTCACTTCTTTAAAAGACTAAATATGATTGTATGAAAAAATTTGGTGATTCAAGACTTTGATAGCTATAAATAGATTGTTCATTGTTCCCTTATGGTTGAATTGGAGATTGGATACTCTCAATGGCCTCCTGGGCTCAGAGATAAAAAGTGGTAAACAAATTTTAATATGGTAGGATCAATAATTTAATCCATTTAAGGAAGGAAAATGCAACATCCCACAATCCATGATTGTGAGAAGAAGCATTCTCAGAACTGTCTAAAGGGAACCAAGAGATTCTTCAAATGTGGAAGAGATGGGTTTCAGGCTAATTATTTTTTAAGGGATATGAAGAAGACCAAAAATGCCTAGAAATAAGGGAATTAATATACTAACACTCAACCTATAGTGCAGTGTTCCAAGGAACATGGGAATTATGTAAGACCATTCCCTAAGCCAAGGGTTTTCAAAGGAAATCAACAAAAACAACCTCCAAGGCAACAAAAAAGGGAATATTCTATCACTACTACTAAGGTGGAGCCTCACAGTGATGTGGTGACAAGTATGTTCGTTATTCATCAAAAAATAGTGAATGTTATATTTTATTATATTTCTACGAATTATTTTATATCCTTCAATTTCAGTCAAACTATTCATACACCATCTCAAAATATGGAGGTCGACGTATCTATGAGAATATAAAATGGGGAAAATATTTCATCTAAAGTATATAAATCCTCCCCAGTTGATTTTTATAGACCAAACCTTTCATAAAATCTTTTCATACTTCTTTTTTTGGATATTGATGCAATATTGGCCATTCATAGAATATATTTATATAAACCTCACATCAAACGTCAAAAAAGGGATATCATTCTTCACATCCCAATTAATCCCCCAATTATATGAGTAGTGTAAGGAGGAGGATGAATATATTTTAGGATAATCATCCTAATTTTGGATATTATTACCTTATGATCAATCATATATATCTTAAATCATTTAGATAAAGGATAAAATCATGCTTGAATACATACCAACTATGAGGGACTACATTGATGTGTTCCCGGAAAAATTATTTGTTCTTTTTCATAAATTACAGGTTGAGTTCTCAATTGAAATTATTATTGGATCTATACCTATATCAAAGACTCATTATAGAATGTCTACCATTGAGTTGGAAAAACTAAAGAAGTAGTTACAATATAATATAGACCAGGGTTTTATATGCCCGAGTGCTTCACCATGTGGTGCATCAGTCCTCTTTATCAAGAAGAATGAAGGATCAGTGTGTCTCTGAATTGATTATCGTGATCACAAAAAGATCATGATAAATTACAAGTGTTATCTACCATGAATAGAAGACTTGTTTGATCAAATATGTGGGTCCAAGTATTTATCTAAGAGGACTTTCGATCAGGATATCACCAATTAAAGGTGAAGAAGGAAGTTATACACAATACGTCATTTTGGACAATGTATGGACTCTATGAGTTCATATTGATGCCCTTGACTGAAAATTAATTTTTTATTAAAGCATAAACCCCCTTTTAAGGGATGAAGGGGAACCCGACCCGACATAAATGACTTAAAACAACTAAACCACCATGGTACAAGAGTTTAAGACAAAACAACACATTCAAGCCTGCATGGAAGAGCCCCTACCCAGCATAAAAAACATAAAGAAAAGTTTTCTTCAACTAATTGCTGCTCGGATAGCTGTCCCATGAATGAATGAATGGGCTTGGTACAGATGGAAAATACATACCCTCTCAAACATCCAAATCCAAATAGAAATGAACTGATGAAAACTCTATGCTCTGAACCCCATCTGGAGAAACCCTTTGTAGGAGAACAGTTGGAATTCCTTAAACCATGAACCAAAAGTACACAAAGAGATAAAATGATGTAAAATAACATCATCAAAACAAATCACTTCATGAACCACCCTCAACCAAGAAACCAACCAGGAAAGACCTCACCGTGCTTCCCACTACCCACCACTACAGTTTCCAAAGCTATCGGAAGACGAACAAAAAAATGTAGCACCATGCCATCATCACTTAGGACTGGATGTCTCAGCGCCACAATAAAAGGATGTCACCGATTAAGGGATCTGGGACACTATAAAATATAAATGCCTCTCTGGGCATGGATCCACTTAGAACGGGACAACAGGCACACCCTTAATGAAATCCAGTGCAAGGAAACCACAAACGATGGGAGAGAAAGCACACGGAAAGGAACGATCCAGCCACCGCACATCAAAAGAACCACAACGTCAAAGAAATAAACCAAGAGGAGAAATCACCAGATTTAGACCTACAAGAAGAGCATTGGACCACCGGAATCTAGAACCAAGATGTCCCCCTCCCCTCTGCATCACTCTGGGACCGACGCCAAGCCATACAGGAATGGATCAGAACACCTTCGCCCGCCAACATCAAACCTAGATCTGACACCGAAAAAACACCATTCGAGACACCTTCACCTTCCATATCCGAAGATATCACCTTCCATGTCAACTTTGGCCTCCGAGACGCGCAAGGAGCCTCACCTGGGCAGATAAAGCTAGAAGCACTGAAAAGCGCTTGCGCCGAGATGGGGGGAGCTGACTCCGAGCTAATAGCATTGGAAGCCTCACACACCGTCATACCGAGACTAGGGTTTCAGCCTCCGGTTTTTCCCCCTCGTCTCCTCCTCTCCATCGGCATCCATGTGTTTTGGTACTATTTTTTGATGATATTATGATATACACTAAAATAAAGAAGGAACATAAAGATTATTTGAATACTCTACTAAATACATTGTGAAGAGATAAACTAAATGAAAACTTCAGTAAATGTGATTTATTGTTGGAGGAAGTATCATTCTTGGGGAATGTTATAACCAGAAAAGGAATATATTTGTACCCTTCTAAAATAAAGGCAATTCAGGAGTGGCCCAAACCAACATCTGAAATGCAGATTCATGGTTTCCTTGGTCTAGCTAGGTATTACCAATGATTTTTGTGAAACTTTTACTAATTTGAAAACCCACTAACCAAGATGAATTAAAAGGCAGTAATGTTTTTCTTGTCCAGTGAATCTGAATACTACATCAAAGACTGGAAAAAGAGGTTTATCACTACAAATGTATTCACACTTCTAAAAAATGGGGAACTCGTTATGGTGTGCAGTGATAATTCAAATAATATATTAGACTATGTGCTGATGAAAAATGATAAAGTGATAGCCTATGCCTTAAAACATCTAAAATTTCATGAGAAAAACGATCACATGCATGATCTGGAGTTGGCGGTTGTGATCTTCACATTGAAAATCTGGAGGCATTATCTCTCTAGAGAGAAGTGTGAGATATATACTGATCATAAGAGCCTAAAATATATATTCACACAGAAGAAGATTAATATGAATTAGTGGATATGGTTAGATATCATCAAGGATTGTGATTTCTTAATCCACTACCATCCTGATAAAGAAAATAAAGTGACAGATGCTCTAGGTAGAAAGGATCTTTCAACTTTATTATTATTGATAATTTAAAAGGATATTATCTTATTTGACTTATAAAGGATGGAAATAGGAATCAATAAGGAAGTGACATCAGCAATCCTTTCTCAAATTATTGCTCAACCAACCCTACAGAAAAAAAATATTATCAAAGAAATGATGATGAAATTTAGAAAAATGTGGAAGCTATCAGAAATAGGAAATCCTCAAATTTTAAAATTAATGAGAAAGGATTAATAATATTTGGGTCACGAATATGTGCACCGTAAAATCTCAAGAAAAATAAAGTGCTTCTGAATGACGTATATAGATCAACCTTCTCGATTCACCTTGGGAGCACAAATATGTATTTAGATAATAGAGGTCACTATTGGTGGGACAATATGAATAATGATATCGATGAATATACATCAAATTTATAGGTGTGTCAAAAAGTGAATTCTAAAAGGAAAATTTCTAATGGGATGATGAAACCATTACTCATAACAACATGGAAATGGGAAACATCACCACAGCCTTTGTCCCAAGACTTTAAAATACATATAGAGGAAATAATTCTATATGGACCATTGTGGATCATCTTAAAAATATATCTCACTTAATCACAGTTCAAGATGACTTCTTACTTGATCAACTATCATGGATATACATCAAAGAAGTGGTGAGTCCGCATGAAGTACCACTATCGATTATATCTGATCGAGATTCGATATTTACCTCCATGTTTTGGAAAAGTATCAAATATTATCTAAACATTGATTTGAACTTTAGTATGTCTTATCATACTCAAGATAATGGTCAATCTAAGAATACTAACCAAAAATTGGAAGACATGTTGAGATCATGTTCTATAGACTTTAAGGGAGGATGGGACCAATATAAATCTATGGTCGAGTTTTCATACAATAATAGTTTCCACTCAAGCATAAAAATAGCTCCATATGAATCCATTTATGGGAAAAGATGATGAACACTGACATGTTATGAAGAATTTAGTAGACGTAAGTTGCTATGACCATAAAAGGTCGATGAAATGGTATAAAAGGTAAAAAATGTTCTGCAGCATATCAAGAAATCCCAAAGTCGATATAAGAGATATATAGAAAACTGTCGATGGGACTTGGAGTTTAAGGTTGGATAAATGGTATTCCTACACATATATTTATGTAATAGGATCACGATATTTGGGAATAAAGGAAAGTTAAGTCCTAGGTACATCGGCCCCTTTGACATTCTTGATCATGTCGGAGTTCTGTCCTATCGACTAGCACATCCACCAACCATTTCTTATGTACATGATATATTAAAAATATCCCTTTTAATTAAATAAATACCAGATACCTCACATGTACTAAATTAAAATTTGGTACATTTAGAAAATGATCTCACTTATGAGGAGAAGCCGGTAAAAATCTTGCATCGTAGAGATAAAGTTTTGCATAACCAGACACCCACCTAGACAAATTACTATGGAAGAACCCTAAGTACGAAGAGGAATTAATTTAACCATAGGAATCAATGAAGGATAAGTACTCTCACATGTTTTAACCTTTTTATTTAAAATTAAATTTCAAGTTAGAAAATTCATAGGGGGTGAATGTAACGACTGATAATTTTATCAATGAAATTTATCTTCTCATAATAGATCACATAAAGAAACCCAAAAAAATATCCTCATAAATTTTGAATGATACTTTATTCATCAAAAAAATAGAAATTAAAAAAGGATAATAAATAAAAATTAAGATAATAAGAATTGGAAAATTTAGATCTCCTCGATGCACTAGAATAACTGCATTCAAGAATAAAGTTGTGGAAATAAAACATAGTGTTGATAAAAAAAATTCATGAAATAATAAATAAAATTTAGGTATCTAATAAATGAAAATATGATATATTTATATCATAGAATAAGTAAGTAAATATTTTAAAAATAATAAGTTAAGTTTTGGTATTTTTGAGAAAATTAAATGTTTATTAACATTTTAATAATTAATATAATGATTTAAAAGATATTTTATTTTCATTAAATAGATTCCAAAATTAATATTTTATTTATTTATAATTAAAATAAATTTTTTTATACCTTAATTATTTTTTCAAAGTGTCAGAAAAGCTGTTAAAATATTAAAATCAGTATTTTTTTAATAAATGATGATTTTAGTTATAAATTAAATTCCTCAAATTTATAAAATTATTTTCATAAAATGGAGTCCATTTTTGAAATATAAAAGTTGAAAAAAAAATTGGGGTGAATTTTTGATATTTTTCTAAAATAGTTAGATTTTTGGTAAATAGTGAATGCGGTAATTTCTGGTATTTAACATTATAAGTAAATAAATGAATTTTTTTGGGTAATGGTTGTGTAATGGATTATGTAAGTTCTGATTATTTAAAACTAAAAATATTTAGTTACTATACCTAGTTACAATAATCAACAATATTGATATTCATGAGTCAAAATAATAAACAAATAATCAAAATAATCAAAAACCCCCATATCCTCCCACTATAAATACCACCCCTCACCACCTCTTCTCCTCACACATTATAAGATTTGTAGCTTGTTAATAGTATGCCGGATTCCACTCACAATCCTCTTCCCATCATCTTAGTCTTTCTATTCCCACCAAAAGACCAATTCCAAGTTCCTTAAGGAGGTTCTCAATGAGACAACATTCAAGAGGTAAAATCCTCTTTTCCCTTTTAGTTTATTTTATTTTCTTATCCACCCCCCATGTACCCTATACAGAGTGACATGATAAATTGAGTATCATATGTATATACTATAATTTTTTTTAATGTGATATCCATGAAAAAAATCTTAACTTCTCCTTTTATTATAAAAATGAAATCATCATCCCTAGATTGTCGATTCACTGCCTTCATGGACAATAAGTTTTCATTTTATATCACTACCCTCATAGCTGGTCATAAAACCATTATAATGGTTAAAAAATATTGTAAAATTTATATTATAACTTTTTTGTATATGAAACAAATATAGATGCATAATATTAAATAATTAAACAAACAAGCTTTTAATGATCAAAAAACCGCCAAAATAAACTAACCGTTTATCATTAACATTTTTTTAATGAATCATTCTAATATATGAAAATTAAATGATATATGGGAAAATTTAAATTTTTCTAAGTATATTAATACCATTTCATTACACTCCTATAGTTTTTCTTTCATTTTACAATGACTTCCATAATTATACACAATTAAACCGACCAATAAATCCATGAAACGAATGCTCCCACAATGACAATATTAAATATTATAACTCAAAAAAATGGAAATTAATGAACATAATAAAATTATAATAGATAAAATATATGTGTTTAAGGTTTTAAATTAAATATTTAATGTATCAAATTTTATTATCTAGGACATTAAGTGTAAGTGTAGAACACATTCGGACAAAAGGTAAGGGATCACTCTGAACCTCAATTTTTTCTTTTGGTATACTCTTTATCTATATTTACATCAATGTATTTATTCATTACTATTTTATAATTATTATAAATTATTTTTATATTTTCCAAACAAATGTATCCATATCCATTCATCCTTCTTTGATGTGGAAATACATGCTTTAAAAGGTTCCCATTTCATTTTCTCCCGATAACCAAGAAACTTTCTTAGTTAATTTTTATTTTTATACAGAAAAAATTAGTATGTTTTCCTCTATAAAGAATCTTTAATATTTTCCCTTAAACTTCTCTAAGGTAGATCATTTCTAAAGTTTATTGGACACACTTTCTATTTTTTTTAACTTAAGTTAGAAAAACATTAGCACGGTGTGTTCCTATTTTCCCTTATGAATTTATATGTATGATTTAAATTCATTATTTAATGGACACCTTTATGTTATATAAATTGATTATGACTTATGAAAAGATTATGATACCCACTTGTTTCAATGGGTAACCCATATATTTATTCCTTATGTTTGATTCTTCATACAGAACACATATTCATGAACATATTATGATGGGTGTGCTTGTATAGTTATCCAATTAATTGGGTAATGTTTAGTCTCATGAGATTTCATGTATGGGATTATGGAGTAAACCTATTTCATTCTGGGACTTTTCCACCATGTGATATAGTCTTGGCAGTTATACTTGACACATTTTTATGACATGTTATATATTACTTACAAATTCCTATGATTTCATGATTACATGATCATGTGATCTCCATGTTATTCTTCCATATGATTATTCATGTTACATGTATTTTTATTTCATCAGGTTATTCCTTCTAACTCATGTTCTATGCTTTATTTCTATGTTTATACCCTTGCTGGGTTTTTTAGCTCATCACTTTTTTCATTTATTACCCAAGGTATCCTGTATAGATGTAATAGAATAAAGGAAGTTAGTAGCTCATTATGGATATTAAATAAAATATGATTTTATTTTATTTTCAAGTTTTCAATTTTATGTACCTAGTCTTCTAAAGACACTGGACTTTACGATCCTTGGTTTGTATTTTATGGTTAATTATTTTTAAAATCCTGTAATAATATGTGTAAAAGTTTGGGGTAGCTATATTTAAGGTTTAGTAGGTGGTATAATGAGGATGGTTTGAGTTATGTGGTATGGTAGGTAGATCTAAGATTGATATATTAGCGATATATAGATATGGTTCTATTATCCAGGTAAAATTCTGGTCGTCCCTAGATCCATGATTCATTGCTTGAAAAAAATACTCTTTATTCTCAAATAAGGCTTCAAAAATTTGGGTAGGCTCCTTGAGATTCTCAACTTGAGAATTAAAATTTTGGGTTAAATGGGTAATATTAAGATCCAAAGTAAGATTTTTGAACATACCCTTCAAGTATGATTTTGGGAGGATTTTCATTACTAATAATTCAATGGCCTTATTGATTTTCTATCTCTCATTCCTAGCATTTTTGACCTATTTTCTGACTAGTTCCAATGTTTTAGCAACATTTTTTTGAGAAAAATAAAACACCACTTCCCTTGTCTATATGAACTCATCAAAAACATCCTTTAACTCTTCTCTTGTGAGTTCTATAATTCTTCATTCATCAATAGATGGTTATACAGGAGGAAAAGGAGGATGAGGAGAAGATGTAAAAGCATGAAATACTAAACTTAGACGCATATGGTCTAGCTTCAACAATATATCATATAATTATTATTGTAAAGAACAAATCTATGATTTCAATTCCTTAATATCATATCTCATTAAATCCATATTGAGACAAAATTTAGGTTGAAGATGAAAGATTTACCAAAGTAATATCCTTGGATAAATATGCCTCTCTCCTTAGATCCAAATAATTCCCAAAACCAAGGAAAACTTCTTTGAATAAACCAATCATATCTGATTTTAACTCATTATAACCATCCTTTGAGATATAAGATGTATAAGGGATAGAGGTGGGTGCATAAGTAGATGAATCATAAGCCTAATTCCTAATAACTTAACTACATCCTCCATTGATCTAGATTTTTCAGACTAATCTTTAGCATTATCATTAGCATCAACTTATTATTCATTAGTATCATGCCCAGTATCTTCAACGTCCTCGGAAAGAGCATAACCTTTCTCAGCTTCCTCGCTAGCCTTGGTGGGAGCAGGACCAAAAATGTTCTCCAGAGTTTGCTCAATTAAGGTTCCCAAGGGAGATATCTCTAGTCTATTCTCAGAATCAATATCAGCTATCATATATAATTCTAGAACCCTTTGAGTAGAATGAATAGAAGGTCCACCTTGTCTAGGTGGACTACCCCCTTTAAAATCAACCTCATCATACTCTGAATAGACAAGGACTAACATAGTATATCCTGGGGATCCCCCCCCCCTCAGTATATGCATCTAGTATAGAGTTTTTAGAGTTATTATTATCATAGGAGATCCTTATGAGTTGTTTTTATCTTCTTTAGAGTCACAAGAATCATCCAATTTGGGCTTATAACCACTAAAAAAACCATAGTATCAACAGGGTCCTCAGATTATAAATCTTCTTTATGGGATGGTATGTTAATGGAGAGTCAGGTGGTCCAAAATACATAACAAAAGAGGGTATCCAATCATCCTCAAGGGTCGCCCTAGCTTCTATATCAAGGTCACCCATCTCATCTTGTTCATCTTATTTAACTTCCTCAACATAAACTTCTTTTAAACCAATAGTCACTTCAACATTAAATTAATCAAAAACTTGATCTCTTTCAAGACCAAGATCTACCAGATCTCTTGGTCTAATAGAACATTTCATAGGTTCAATATTCTCTAAAATATTTTCTAGATCATCCAATCATTCTTTATTCTAGGGGTTCCTATTAAATCTCATGATCCTACATGTCCTTTGAGTTAAGAATGAACCAACTGAATTGGTTATCTTTTCCTCCTTGTTGGGTATTAAATCTTTATACTCAAACAAGGATTATATGAGTTTTGGGTAAGGTGGAGAACTAAATTTTGAAGAAGTATTACATAACTCATAC
Source organism: Viscum album (assembly GCA_963277665.1). Taxonomy (NCBI): domain Eukaryota; kingdom Viridiplantae; phylum Streptophyta; class Magnoliopsida; order Santalales; family Viscaceae; genus Viscum; species Viscum album. The sequence continues at coordinate 1,181,476,527 of OY728152.1, read as the reverse complement.
ATGTTCCTCATCAAATACCTTGCTAAGTTGATCTGAATTCCATTTTTCATTAGAAATAGCAAGAAAATATCTCGATGCCGCAGAATACTTAAATATCATATTATTGGATCGATCAAATGTGGTATAAACTTATCTATCATCCCTCACTCGCCACAGATCTCTATTCCATTTGGTCTTCTGGGCATTACATTCCCATTAATCTCTTCTGAAGTACTTTGAAACTCAAAATGATAAATTTTAAGGAGAAAAGAACATTGATAATATTTGAATTCTCTGTTAGAAGGTACTCTTAATATTTTCCCCAATCTCTTTGAATAAAAATCAATAATTTCTGGATTTATTATTTTCCTAATGACAACTCTTTTCTCTACCTCGATAAATTCCAAAAATTCATAAAACTTCTTATCATGTTTTAGATAAAATGGCATACTATTCTCCTAAAACCAGGCGTCCTGTAACACCCCCAAATGAAAAAGGGTTAAATGACTAAATTATATGACTTATGTCAATAAGGTAGACCTTCCTTTTCGAGAACCTGCATGATTAGAACTCCACAGTTAAGCATGCTTGGCTTGGAGTAGTGATCATGATGGGTGACCTTATGGAAAGTTTCTCAGGGTGTGTGTGAGTGAGGACAAAGCACACTGAAAAGGACATGTGTTGGCCTGTGGGGATAGTCATTAGTCAGATATCCCGTTTGGGCATGTGGGTGGGCCCCAGGGTGGGGACCACATGTCTTTGGGGAAACTGGTGGTACTTGGAGATCCAGGACTTGACGATAATGTTAAGGCGGGGTGTCTATGCTGTCACCAGGACCTAGTTGTCACATTTGGTATCAAAGGAGGAACTCAGCCTTAAATGCGGTGCGCTGCCTGGGTTGAGTTGTAGGGCCCACAACGAGGTTGTTGTGTTCTAAAGGGGGGTGATTGTAACACCCCCAAATGATAAAGGGTTAAATGACTAAATGATATGACTCATGTTGATAAGGTTCACCTTCCTTTTCAGGAGCCTACCTGATTATAACTCCATAGTTAAGCATGCTTGGCTGGGTGTAGTGATCAGGATTGGTGACCTTCTGGGATGTTTCATAGGGTGTGCGTGATTGACGACAAATCACACTAGAAAGGACATGTGTTGGCCTATAGGGACAGTCATTAGTCAGATGACCCGTTCGGGCATGTGGGTGGGCCTGAGGGTGGGGACCACGTGTCTGCGGGGCAACTGGTGGTACTTAGCGGGTCAGGACCAGACGGCCATGTTATGGCGGGGATTCTATGTGTTGGCCTGGGGGGATAGTCATTAGTCAAATGTCCCGTTTGGGCACGTGGGTGGGCCCCAGGGTGGGGACCACATGTCTTTGGGGAAACTGTTGGTCCTTAGAGATCCAGGAATCGACGATAATGTTAAGGTGGGGTGCATATGCTGTCACCAGGACCCAGTTGTCACATTTGGTATCAAAGAAAGAACTCAGCCTTAAATGTGGTGCGCTACCTGGGTTGAGTTGTAGGGCCCACAACGAGGATGTTGTGTTCTAAATGGGGTAATTGTAACACCCCCAAATGATAAAGGGTTAAATGAATAAATGATATGACTCATGTTGATAAGGTGAACCTACCTTTTCATGAGCCTTCCTGATTATAACTCCATAGTTAAGTATGCTTGGATGGGTGTAGTGATCAGGATTGGTGACCTTCCGGGATGTTTCACAGGGTGTATGTGATTGAGGACAAAGCACACTAGAAAGGATATGTGTTGGACTATAGGGACAGTCATTAGTCAGATGACCCGTTCGGGCATGGGGGTGGGCCTGAGGGTGGGGACCACATGTCTGCGGGGCAACTGGAGATACTTGGCGGGTCAGGACCTGACGGCCATGTTAAGGCGGGGTTTTTATGATGTCATTGGGACCCAGTTGTCACACATCCAATCCTTGAATTTGAATATCTTTTCACACAACAAATTTTATTGACTAAATCCATTATCCATCAACTTCTCTCTCTACAGAAAATGATCATTCAACTAAATGAAGATTTTATGGCTTAGATACATTACTCATGATAGCTTTTCTTTTCTTTCATTTCATTATAGTATGAGGTTTAGTAGGAGGTGGGGTGTTATTTTCACACTTCATAATTAACATTTTAACTTTTAGATTTTAAATTGTAATGTTCGAATTCATGTGAGAGATTCAACTAAGGAAATTTCAATTTGGAAAGACTGGTATCCTGAAAGAGGGATGAAATATAATATAAGGTTTTAAAAATAAGAAAGATTTTTTTGGAAATATATGTGCATCAATTCATATTCTTATTCTAATTTTAAAATTAAATTGTTTAGCAATAAAATAATAATAAACTTTTAAGAAAATCCCACAAAAATGACTTTACTAAAAAATCCTAAGTATAAAAACATACATGGTGGGTATACTAACCATAAATTTAGAATTCCATTGTAATTAAGTGACTGCATGAGTTAAGTTACATGGTTGGTATAGTGAAAATATGAACAGTTGGTCATAGAAGGTATACTGACTGTGTGAATAAGAACTAATGGTTACTTAATAGACCATGTGAAATAAACTTCATGGTAACAACAAGAAAAAGGTCAACTAATAGGAGTTAAATATTTATAACAAGAATTTAAATAACTAAAAGGGATAAAATTAAATTGAAATAAATATAAATAGTTTATCATAACTAATTCATGTATGATATAATTAATCGTCTCAATATTAAAGGGCATTGTTAATATATCAGTAAGTTGAAGTTCATCACCGATGAATTCTGGAGTTATATAACATTGTTGAAAATTGTCTCTCAAAAACTAGTGTCTTATATCAATATGTTTTCCCATGAATGTCATATATGATTCTTGGAGATGTTTATTGAACTTGTACTATCACAATTTATAGGTACATGTAAAAGTTGATATCATTTTTCTATTAATGCATGTTTCATCCAAAAAAATAGTCCAAAACAACTACCTAAAGTTATGTACTTAGCTTTAGTGGTGGATAATGCAATGGAGTTTTGATTTTCACTACACTATGAAAATAGAGACTTTCCCAAAACATTAAATATTCTAGAAGTGGTTTTTCTATCTAACATAGAAGAACCAAAATATCCATCTGAATAAGTAATTAAATCAAATTAAAATCCTTTATAATAAAATAGTCCTTTGTCAGTTTTATTTTTTAGGTATTTAAAAATTATTTTCATAGCAAGTAAAAGTGATTCTCTTGGATTTGATTGAAAACTTTAAAATATGCCTAGACTAAACAAAAGATCTATTCTTCTATCTATTGATTATATAAAACTACCAATCATACCTTTTTAATTTTCTTGATCAACTAGTTTCTTAGCTATATCCAGATCTAGATTAAATCTTGAACTCATGGGAGTATCAAAACCATTAATACTATCCATACCCAAATGTTTTAAAATATCCTTAGTGTAATTTATTTGGTTTAAAATAATTCCTTCATTTTTTGAAAAATCTAAAAAATAGGGAATAATTTTAACTCACCCATCAAAGTCATTCCAAACTCATTTTTCATAATCTTTGAAAATTCAGAAAGCAGAAATTTTTTAGATGATCTAAAAATAATATCATCAATATAAATTTGTACACCTAAAAAAATTGAAATTTTTTTAATAAATAAGCTAGGGTCCACTTTTCCTTTTAGAAATCCTTTAGAAATCCAAAATCAGCTAATCCTACCACAGTAATATCAAGAATATTATTTTAAACTGTATAAATATATTGTTAATTTCGTTACATGATCTGAAAAATGATGGTTCTGAAATATAGGGTGTTATTCCATAAAAATATCCTCATTAATATAACAATTTAAGTAAGCACTCCTGACATCAATTTTAAATAATTTTAAATGAAAATGTGTTGCATAGTCAAGAAACATTTTGATATCTACTAGTTCAATTACTAGGGAAAAGTTTTCTTCAAAATCGATACCTTCCTCTTGATTATACCCTTCTGTAAACATTCTTTTTTTGTTTGTAATTATAGTTCCTAACTCATATACCATATTGTCAAACACCCACTTAGTGCAAAGAGTTAGGAAGTACTTAGGTTTTTTTACTAGATCCCCAACATTGTTTCTTTCAAACTAATTCAATTCCTCTTTCATTTCTATTTCCTATAATCCATCATTTATTGCTTCTATGATGCTCTTAGGTTTACATTTTGAAAAACAAAAGGCTTGATGCTCATCCTAATTTATAAGATAAGCTTTAGTTTGTGTTTCTCAATCTAGATCTCCTAAAATAGTATCTAAGTTATGGTCTCTATGAGTCCTAATTTTTCTAGGGAGATAAATATTTGATACTTAATTTTCTTATAGAAGTTTTGGTTTAATGAGTTTCTAACAATGGGGTTATTTTTCAATAATAGGTTTCAAAGAATTATCACTATATGTAACAATGATATATAAACTAAAAAGGTCATCCTCAAGGTTTTCCAAAGAGGTGTTAGGAACATCTAGATCTATTTTATCAAATTTGACAGGTATAATTGAATGAATAATTTTGGTTCTTTCCTTGAATACCCTATATGATTTACTAGATGTTTAAAAACCAAGGAAAATTACATTATTACTTTTAGATAATTTTTTTTCTAAATTCATCTTTCTTGTGAGTATAAAGATTTTAAAACCAAAAAATCTAAAGTAATTGACTTTCTGTTTTTCTTCCATTCCATAACTCATATAGGGTTTTCTTTAAAAGTGTTCTAATTAGAACTCTATTAATAATATTGAAATATTTATTCATAGCCGCTAACCAAAATTAAACAGGTGATTCATACTCATTTAGCATGGTCTGGTTAATTTCTTTAATATTTATATTACTTATTTCTACAGTATCATTCTTTTGTAAGAACCTTGGATAAAACATATTGTGATTGTATCTATATTTTGAGAATAAAAAATCAAAATCATTAATTTTAAAATCATGACCATTATCTCTTTTTATGGAATAAATTGTAATTCCACCAATATTTTCTACATATTTTTCATGTTTGGAAAAAATAAGTCATGGATTCGATTTTGTGAGATAAAAAATAATACCTAGGTGTCTCTAGAAAAGTCATCTACTAAAACAAAATCATAGTACTTCCCATTTAATCTAGAAACTATAGAGGGTCCAAAAAATCCATAAACCAAGTCAATATAATTCTTTTGATAAGTTTCTTAATAATAGAGTATTCCACGATCATGTTTCTGGAACACCGACTATCTAGATACCATAAGTTCTTACTTATACTCTTCAAACAGGTTTCCCATAGAGAATGTAAACAAGAAATGATTTTAGTACCCATATTTTCTTGGGTCCATAAGGATCCAATGTTTAACTAGTTTTTTGTAAGCATATTATATACTTTTAGAGAGATAAAACTTTGTTATGTCTAAACTAATAAGAACTATTTATAGAAATATGTGAATTTAAACTAGGTAAAAAAATTATTATAAATCTTCCTCCTTCCAAGTTGGTAACCAGTGCGAGTTCTATATTTAGGAGTGGTTTGTTTTACAAGAATTGTTGTGTGGTTTTCTCTATCATTTGTGAATCTTTCAATATCTTTCTTAATTTTTTAATTATATATCCATAATTCGTTTTTTACTTTAATAATTGATCATTTTATCCCTTTTCTATAGAAAATTTAGACGTAAAATGATTATAAAAACATATTTTTTCTTTAGAATTTTATATTTATCCTTAATTTCATTAACCGTGTCTTCCAAAATATTACATTAGTCAAATAAATCTTCAATGGACATATTTTCTTAATTATTTTTCGTTTCATAAAGATTTTAAATATGTATAGGAGATGCGGGAATATTATCTAGTACCTTAGATGTGTTTGACATAAAAAACATGTTATATCTATCTTTTTTATATTATGTGATTGAGTTAGATTCGCATGAAATATCTTCATAAGCACTCCATGTGTATTTCATAACGTTTTAATAATATTTTCCTTTATCCTCATACTTTTTATTATATTTCATCTTGGGACATTTTTTGTGCTTCTCTTTTACACTCATAACAGTTCATCTCATTAATAGAATCATCATTTTTACACACTTTCCACTAATTTTCTTTATTTTCATACATACCTCTATAATTTTATTTCTTTGAGAACTTCTTATTATTGTTAAAAAATTTGAATCCTCTATCTAGGTTATCCATTTCTTCAACACTGTCTAAGGGTGATTCTTCATCACTCGAACTTTCATCATTGATTTTCTCTTTTAGCCATGATTCATATGTCTTGATGTCTACTTAATTTATTTTGGTTCACCTCTTTATTATTTCTTAACATGAAATACCCCCCACTCCATACATAATAATATTTCTGATGAGCTGTTTTACTAGTAAATTACATATATTATAGGATTCTCTAATGGAAATAGAAATTAATCTCCACCTATTAGGTAGAAATCTCAGAACATGCATCACTTTAACAATGTCTACAATTTGTTTCCAAAGTGAATGAATCATGTTCAAAATTTCATTAAACCTAAGATTCATATCAAAAATTGATACATCAGGATTCATTTTAAAGGTATCATACTTAATGGTATATGTATTCAAACATGACTCTTTAAAATTTGAGGTTTCCATGTGAGATATAGAAAGAGTATCCCAAATTTCTAAATCAGTAGAATAAGTAGATATCCTATCAGATTATTCCTCTCATAAAGAAAAATATAATTCATTCATTTCTTTGTATTTTTAGTCATAAATTTTCTTAGTGGTAATTCTACATTCAACTCTAGTATCTTTGGGATTTTTATATTTCTCCTTGATTACATCACAAATATCAAATATCATTCTCTAAATATAGATCTTTATATTGATATTATATTAAGAATAATTAATTCCATTAAAATAAGATGTCATGTTAGAGTCTAGTTATTATTGTCTATTATTTTCTATAAAGATACAAATTTAGATTTAACATAGATTTTAAGATCTTTTGGTAAAACTAAACCATATTAAAAAATAATTTGAAAACATTCTGATAGCAAATGTTAGTCCTAGTGGATAACTCAAGAGTGGGGTGAATTAATTTCCCAATTATAATATCCATTAAAATTTATTTGAAACATAAACACCCAAATTTATAAAATAAACCCAATTAACTAAAGTAGTAGAGTTATATAATTTTTTCTTCTCCAAAAGTATTCTAATAAGCTTGATCACAACTCGGTTAAAAATATGTTTGAAAACTATTTATATATTTTGAAATATATTTACTCAAATAAAATAGCATATATATAATGAAAATTAAAGTTAACTATCAGGATAAGGTTTTATTAAATAGTTTAGAAAACAAATATAGATAAGTTTTGAAAACAATGTACAACAAAATAGATAAAACAACATCATGAATAAACAAGGTGTTCAGTCTTAGGTCGATACATAATCCACTCCACCTGGAAATCACACATTTATATTAATTTTATTATAAAATAAATTGATCCACAACCTGGATCAGTTTTTAAAAAAAATTATACCCAAATAGTATAGGATATATAAAAGCCTCTTCAACAGTTCTTCATGATATAAATGGATTCAAGGTCACACAAAAACTCTTCCATAATTATTCATGGGATTACAAATATAAAATAATAAAAGAGAGTGTCTATAAATCTCCAATATAGTATAGAAGTGTCTATTTATATATAACTAGATTAAATTAAAACAAATCTCAAAATATAGGCTAGAATAAAAAGAGAAAAGAATAAACAGATTTTATTTTCAATGCAATTTAGTCTGATCAGCTTTAGTTCTTTAAGATTACTTATATTTTTCTTTTAAATCCTTCAACCATTTTTTCAAAGAAGGTTTAGTAAATCATAGTGTCATAAAGTGTTCTGGATGAGTTCTTTGTGTATCATAATTTCATTTGTATATTTTGTTGTTATTCTCTACGTATCACTCTCTTTTTTCCTAAGTATTTCTTCTTATTAAAAGAAAAATCCATCTCAATAGTACTCATTAGAGAAAATTCATTACAAACATAATTGAACTAACTCTATAATTAATGGTAAATAAATTTCCATTGAAGATTTGGAAATGCCCCATTTTTTATGTTAGACAAGGTAGGTTGGTCTTCACATAGGCAAAGTTACATAGGCTTGCAGTCACTAGGCATGTCTGGTTGGTATAGAAACTAGGCACGGTCAGTTAGAATAAAACTAGGAACAATAATTTTATTCCTGCTTGTGGTAGGTACTTCCCTTATCATGGTTCATATATCACTTCATGTGGTAAGTAATATTCTTCTCATGATTGGTGCATATCTTCACATTGTCACAACAATAACACATATGGTTAGTACATTACTTGAAAAAAAATACTTACCATCACATTGTAACTAGGTTTCTTCGTGAGGTAGATAGTTTCCTTCTTAAGGTCACTTTGTGTTCAACACATGGTATATTTATTGTACATGTGTTCACTTGAACTTTAATTCATTGTAATTACAAGACTTGGATAGAATTGGTGCAAGTTAGGTAGTTTTTTCAAGCAGTTCGTACAACACAGTAACTTAACATTCATGTCCAGTAGGTTTTTTCTTATGGTAGGTATGTATGGTAAGTTCCAAAATTATCCATTTTAAAAAGTTTGGATGGAAAATAGTTGACTAATATAAAACATTAAATCCATTGAAAACCTTATAAACATGATTTAGGATTATTAAAATAAGGATTTGTTGGTCTATTTCAACAAAAAACCTACACACATGAGTGAAGTATAGATTTTTCATTTGATTGGATTGAACTTTAATAGTTTGTAGAGGTTTATTAAACTAATATGAAATTTAAAAAACCAGTCTATACTGATTCATCCCCCCCCCCTCATATAATGGATTAATATAATTTTATGCACATTATCCTTAATCCAAATTATTAAAATGATGTCAAATTTCAAAAATATATTTAAACCTAGAAAAATATTTGAGCCTCTGAATAAAATAAATCATTATTAATTAAAATTTATATACCATCAAGTATTCATATATTTGTTTTTATAGAGACTTTGATTAATTTTTCACTACTAGATATGACACTCACATGAATGCTTCTTATTTTTAGGTACATAAAATAATTCACAAAACATTTTATAACATTAATTATGGCACTGTCAATGAGAAAAATATCTTTACCATGGGAATTAATTTCTAAAGATCATTTTATAGCATCCATCTATAATAAAAAAAATTACATAAGAAAAAAATAAATAAGATAAATAAATAAAACATATAATATTTATTAAAATTATTAAAAAATTGACATCTCATTCCTAAGAATTTGTACAATATTATGATGTTAAAAACCCTCGAGCTTTACAAATAATTAACAGATATCAAAATTCACGTTTTCATCACCATAATAAATTCTTTGGCCCTAAATGTTTTCTTCAACACTTTCCTACTTCCCATTGATAATTCATAGAGATGAATATTTTGATGTAAAATAAGTTCAAGGACACTTATTTTTTATACCATGTTGAAAATATTTACTTTCAACATGTTTTTATTTCTTTTAATATGGTTATTAATTATTCAACCACTTATAATGGTGTTCGTTATTCTTTTAATCAATGTTTGACCACCTTGGTCATAATATTTTTCTTTCCCTTTACCAAGTCAATTTTTACTATTATATCGACTACAATAACATTTAATACAATGAATTAAGTCAAGTCATTAGATTTCTTCTTTAACAAAATATTATATGAAATCATAAAAATTCACATTGATTATGTAACAAAGTAATTTTTTTAGATACATCTTGCCATATAAAACCCATGCCATATATTTATTCTATGTGATGTTTATAGGGAATAAAATTATTTTAACAATTATCACCATGAAAATTATAACTTATTTTTTAATATTAATATATTAAAATTAATGGAGCTTATACTGATAACATGTTGAAAATTGGTATTGTAATGTTGATTGAAACTGTGAAACATATCGTAATTGAAAAATGTCATTTTGATTGATGAAGAATCACAAAGTTGATGGTGAATGAGAAAAAACACAACACAACACTAATAAAAAATTAATAAGATTAATAAAACATTATGGAAAAGTGTAAGATAAAAGTATCATTATTTCATTACCATATCATTCCATATTTATAGACTTTTCAATTCTAGGTCAAGTGTCTAGATCTATCATGATCATTTAAATTTGATCAAAGTGTAGGATAGTAAAGGTTTTGGGTGTAATGAAAGCATTATTTGGGCCCAATAAGTGGTTTATCAAATTCAATGAATAGTATAGGGGAATATGATGGAGAATCTCTAGGTCTAACAAATGTACTCAAAGAAATAATACAAGGAATCCTATATTTAACATGAGAGTATATTTCAGGTTAAATTTATAATCAATTTAAAATAAAAAATTTCCTTAGTCTAGATGTTCTTTCCTCAATGAATATTTTGATCTTTTGAAACCCTTGTTCATGTTTTACGATAATTTCACAAAGAAGAATGAAAATAGATTCCCTCTAGTGGTGATCAACACATGATCCATAATATCCAAATGACATCGAAGGTAATTGGGTGCAAGTGTAAGTGATGTAAATGTCTTGTGTTACATATCTTGATCACAACACAATAGATCTATCATCATCATTGTCTCCTTTTTATTCTCTCAATCAAGATTATAAGCCTCAATATTTTGGAATATATATATATATATATATCTAAATTAATATTATGTTCGATAGCCTTCTCTATATGAAACCCTAAGAAAAATGGGTAACAAGATATTATCTATATATTATTAAGAAATCATAAGAATAATAAAAACTCAAGTTAACAAAAAGACTATAATCAATTATAAATGAATGTGAAATTTTATTAATAAATCTTAAGGTTTTAAAAGGTAATCTTTTAATAAGAGGAGTCTTTCTTTATATATTATATTTTCATTTAAATGTTAATTTTATAATTATTTAATTTTAAATTTTTAAAATGAAATTCATTTTTGAATCCATTATTTCAAAAATGGATTAGGATTATTTTTTATATTTTCCTAACATAAATGATTTTTAAGTGCATAATGAAAAATATAGCTTTTATAAAAAAACGTAAATTTTATGACTATATCAATATATGAGAAAGTCATAGAACTTATAAAACCTTTTAATTGATTAAATATTTATTTAAAGAGAAAAAATATGTATTTTAAAAATTATTTTTAATATATAATTTTTTTTTAATTTTAGAACTTAAGAAACATTTTATTCCAATTTAAATACAATTTTGGATCATTTATTTTAATTAAACATTTTTATGGAAAAATTTTGTTTTTGATTTATTCGAATGCCAAAAAAAATTTATAATAAATCAATTTATTTCATGGAAGTTAATAAAATTGTTAATTTTACCCTACACATTAATTTTAATCTTAAAACACACTTTTTCTGAAAGTTTTTTTACAAATTATGCATGATATTCTAAAATCAATATTTTTCACCCTTATAAATTAATTTCAAAAAAGTATTTTTAAATTTGAAATCATCATTTTCAAATTATTTAATAATTTCATTTTTAATATTTAATAACGAAATTAATTACCAAGGTTAAAAAATTATTACCAAGGTAAAAGTAAATTAGGTTAAAAGTTAGAAAGATAAAAATAAAACACCATAAATCACTTTATGTTGTCTCCAAAATGAGTGGTGGAGAGGTTTCTCCAATAACTATCTTTACTTCATATTTTCCACTTTTCGAATCTTTTACCATTGAATGGTAAAATTAAATTATTGAAAATTAGTGGGTACTCCTAAAATTACCCTTCTCTTCCCTTATAAAATAGGAACATGTAACACCACAATATTTTATATGTATTTCCATTGAAATAAACATAAAGTATTAAATGGATTATTTTACATGACTCTCAAAGTCTAAATGAACTTGTGATATAGTATACCTTTATAACTTAATATAATTAACCAAATTATGAAATATATATTGAAATGTTTTCCTAAATTCAAATGTAATGATTAGCTCTAAATAAATAGTCATTAAATTTTTAATAAATTAATTCAATGGATAAAAAGTCCAATTTTTCAAAGAAATATATGTTTCTACATGTTAAATACTATTATTTAAAAAAAATAATGATAACTATTAAAAAGTTACTGTAATGAAAATTATAGTTAATTTATGAATAAACATCTGTATACTATTTGAATAATATCTGGGAATGAAGAAGAAATCATTTAAAGCTAAAATAAGTATTTTTTTCATAAAACTTGTTTTATATATGCAATGTTTTTTTATCATAATAAATTAAATCAACAATTTTTGATTAATTGTAACACCCCAAGATCTCATAGTAAGTTATTTTCTTGAAAGTAATTCAATAGCTTGCACTACACGCAACACCGAGTTCGAGTGCACCACGACTTACCAAATTAGCCGTTCAAAAGCAGTTATGAATAGTATTAACTGAATTTTGAATTTTATATACTCCATATAAATTTATAATCCATATTATGTGTTATATAGACATAATATAAGAAAAAATTCATTTTTTTCAGACAAAACAAGTATTTTTCAGAAAAAAATGAAATTTTACCACCTTTGAATGGAAAACCCTTTTTAAACCAATATTTGACACATTTATATATTTAATTTAATGAAATTAAATTCTTCTTTAGAATCGTGATAGAAAAAAATTATTTTGGATAAATTTTTTGTACTTTTCTAATAACTTTTATATTTTGATGAATACTGAAAAATACTAAATTTTAACTGAAAACAACTTTATTAATAGAAATAATTTATAGTGTTAAATTATGTATTTTAATGGTTTGTAATTATAATTACATTATATTATTATCATTTAATAAAATTTAGGTGATTATAAGTAATTCCATATTTAAATTTTACATAAACACATGTCAATCTTTTGATAGTTTTTACTTTTTAAAGACCCACTTTTCATTTTTGACAATGAGAATTAATTTTAAATTAATTAATGAAACTTCTATGTTTTTAATTTTGTAAAATAGAATTCATTTTTGAATTCAGAATATCAAAATTATCTTAAGGTAAACTTTTGGTATTTTTCGGAAAACTTTCAATTTTTGATGAATAGTGAAAAACAATGCGTTATAGTTTAAAACCGACATTTTATTTAAATAATTATTTATTTTGTTTAAATTTATTTTAATTCAAAATATATTTATAATACCTATATAATATCAATATAATTCATTGGTTTCATTTTATAACAAAATTAAATGTATAAAATTTTATGGAACTTTTTACCGTCTTTTACCAACCTCCCAGGAGCATTTGCAAATTCACATAAAACTTAATTTTACCACTTATGTGATTGAAATCTGAGAGACACAGTTGATATCATTAAGAAAAATGTGGTTCAATAAGATGAAAATAATTTTTTGTGAATAGTAACTTTTTACTTTTATTTACCAAGGTTAAAAGTAAATAGGGTAATTAAGGATAAACGTGATATCATAATTACCCCAAAACATGTCCGATTTCTATTTGATAAGTGTAATTCGACCAAAAACAACCTTAGAAATAACATATGATCTTTTAAGTCCACTTTGATTAGATTAGGACATTTATTATTATTTTATTTAAAGAAGTGTTAAAAGAGTTAAATTCAAACTTTAATAACTAAAACAATTTTAATATAAGGTTAAAAAAATATAAATTAGACTATAAATATTCATTATAAAGATAAAACTATTTCCTACATAATAGTATTTTATTTACAATTTTTACACAATAAATAATTAAATTTATTTATGACACAATGATGATGCAATAATTTCCGTATTAATGAAGGATTAAAATAATTGATATTATAAATATCCAAGTAAATGTAATTTGAGACTTTTTATGAATTCCACTAATTTTATAGGTTAATATGACATGTTAGGGTTGGTTGAATGATTTGTTTTATAAGTAATAATGCTTTTATGAATTCAGAAAAAACAAAATACCCTATAGTGTCAAAATTGACATAAAAGAGTTTTTAAAACAAATATTATATTATTAATTCATATTTTATTCCTAAAAATATAAGGTTCGGCCAAAGGTCAAATAATATTATATATGTCATTAATTAACCACTTTAGATTCAATTGGAAGTTTATGGTATGTTTATTAACCATATAATATAGAAATACAAAGTGACGTGGTAAATGTCAAACTATTTAACTAAGAGTTAAATTTAAAAGATAAGGTTAATATAGTGGCCCAAACCTATCTAAAACCTATTGGTTGAGAGGTTTTCGATCCATACCCACCTTATACTTTAAATAAACCATTTTTCAGCCATTAGAAACTGGAAATTATTTTATTATAAAATAATATTTCAATCTTTTCCTAAGGTGCCCTTCACCCCTCTTATAAAAGGGTACTTTCCCTTCTCCCAAATTCACACCTTCAAAGCCATTTTTCTTGGCCAACCCATACCCAAATTTCATCTCAACAATCCTCCCTTCATCCAAGAATCCTTCATTTAGTCATAAATCCAACCTAAGTATCCCTTTTGATCAAATCAAAAGGAAGAACCCGAAGAAGAGGTAAATATTTCATCACCTCTTTCAAGTTCCTTTCTTCTTCCACTTCCTCTTTCTTTGTTGTTTTCAGTCTAAAATAATAAATCCATTATATTCTATATAATGTGATTTTATTATAAATATGTTACAACCATATTCATTATTCTATCCATCATTTGAATGACATGTCACCATACGTGCGTATGTACGGATTACCGTCTCCACGTCGTGGTGTAGTTGTTATTCAATACAATATTATTGGGATGGGTATAATAATGATGTGTAATTGATGTAAATAATAAATATAAAATGATAATTATTCTTTATATATGATATAACATCCAATTATATATTATTTTAATATCAAAATTATGATATTGTCACTCATGTGTACGTATGGATTACTGTCTCCACGAATGCGATGAGATTTATTCCCCATCATATTCATTCAGGACTAATTTTCATTAGATGATTAAAAATAATTTTTAAAGATTTAATATCATTCTGAATATTAATAAGATACATCCTATCCATAACAAACATTACATACGTAACAAAGCATATAAAGGAAAACGAATCAGTTAACACCCGAAACGACGATAATACTAAAATACTATTAACAAAGCAATATTAAAAGATCATATATGATATCATATTAATGTATATGATTCATGTATAATTTAATAACAATTAGTTCACAATTATACAGGAGTTTAACCTACCCTCGACCAAGGAAAAGTACAAGGTAAGGGGTTTTCAGGTCAGTTTTATTCCTGTGAGATTCATGTTATATTTGTCACTTCTACCTTTTGTGTGGTGCATATACTACCCATGATTGTATTATTTTTGTAATATACTTTAATTTATGGGTATTTACATCGTCATTAAACGATCCTTCTTTCATGGGTTTTATATTTCGTAAGTTACCAAATCGATAAGGTAATTTCAAATTTTAATTTCCACTCATTCGGTTTTACCCAAAATTCATTGATTACTTTACACCAAGATTATGTGTGAAATCACTATTTATTTATTTATGTAGTAATTTACACTCCCCTTTGCATGGATATACTTTTTATACACAGAATCTCTCCATTGATAAATTCTCAAGTCAACAATATAAAGTTGATAAGAGTAATTTTAACTCAATTTCAATTCATTGAGTTAAACATCCAAGTAATTGGTGTTGTTTTTAGCAGAATATGTGTGAATGTCCTCTGATTGATTTACACTGAATATACAATCATATTGAGTATATTTATATTTGTCACACATAATTATTTCATTGATTTATCCTTTACCTAAGGATACATTCTTTATAAAGGAATTCAAACCATCTTACATTCCATTGAGACTTATTTGTTGTTATACATCAATTCAGTTTTATATGGTGTATATAATGTACTTTGACATAGTATATCATGAATCCATTTATTCTCATGATATTATAAATTTTTTATTACCTCAATTATTTTTAATCAATTTTCTCTCTTTTGTTTAGGAACTCTAACAAAAATATCATTTTAAATGTTTATTATTCTAAATCATTCTCATTAATGTCCATGTTTTAAAAATGGTTTTAAGGATTTATTTATATGAACATTAATGTTTTAAAATTAAAATTCCTTTGAAAAGTTTCAAAGTGGTATGGGACACTTTGATTCAAAAATCTATTTTTAAACGGATTCCTTACAAATACTGTGACTTTTAAATGTTTTCAAGAAAAAGGGGGATATTTCTCTCAAATGGTTTTGATGATTATTTTCATCTATATCAATATCATTCATTATTCTCAATTGAGGTTAATATGTTACAATACAATCTTCCATATTGTATTTAATGATTTATGTTTGATTGTGGATGTGCTATTTTTATACTATTTATGGTTTATGGATAAAGTATTTACATTTCGTATGCCGGTTTTAATACGAAAGTTTATGTTATATTTCAAACTTTTAATATGAGGGATGAATTTGACTTAGTAAGTGATGGGTGGAGCTCGCTATATCTCCTCTATGCATCGGAAGATCTCATTATACAAACTAGTGTCTTGGTACAAGGCCTTGACAAAATCTTACTTGTATTCTTGGCACAAGGCCTTGACTATGTGGTTATGATTTCTGGCATTTTGTATTCCATCATTATGAGATTAGATATTGATATTTCTTGTGGTTATTCGACTAGTAGAATACCAATGACTATGTTTTATTATGGAATTATTTACACAACTCATATTCCTACCATAAAGTGTTCATGTTAATTATTGGTAAAGGCATTTGTATTTAATTATTCACCATGCCTAATGTTTATGTTATCTTTTGTTGTATTGCTTAATCTAACTAAGAATTTGAGCTCACCCCTTTATTATGTTTCATTTTCCGAGGATATGAAGAAGTTAGTTGTGAGTGACATGCGGGCATAATCTAGGAAGGTTGGATGCTTCTAATAGAATAATTCGGTGTGGTTTTTCTTTTCAAGTTGTAATCTTGAACTTATGTATGTATCTTGTTTCCAAGGATACTAATCCAATCGGTCCTTTGGGACTTGATTCCTTGTAATCATGCTAATGTAGTAAAATAATGAACTGCCTCCTGGATTCAGGGGTCGGGGAGTTATAGTTGGTATCAGAGGAAGTTTAGTACAAACCTTAGAAACTATATTTAGATAAACTCTAATTAGATCACATCTCCCTATGATAGAATTTGATAATTATTATAGAAGAACTTCCTAGAATTTTGGTATTCTAGAGATTTTGTGAGTTTTCCAAACAATACATCCATGTCTGGATACGAGCAGGTAGAGGCGGCTCTAGCACAGATGTACCTAGGGGTAAAACCTGAAAACACTGCATTGAGCGAGACTCGAACAGGAACTAGTGCATGAAAACAGGCCTTGCTGCACTCTTGGTTATGACACTCCAAGGGTATATGCTTAGGATAATTCACATTTTATTTATAAAACGATTTGAAGGATTTTAATATAAGATGAGAATAAAAAACCATCATTAATCCTAAGGTGTTTTAGATTGAAAATAAGGTTTTATGATATTATCTAAATGATTTTATGACTCACACATTGCTTTCTTGTGTTAATCAATGGCTGGATTCCAAGGAAGTCATAGTAACATTGAACATGATGTACAATGTGGGAACGATGGAGGAAATAGGAAACATAATGGAATGTTGATAGGTTTAAAAGAAATCGTGTTCATGTCAAATAAGTTTTCCAAAATTCTGATCAATAACATATATATTAACCAACTCATGGACTCAACAAAAAAGAGAAAGGTGGTGAATGATAAGACCTCCAGCAGTGGAGACCATGGATAAAATAAATCTTAATTTCTATAATTTAAGAAATTTAGAAGGAGACACCTAGGGAAGTGTCTCAATGGAACAAAGAAATGTTTTATATGTGGGAATGAAGGACATTAAGTAAATAATTGTCGAGGAAAATGAATAGTATTATGGAAGAAAATAAAAATGATCCCAAGAATCCATTTACAGTCATTTTCCATAAATGTAGTGGACTTGGGCATTACCCGAGTGAATGCCCTATTCTATAGGATAACCCCTTGGTCAAGGAAGAACCTATGTGGAAATAAATGTATGGTGAAATTTTTAAAAGTATTAGTGCTCTTTGTTGATGGGATTACTTTGGAATACTTTTCTCTTATGTGTAACCCGACAGTTTATTATGTGAAAATTCAATTTTAGGAAGAATTGTGTTTTCTATTGTTGATATAGTTATAAATATCCATTTGGGTTTATATGAGCCTTTAATTTGAGGCAATTACATGTTATTAAATTTTGGGATGAAAATTTGACGTATGAGATAACATTTGTGGTGAAATTTTGTTATAGTTATTTTGAGTAATTTATCTCAATTTGGGAATGTTATAAAATATAGCTTTGGAAAAAAGAAAACACGCAGATTATGTGACAACCCGTCGTGTCGGACAAAGCTGCAGGACTCGAACCCACAACTATAGTGCGATTGGGATTTATTGCCTACCACTGGGCTACGTGAAGTCCCTGGTTAGTGTGATTAATTTTTTTTAGTTAAATGATTTTATTGATCAATAATAAGTTGATTTTTGATCTTATGTATTATCAAATGGATATCCTTAGTAAAGGAAAATGATTTTGGGATTAAGTGATAAATGTTATTTTGGAAGACGTTCGCTCTGTTGGGAATACTATGTGCTTAAGGAAAATAGAATACTATGGGATTTCATTTGAGGAGTAATGGTGGATTTTTATCTATGTTTTTATTGTGGATTTTTCAGAGATTTGGGTAATTTATAGAAATGATTAACTTATCATATAGAATATATGACTAGGTTAATTACTTTTAAGTATGTGACTTTAAGAGTAGTCGATGTTATTTGTAAATAAAATTTAATGTGGAAGACTACGTAATCAAATTCTTCTAATTTTTGGCTTTCAATATTAGTTTGGATTATATTGATGGATTTTAAGGAAAATTGTTTATTGAATGGTGTTTATTGAACTTTCAGTATTGTGGGTTTAATTTTAGAAATTAAGATAAGTATTTCTTTCTATAAAGGATTATCCTTTTTGGGGATCATATGATATTATACTAACCATTTTTTTGTGGTTAATCTCTAAAGATAATGAAAATATATATAGTTTATCCTTTTTGGATTACGTGAATCTCTAGAAGTTTATTCTAGAACTTCATGTGTGACCAAGTCATCTTGAATACTCATCATTTAAAAAAAATATGAGTTAGTGGTATAAATTTATTAAAGGATGCAACTCTACTTAAAAAGTAAGTATATCTCTTTATGTTCTTAGTCAATCCCATAAATAAATTCCTCAACTTTTTGAAATGGAACTTAAAACAAAAAAAACATTATCCGTTTACTTTTTCTACTAGGAAACTAATGAACGTTTATATCATCACAAGTTTGTGGTTTTCAGGTTGTTAACTTTCTCCTAATCATGTTTTCTATCACTCTCCACCAGAACTTGACACTTATTTTATCTTCCATATCCATGATTTCCTACATGGAATCCTAGTCTGGGTTATCTCGGGTGACCTTTGTACTTCTCGTTCTTTCATTTAAGGAGATAGTTTTATTGACTATTTTTCCGATTTGGGACTTTCAATGAAGTTCCCAAGCCCAATTTTAAAATTGCGAGAACGCAATTTTGAAAAGGGGGGAAGAATGTAACACCCCAAGATTTCACAGTAAGTTATTTTCTTTAAAGTAATTCAATAGCTTGCACTGCACGCAACACCAAGTTCAAGAGCACCATGACTTACCAAACTAGTCATTCAAAAGTGGTTATGAATAGTATTAACTAATTTTGAATTTTATATACTCCATATAATTTTAGAATCCATATTATGTGTTGCTTAGACATAATATAAGAACAAATTCATTTTTTCAGATAAAAGAAGTATTTTTCAAACAAAATGAAATTTTACCACCTTTTAATTGAAAAAACTTTTTAAAACCAATATTGGGCACTTTTATATATTCAATTTAATGAAATTAAATTCTTCTTTAGAATCGGGACATAAAAATTTATTTTGGATAAATTTTTGGAACTTTTTTAATAAATTTTATATTTGGATGAATACTGAAAAATACTAAATTTTAATTGAAAACAACATTTGTAATCAAAATAATGTATAGTGTTAAATTATGTATTTGAATGGTTTGGAAGTATAATGAGATTACATTTTTATCATTTAATAAAATGTAGGTAATTATAAGTAATTTCACATTTAAATTTGACATAAACACATGTCAATCTTTTGATAGTTTTTACTTATTAAAAACCCACTTTTCAGTTTTGACAATGGGATTTAATTTTAAATTAATTAATGAAACTTATATTTTTTGAATTTGGTAAAATAGAATTAAATTTTTAATTCAGAATCTCAAAATTATCTTTGGGTAAATATTTGGTATTTTTCTAAAAACATTCATTTTTTGATGAATAGTGAAAAACACTACGTTATAGTTTAAAACCGACTTTTTATGTAATAATTATTTATTTGGTTTAAATTTATTTTAAGTCAAATAGATGTATAATACCTATATATGTTCAATTTAATTCATTGGTTTCATTTTATAAAAAAATTAGATTTATAAAATTTTATTGAACTTTTTACCGCCTCTTACCAACCTCCTAGGTGTTGGAACCAAACACGCAGTGGAATCCCCAAGTAGGTGGGTTTTAAAAATAATTCCACTGACGATCAACATAAACTTGTCGACATCGGAGAAGAGCAGCCCGGTCTTAGCTGAGGACCACGCCTGGAGTATTTTATGCACAAAATTAAATCGTAAAATACCTGTTTTAAATCCGAAGCCACGCACAACATCTGCTCATCGTTGGCGATTGCTGCTCGAAGAATACGAAGTCCAATTCCTCTACATTGTCCACACGCACTTCAATGAATATGTGGGAGCGTTATTCGTTGTAGTCCGGGTGCTAGCGCGGATTTGCAACGATGACATCGACGCTCCAACAACGACTGCATCACATCGTTAGTGATGCCCGAGAGAGAGCTCCATCCGAGCTCCTTGGATCCAGAGTATCTCTCTCTAGAATGTGGGAGAGAGGAGAGGAGAGATAAGCTCTATGAATAGTGTTTGAAAAATTCCCCTCCTCTTCTATTTATAGTGCATAATTAAAATACCCGGTATCACATCGTCGGCCCCAGAATACTTAACACACTATCAATGACATTTATGACTACTAATCTGAGTCATAAATATTATTATCACTTACTTGTAATATATTAAAATATATTAATTGATAATAATTGAGTCATTAACTCGACTCGTCGCTCCCACAAATATTAATTGAACCTAGAATAATTTAATATTCATCAGTTAATATTTTTTCATGTATTTACCTAAAACTCGCAAATACATTTAATAAATAAATTCAATACTCATTATTCTAAACTCGAATAATATGAATTTATTTATTGCATTGGTGATCGTTTAACTTTGGACTATTCTCGGACCCCTGTGGTGGGGCCCACTATGTCCAATACTCCAATTCAACTGAATAGGGATGATTCTTGAATACTCTATTCTGTGTGACCCTCTAGGCCCTTATTTCGACAGTCGTGAATAGTATTCATAGACCAAGAGCGGGATCTAGAAACCCATCATGGCCCCTGAAGAAATAAGGATTGTCACAGCAGTGACTACCAACCTACGAACACGCACAGTGTAATATAATCTCTTTGTCTGTAATATCTCATAAAGCAGGACGCACTCACATGTCATCGCCCTTTTCTTTCTATACAGTTTGTTGATTTAACTGGATGGATTTACCATTGACTACCATGGTTGTGGTCTTATAAAGGTACTGCCATCCATATCAACATGTCCTGAGATATATTACTTCCATAACCTGGAAGCGACAAATCCATTCTTGACCATTCAACCAATGTCATGCCACCAATGGCACACCCGATACAAACTACCTCGCCATGACTTTATTGCCATTGTTTTCGTCTTGCATCAAAGTCTGCAATCAAATGACATAAATTGGTAATGATCTCAAGTCAGGAGACCATTACACATTATCGTAGATAGGAACATCCAATGACAACAAAAACATGTGGAGTTCCTATTTTCGGGTCAGTCCTCATGATCTCACTACTAGAGATCACCAAGTGAGAACTTCATGAGAAGAAGTCTCAATTCTTATGAGCCCCCAGCACCTGATAGTAAAACATCTAATGTTTCCAATCAGTAAGATGTATCTAGACTATAAAACATATATTTAAGATTAATGTCATAGTATCTAGAGGTTCTCATTATAGCCGGGGATCTGCTATAACATTTCGATAGGACACTTAATCTTTGGACATTACCATTTAAATAGTGGATGCAGAAAAGTCTACACTATAATGGTATGATGACATCATGCATAGCTTATTGTATACACGATATGGTAATCAAAAGCACTGAATAGTTAGGTCTAGGGAACCCACTATTTCAACACTCCCACTTGCACTAGAGCCAACTTGCTAACCAAACTTGTTAGCTACTCATATGATAAGAATCATGTTTCTGCTGAGTAAAGGCCTTAGATACTGGGTCCTCCATGGTTTCGCCGCATGGATATTCTACTATAGCGACCTCATCTCTTGGATTTAAACTTCTCAAGAGATGGTGTCCTGAGTATATCTTTTTTTCCATTGTCATAACATGACATCTTGGCTAGTAAGAATATCATAATTTATATTATGATAATAATTTTCTCACCAGGTGCGATTCCAAGAACTAGGAAAAATTGTTGCATATCCGCTTCTTAGATTCCATAGAATATGCAACGTACTCGGTCTTGTAGGCATAGCCACCACTGGCTGATATGAACTTGACTTGATCATTGCCTTTATCCTAACTGCAATACTAGATCACATTGATCTATGGAAGACTAGTTCATATCCCCAAAAACTAGTATGCTTTCTTCTCCACTTACCAGGTACATATCTTTTGTACTTGCCAAAGTACAATAATATTGCTCTGACTGCATCCCTTGCAGTGCTCCTGGAAATAACCAATATTTTTCTATTGTAAAATATAACTTGGCAATATCAGTTCTTGTACATATCATGGCATACGTGATTGTTCCATTTCTCTGACGTATAGATTTTAACTCACCACATTTATCTCTTCCCATGTCACGGCAGGTCAACATAGAGAGATTATGCCCTGTGACATAGGAAACAATTCATCTCTTGAATTGTTCCAACATGTATTTTTTCAATAAAATGTCACTATATGTACGATTGACTAGGACCAAGAAACCTATAGATCTACCTTAGTAGATCCTGTTCCTTAGAACTTAGGTTTTTACTTTAAGTCAATCATTGGAGAGTAAATTTCATTTTGGTCTTTACTAATTGTCAGACCAATGTCTGTTTTCCATATGTTACCGAAAATATTTCTTATTGGAAGCCCTTAGTGCTCCCACTAACCTCTGGTAGACACATGGCAAGAATTTGTTTTAAATTTATATACTATGATCATGTTGCTTACTTTAATCCTAAACCGGATTTCAGTAAATTACAACCATTATTAGCATTCTGTGATGTGACCATCCTTTTCTGGTTGCGTTGTATAGACAACATCCATAATTTGCGGTCATGACATCCAATACTAAATAAATTGATCATGGATATTAGTTATGATAAGTAAAATTCTAATGGTTTTAGGCATAACAACTTGGTGAAACCAATTGATCCTTATTGGTACTAAGCTCGTACCATCCATGTATCAACTCACTTGAATACCCACCATGGTATTCAAAATAATAGCCCCTTTCTTTCACTTTGATACATGGAATCCATTAGTTGAATTTTAGTTGATCTTATCAGTTTTAGCTAATTTCCATATACTGTTTAATTGAAGGAAATATTATTCACTTTGAATAATAGATCACCATCCACAGTGAATATAAAAACCATCACCATGGTTTTATCCTTCCTACACAGTATGTGTCTCTGGAACTTACTTTGTTCCACATGCGCTTGTGGAACTAGTTCCTATACCAACTATTTTGTCCATTTTGAGCATTGACTAAACACAAGTCAATATAGCTTCCACTATCTCGAATAGAGATGTGCACCCTTATATAGAAGTGTAGTCTATTTCTTGACTACCTACTCTTCTATCTTAGGGATTTATGTAACATCCTAAACAACTGTTAGGATTATTACACTAAATGCCGATGTGTTTGTGTTGACGCTAGTTTTTTTATGTCCTAACAAAATATTTGTATCTAAACACATTTTCTTATAACATAATGGTTTTACATCATACTATGACTCATATGATATTCATTTGTCATTACAGTTGGCATATGGTTGTGGGATATCGTTGTTATTTTCAAATCATTTCATGAAATATAATGGAAGCTTCTTCTATTTCCAACATTGATATTACTTACATCAATACTTTGATGTATAAAATATGTGTTGAGGAATTACTCCACGCTACATTTTTTTATCAGTGTTGATATGTAAGACTTCATCATCAATCCTCCCCACTAACATCAAAGTTGTGACATCGATATGGTAATGTGTGTTTAGAAATTGCTCCACGCTATACTATCATGATTGATGAATGCGTGGTCGAGTATTCTTCGGTATCCCAACCCAAAGAAACTCATATCTTCTGACCATGAAAATACTTCACTTTGATGTTCCTTAATTACTTAAGAGAATCTTATGAAGTATATATACCTCTAGCTTATACTTGGAATAGTTCACACTTTCGTGTTGAACTATTTCCAAAAGCTTTGTGACGTACCTTTATTTCTAAAGGCTCCTTCGCCCAAACTAAGGACATCGATAATACCAAAAGTATTTAGCTATGCTGAGACTAAATACCATACTTGGTATGTTCATGACAATCATTTTTAGTATTACTTGACAAATAATTATCCTGTCACCACTGGGTATAAGTCTTACATTTATATTCATCACTAATTTCCTACGATTCATGTATCACTGAACTAGTGATTGAGTTTACCAAAAACAACATTCATTACAGAAACTGAAAGAATTTCTCCTTGTGTCCAAGGACACATTAGATTAATGTTTGTGGTTATACTCAACAATAGTACAACACAAATCTCTCACTTGGATATTAAAGAAGTTGTGTACTTCTCACTACTGTCCTAGGTATCACCCTTTCACAGCCACTTGGAGAATACACCTGACTTCTAGTAAGGTTTTTATACTAACATGTTTATTGTATTAAAATACACATATTTTGCCAACATATTGTATTTAATACCCAATTAGTAAAAGAGAAACATTATAATTATGAATACGCCTGATGTAGAAGCGACAACTTGCTCTTTTAAACCAGGTCATTGCTTTTAAAATTCCATACTATTATTTTATAATATGCAATGAAAATAATCTCTGTTAATACCACATTAATTGAATGACTTAGTGAATGTGTCATTAGCATTAAATGTCTTTGACCTTTTCACATTATCTTTCAATTTATCCTCCGTAAGAACTAAAGATTAATTGTCTTTTATTCTTATTCACTTGGCGAACCTTACCTAAATTGGTAATGAAGTGTTTACTCAATACTTGTTCATTTTGTAAATAAAATGAGACTTGAGTAATGTGCTGAAAATGATATTTAAAGATCATGATCGATCTTTCAATTTACACATGCCGGTGTAAACTTAACCTTATTCATATCATTGCTTCACTTTCTCCTTGAAAACATCTCAGAGATGAGACTTTATATTATATCATCTATTTCCTGGTGTAGCGACCACAACTAACACTAAACATTGATGAAAGCATAATGATATAACTATTATATTATTTGTACATTAATCTCCTATAAGTAATTTTCACTCTTGCTTCATGAGGTAGTTTAACAGTGTTGGGGATACTGACACCTTGAGTTTCCTATATCATAGTAATATGTGCACGCTCCTATACTATTCATGGACACTCGTGTCAGTGTGGACATTTACTTTGTCAATTATTTATCGCAGTTTAATCTTGTGGTATAACTTTCCATTTATTCTACAAAAAGAATTTTAGCAGATGAGTGCCTTTTATCTAGATGACCGGCTTAGACATTTTGATTAATTACTTAAATCATTTTATGTCTCCCACTGTTTTATCGAATTCTAGGAACCCTCTATGCTAGAATCAGAATACTCTGACGCTTGAGTATTCTAGTGGCAAGGATCCTGGAACCACCCCTCATAGTCTACAAGCTAAGGCTATGCCACTACTTGGAGGGTTCTAGGTAGGATTTTGGCTGGTCGAACGCTTTATAGTTTGCGGTTCCTTAATTTGTTGAGTGAAGTCCCATCTTCTTAAAATCAAAATTTGATTTACTCAACGCTTTCCTCTAAAATGATAGAAAGTTAGCTAGGGCTAATCCTTACTAGAACTTTAGTTAAGTCCACCCATCATTCTTATAAGGACTCCCCAGTAGTAAGAGGCACGCTCAGCTAAGGCATGAACCGGAACCTCAAACAGCTGGTTTTGTCCAAATTTGAATGAAGGAAGGCTGTTAAGACTTAATATATCATTGAGGGTTTTATTATTTTTAGTGTGATGAAAGAAATCATTTTCTAATTTTATAATCACGTACTATGTGATCACACTCACAACTGACCGTGCAAGAAATAGAAATTTCATCGCGTCACATGTTTATTTTATCTTGCATGCTTGTTTATTATTATACTATGTGATCGAGTAATAAATTACACATGTACAAAAATAATAAATCATGTAGAAATAAAACAAACACCTGATCATGAGCCGGGACTATTGGTTAATCCGTTGAGTGAATAACAGACCAACCAAAACCCTAGGGGTAAATACCTTTAGTCGCGTGGCTTGTAACTTGAATAGAAATGTCTGCTCATCCAATGCATCCAACTCCTGTCTGGTGTGTCATTGTCACTTGGCGTGAAATGCGTCACCAGTCGTCTCATCATAATACAATTATACTCACACACAAGCAAGGGGGTCTCAGGGTATAAATATACAACTCTAAGAACTGGCACGCAGGCCCTTATATATATAATGACACTAAAGATGACACACAGATCACCTTTTATTTAATTAAAATAATTATTACATAACCACATGCAATAATTAAATAATTAAATAAATAAATAAACCACCAAACATGCATTGGTCAGACACCAGCTCATGATCAGCCATATATGCATTAAACCCTCATATATTAAATAAATGCAGAATTAAAAATTAAACATGCATTAAAAAATAAATTTGAGGGCATTTTAATTGAATTAAAAATTTCACTCTAATTTCTAATCCAATATTTACTTCGTTCGGTCCCAATTTAATTAATTTAATTTTAAAACTAAAACTAAATTAATTAACTAATTTAATTTATTATAAAAAAAATTAATTACGCCTCTTTAATTTAAGCCAAAGTTAATATTTAATTAATTTAATTCGGAACAAAAATTAAATTAATTAATTTAATTAACTTCTGATTGAAATAAAATTAATCAAGCCCCATTTACCCCAATCAAGGCCTATGTGGGTCGTGGAGAACCTGTACAGGCCCATCCCGAGCTGTACCGACCCCATACGGTGGCATTCAGGGCCAGGTCGGCCGGCCCAATCCCATTCCTGGCTGGGTAGACCCATTCGAGGTCATTTCAGGACAACGCATACCATGCACTGGTTACCTTTCCACCAACCGGATGTGGGCTTTGGTGCCCTCATGTGCAGTGGACTGAACCAAGAGGTTGCTTCTACGAGGCTTCTACCACTACGGGGAGCTATTTTTGCCACTTTTGAAGCACGGTCAGCTTACCAGGGTGAAGCAGGGGCTCCGGACCGCAGTGGAGTGGGATGGTCCGAGGCAGCAGTGGTTGGTGCAGGTTGGGAGTGGAGCGGGCGTAGGTGGGTGGGCCTGGCATGGGTGAGGAGTGGAAGTGCAGGAAGGTCAGAGGCTAGCCTCGGTGCTGGCTGGCCGCAGCAAGTGACTTGGGGAGGTGCCAGGATGGGAGAAGGGGCTGTTGCACTGGGTTTAGCCTGGGTGCAGGCGCGATGTGCTGCAGCTCTTCGCTGAATGGGTCTTCGCGAGGGAGGAGGCGAGCAAAAGGTGTAGCTCGAGTGGCCTAGTGCGGTGTGCCGGATCTGCTTGGACTACAAGAGGATTGAGGAGGCCGAGGGGGATGCTGGGTGCCGGCATGGTGTGCCGCTACGACGCGGGGGGGAAGAGGCGGCGGCTGGGGTCGTGGCATGGTGAACAGGGCTGTTGTTGCATGCTACTCCAGCAGTGAAGGGGGAAAGGGAGGTGGCCCCTCGGGCCACGACGTGAATAGAGGGGAAAGAGGCGGAGCCTGTATGCTCGTTCCCTACCGTCGACCTCCACCCTTTATTTTTTTTTTTTTTTTTTGCAGGACTTAAAAGCCTAAATTTTTTATTCCTCCTTTTTTTTGAACAAGACTTGAAGTCTAAGTCTTTTTTTTTGTTTACCAAGACTTGCTTTTGTAAGTCCACCCCAACACCCCCTTCCTTTTTCTAATTTAACAAGACCTAAAAAAATCTTGCTCCCCCTTTAAAAAAATCTAAAGCCTATTTAGGATTTAGAAATTAATAATAATATTAAAATATAATTATAATAAAATTATAATAATAAAATTAATATTAAGATAAACTATTATTATTATTATTATATAATTATTATAATAATAACAATTATTTGAATTACCGGAAAATTCTATTCTGGTGACCTTCAATTTTTTTCAATATGAATTCATAACTTCGGATGTCCGTAGACTGGACTTCCAACATCCGACTCAGAATTTGTTTGCGGCATTGGGACTGTATTGACACCCTCTTTACATTTTAATGAAAATTAAATTTTTCGTGGCTTAAAATCGACACTCGTCCCTATGATACCACTTGTTGGAACCGGGCACACAGCGGAAGCCCCAAGTAGGTGGGTTTTAAAAAAAAATCCACCGACAGTCGACATAAACTTGTCAACGTCGGAGAAGAGCAGCCTAGTCTTAGCTGAGGACCACATGTGGAGTATTTTAAGCACAAAATTAAACCATAAAATACCTAGTTTAAATCTGAAGCCGAGCATGATGCCTGCTCGTCGTTGGTGATCGCTGCTCGAAGAATCCGAAGTCAAATTCTTCTAGATCATCCACACGTGCTTCAAGGAATCTATGGGAGCGTCGTTCGTCATAGTCCGGGTGCTAGAGCAGATTTGCAATGATACCTTGGACACTCCAACGACGACCGCATCGCATCGCTAGCGATGCCCGAGAGAGAGATCCATCTGAGCTCCTTGGATCCATAGAATATCTCTCTAGAAAGTGGGAGAGAGGAGAGGAGATATAAGCTCTATGAATAGTGTTTCTCAAATACCCCACCTCTTCTATTTATAGTGCACAATTAAAATACCTGGTATCGCCTCGCCGGCCCCCAAATACTTAACACACTATCAATGACATTTATGACTACTAATATGAGTCATAAATATTATTATCACTTACTTGTAATATATTAAAATATATTACATGATAATAATTGAGTCATTAACTGGACTCGTCACTCCAATAAATATTAATTAAACCTAGAATAATTTAATATTCGTCAATTAATATTTTTTCATGTATTTACCTAAAATGTGTAAATGCATTTAATAAATAAATTCAATACACATTATTCTAAACTCAAATAATATTAATTTATTTATCACATTGGTGATCTTTTAACTTTGGACAATTCTCGAACCCCTGTGGCGGGGCCCACTATGTCCAATACTCGTATTCAACTGAATAGGCCAGATTCTTGAATACGCTATTGGGTGTGACCTTCTAGGCCCTTATTTCGACAGCCGTGAATAATATTCACAGACCAAGAGCGGGATCTAGAAACCCATCATGGCCCCTGAAGAAATAAATATTGTCATAGCAGCTACAACCAACCTACGAACATGCACAGTGTAATATAATCTCTTTGTCTGTAATATCTCATAAAGCTGGACGCACTCACGTGTCATCGCCCTTTTCTTGCTTTATAGTTTCTTGATTTAACTGGATGGATTTACCCTTGACTGCCATGGCCATGGTCTTATAAAGGTACTTCCATCCATATCAACATGGCCTGAGATATATTACTTCCATAACACGGAAGCGAAAAATCCTTTCTTGACCATTCAACAAATGTCATGCCACCCATGGCACACCCGACACAAACTACCTCACCACGGCTTCATTGCCATGGTTTTTGTCTTTCATCAAAGTATGCAATAAAATGAAATACCTTGGTAATGATCTAAAGTCAGGAGACCATTACACATGATTATAGATAGGAACATCCAATGACACCTGAAACATGTGGAGTTCCTATTTGTGGGTCAGTCCTCATGATCTCACTACTAGAGATCACCAAGTGCGAACTTCATGAGAAGAAGTCTCAATGCTTATGACCCCTAGAACCTGATAGTCAAACATCTACTGTGTCCAATCAGTAATATGTATCTAGACTATATAACATATATTTAAGATTAATGTCATAGTATCTAGAGGTTCTCATTATAGCCTGGGATCTGCTATAACCTTTCGATACGACAATTAATCTTTGGAAATTACCATTTAAATAGTGGATTCAGAAAATTCTACACTATAATGGTAACATGACATCATGCATAGCTTATTTTATACATGATATGGTAATCAAAATCACTAAATATTTGGGTCTAGGGAACCCACTTTTTCAACACTAGGAGCATTTGCAAATTCTCATAAAACTTAATTTTACCGCTTCCGTGATTGGAATTTCAAAAATCTGAGAGACACGGTTGATATCAATAATAAAAATGTGGTTCAATAAGATGAAAATAACCTTAGGAATAAAATTTGATCCTTTAGGTCCACTTGGATTAGATTATGACATTTATTATTATTTTATTTAAAGAAGTGTCAAAAGAGCTAAATTCAAAGTTTAATATCTAAAACACTTTTAATTGAGGGTTACAAACAATATAAATTAGACTATAAATATTCATTATAAAGATAAAAATATTTCCTATATAATGGTATTTTATTTATAATTTTTAAAAATTAAATAATTAAATTTATTTATGACACAATGATGAGGCAGTAATTGCCGTATTAATTAAAGATTAAAATAATTGATATTAAAAATATCCAAATAAATGTAATTTGGGACTTTTTATGAATTCAACTAATTTTATACGTTAATATGACTTGTTAGGGTTGGTTAAATGAATTTTTTTCGAAGTAATAATGCTGTTATGAATTGAGAAAAAACAAAATACCAAATACCGTCAAAATTGACATAAAAGAGTTTTTAAAACAAATATTATATTATTAATTGATATTATCTTCCTAAAAATCTAAGGTTCAGCCAAAGATATTAAATAATATTATATATGTCATTAATGAACCACTTGAGGTTCTCTTGGAAGTTTATGGTAAGTTTATTAACCATATAACATAGAAATACAAAGAGACATGGTAAATGTCAAACTATTTAACTAAGAGTTAAATCTAAAAGATAATGTTAATATAGTGACCAAAACTTGTCTAAAACCTATTGGTTGAGAGGTTTTCGACCCATCCCCACCGTATCATTTAAATAAACAATTTTGGAGCCATTAGAAACCAAAAATGATTTTATTATAAAATAATATTTCAATCTTTTCCTAAGGTTCCCCTCACCCCTCTTATTAAATACATTATTATTTTTTTGGGTATAATAATGATGTGTAATTGATGTAAATAATAAATATAACTTGATAAATAATCTTTATATATGATATAACATCCAATTATATATTATTTTAATATCAAAAGAATGATATTGTCGCTCGTGCGTACGTACGGATTACCGTCTCCACGAACGCGATGAGATTCATTCCCCATCATATCCATTTAAGACTAATTTTCATTAGATGATTAAAAATAATGTTTAAAGACTTAATATTATTCTGAATATGAAGAATATATATCCTATCCATAACAAACATTACATATTTAACAAAACTTATAAAGGAAAATGAATCAGTTAATACCCGAAACGACGAGAATACTAAACTATTATTAACATAGAAATATTAAAATATCATATATGATATCAAATTAATGTATATGATTCCTGTATAATTTAATAATAATTATTTTACCATTATACTGGAGGTTAACTAACCCTCAACCAAGGAAAATTACAGGGTAAAGGGTTTTCATCTCACTTTTATTCCTATGAGATTCAAGCTATATTTGCCACTGCTAGATTTTCTGTGGTGTATATATGACCCATGATTGTATTTTTTGCGTAATATAATTTAATTTATGGGTATTTACATCATAATTGGATGATCCTCCTTTCATGTGGTGTATGTTTCGTAATTTACCAAATGGATAATGGAATTTCAAATTTCAATTTCCACTCATTTAGTTTTACGCAAACTTCATTGATTACTTTACCCCAAGATTATGTGTGAAATCACTATTTATTTACTTATGTAGTAATTTTGACTCCCCTTTGCATGGATATACTTTTTATACACAAAATCTATCCATTGATAAATTCTATAGTCATCGATATAAACTCGATAAGAATAGTTTTTACTCAATTTCAATTCATTGAGTTAAACATCCAAGTCATTGGTGTTGTTTTTACCAAAATATGTGTGAATGTCCTCTAATTGATTTACACTGAATATCCAATCAAATTGAGTGTATTTATATTTTTCCCACATAATTATTTCATTGATTTATCCTTAACCTAAGGAGACATTCTTTATATAGGAATTCATCCCATCTTACATTCCATTGAGACTTCTTTGTTGTTATACACCAATTCACTTTTACATGGTGTATATAATGTACTTTAACATAGTATATCATGAATCCATTCATTCTCATGATATTATAAAGTTTTGATTACCTCAATTATTTGTATTAAAGTGTCTCTCTTTTGGTTAGTGACTCTAACTAAAATATCATTTTAAAATTTTTAATGATTTATTATTCTAAATCTTTCTCATTAATGTCCATGTTTTAAAAATGGTTTTAAGGATTTATTTATATGAACATTAATGTTTTAAAATTAAAATTACTTTTAAAGGTTTCAAAGTGGTATGGGACACTTTGATTCAAAAATCTATTTTTAAATGACTTCTTGACAAATAGTGTGACTTTTAAATGTTTTCAAGAAAAATGGGGATATTACTCTCAAATAGTTTTGATGATTATTTTCATCTATGTCTATATCATTCATTATTATTGATTGAGGTTAATCTGTTACAATAAAATCTTCCATATTGTATTGAATGAGTTATGTTTGACTATGGATGTGCTATTTTTATACCATTCATGGTTTATGGATAAATTATTGACATTTCTTATGCTAGTTTCAATACGAATGTTTATGTTATATTTCAAACTTTTCATATGAGGAATGCATTGGACTTAGTAAGTGAAGGGTGGAGCCCACTATAGCTCCTCGATTCATCGGTAAGTCTCATGAAACAAACTAGTGTATTGGGAAAAGGCCTTGACAAAATATTACTTGTAGTCCTGGCACAAGGCCTTGACTATGTGGTTATGATGTCTGTCGTTATGCATTCCATAATTATGAGATTAGTTATTGATATTTCATGTGGTTATTCGACTAGTAGAATACCCATGACTATGTTTCATTATGGAATTATTTACTCAACTCATATTCCTTCAATAAAGTGTCCGTGTTAATTATTTGTAAAGGCATGTGTTTTAAATTACTCACCATGCCAAATGTTTATGTTATCTTTTGTTGTATTGCTTACTCTTTCTGAGCATTTGAGCTCACCCTTTTATCATGTTTCATTTTCCCAGGATATGAAGAAGTTAGTTATGAGTGACTTCCAGGTATAAACTAGGAATCTTGGATGTTTCTAATGGAATAATTTAGTGTTGTTTTTATTTTCAATTTGTAATGTTGAACTTATGTGTATAATTTGTTTCCAAGACTACTAAACCAATCGGTCCTTTGGGCCTTGATTCCTTTTAATCATGCCAATGTATTAAAATAATGCACTGGCTCCTATATTCGTTGGTCGGGTCATTAAATTAATTTTATTAATTAAATTTATGGACTATATATTCGATAAAATATTTTAAAATCCATTTTAGAGTTTTTACTACGTAATCAAGGAGTGTAAATTCAGTTTTATGCTTAAAAATCCATTTTTCTAAAAATTGGTTTTAATTGCATTCCGTACTCTTATTTTAAAATTAATTTCTTCTAGACATAAAAATTTAATTTAATTAAACTAATTACATATATATAATCATAATTTCTATATTTTTTATTAGGTCCACTTTCATTTTTTATCATAATTAATAGTAAAAACAGAAAAAATAGATTGTTTCCACAATTAAGGTTTAAACGGGTTTACCGGGGGTTAAACTAAGGTATTAGGGTAATATTTATATATAAACTTGTATAATTACTATTGATTAAATCTATTTAACCTTTATATTATATTAACTTCTAACATTTGGCCATTCATTTCCACTTTCACTTGAAATTTTGCATATATTATTTAAGACTTTTTAGTAATTCCATGTTTGTTATCTTCCTCACTTATAAAGGGGAACCTCATATCCTCCCTTATTCATTTATTTTTATCCTTATATATTATATAATACCTTCCATAAAACCATCTTATCATTATTCCCTTCATCATATATCCTCTAGTCTCTTTTTAAGAATAATCGTTCAAGTCTCAAGGTGTAAGCCAAAGGTTGTCTCTGAAAGAAGAGGTATAAATCTTAACTGAGCTCTTTCAATTTTATTTCTTATTTCACATTATATAAAAATTTTGTATCCCCCATAAAATGATTAATATATAATAATAAATAAATTTATATGATATTATGATTATGGAATAACTTGTTTCTACCTCTTTTCCTTCAAATAGGAAATAGAAGTATCGCTTGTTTGTGCTTGTGAACTATTGCCTCCATGTAGCAATATGATTAATTTTCTATCACCATATTAGATTGATGAATATAATTATAGATTTAATAAATAAATATTTTATTTATGATATAATTTTGATTTTTTAATAATAAAATATTATTTATCTTTCTTTCCTACTTTTTGTTAGAAAATGAAAGCAACGTTCATGTGTGTTGGCGGACTACCATCTTAATGAATGGAATGATTCCTTTTTTATATGAACCATTTGTGTATGGTTATAATTTTTATATAATGGATATATATTATAAAAATTTCATCATTAATATTCTTGAAATTTTATAATCATGATCAATATTCAAGAAACATTACAGTCAAATCGAAACATTCATGAAAAACAAAACAGTATCCATTCGGAAGAGTGATTTTAAAAAAATAATTGTTAACGAAAGGGTAATAAAATATTATAAGTAAACCATGCATGGTATTATAAGTATTAAAATGTTTCTATAATATAATTATAATAAATTTAAATTTATTATACAGGATATTATAGCACTTATAAAGCAAGTTGAACATAAGTTATGGTTTTTATGTTATAATCTCATTTTTACGAGGATTTTTTATGCTAAAATTTATGATGATGAAATTATATGATATAACTATCAAAAATATTATTTATTATATTATACTATAGTAATTTATATAAATTACAAGTTTCCCATTCATTTTCTTCTCTCTAAGTACTCAAAATTCTAAAAGAATATTTTTAAAGAAAATTAACCTTTTTTTATTCAGTTGAGAATTTTTTCGTACATGTGCATATTTTCTTTAAAATATTTTCAAGAATCATTTTACTATTCTCCTATGATTTTTTAAAATAATTTTTAAACCATTTTTTACTTTCAATTTCTATAAGACCATTCTTGTATATAATGTTTCATTTCCATATTTAAAAATTGTTTTCGTAATTATTTTAACTCTTGATGATTTTAAAAAGAAAAAGAAATGTACTTTTATTTTCCTAAAGTAATAGGTTTATTTTTAAAATTATTTTTTTAATTTAATAGTGGTTTAAAAGGCCTATATTTCAAATAAATATATTTCATGTATGTTTATATCTTCTAAAAGAAAATTTTTAAATTTATCTTTCTATTATAATTATATTTTTTAAAAACCCATTTTATTTTTTAAGTGTTGATTTTTTAAATATTTTATCAAATTAAGGTATTTTATTTTAAATAATCCATTTTTAAGGAGTTTTAATGCCTTTAAAAAAGGGGTCTTCCATCTTATTTTTTAAGTGATTTATCCAAATATTTTAAAATGTAATTTTTCAACTATTAAAACATTCTTAATGGTCCTTATGTTACACTAAGGATATTTTTAAGATCACATACAACTTAATTTACAAGATTAATTATATTATATTTTAGGAAAATTTTCATGAAACACGCCTTTTGTACTAAAGTTAATTAAGTTGTGTTTAATTTAATGGCCCAGACCTCTCTGGTCCATCACTGTCACGATCCGTCCTTGGAGCCCGTGTCGTGACTTCCCCGAGCCCGCCTTCCATAGGCCAGGGGCTGGCGACTAGCACCAAGGCGTAAATCCCGCTAAAAGGGAAGGCATTGCCTTTGTAAAGAAAACAAACACCACAAAGCAAGCAAGCACCTAGAAGTAAACACTAAGTAAAAACTGAGTACAGTAGTAAGTGGGGAAAAGTAAGTAGGCCAGTATACAAACCCAAACTGAAAGTAAAGTACAACTGGAAGGGAAAACAGCAACTAAAAAGTAAAGCTGAAAAGTCGAGTTATCCATTGGAAATCCCACCTGAAGGGTGGGTACAGATAGCCTCCACTGCTCCTAGGGTCCAGCCGACCGCTCTGAGTATGTCCCGCCCAGTGGTCCACCTCCAGGTGCCGTCCTGCTCCGCAAGCCTCAACCACGATCAGTGATGTCCATCGTCTGCAACCAACACAACGTAGTGCGGGCATAGCCCGTGCAGGGGTGAGTATAAGCTACTCATTAGGGACCCCGAGACCCTTGAAGGTCTCCTAGAATCCACAAAGGATAATCCAAAAAGTAAAGATACAATCACGAAGTAACATCCGACACTGCTTAGGTATATACCCATACATATACCTAAGTCATCAATCTCGTTCGGCTCCAACATCCGAGCCCAAGTAAAACCCAGTCTACACAGGAAAGCAAAACATAAATCCACACAGGATAGCACAACACAATCCACATAGGAAAGAAAAACAGAAATTCAGCTCACACAGAAATACTTCTTTTATGATGATAGAGATGATCAGATATTGTCACTGATTTATCTAAGCCGTCGGACCCACAAAGGATCGATAGGTACTAACCCCCACAATGACCCACAAAGGATCTGACCCACATAGGATCGATAGATAACTAACCCCCGCAATGACCCACAAAGGATCTAACCCACACAGGATCGATAGGTAACTAACCCCAGCAATGACCCATAAAGGATCTGACCCACACAAGATCGATAGATAACTAACCCCCGCAAAGACCCACACAGGATTTGACCCACACAGGACCGGTAGCACTGATCCACAAAGGATCGCTGAGTGTTGTAGTCGTCGTCGAATCCACTGAGGATCTCTGCACAGTCGTCGTCGTCGCAGTCGCAGTCGCAGCCAGCACTAGAGTTACCGCACACAGCATATAACGACCCATACTTTACATACATTGTTAATACTTCAAAATTGAATCACACTTATTACAACATATGACAAAACCACAAAGGACTGAATAGTTTTAGTGTCTTTAGAAACTGGGAAACATAAACAACTGGTTCATAAATCTTCTACAGTGTCTCCCATTTATTTCATCATATCTAGGGTCCCTTTTAGCATATTCTACTTAATATCCATCTTCCTAACCTAGGGAAAAGGAAACATAAATGGGTGAGCTCAAATGCTCAGCAAGGGAAAATAAAGGAAATAAAAATCATATCATATCTTTTTGAAAATCATAACCTGCAAAAGAGATCATAATATCTTAACATGGAATAAATCATAGAAGTGAAAATGAGATCCACATAATCATAACATAAAACTTGAAACCTTGTGGCATGCACACATAGTCATGGAAAAATCATTTCTTGTTAGTCATGACTCATTTCCAAGACTATCTTAGCAGACAAAGTCCATTTCTGAACCGATTTCACTCCTCGTTTCAGTCCTGTATCACTGAACCGAAATAACCTTCCGTTCCATCCATGTCTATCTCATGAGATATAAATCTTTACCCAATGAATTGGAGGGAGATATAGGTCCCACCCATCTTATAATGAATCCTTTCTTATGTGTGCCAAATAATCATAAATCATACATCATCGCATAACACATGTAACAAAAATGGGATTCTTGAAACATCATGACATCATAAAACAAATCATATAAGGTAAATGACTTCATAAAAATAATTCCCTCACAACATAATCAAATCAATGTAATAATAGGGATAAAAATATAACCCTTTATTATCTTAGATGGAAAATAATTTTGATAAAACACTTGAACTCCATTCTTGAGGAAAATATCCTTTCTTCTTCAAAAACATTTTTCCTTTCATAACATGTCATACAAATTTAAAATAAAAGAAGTTGATTAAAAATAAACTTGAAAACTTGTAAAGGAAGCTTCTTGGAAATAATGTTTTAAAAATCCATTCATGCCGTATAAGTTAAAAAAACATTCTTCGTACTTTTTTCAGAAAAGTCAAAAAGTACCTCGTACGAAAAACGACAAAAGATTCCTTTCATATTCTTTACTAAAAACTCACCGAAGGGTAAAATTGGATTTAAACTATTGTAAGTGGATGGAAACAATATTACATATTGAGGTAACATATATGTGGATGATAAAATACACCCCAGTAAATGCCAAAGTAAAAACAATCTCGGATAAAAATGAGACTATGATATTTCCCTTACCTTATGTCTGATTTGCTTTGTACGTGCCCAAAGCTCCTGTATAATGGTTTAAATAATGTTATTGAATTATTACAGAATCATACATATTGATATGATATGATATATGGTCATATTCTTAGCTTCTTATTAGTAATATTTCATTGTTACTTGTTACTCGGGTCTTTATTGCCTTTTGTTCTTATGCATGTTTTGCCGAATAAATTCTTCTTCTTCTTTTAAGGTTATAGATACCTTATATCCAGAATGGTATTAGTGTAACATATATCATATTTATTCATTCAATTCATTTATATAATTACTATGTAATGATGATCATGTAGAACGAGTTGCATCACATCGTCGAGACGGTATTCCGTACGTACGCACAAGTGATGATATCGTTCCTATGATCGTGGAATTGTATTGGAGTGTATGTATAATATTTCAGAATCAATATCACTTTTTAATAGTCATATATAGTCATTATTTACACCATTATACCCATCCAAGTAAGGTGGTGGTGGAAAATAGATTACACCACGGCGTGGAGACGGTATTCCGTATGTACGCACGTGCGGTGATTTCATTTTTCCGTAGGATGGATAGAAGGTGAATTAGGGTTGTTTCATATTTATAATAACATATCAGTATGTAATTAATACTGATGTTATTACTTTATCATTAAACAACTAAAGAAGTAGAAGTTTAAGAAGAAAGAAATTGAAAAGATCGGTAATGGATATTACCTCTTCTTTTAAACGCCTCTTTGAATCCTCCACTTAGGGAACTAAGATTGGTCTTTGAAGAAGACCAGGACCTCTAGGATTATTCTAGGGAAGTGTAGAAGGTATTTTGGCAGGGGTTGTCCGAGCTTGAGTGCTCAAATTGGTGTGAGGAGGAGGGGGAGGAGGTGCCCTTTTATAAGGGAGGAGAGGGGCACCTTAGGAATATCTCAAAATATTATTTTATATTAAAGTCAAAATCGGTTTATAATGGTTTCAAATGGTCTTATTTAGAAGCTAAAGTGGGGATGGGTCGAAATCCTATCAACCAATAGAAGTTAGACAATTTTAGGTTATTATTTTAACCTTATCAATTAGATTTAACTCTAAGTTAAATAATTTAACTTTTACCGTGTCTTTTTGTTTTCTTACAATATATGGTTAATACACTTACTATAACATGCCAAACGAACCCCAAATTGTTTATTATTAATATATATATCCTTATCCAAGTCATTTGGCTGAACCGTAGATTTTTAGGAATAAAATAACAATTAATAATATAATATTTTATTTAAAAACTATTTTGTGTCAATTTTGACACTATTTGATATATGATTTTTTTGAAAGTCATAACAGAATTATATGTTCGAACCAAGTTGATTAAATCAACACTAATATAACATAGTAAACTAGAAAATTAGTGGTATTCATAAAAAGTCTCAAATTACATTTATTGTGGTGTTTATAACATCAATTATGTCAATATTTCATTAATAAGATAATTACTACATCATCATTGTGTCATAAATAAATTAAATTATTTAATGTATAAAAATTATAAATAAAATACCATTATGTAGGAAATATTTTTATCTTTCTAATGAATATTTATAGTCGAATTTATCTTATGTATAACCCCATATTAAAAATGATTTACTTATTAAACTTTGATTTTAACTATTTTAACCCTTCTTTAAATAAATTAATAATAAATGTCCTAATCTAATCCAAGTGGTCCTAAATGGTCATATTTTATTCTAAGTTTGTTTTTGGTCGAATTAAACTTATCCAATAGAATTAGGACATGTGTTAGGGTAATAGTAATATCATATTTACCCTTAGTTACCCTATTTACTATTAACTGCGGTAAAAAAAATAAAAAGTTACTATTCACGAAAAAAAAATTTATCTCATTGAACCACATTTTACTTACTGATATCAACCATGTCTGTTGGAATTTCGAAATTCCATTCACAGAAGCGGTAAAATTAAGTTTTATGCAAAATTCAGTTTTTAACCTACCACTTAGTGGTTTCACTATTCATCAAAAATTGAAAGTTTTCAGAAAAATACCAAAATTTCACCATAGACTAATTTCGGTATTCTGAATCCAAAAATGAAGTCCATAAAATTTATAAAATTTAAAAAAGTGGTTATTACTATTCATAATAGCTAGTTTTAATAATATTTTAATAGCATATCGCTGTTTAGTGAAACTCAGTATTGCGTACGACGCAAGCTATCGAGGAAGGTCGCGATTGCGTGTAAAGTAAGCCAAGCTAGTATGTAGTGAAAGATTCCTTTGATGATATATAAAAAACAAAATATTGCGCATAAAAATCTCGGGTGTTACATTCTACCCCCCTTAAAAAGAATTTCGCCCTCAAAATTCGTCACTTTGTAACAAACAGATGAGGATACTTCTCCCTCATCATATCCTCAAGCTCCCATGTAGCTTCTTCAAGTTGGTGGTTCCTCCATAAAACTTTCACCAATCGAGTGGTCCTGTTTCGTAGGACTTTTTCGCTACGATCCAGAATCTCTATCGGTTGTTCTTCATAAGAAAGATCTTACTCCAGAGGTACAACTTCTGAGTTGAGTACTTGTGAAGGATCAGGTATGTACTTTCTCAAGAGAGATACATGGAACACATCGTGAACTTGAGAGAGATTCGGTGGAAGCGCCAATCGGTAAGATACCTCTCCAACACGATCCAGAATTTCGAAAGGACCGATATATCTAGGGCTCAACTTCCCCTTCTTTCCAAATCTCATAACCTTCTTCCAGGGAGATATTCGTAAGAACACTTTATCACCCACTTCAAATTCTAGGTCTTTTCTTCGGTTGTCGGCATAACTTTTCTGTCGACTCTGAGCTGCTCTTATGTGTTGTTGAATAGATCTAACCTTTTCTGCCATTTCATCAACGAGATCAGGTCCTAATAGCTTTCTTTCCCCAACTTCATCCCAGCAAGTTGGAGTCCTACATTTCTTTCCATAGAGAGCTTCATAAGGAGCCATCTGAATACTGGAGTGAAAGCTATTATTATAAGAAAATTCTACCAAAGGTAGGTGTTGATCCCAACCTCCTTTGGAATCCATAGAGCAAGCTCTCAACATATCTTCTAGGGTTTGAATTGTTCTCTCAGACTGACCGTCTATCTGTGGATGATAAGTAGTGCTGAAACTCAACTCTGTATCCAGAGTATGCTGAAGACTTCGCCAGAACTTCGAGGTAAATCTCAGATCCCGATCAGATATAATAGAAAGTGGTACTCCATGCAATCGTACCACTTCCTTTACATATATCCTGGCAAGCTGATCTAGAGAGAAATCCTCTCTAATAGCAATGAAGTGTGCAGACTTTGTAAGACGATCAACTATGACCCAGATAGCATTATTGCCTTTGGATGTTTTAGGAAGTCCTGTGACAAAGTCCATAGTGATGTTTTCCCATTTCCACTCGGGTATGGGTAATGGTTGTAACATCCCCTTAGACTTCTGTCTCTCAGCTTTAACTTGTTGACAAACCAAGCATCAAGAGACATATTCAGCAACATCTCTTTTCATGCCATCCCACCAGAAGTACTCTTTCAGGTCCCTATACATCTTCGTGCTACCAGGATGAATAGAGAATGAAGAACTATGAGCATCATCCAGCAGCTCCTTCTTTAATTCGGGGATGGAAGGAACACAAACCCGATTCCTGCACTTTATTATCCCATCACAATCAAGGTTGAATTCAGGAACATTTCTCACCTTCTTTTTAAACTCTACATCTTCTTTCTGTGCCTCTTTAATCTTCACATGTATAGATGGTTGAACATTCATTTGAGAAAGATAAGATTTTTTCCCTTCCATTATAATTCCAAGATCCATCCTTTGTAAATCCATAAATATTGGATCTTTTGTGATCCTCATCATGGGTAAACTAGCATGGTCTTGTCGACTTAATGCATCTGCCACCTTGTTTGCTTTCCCAGGGTGGTAATGGATTGAGCAGTCATAATCCTTAATCAGCTCCAACCATCTTCTTTGACGCATATTCAACTCCTTTTGTGTGAAAATATACTTTAAACTTTTATGATCAGTATAAATATCACACCTTTCACCATAAAGGTAATGCCTCCAAATATTTAATGCAAATATTAGCGCAGCCAACTCCAAATCATGTGTTGGGTAATTTTTCTCATGGATT
This sequence comes from Viscum album, assembly GCA_963277665.1. Taxonomy (NCBI): domain Eukaryota; kingdom Viridiplantae; phylum Streptophyta; class Magnoliopsida; order Santalales; family Viscaceae; genus Viscum; species Viscum album. Next base: position 1,181,433,299 of record OY728152.1, on the reverse strand, counting down.
TTCAACTGTCGTGAGGCATAAGCAATCACCATATCATTTTGCATAAGAACACACCCCAATCCCTTCTTGGATGCATCACTGTAGATCACAAACCTTTCTCTACTACAAGGCAGTGTGAGCACAGGTGCAATGGATAACCTTCTTTTCAACTCCTTGAAATTCTCTTCACATTCCTCTGTCCAAACAAACTTAACTCCTTTCCGAGTCAACTTGGTGAGTGGATTAGATAATCGTGAAAAATCTTTTACAAAACGTCGATAATATCCATCCAAACCAAGAAAACTTCGGATCTCAGTTACTGTTGTTGGTCTCAACCATCTTTCAATAACCTCTGTTTCTGCTGGATCCACAGATTTCCCCTCTTTTGAGATTATGTGACCCAAAAATGCAACTTTTTGAAGCCAAAATTCACACTTGGTAAATTTGTCATAAAGCTTCTCCTTTATCAGGGTCTTCAATATAATTCTCAAGTGATCTTCATGCTCTTCCTTTCTCTTTGAATAGACAAGAATATCGTCTATAAAGACTACCACAAATTGATCAAGATAGTCTCTAAAGACTCTATTCATTAGATCCATGAAGATAGCAGGGGCATTAGTAAGACCAAATGGCATCCCTAAAAATCCATAGTGTCCATACCTTGTACGGAAAGCCGTCTTTGGTATATCCTCCCTTTTGACCCTTAATTGATGATACCCTGAACGAAGATCAATCTTGGAAAATTATTGAGCTCCGCGTAGTTGGTCAAATAAGTCATCAATGCGTGGGAGAGGATATTTGTTCTTGATAGTGATCTTGTTAAGTTCTCGATAATCAATGCAGAGTCTCATTGATCCATCTTTCTTCTTAACAAATAGAACAGGTTCCCCCCAAGGTGACGCACTAGGGCATATGAATCCTATATCAAGATTCTCTTGGAGTTACTTCTTCAATTCCTGCAACTCAATTGGGGCCATTCTATAAGGTGTCTTTGAAATAGGCAAAGCACCCGGTACGAGTTCTATTGAAAACTCAACTTCACGATTTGGTGGAAGACCCGGTAATTCCTCCAGAAAGACATCATCAAACTCCCATATGATGGGCGTATTCTTAATCGTGAGTTTCTCACCAACAATTTGAGATAAATAACCTTCATTTAGTGGAATCAAGACCCAAAAGACGGAAGGAATTTCCACTAGAAGGTTATATTCATCCTTGCATCGATAGACAATCGTAGATTGATCTGGAATATGAAATGTGACTTCCCTTATTTGGCAATTGATATGAGCTCCATGTAGAGAAAGACAATCCATGCCAAGAATCACATCAAATTCCACTATAGGAAGGATCACAAGATTTGAAGGAAGCACTTTCCCACAAACTTCAATCGGAGAAGAATTATAAACTTTTCATGCGACTGTTGTTCCATTAGGTGTTGTCACAGCTAACTCAACATCTAATTGTTGAGGTAATACGGTGATACCCTTAGAAAATTCTTTAGAAATAAAAGAGTGGGTGGATCCAGAATCAAATAAAACATTTTCTACTTTAGAGTGGATGGTAAGTTTACCTTTCACCACTTAGTTATCGTACTCCACATCGCTGATAGAAATTGCATGTGACTTTCCTTTGTCTTTATCCTTAAGATTTTGTTGATGTCGACCATCATCATCAACCCTTGGATTTGGGCATTGATTGGCATAATGCCCCATCTCCTTGTACTTGAAACATTGAAGTGTAGTAGGTTCATTCTGTGCATCCCTTCCTTTGTTTGCATCATTAGACATCTTCTTCCCATTATCGCGGCATTCAAATGCCCGATGACCTTCCTTTCCACATTTGAAACATTTACTTGTCCCTTTAAGACAACTCCCTCCATGTTTCTTTCCACACTTTGAGCATAAGGGAAAGCTCATCTTCTTGTCAGTGTGCTCTTTAGATTTTCCTTTGAATTCCATCTTCCTCTTCTTATCAAACCCATTTGACTGATGGGTTACTCCAATCTCCATCTCGACTTTGAGAGCACATCGAACGATTTCCTCGTAGCTATTGAAGTCCCTTATGGCTAACGCCCTTCAAAGACTTGGTTTTAAGCCACTAACGAATCGATCGATCTTACTCTCAGGTTGGATAATAATACCAGAAGCGTACCTTGCAAGTCTTGTAAAATTTGCTTCATAGGTACCAACAGATTCATCATCCCTTTGCTTCAGTTCAAGAAACTATTTCTCCATCTTTGTTCGGAGAATACGAGGGAAGTACTTATTGAAAAATAAGTTCTTGAACTCGTCCCATTCCATGGACTCAATTTCATCCCTTTGCCTCATATTCTTAATAAGATTCAACCATTGATCAGCATCTCCTTCCAAATGATACACTGCTAGGATGACTTTATCATGTTCAGAACATTGAAGAACTGAAAATATCTTTTCAGTAGTACTAATCCATTGTTCAGCAACTAATGGATCAGTAGACCCGCTGAAAGAAGGTGGACGCTGCCTCATGAAGGATTAAACAGAATTTTGCTCCTTCCTTTGATCGTTTGGAAGTCCTGCATGATTCATAGCTTGAGAAAGTTGTGTGAGCGTGGCTACAAGATTTTGCATTCCAGCTCCCATATCGTTTGGTTGCTCATGGGGACAATCATTACATTGCCCATCGCATTCCGCATTAACACGGTTTTTTTAGGTTCCAGCCATTGACTAAAACCAAGAAGAATAGTGTGAGCAACACTAATTATAATAGGAAAACCACATAATTCAAGAATAAAATTTTCATGCTTAAGGTCTTATCCAAGGTTATTCATGGCCATTTCTAAAACACTAAGATTTTGTTCTATGCTTAGACTTATCCTTAGTGTTCTTACTAAGGCTTTCACATCCTAGTTTCCAAAGGTTGACTATACCTTTCCTCTGATACCAACTATAACGACCCATACTTTACATACATTGTTAATACTTCAAAATTGAAGCACACTTATTACAACATATGACAAAACCACAAAGGACCATATAGGTATAGTGTCTTTAGAAACTGGGAAACATAAACAACTGGTTCATAAATCTTCTACAGTGTCTCCCATTTATTTCATCATATCTAGGGTCCCTTTTAGAATATTCTACTTAATATCCATCTTCCTGACCTGGGGAAAAGGAAACATAAAAGGGTGAGCTCAAATGCTCCTCAAGGGCAAATAAAGGAAATAAAAATCATATCATATATTTTTGAAAATCATAACCTGCAAAAGAGATCATAATATCTTAACATGGAATAAATCATAGAAGTGAAAATGAGATCCCCATAATCATAACATAAAACTTGAAACCTTGTGGCATGCACACATAATCATCGAAAAATCATTTCTTGTTAGTCATGACTCATTTCCAAGACTATCTTAGCGGACAAAGTCCATTTCTGAACTGAGTTCACTACTCGTTTCAGTCCTGTATCACTGAACCGAAATAACCTTTCGTTCCAGCCATGTCTATCTCATGAGATATAAATCTTTACCCAATGTATTGGAGGGAGATATAGGTCCCACCCATCTTATAATGAATCATTTCTTATGTGTGCCACATAATCATAAATCATACATCATCGCATAACACATGTAACAAAAATGGGATTCTTGAAACATCATGACATCATAAAACAAATCATATAAGGTAAATGACTTCATAAAAATAATTCCTTCACAACATAATCAAATCAATGTAATAATATGGATAAAAATAGAACCCTTTATTATCTTAGATGGAAAATAATTTTGATAAAACACGTGAACTCCATTCTTGAGGAAAATATCCTTTCTTCTTCAAAAACATTTTTCCTTTCATAACATGTCATACGACTTTAAAATAAAAGAAGTTGATTAAAAATAAACTTGAAAACTTTTAAAGGAAGCTTCTTGGAAATAATGTTTTAAAAATCCATTCATGCCGTATAAGTTAAAAAAACATTCTTCGTACTTTTGTCAAAAAAGTCAAAAAGTACCTCGTACGAAAAACGACAAAAGATTCCTTTCATATTCTTTACTAAAAACTCACCGAAGGGTAAAATTGGATTTAAACTATTGTAAGTGGATGGAAAAAATATTACATATTGATGGAACATAGATGTGGATGATAAAATACACCCCAGTAAATGCCAAAGTAAAAACAATCTCGGATAAAAATGAGATTGTGATATTACCCTTACCTTATGTCTGATTTGCTTTGTACGTGTCCAAATCTCCTTTATAATGGTTTAAATAATGTTATTTACTTATTACAGAATCATACATATTTATATGATATGATATATGGTCATATTCTTAGCTTCTTATTAGTAATATTTCATTGTTACTTGTTACTCGGGTCTTTATTGCCTTTTGTTCTTATGCATGTTTTGCCGAATAAATTCTTATTCTTCTTTTAAGGTTATAGATACCTTATATCCAGAATGGTATTAGTGTAACATATATCATATTTATTCATTCAATTCATTTATATAATTACAATGTAATGATGATCATGTAGAACGAGTCGCATCACATCGTGGAGACGGTATTCCGTACGTACGCACAAGTGATGATATCGTTCCTATGATCGTGGAATTGTATTGGAGTGTATGTATACTATTTCAGAATCAATATCACTTTTTAATAGTCATATATAGTCATTATTTACACCATTATACCCATCCAATTAAGGTGGTTGTGGAAAATAGATTACACCACGGCGTGGAGACGGTATTCCGTACGTACGCACGCGCGGTGATTTCATTTTTGCGTAGGATGGATAGAAGGTGAATTAGGTTTGTTTCATATTTATAATAACATATCAGTATGTAAGTAATACTGATGTTATTACTTTATCATGAAACAACTAAAGAAGAAGAATTTGAAGAAGAAAGAAATTGAAAAGATCGGTAATGGATATTACCTCTTCCTTTAAACGCCTCTTTGAATCCTCCACTTAGGGAACTAAGATTGGTCTTTGAAGAAGACCAGGACCTCTAAGATTATTCTAGGGAAGTGGAGAAGGGATTTTGGCAGGGTTTGGCCGAGCTTGAGTGCTCAAATTGGTGTGAGGAGGAGGGGGAGGAGGTGCCCTTTTATAAGGGAGGAGAGGGGCACCTTAGGAATATCTCAAAATATTATTTTATATTAAAGTCAAAATCGGTTTATAATGGTTCCAAAGGGTCTTATTTAGAAGCTAAAGTGGGGATGGGTCGAAAGCCTATCAACAAAAAGAATTTAGACAAGTTTAGGTTATTATTTTAACCTTATCAATTAGATTTAACTCTAAGTTAAATAATTTAACTTTTACCGTGTCTTTTTGTTTTCTTACACTATATGGTTAATACACTTACTATAACATGCCAAACGAACCCCAAATTGTTTATTATTAATATATATATCCTTATCTAAGTCATTTTGCCGAACCATAGATTTTTAGGAATAAAATAACAATTAATAATATAATATTTTATTTAAAAACTATTTTGTGTCAATTTTGACACTATTTGATATATGATTTTTGTGAAAGTCATAACAGAATTATATGTTCGAACCAAGTTGATTAAATCAACACTAATATATCATAGTAACCTATAAAATTAGTGGGATTCATAAAAAGTCTCAAATTACATTTATTTTGGTGTTTATAACATCAATTATGTCAATATTTCATTAATAAGATAATTACTGCATCATCATTGTGTCATAAATAAATTAAATTATTTAATGTCTAAAATTTATAAATAAAATACCATTATGTAGGAAATCTTTTTAGATTTCTAATGAATATTTATAGTCTAATTTATCTTATGTATAACCCCATATTAAAAATGATTTACTTATTAAACTTTGATTTTAACTATTTTAACCCTTCTTTAAATAAATTAATAATAAATGTCCTAATCTAATCCAAGTGGGCCTAAATGGTCATATTTTATTCCTAAGTTTGTTTTTGTTCGAATTAAACTTATCCAATAGAATTAGGACATGTGTTAGGTTAATAGTAATATCATATTTACCCTTAGTTACCCTATTTACTATTAACCGCGGTAAAAAAATAAAAAATTACTATTCACCAAAAAATTATTTTTATCTCATTGAACCACATTTTACTTACTGATATCAACCGTGTCTGTAGGATTTTCGAAATTCCATTCACAGAAGCGGTAAAATTAAGTTTTATGCAAAATTCAGTTTTTAACCTACCACTTAGTGGTTTCACTATTCATCAAAAATTGAAAGTTTTCAGAAAAATACCAAAATTTCACCCTAGGATAATTTCGGTATTCTGAATCCAAAAATGAAGTCCATAAAATTTATAAAATTTCAAAAAGTGGTTATTACTATTCATAACGGCTAGTTTTAATGATATTTTAATAGCATATCGTTGTTTAGTGAAACTCAGTATTGCGTACGACGCAAGCTATCGAGGAAGGTCGCGATTGCGTGTAAAGTAAGCCAAGCTAGTATGTAGTGAAAGATTCCTTAGATGATATATAAAAAACAAAATATTACTCATAAAAATCTCGGGTGTTACACAGCAAGCTCGTTCGGGAGGGTCCGCTCCACGAGCCGAGAGGTTGATACATCAACTGAGACATAGTCCAGAGTTGATGTATCCAAAAGTTCCATATCGACAACAGGAACTCAACTTCGTAGACGGCGCGTCAATCAGACGCCCGGTCTGAGAGTTATTGGCTTTTTCGTCCCAGGGGCCCGGTTGGTTTTTAAGGCAAAATAGACCCAACCATACTCCACCTATGTCCAAACCTCATGCGGAGTAATCCAAGAGATCCGTCTCACTTAGAGGAATCCATCAAAGTCGACGGCACGTCAATCGGATGTCCGAAGCTCAAGATATAAGTGTTTCTGCTCCGAGGGCCCGGTTGGTTCCGTGTACGAACAAACCCGGCCGAACCCCAAGTATTCCAAAATCTTGAGTGTGATATACCAAAACGACCGTCTCGATACAAGGAACACATCGTCGCTGACGGTGAGTCGATCGGAGGCATGTAGGTCAAGTTATCAGCAAAAGACCGAAAAGGTCCGAAAAGAGGGGGTCTGGGCCCAGACCGACATGGCCCAACCCCCCCTTTATGTCGGCCCGAACCGGGTCGACCCGGCTGGGCACGACCCCGCCCGGCCCGGCCTGGGCGCGACCCGGCAGGCCAGCGGGTCGGCTCGGCTGTTACGGCCGAGCCGCGGGCGGGGGGCGCGCTGCCCCCGCCTGAAGAAGTCGCGGCCCCACGTGGGGCCGTCCTTTCCAGCGGATGTGGTAGCCGGCCATGTCCTGTCCTTCGTCGGTCCCGCGCGGTCACGTGACGGCCGGTCCGCCGCCGCGGCTTCAGCCGCGGCGGTTCACCACAGCAGCGCACCGGGCGCCGCCGCCTTCCGCCGCCGTGCCGGCGTGGCGCGCCGGTGAGTTGCTCTGCGCACCACTGGACGAATTTCGGTGGTCAGAAATTCACGTCATCTTTGCCAAAGGTCCTCCCAGGGTCCGTTCTTCACTGTGAGGACCTCACATCGCCCATGCGGCCTGCTTTGTCATTGTCTGCCATTTCGCACACCAAGAACGAAAGAGCGGTGGGTTCGGACTTGTTCGTTGGTCCGCACCCACCATGTTAGAGGTTTTTAAAAGTCTCTCAACAATTATTTAATCAACACCACGGGTTTAAATCACAAGGATTTAAAAGAATCAACCCCTACCTCGTCGTTGTCGTCGAACGTGAGTTCATCGCGGAATTGACCATCGCAGAAGGAGAGGATCGTCACGTCGTGGAAGGGGCGTCGCTGTCGTTGCGGTACACGGCGTCGCGTCAATGATATTCGAGGGTTAAAAACACACCGATTTAATTGCACTAATTAAATCCATGTTGAGGATATAATCCACAAAGGAAAAAAATAAAAGGGCCGCAATCCCCTACCTCAATCGATTGTTGATCGAAGATTGTCGCGAGGAAGGAACGTCGCAGAAGGACGTCGCGGGAGGAGAATCGTCGGTGTCGTGGTATACGGCGTCACATCGTCGATCTCCAAGGGTTCGGCGTTCTTCATCGGCGACGATGCGTTCTTCGCGTTCTTCACGAAGGAGGATGAAGATAGAGTTTCTCCAAATCCTCTCAACAAGCCACACCCAAGAAAAACTTGCATTGGTCTTATTTTATTCGTATGCCAACAAACGAAAAACAAAGTTAAGAAACAAACCATTAATTCGATGAATTAATGGTAACGACTTAACTGCCCAATTAATTGGGGCGTTTAGAAATTATGAAAATGCACCGGTTGACTTTCATTTAAAAGGGGTTTTCGCGGGTGCGTTACTTAGAGGAAAAGAAATGGTGGGGCTCATGCGGGCCCCACCTCACAAATATCCTACCAAGAGGGTAGGATATTTTGGGTTCCACCCTATCCGCTACAACTTATCTTAAGTGGCTTTAAGTGGCTTTAAGTGGATTTAAGTGAAATAAAATAAAGTTGTCACACCACTTTATTTTATTTTCTTAGCTTAACCCCAAAAATTAAAATCCACACCCGAGAAAATGCAACTCCAAAAATGGCACTTCAAACCAATTACCAGTGCTGCGATTCCATCGGTGCCCTCAGAATTCGATTCCGAGCACCAATTCAAAAGTTATAAAAACCCGCTCGTTCGTTCACTGAACGTACCCGATCCAAACTTCAGAAAATGATTCTGGGCACACCGTACCTCGGAATCAGGTGCTGTCAGAAACTGCGTTCTTGTAAAATTCCAAAGAAAATTAAAAAAAAAATTCCTTGAATTTAACAGGTCTTTACAATCAATTTTCTAAAATCTGGTGTTTTAGGTGTTTTGGGAGGTCAAGGTGACTCATCCCCAATACATTTCCAAATTTCCAGTTCTGTGAACAGTGTTTCCAGTTTTATGAACAGTGTCCCAGTGAGTTAGAAATAGTGAAACAGAAATGGTGTCATAGAAATGGCGAATCAGAAACGGTGAGATAGAAATGGTGAGATAGAAACTATGAGACAGAAAAGGTGAGACAGAAATGGTGAGTCAGAAACGGTGCAATAGAAACTGTGATACAAAAACAGTGAGACAGAAACGGTGAGTCAAAAACAGTGAGTTAGAAATGGTGAGACAGAAACTGTGAGACAGAAACGGTGATACAGAAACGGTGAGTCAAAAGCGGTGAGACAGAAATGGTGAGACAGAAATGGTAAGACAGAAATGGTGAGATAGAAATGGTGAGTAAGACATGGTCTTAGATCTCATGAACAATGTTTCCAGAACTGTTTCATATTTACTTTGCCAAATTTTCAGATTTTTCAAGTATTTCCAATTTAACATTTTCTTTGATTTAAAACGCATTTATGACCTTGTTTTAAGATATTTAAGTTCAAATCAAATCCCATAACTCCTATGTTAATTTTCTTAAGGCTCGGGATGCATTTACTTAGTCAAACCATGTGGTTTAATGCAATCTAATTTTAATGGAAAATCCATCGTATCTTAAATTGTTGCTTCATTAAATCTTATAAAGGGACAAGAAATATTCCTCCCTTGTTCTTTCTTCTTGTTCTATGGTTAAAGACACTCAAAACTTTCCTTCCTTCATATAGGAATCTTGAGATTAAACTTTTCTCGGTGGATTGGTTCCCCTCGACGTTCTTCTTGCTGCAAGTGCACGCCCTGTTTTGGTGGAACCAAGTAGTATCCATCAATCTTCGATATAAGGTATGATTTATCATTGTTCTTTTGGGTTCACCTTCTCCTGTTTCTCCTTTCCATATTATGTCATGTTATCTCCATGCTTCTAATGGAGTTTCATGGGTTTCGGTTGGTGCGGTCGTGCCGCGACATCCTCGGGTGGATGCAGTTGTCACAGAAGGAGGTGATCGTGATCATTGTAAGGATCACTCTCGTATAAATATCCTTAAGAAACATTTTAAGGCAGGGTATTCATTATTTCTCTTTTATTTTTATGTGAAACTGTAGAGTTATCATGTTTTATCCAATGGATCACAATGGAATTGACATAATAAATATTTAAAATGGATAAATAAATTGATATCAATCGTATGGTATTGCCTCTTGTTTTTTCTAGATAGTGTGATATATATGCTTTCTTTGTTTATTTGTTCGTTCTTGATGGAAAATGGTAAAGAATGTAAACCGGAATTAATTGATAATTGTTTAGATAAAGATAAAGAGGCATGTAAATGAACTTGGTTCTTATTGTTGTATTTTTTTGATATTAGTCAAATTAAGCATGTCTACTTTATTTTTGATAGCTTACTATTTAGGTTTCCTGAATATGGAACTTACGAATAATAAATTGGTTAATTCAAGATGGATTAAAGACCAGATTGTTTGATAATTCCTTGAAGGGTTCTGAGTTACTCGCTTGCTTATTCAAGGGCTAAGAGCCCAACTGATATGATTGTAGTTTTCTAGCTTCTTGTGTTGTGATGTGAGCCCAGATGGCTGTTGTGATATGTGGGGGCATGAAGGCCTGCTGTTTGTTGTGGCAGTTGATGCCTAGAGTGGCGAGATGCATCGGTTTATGCATTTGGGTGTTAGGGAGGACCCAAGGGATGATGAAATGGGTTGGATGTGAATGTTTGGTCTTCTGCTGATTCTTCTTGGTTGTTTATCTACTTTACTTTCCCCACTGCTCAACGCAACTGGTCTTGCTTACCCTTCTTCCTAAAGGGGCGAAGACATTTGGGGTATTCCATGTGCTTTTTGAGTTTATATTCTCAAGGGAGGATGGGTCTATACTCTTTCTATAGGCGAAAAAGACTCGACGGGCAGTTCATATACTCACCGTGTTGAGCCCCTTGTGTTTAGAAGAATAGATTGTTTTTATAGAATTTTTGGGAATATGGGAAAGTAATGTTGTAAATAAATAATTGAATAAATAATGTTAACCCATGCGGTTTAAAGCTTGATGGGGTGCAATGTTGAGGTTGTGATTTGAAGGAACAGTGTACTTTCAGTGTGATGCTAAGGAAATTTAATGTGGAATTGTCATTGGTTAATTAATGTTTAAATAATTGATTAACGTAAAGTGAAATTGATAAAAAAGGAATGAAGTAATGTATTAACGCTCTCTAAATTGTTTTATGCTAATAGGATACCTATTCTTAGAAGTAGCATCCCGGAGTCTGAGAGACGTTAGCTGCAGTTCAGTCTAAGACTAGGTATGCCCATAGTGTTGTTGTGAGATATAGTATATTCTAAAAAATTTTTTCTATATGCTACTCTACCCTGTTAGTAAGGGAAACTGGCACCCCGGGGATTCTGATCCCTAGGTTGTGTTTTCCCCAACGTTTTGGTGGGAGGATAGATGCCTGACTACCCCCTTTGGACCCACTCTCTTCTCTTGGTAGTTACTTGTGTTGGCAGGCACATTGGTTAGTTATCCCCATATATCTGTGTAGAGGTCTATAATGGCTTGTGGTAATTCACACACATATATTTTGGATATAGTTTTCTATGGAATACTATAGGTGTAACGTGAATAGGTTGTGATGGCTTGAGGATCCTTACTTAGTGTATGGGTTGTAATGGCCTGAGGTATAATACCTAATGTATGATACTTGTTATGTGAGCTGGGGTGGATCCTAGAAACTACCTGGTTACTTTTCTTACATGGATGTGGTGGTTTTTTTGTACAAGGTTAATGTTGTGGTGCTTCACCCAAGTGTCTGTGGGCAAGCCTTTTTTGAGAGAGATGCCTAGGATGTACGACGTTGGAGAAAAGCGAAAAACCAGTGGGGAAGTAGTAGTGGGGTACCCTTGATATTATTTGTTATATTATATAAATATGTATTCATTACTTGGTTAGAGTTTCCATGGTGAGGTTGGGAACATAGTATACCTGTTTAGGTGACGAGTTAGTTTCACTTGTTGTTCACTGTGCTTTAGAAAACTTTATTTACTTTTTCATGAGAGGCTTTGGGGAGGATCCTGCTGACTATATTGTTATACTTTACCTATGTATTCATAAACTACTTTTCAGGTCACTTGGAGTAGGTTGGAGATCAGGTTGGTTACTAATAGCTTGCAGTTGCAGGAGCTATTTGGGCTTATGGTTGCTACTATTTTACTTTCTTTTGGGTACTTGCAGTTTTCCACTTTCAGTTTTAGTAGTTTTGCATTTTATTTCATATGTGTACTTTGTATTTCTTTTATCTTATTGGTTGAGTTGGATTTGGTTGGTTTCTATCATTATCTCTCTCTTCCACATGTGTTCTCTTAGAGGGTAATGTCTCCCATTTGTTGTCCGTTACACCCTCGGTGCTAGTCACCAACCCGAGGCCTATTGGAGGCGGGACTCAGGGTTCATTATCTCACTTCTCACAATGCCGGCCCAGGAGGGGTACACTTTGTGAGGAGGGGGTCATGACATTTAATGTATGATTTTTTTTATATTTAAAAGAAAATATTTGTATGGTTGATTATTATGTGATGTGTAGGATCCTATATTTTCCTCTAATGCATTTGTTAAGGATTTATATCTCATGAGGAAAGGATATTAAATGTGGACATTTTTTTATTCACAATATACATTGTGGGAATTTTTTTGTTCAAAATATATAGTATGGAAATTTTTTTGTTAAAAACATACCGTGTGGCCATTTTGTTTTTTCACAACATATAGAATGGGAATTTTGTTTTTTTCATGACATAAAATGTGTAAATTTTGTTTGTTTACAACTAGAATTGTGGAAATTTTGTTTTTTCACAATTTTTTAATTTCTCTATAATTATAATTATGCAAAAAAATCACTATATATGACTTGTTTCTAACAAATGTGTCATTTTCATGTTGTATTATTATATTATTCCATGTCATATGCCATGATTTTTTATCAATTATTTATTAAGTGTAGCTTTATTATGTATCCTAATTATATTCATATGCTCATATTATAATCACTTATTATCTTTGATTATTATCACTTATGATTACCCTTATTGAGTATATGATCCCACCACTTTTTTATGTTTCTCTTCCCTAGTTTATGAAGATGTGTGTAAATTATGACAATATATAAAGAAGTATAGTGTAGTTAAATTTTGTATAAATGTTCACAACTTTTTTATATTAATTTTCCTATTTAACTTGTAACATCCAAAGTTTTAATAAAGAAATACTATGTTCGATAACGTACATGATACACTACATCGAGCTTAAAAGAACAACTACATATTACTATTTAAATGGTATTGTTATAACAAAACTGTTGGAATGGGAATGAATAGTAATAACTGAATTATAAAAATATGTTTTACACATGTTCATATAATGATTAATTGTTTAAAAAATAATATAAATGGAAATAAAAACCAATTGAATATAAAGGATGTGTTTTTATAAAAACCTATTTAAATGAGATTAATTATGCTTATAAAATATACCTATCAATCTTATTGGATTATATTAATGAAATAAAAACTCCATTTGATGTTTAAAATTCATATTATATGTTTTCTAACAAGATATAAGAACAAAATCAATTTTAAGCATAAAAGATGTATTTTTTAAAAAATGCATTTTTAACGACTTTTGATGGAAAATCCATATTAAATATATTTTTTGATACTTTTATAAGTTTTATTTGATAAAATAAACTTCTTATTTAAAATAGATACATCAAAAAAAAATTGGATAATTTTTTTTATTTTCTGGAAAACTTTTATAATTTAATGAATAGCAAAAAATACTACATTTTAATTCAAAACAAAATTTTCACATTATTAATTTATATTGTATGATTTTCCATTTTATTGGTTTTAAAATATAATTTGATTATTTTTTAATAATTTAATCAAATTTTGGTCATTGGAATTAATTTCAAATTAAAATTACATATTAAAAATTAAAAATTTTGAACGTTTCACTATAAAAACCTACTTTTTAATTTTTTCTGCATAATTAATTTAAAGTAAAAATTTTCCATTTCTATGAATTTAATTAGATAAAATGGATTCCATATTTTTTATTATAAGTTCCAAATTAGGTTTTAAGGCCAATTTTATTTTTAGTTATAAAAAAATTACCATGGTAAAAAAACTATTTACCATAGTAAAAGTAAACTTTTGACAAGGGTTAAAGTTAAAAGTTAAAATCTTTACATACCTAAAAACTAAAACATTTAATGGTTTTTTAAGGTTTTTATTAACCCTAAATAGACTATAAAATATTAATTACTATCCAAAGTCATGTAATTTAATTCCACCTCTATATGGTAGGATTTTAAAATAAGATAATCATTAAACTAATCACTTGAACTTACCTCTCTACCACCCTATTTTGACCAACAAGGCCTTTTATCTATAAACATATCTCCCCAAACCTCTCCTCCTCACTCTCCCCACGTCCAAGTTCTTTTGTTCTCACAAAAAGACAATATCTGAGGTCCTCAAGTGTCTTTTAAGGAGGGGATATTCAAGAGGTAATTTTCTCAAAGTACCTCTCTTAATTTCTTTTCTTTTTCTACTTTCTTCCCACCTCCTTCTTCCACCAATGAATGATAAATCTATAATCATGCATATAATGTAGTTTTATATTTATAATGGAATATCTTATGTTCATTTTATTTCTCACCTCCTCTTATACCAATAAATGAAATTTTTATCCAAGTTATACTGGTTAATTGCCTCCGTGAATAATGTTTTTGTTCTTTTTTTTTACTACATTAATGGCTGGTCTTAAAACCATTATTCTGGTCAAATAATATTCTAATATGTATATTATAAACTATTTCATATATTTTATATGTTATATAAAACATAATTTCATGCTTTTTATATTTTTGTTATACGATAACTTCATTTGGGCATGTGTGGACAATCATCTCCTCAAAATGATGTGATTCATTCACACATCACAAGGAATTTATTAAGAATTATTTTAGTGAAAAAATATTATATAAATGGAAATTAATTATACTTTAATGATATTATAAATGTATACATATTTATATAAATTTAATTTAATTTTAATCTTTCAATGCGACAGGAAAAACAAAAATAACATTCATGAGTATGTATGGCCTACGGTCTCCATAAACAGTATTTTTAGTTTGTCTTAAAAGATTATTGTAAATAATTATATAATTAATATATAAGATATTTACATCATTTTTTATAATATTTTTATGTTTTACTTATGAACACATGGACAATTTACAACATGAATAAATTTATTTTCAACTCAAGTATCGAATATCGACAAAGCATCCAACATGAACATAAATATTATATAATTTTTATAACCTGGTAACAAGTGATATAAAAGAAATAATAAACTTGATAAATGTTCTCATGAAATTATAAATTAACCAATGTTTATTATTCGAGAATATAAATATTATAGGTGAATAGTCGGACTCAAGGTAAGGGAACTTTTTAACCTAATTTCCACCCGTTGGGTTTTACACATACTTCGTTGATTATATTATTCCAATATTGTGTGTGGAATCACTATTTATTTATTTATATTGTAATTTACACTTCCATTTGTTTTTATATACTATTTTTATACATAATCACCCCATTGATAAATTATTATATCATTTATATGAACTTTGTAAGGGATTTTTCTAACTCAATTTTCATTCATTAGCTTTAACGCCTGCTTCGTTGATTTTTTTATTCCAAGATTATGTGTGGAATCACTTTTTATTGGTTTCTGTTGTATTTAAACTTCTATTTTTGTGTTTATATTGTTTCTAAAGATAATCACCCCATTTTCATTTTCTTATGTCGTTGATACGAACTTTGTAAGGATTTACGAGTCTCAATTTTTACCTCTGTGAGATATATGCATTATTCACCACTAATTTATTTTTTTTCATGTGTATATAATGAAATTTGATATGAAATAACATGAACCTATTTATATTAATGGTATTTAATGTTTTATTTAATTATTATTACTTTTATTGGTCATAAGATTTGATAGATTACATGTGGTAAGGGAGTTTCTTAACACAATTTCCAATTTTTAGGTTAAATTTATACTTCTTGATTATGTTATTCAACACTTATGTGTAAAATTGTAACATCCTGATTCAAGTTCCACATAGTAGTTCCCCAAGACAGTTCTCTACATGACATCAGGAATGTCTCCCCATACACCGTATGCTTCCGACTAGCAGTGAGGGTTCGGTAAGTTAGTTGTGGGAAGACTATACCCTCTTTTATTATAGTAAAATATCGGTGGAAGTAAACAAGAAATAACAGAAGCATATGTAATCAAAAATAGTAAAAATGTAACAAGAATAACCAAGATAATAAATAAAATACTCAACTGAAAGGTAAACATGCGATGTTTATATATATGTATCAAGTGTAAAAAAAATGAAATTGGATGTAAAAGGCTAGCGACTCCCAAGAGGGTCCTGAACCATGTCTAGTTCCCTCAACCAAGCTCAATCCCCAATCAGAAATCTAAACTAGGGCTCCTTCCCCTGCATTGTCCTGCAACAACAAAGTCTATTCGGGTACTATTTAGGCAGCCCGAGTAGGGTGTGAGTGTAACACAGTAGGCCACCACCAATAGTGTCTAAAACAAATCCAGCCTGAACCAGTGTATGCCATTGTATAAATAATAAAAATAAGGCAATATAGAAAATAGTTTATATTTATCTAATTAAACTTCATTTAATAACTTGAAATTCTAGGTTCCCAAGGACACCCAAACCACAATACCTAATGTGTTCTATAACGAAGTATGAACCATTTCCCACGTTCAAGTCAAAATTATTATGTCACAATATTCAATTTATATACAGCTAAAAGAAACCGCAGTACAAAATAAATGAAGGAGTGTAGAACATCATGTCTAGCACCCTTTTGAGTACATAAAGCTCCATTCCCTATCTCACAACCCCATGGGTTTTTGGAGCATCAGTCCTTGTCACATAAAATAACAATTTCATGTATTTCATTAGGTCTAGAGAACCATGTCGAGAACCCCTGTGGGTATTTGGAGCATTGTTCCTTGTCCTATAACCCATTTCCAATAAAGAAATTATATCACATATATCATATTATTCAATAGTTAATCAACTTTAGCATTACATCATAATTCTTATTCAAAATATTGATTAATTTATTCAATCATTAATTAGAAACATTATTCCATTAATTAAAAAATTAATTAACAAAATCCTCCTTCATAAAATCTTCAAAACTAATTCACCAATTAATTATTTTAAATAATCAAAATTAATTAACCACATTATGATTGTTAATTAATACCAAAATTAATTAACCAAATCCATCATCATAGAAATCCTCTTAATTAATTTATCAATTAATTATTTATGCCCACCGATTATTTTACCAATTTCACAAAACCCCAAATTAATTAATTTACCCAATTAATTTATTTATTTTATGAAAAAAACTCAATTATTATTTATGCCATGATATTTTTATAATTTCATATGCATAATCATATCGATACAAAGGTATTTCTAAAAAAACACGTTATCTGTTGATATATATCTTTTGATAATATCATATATAATTATCATTTTATAATTATATTTGATATAAAAAGATGATGAGTTTATAATTTTAAAAAAAATCATTTATAAAACAATTTGTCCTTTTATTTTCTTTTCTTTTGTTCTAGTTTTTTTAAAGTAATATTATAAAAGGATAGAAAAATATAGTGAATAAATGAAATTAAAAAAATTAAAAAAACCTGGTTGGTGCACTAGGGTTAGGAACACAGCTGAATGGCACTACAAGGGGGTAGTGCTCCCGGTTTCCACAGAGGAAGAAGAGGGAGTCCCGACCTACCCAACTGACAACAGATGGTGTTCGAAAACGACTAGATCTAATATGATCAACAAAAAATGGTTCATTTATATAGAACTCAAAACCTTATATGGTTCATCCACTCAAGAATTAAAACCCTATTTTAATACACAGTTTCAACAGAAAATTGATGATGGGGGGTTTTAATTTACCACATTAATGTGTTGGTGATGGAAACAGTAAAAAATGCTTGGTAAATGAAGCTTTTGTAATTCTCCATGCATCAAAAATTGAGGTATCATGTCGGATAAGATGACCTCAATGTTAAAAACTAAATTACAATTATTTTAATTAATATAATAAATTATTTATTT
Source organism: Viscum album (assembly GCA_963277665.1). Classification (NCBI taxonomy): domain Eukaryota; kingdom Viridiplantae; phylum Streptophyta; class Magnoliopsida; order Santalales; family Viscaceae; genus Viscum; species Viscum album. The sequence continues at coordinate 1,181,415,184 of OY728152.1, read as the reverse complement.
AACATAAATATTCTATAATATCAAATGTTCACTGGGCTTATAATTTATACTTCATCTAGGGTAAAACCCCCATTCCAGACACATCAATGGTCTCATATTTCTTGTATGATGCATGGTTTGTTAGTTATTAATGATTTATTCTTTAAAAAATGGAATAATTAATTAATTAAAATAAAAGGGTTTTTTTTTGCAATCCAGGCATCCAAACGCTCGATGCATAAAAATTTTATACCTTTTCTAGGGTAAACCCCTCATTCCAAACCCATTGGTGGTCTCATATTTCCCATAGGATTCACCATTTGAGATATATTTAATTTTTTTTATAAAATAATATATTAAATATTATTTAATAACTTTAACTCATGATGAGGACATCCAATCATTGGATACCTACAAATGTCATACCCTGCCTAGGGTAAACACCAAGTTTTGGATCTAACAATGGTATCAGATTTTTCATACGATGAACCGTTTTAGAGTTATTCAATTATTTTGAATAAAATTTATTCACTTACTATAATATAATTAATATTTTTAAATCGCCTTCATCAAGGATTTTTGGGCCTTGGTAGCTCACACTACTAAGAGTCTGACTCAAAAAAATCCATTAAAAAATCCAAATTTTAACTAGGCATTGTTTCTTATGTAAACCCTTTAAGATTTTGTTAAGTTTTTTTTCAATAAAACATTTTTTCTCACATAAAGTATTTATATTCTATAAAAAGAAAAACTTGAAGGAAAACATACCTAAAAATAGAACCTTACAATCTCCCCCACATAAAAACATCTTGTCCTCGAGCTGCACTCCCAATCCTCTCTAAGATTCCAAGCCAAAAAGATCAATCCATTGAGCCTACATATCTGCCACCCTTTCCCATGTCTCTTCCTACACAGGTCAGGTTTCCATAATACAAAAAATATCGGTACAGTATTTCCCCTCAAAACTTTCTCATTAAGATCCAACACATGTATCAGATTATCCTCAAAGGATGCATCTATCTAAAGCTTGACATCGTCCATGTAGATCACATGAGAAGGGTCGGGGTGATACCATTGTAGTTGTGATACATGGAAAACAAAATTAATAACAAAATACATATGTGGAAGATCAAATCGATATGCTTTCGGACCGATTCTCGTCATGATCTCAAAAGGTCCAAAAAACCTGGGCACCACCTTTCTCTACCTCTGAATCCTGTGGTGACCCAACCTAGGTGACTCCCGAAGAAATATACGATCACCCTCTATAAACTCTAGGGGTCATCTTTGTCTATCAGTGTGTGACTTTTTCCTACTCTGAGTCGTATACATATGTTTCTAAATCAGCTGAACCTACTTTGTTATCTCCTGCATGAGACTCGATCCCAACAACTCTGAATCACCTACTTTCATCCAACATAGCAGTGATCATCTTGGCCTACCATAGAGAGCCTCATATGATACCATCTGAATAGTTGTTTGATAACTGTTATTATATGAAAACTCCACTAAATCAGAGTTTCTTTCCCATAACCCATCGAAGTCAAGTACACATTCTCTCATCATATCCTCAAGCACTTGAATAGTACGCTCTGATTGTCCATCTATTTATGGGTAGAAATCCATAATCAATAAAACTTTTATACCAAGTTCCTTTTAAAATCCATTCTATAAGCGTGAAGTAAATCGTGAATCACGATCTTAAACTATAGTTCATGTTACCCCATTCAAACAAACTATCTCTCGTACATATAGATCTCCAAATTTCTCTATTGTAATGGTTTCCCTTATATGTAAGAAATTTGATACCATTTTTAGTCAATAAATAATGACTCAAATAGCATCATTCTTCCTAAGTGTCTTTGGAATACCTAACACAAAGTCCATGGTCATTTCATCCCACTTCCATTCTAGAATGGGAAATGGTTACAATAAACCTCTAGGTCGTTGATGTTCCGCCTTCACCTCCTGACAGGTGAAGTATCGTATCATGAAACCTGGTATCTCCTTCTTAATTCCAAGCCACTAAAACTATCTCCATAGTTCATGGTGCATTTTTGTCACACTGGGATGAACCACCCATTTTGAGGCATGAAATTCCCGCATGATCTCATCTCGCGTGCTTGTACGCACAACAACCCGATTCTTCACATAGATGATCTCATCCTCATCTATCTTCCATTCTAAAGGTGTCTCCCCTCCTTCAAATCTTTCCCTCAAGGAAAATAACTCTGGGTCCTCATACTTAATGTCCCTGATCCATCTCAAAAGTGTAGATTCCACAGCAACTAACACAAGTGTCATCTGCTCCTATCTCTCCTAAACCACAATGTCTATCTCAGATAGCAATGTCATCATCTTCCACTTAGCACCAGATTCTTGAACCATATGTGTCTTAGTTTTCCTAATCAAATGTTTTTCCACATTTTTTCCTTTCCTTGGTGTATATGTCAGCTAAAAATCAACATACTTCATATATTCAACCCATCTCCACTGTCAAAGATTCAAATCATGATGAGAAAAGATATACCTCAAGCTCTTATTGTCAGTATAAACTCTAAACCTTTCACCCAAGATGCAGTGTCACCAACACTTCAAAGCATATACCACCACTTCCAACTCAAGGTTGTGCATAGGGTAAATCAATTCATGTGGCCTCAACTGTCGAGACCCATACGCCACAACTTTATCCCATTGCATCAACACATCTCTGAGTCCTATCCTGGAAGATTCACAATACACCGTGTAATCTTCACCTAACTCAAGTAGAACCAAAATTAGTTCTTACGTCAAATGCTACTTCAAATCTTGAAAATCATTCTTGCAAGCCTCTGACCATTCAAACTTTTTTCCTTTTTGGTCAAGACTGAAAGTGGTGCTGCCAAATAGGAATAGTCTTGGATGAATCTCCTGTAATATCCAGCTAACCCCAAGAAACTTCGGATATCAAAAACATTCTTGAGATAATCCCAAAAAACATCCCTTGTGACATCCTTGGGTTCACTAACACACCTTGATTTGAGATGATGTGTCCCAAGATGTGTACCTGGTCAATGCCGAACTGACACTTAGATAGCTTAGTGTATAGCCGATGCTCTCTCAGTGTACTCAAGATGATGTCAAGATATTGGGCATGATCATCATGAGTCTTGGAGTATATCAAGATGTTTTCCACAAATACCACCAAAAACTGATCCAGGTATGGATGGAAGATCCTATTCATCAAGGACATAAACACTTTGGGTGCGTTTGTTAAGCCTAATGGAAATATGACAAATTCACAAATCCTATACCTACACCTAAAAGTAGTCCTCTGTATATTAGAAGTCCAAAATCTCAACTGATTATACCCGAATCTTAAGTCGATCTTTCAAAAAACACAAGCTCCCTTCAACTGGTCAAACAGATCATCAATACGCAAAAGAGGATATCAGTTCTTCACAGTCATCTTGTTCAACCACTGGTAATCGACACACAAACATAAACTCCCATCAGCATTCCTTCTAAACAGCACAGGCATTCCCCAAGACGATGTACTTCGATGAATAAATCCTTTATCCTTCAAGTCTTCTAGCTGAGCTTTGAGTTATTTAAGCTCTATCGGTTCCATTCTATATGGTGGAATAGATACTAGCTCAGCTCCCAACATGAGCTCTATAGTAAATTACACATCTCTCTTAGGTGGCAGCCTAGAGAAGTATTTCAAAAAGACATCCTAAAATAGTTTTACCTCTGGTGGAAGGAAATCTTGCCTAACACCTTCATCATCCAGTAAAATACTAGCAACATGGGTTGTGATCTCTCCTAGTTGCTGAGTAATTGGACCTTCTCAGCCTTCCTGTTTATCCTACTCCCCATGGTGAAAGTAATGGTCACCCACATGAGACGTTAATGTCACCCTCCAGTGGTAACCATTAATGTCGACTTGGTAAGTGACTAGCCATTCTATACCCAGAATTAGGTTGAAGCCTATCATTTCAAGTATATATAGATCCCAAAAAAACAGTACTCCCCGAACTCAAGAGAATATCCCTTGCATGCATAGATGTCTCTAGACCATACTTCCAAAGGTGTATCTATCTTCATAACCCCACTCACAAACTCCACTTCCAGACTCAAACCATTAACAATTTTTGTAGATATAAAATAATAAGATACCCCCATATCAAATAAGGAACTAGCTAAGGTAGAAGCCACAAGAATGGTACCTCTCACTATCAATAGTCTAGCCTTGTTATCCACAAGTGTAGGTTATACCACATGAAAATGTGATGCTCCTCTACCCTGTGAAGCCATCTGACTCCCCTGACCAATACCACTCTATAGATGTGGGTGTTGTTTCCCAGAAGAACCACGTCTACTATCTCTACTTCCTGAGTTAGTAGAACTCCAACTCTGGGACTAATGAGGTGTAGAAGATCCCCTTCCCAAACTCTGACTCTGTCTAGTCGTTCCATCACTACTTGATTGCCTTGGGTTCCTACAAAACCTTTATAGATATCCTATCCTACCATAGGATCTTCATTCCACATGGGGTCAGGGACAATTATTACTATCGTGTCCCGGCCTATCGTACTGGTGGAAAAACACTCAAGCATGGTCATATGTAACTGACCCCTCTGTCTGGTTACTCTGTTTCCCACTTCCCTGGATGACATTCTCATAATGTCGCTTCTTGCTCTGAAAATTCATACCACCTGAACGTCTAGTAGAAACCACATGTCCATCACTAGAAGCCTTATTTAGGTTCCCCTCAAAGATGAGATCATGATTTACCACTTCTGAAAACTTCTTCAGCCTGAAAATATTCACTTGAGACATAATTTCATATTTAAGTCCATCCTGAAATCATCTTGTTGAAGTAGCTTCATATTCTACCAATGCTGGAACAAAACATTATAAGTCTCTAAAGCATCTTGCATAGTCCATCAATGACATATTCACTTATGTCAGGCTCATGAACTCAATTACTTTCTTCTGCCTGAGCATCTCTGGATAAATGTTCCCAAAGAACTTCTCCTGAAATACTTTTCACTCTATAGCTTCCAGATATTCATCCTAAGTCTGGATGGCGCTCCAACGTTTCTATTAACCATGCAACATGTAAGATGCCAGCTTGACTCTCTTCTCAATAGGTGTCTCCAGGTGGTCAGTCTGGATAGATTCAATCCAGAACTCAGCTTTCTCAAGACCACCCTCTCTAGAAAAATTTAGTGGGTGCTACAACTATAACTCCATAATCAGATCAAAAATGATTTTCACAACCTACCCAAGGTCCCTTTCCATCAATTTCAAGAAATGGATGAAGTTATCACAAAATTGTTCCCCCACTTCCTCAACCGGTATTATCGATGACTCGGGTTCAACTACTGGTGGACCATTCCCAGTTATTCCCCTCGATCGTTCTCTCAACAAGTGTCATGGAGGCATATTTCAAAAAATCCAAAAACACACCTTAGGGAAGAGTTCACAGTGTTATCACAATTACATGACACCAATTTATTTATATCAATTTTTAGTATTTTTTTCAATTTTATGTTAGACACCATTTTCATTTCAATTTCACAAGCAAGAAAAACAATTTAAGTTCCACTACTTACCCATAATATGTTTTCCCATGCGTTCCTAACATGATGCATGTCACAATGATCTTTAGTTCCTAGAATGAGGAATACAGACTAAACACTCTTTCCATTCTGATCCATGAATCAATACACAAGAAATTTCAGAAATAATAATCACATCACACAATAAGTGTATCACCCAAGGTGAAATAATATTCAACTGTAACGAAAAATATCAATAATAGGAATCCGACTATGAGTACTTGGGTTTCCCCCCATACATTGGTTTACAACTCCAATGCACAAGCTCATTACGAACCCCTGACTTCTTCTACTCTCCTATCTACCTTTCCCCAAATAGTAAGACAAAAGAAGAAGAAAGAAGACTTCCTATAATGCCACTTTGTAACATCCCAGTCTGGGTTCCACGCAATGGTGCCCTAAGCCGGTTCTCCATATGACATCAGTCTTATCTCCCCATACGCAAAAGGATGTATACTAGAAGCGAAAGTCTGGTAAGTCAGTCCTGGGAAAACTATACCCAATTTTATCAAAGTAAAATACCAATGGAAGTAAACAATAAATAGCGAAATCAAATAAAATCAAAACAGTACAAATGTAACAATAATAACCAAGAAAGGAAATACAATACTCAATTGAAAGGTAAACATGCAATGTTTATATATGTGTATCAAGTGTCAAAAAAATGAAACTTGATATAAGAGGCTAGTGACTCCCAAGAGGGTCCCGAACCATGTCTGGTTCCCTCAACCAATATTCATCCCCAATCAGCAATCTAAACCAGGGCTCCTACCCTTGTCCTATCCTGTAAAAAAAAGTATATTCAGGTACCGTTTAGCCAGCCTGAGTAGGGTGTGAGTAAAACTCACTTGGCCACCACCAATAGTGTCTAAAACAATTCCATCCAGAATCAGTGTATGCAGTTGTATAAATAATAAAAATAAGGAAATATAGAAAACAATTTATATTTATCTAATTAACCTTCATTTAATAACTTAAACTTCCAGGTTCCTGAGGACATCCAAACCACAATACCTTCTATGGTCAATGCTAGAGTTTGAACCATTTCCCATGTTCAATTAATAAGTATTATGTCACAATATTCAATTTATAAACAGCCAAAAGAAACCATAGTACAAAATAAACGAATGAGTGTAGAATGTCATGTCTACAACCCTTGTGAGTACTTGGTGCGTCAGTCCCTGTCTCACAACCCCATGGGTATTTGGAGCATTAGTCCTTGTCCCGTAAAATAATAATTTCATGAATTTCATTGGGTCTAGACTGCCATGTCTAGAACACCTATTGGTATTTCAAGAGATAGTCCATGTCCCAAAACCCATTTACAATCAAGAACTTATGTCAAATATATCATATTTTCAAAATGTTTAATCAACTTTAACCTTACATCACAATTCTCATTCAAAATATTGATTAATTTATTCAACCATTAATCACAAAAATTGTTCCATTAATTCAAAAATTAAATAACTAAATCCACCTTCACAAAATCTTCATAAATAAATCCCCAATTAATTATTTTAAATAATAAAAATTAATTAATCACATTATGATAATTAATTAGTTACAAAATTGATTAAATGAATACATCATCATATAAACCCTATTAATTAATTTACCAATTAAGTATTTATGTTATCTGATTCTATTATCAATTTCACAAACCCACAAATTAATTAATTTACCCAATTAATTAATTGATTATATAAAAAAACTCAATTATTATTTACGCCGTGATATTTGTACAATTTTATACAAATAAAAAAATCAAGACTAAGGGATTGGATTTCAGACCACCTACCATATGTTAAAGATGATTCACACGTCAAAAATCGAGGTACGGTTTGATCTGGTTCGAGAGGAAATAAATAATGGACAAATACCCTAAAAAATAAACATTATTCATTAATATATATCTTTTGATAATATCATATATAATTATCATGTATAAAATTACACTTTCTATAAAAGACAATGAATTTACAATTATAAAAAAATTATCATTTATAATACAATCTTCCCTTTTATTTTCTTTTTCCATCCAATTTTTTTAAAAAAATAATATTATAAAAGGATAGAAAAATTGAGTTAATAAAATAAATTAAAAAAATAAAATAAACATTGTTGGAACACCAGGTTTAGGTGCCCAGCAGAATATTGCTTCAAGGGTTAGTACACCAGGTTTCCGCAGAGGAAGAAGAGGGAGTCATGTCCTACCCATATGACAACAGATGGTGTTTGCAAATGACTATATCTAACCCGATCAACAACAAATGGTTTGTTTATATAGAACTCCAACCCTCATATAGTTCATCCGCTCAAGAATTAAAACCCTATTTTAATCCACCATTTCAACTTAAAATTAATGATGGAGGGTTTTAATTTACCACATTATTGCGTTGGTGTTTGTGACGGTCAAAATCGCTAGAGAAATGAAGCTTTTGAAAATCCTCATGCAACAAAAATGGAGGTATCCTGTTGAAGAAGATGACCTTAAAGTTAAAAACAAAAATCAAATTATTTTAATTAATATAATAAATTAATTATTTAACATAAATATTAAATAACATCAAACATCTATTGGGCATATAATTTATACTCCATCTAGGATAAACCACCTGTTACAGACACATTGGTGGTCTCATATTTCTCATACAAAGCACAGTTTGTGAGTAATTAATGGTTTATTCTATAAAAAATGAAATAAATAATTAATTAAAATAAAAGGGTTACTTTTTGCGATGAAGGCATCCAAACTTTGGATGCATACAAATATTATACCTGTTCTAGGGTAAAACCATCATTCTAGACCCATTGGTGGTCTTGGATTTATCATAGGAAGAACCATTTAAGAGATATTTAATTATTTTTATTAAAATAATATATTAAATATTATTTAATAACTTTATCCCATGAGTGAGACATCCAAACATCTGACAGCGATATATTTCGTACCCTTCTAAGGGTAAACAACGCGTTTTAGATCTAAGAGTCATCTCAGATTTTTCATATGACAAACTGTTTTAGAGTTATTCAATTATTTTGAATAAATTTTATGTGCTTACTATAATATAATTAATTTTTTTATATCGCCTTTGTCAAGGATTTTTAGACCTCGAAAACTCACACTACTCAGAGTCTGACTCAAAAAAAACCATTAAAAATTCCAAAGTTTAATTGGGCATTGTTTCTTATGTAAACCATTTAATCTTTTATTAATTTGTTTCACTAATAAAACTTTTTTTTCACATAAAATATTTATAATCTATAAAAATAAAAACTCAAAGGAAAACATACCTAAAAAAATGGAATCTTACAAAAATATATTCAAATATATTTTATTTTATTTATATCTTGAATTTCATTCATTGTTTTTTTAAACGGAATCTTTTAATACGAAGTGTTTGACTTTCCATACAAAACAAAAAAAGGAATATTTTTTAAACGTATATTGTGAAAACAAATTCATTGTCTCCATAACCATTATTTGATATTTGGATTCTTCTATAATACTAAATGTTTATAAAAGAAAAATAAATACCATATTCCCATTTCTTGTATTTTGGTATTGAAATTTTTTTGAGAAGGGATTGATTAAGTAATTATCTTGAAATGATATCTTGTAATTACAATGTGGAAATGTTCTTTTTCATTTATGTATGATTTATGTGTTGTGATTATTTTTTGGTTCATTGGTATTGATTATGTATATAGGTGGTTCCATGATAAAATGAGGATGGGTGATCCTATGAAATCTCTCAAATACATTGGGTAATGATATGGAGTTAAATGATAAGTTTTCTCCTAAGAGATTTTGAGAATATAATTTGATGGGTATTCCAAACGTAACCATGTATGTTACTCCCTATGTAGCTGTGAAAACTAAAATGTAAGTATGTTGTGGATGCCACAAGTTAACTTAATTTTTTATTATTTCTAGGAAATTTTTAAAAATATTATTATTTAATAAGTTATGTTAAGTATTTTATTTTTTATGGGTGAAAAGTATGATTTTTTCTAGAATTTTTTCATTGGTTTTAAATATTCACGGTCTAATGGTTTCATTCCTTATTTTATTTTCCTTACTGATATTTTTGTGCTCATCCCAAGTTTTTGAAATATTTTCCATGGGGTATAAGGATGGGTAAGAGAAAGTAATAAGTCAATATGGATGTTATGAATACTTTTGTCAAGGAAAATAATTCATGATTTATTTTAAATTATTTTAAATTATGAAAAAAAATGGACGGCGTTTAGACTTGTCTACTTTATAATATTTGAAATGTTATGTAATAGTTATGGCTTAATTCTCTAAAACAAAAACCCTAGAAAGATCCTCAATGTGAATTCTTGACTTAACTCAATATTTTGTAACTTTTAAATTTGGGGCCTTTTGGTTGGTATAAAAGAAAAATTTTATACAACTTTAGGGATTAGGAGTTTTGGTTAAACATGTGCTATGTTTTTTGTTTATTATTACTCTTTAAACCCTTATCCTATCTCTCTAAAGGACATGCTCAAAATAATTATTGCAAAGTCATTTTCAGATGATTTTGAAACTTTTTATAACATACAACTCTCCTAAAAACAGTTTTATTAAATATCAAACGACTCCTATATACCTCGATTCCATCATTGATCACTGGTTGTTTTTAATCAAATCTGATTTTCTCAATATTATCATATTTTAAAAAAAAAGGTAAATATTATCAAGGCATTCTTAAATATTTTACCTGGTTACTAGATTATGAATCATATTATGATTTTGAAAAAGATGTTGAAGAAGCAGACCCTTGCACAGCCTATTTATACTTGATTTTAAAATATAATCTTTCAACACATACTTATGGAATTTTAAAAGGACCATTGATTGAAAGTTTCAAGTCAAACTCTGTCTGAATGGTTTATAAAAATCAAGTTATATCAGATTTTTTGAAATTATATGTCATACCTAATTTTTTTCCAAAACAATTTTGTTGCGAACACCCATACGACCCAAGTTGAACAAGGTGTATTTGAATAAAGAAAGAAAGGGATTTTGAAGAATATATAAATCATTGTTGCAATGCATGGACCTTCTATCTTGGAGAACCAAATGTTAATGAAACTAAGTGGACACTATAATAAAGTTATGGTGTTCATTATTTTGGGAATAGTTTTATTAAATCATATAGAGGGGAAATAAAAATAATAATGAATTAAGATATTGATGTAATAATTATTTCCGATGAAAATGAGAGGTATAAGAAAAACTTTGATGATAAAAAATTCTAAGGTTACATTTGTGTTTTATAAAAAGGGACAACCCATAAGATGGGTAACAACCTGTCACATCTAGCAAGGCCATTGGTATCAAACCCACAACAGAAGGGTGATAAGGGTGCATTATAGACCACTGGCCTACATGAAGTCCATGGTTACTATGACTCCATTATTTTTAGTTAAACAATTTGAGAAGTTGATTTTGGGAACTCATATTTTATAAAATGGATATCCCTGGTGTTTGGAAATGATTTGGTAGTTTAGTGATAAATGTTATTTTGGAAGATTTTTACTATTTGGGGAATTTTATATGATTAAGGTAAATAGAATAATATATGAATTTATTTAAGGAGTAAGAATTGAATTATATTTTGGAAGAATCTATGATTTTTAATTGTGGATTTATGGGATATAGGTTATTTATGGAAATGAGTAACCTATCTTGGAGAATATATTATTTTGGAAATTACATTTTTGGTATAATACATTAAGAGTGATTGATGTTATCTGGTTATAAATGTTAAAATTTTATCTTGTAATACTATGTTATCAAATCCTTCTAATTTTTGGGATTCAATCTTAGTTTAGATTATTTTGAATAATTTTAAGGAAAATTATTTATCAAATGGTATATGTTAAACTTTGGGTATTGCATTTTATTTTTGGAAATTAAAAGTATATTTTCATCATACAATTGTTTATTCTTATGTTGGAATTATATGATCTTATCCTGGAATTATAAGTTTTGGTTAATATTTTAAGATAGGATGAATATATAGTTAACATTTTGTGGATTATGTGATTCTCTAAAATTTGATTCTAGTGATTCAAGTGTGACCAAGTCATCTAGAATACTTATCATTTGGGGAAAAAATGGGTTTGTGGAAGAAATTGATTAAAGGATGAAACTCTAATTGACAAGTAAGTATGTTTTCTTATGTTATTACTCAAGCTCATAAATAAATTATAGAACTTTATGAAAGGTTTTTGAGAAAAAAAATTTGGTTTACCTTTCTTAATATAAATTCAAAGACCATTTAACCCATCAAAAGTTTATGGTTTTATATTGTTAACCTTATCCTAAAATTTTTTTATATCCCTCTCCATCAGAAATTGATGGTTAATTTTCTCTTTTATATCCAAGTTTTCCTACATTTAACCCTAGTATTTTTCACCTTAGGTGATCTTTTTACTTCTCTTTCTTTCTATTAAACTGGTTATTTTATTAAACCTTTTTCCGATGTGGGATTGCAATAAATGTATTTTGAAAATTCATACCTTATTTACCAACCACAAATTATAATTTTGAGGACAAAATTTATAAAAGTGGGTGAGGATTTGACATCCGGATTTTTGAGAAAGAAATATTGTGTTTAAGATCATACATGATATGCTACATTGAGCTTAAACGAACAACTAAATACTATTATTTAAATGTTACCATTATAACCTAGTTGTTGGAATGGAGGTAATGAACTGTATGTACTAAATTATGAAAATATATTTTACGCATGTTTATATAGTGATTCATTTGTTACCAAATTTATTATAAATGGAAATAAAAACCAATTGAATATAAAGGGTGTGTATTTATGAAAACCAATTTAAATGAGAATAATTATGTTCATAAAATTATAATATCACTCATGTTGGATTATATTAATAAAATATAAACTCAATGTGATATTTAAAATTCATATTAAATGTTTTCTGGACAATACATAAGAACAAAATCAATTTTAAGCATAAAAGAAGTATTTTTCAAAAATTCCCTTTTTACCTCCTTTTGATTGAGAACTCCTTTTAAATATATTTTATGATAGTTTTATAAGTTCTATTTGACAAAAGAAAATTCTTATTTGAAATAGGGAAATCAAAATTTAGTTTGGATAAATTTTTAATATTTTTCTGATAACTTTCATATTTTAATAAATAGTGAAAAATACTGCATTTTTATTCAAAACTGATTTTTCATAAAATTTATTTAAAATGTTAGATTATCCTTTTAATTGTTTTTAAATTAAATTTATATTAATTTTCTATAATTTAATCAAATTCTGTTTATTATAATCAATTTCAAATTGAAATTAGATATAAAAACATTTCAAACTTTTGATCGTTTCACATTAAAACCCTATTTTTTAGTTTTGTCTATGGAATTAATTTAAAAACAATTCCCAATTATTTGAATTGAATTTGATAAAATTAATTTTATATTTGGCTTCAAAAGGTACAATTTTTTTTTAAGTTCAATTTAAATTTTAGGTATAAAAAAGTTATCGTGGTAATAAAATTATTTATAGTAGTAAAAGTAAAATTTTGATAAGGGTTAAAGTTAAAAGTTAAAATATTAGAATACCTAAAAAATAAAAAAATAATAGTTGTTTGATCTGTGGATCGACCCTAAACAGCCTATAAAACATTAATTACAATCCAACGTTAGGGAATTTAATTCCACCTCTATATGGTTGTCTTTTAATATAAGATAATCAATAAACTAATCACTTGAACACACCTCCCCTAAACTATAAATACCACCTCTTCACCACCCTATTTAAACAAAAAAGAGACTTTTAACCACTAAAATATCTTTCCAAACCTCTCCTCCTCACTCTCACCACGTTCACATGCTTCTGGTCTCACCAAAAGATTAAATCCAAGGTCCTCAATGGTCTTTCAAGTATGGGATATCCATGAGGTAATTTTCTCAAACTACCTCTCTTAATTTCATTTATTTTTATACTTTATTATCAACTCCTTAATCCACCAATGCATTATAAATCAAAAAAAATGTATATACTTGAGTTTTATTTTTTTAATGGAATATATCATATACATTTCATTTCTCACTTCCTTTTATTCAAATAAATGAAATTGTTGTCCAAGTTATGTTGGTTAATCACCTTTGTGAGTAATGGTTTTGTTCTTTCTACTTTACCTCCTTTATGGATTGTCTTAAAACCGTTATTATGGTCAAATAATATTTTAATATGTATATTAAAATCCAGGCAGAGACATCATTTCTGGTAATGTAGCAGTACTGTAGTAGGTACTGTAGCAGTACTGTAGCAATACTATAGCAGGGACTATAGCGGGACTGAGGTACTATAGTGGGAACTGTGTAGTACTGTATCAGGTACTGTATTAGGAACTGTAGCAGGTATTGTTTGGCACTATAGCAGCCGGGAATATACCCCCGTTTGGGCCTTCGGGCCACCGATTTGGTCCCCGAGTCCTTTAAGGCCTTCGGGCCACCCAAGACTTCGGGTCCGTAAGGCCTTCTGCCCACATCAAGGCCTTTAGTCCACCTTAAGTGCATATGCAAACAAGACGACCTATGAGGAACAAGCTCTACAAGGAGGATGAGCAAGGATATTTCACCACAGCAGAAGCTAAACGGATTGCAAGAATGAGAGGGCATAGCACCTACAATCTGGACAAGCCTGTGCATCCACGGGAATGCCTAGCTGAATTTCCATGCGAAGGTGGAAAGCTGATTTCACGATGAAGATGTTGGGGAGGAGTAGTTCCAAGAAGTTATTCTGGGTTGTATGTAATGTTTGAAGCCTACGGGGAAATTAATTCCGCTAAGGCCTATGGGCCATGTAATACTTACACCTACGGGCCATGTAAGGGTTCCACCTCACCCCTTGAAAGGTATATTATCAAAAATAAACAAAAAATGAAGGCCTTCGGGACTTTGGAGTGGAGTATATTATTTATATATTATATTATAAAAACCTTAATTCTTTCCATATTGTTGTTATATGATGACTTCATTTGGGGATGTGTGGACTACCGCCTCCTCAAAATGATGTGATTCATTCACACATCACATGGAATGTATTAAAGATTATTTTTGTAAAAATACATGATATAAATGAAATATAAATTTTACAATAATTATGTTATATATGTATACATATTTATATACATTCCATTTGATTTCAATCTTTTAATATGATAGGAAGAATGAAAATAACATTCATTTGTACGTACGTCCTACCATATCCATGAAAAGTGTTTTTAGTTTGTCTTTAAAGATTATTATAAATACTCATATAATGAATATATAGGATATTTATATCATGTTATATATTCTTTAGATGTTGGACTTATGACCACATGGATAATTTACATCATAAACAAGTTCATTTTCAAATCAAGTACTGAATATTGACAAAGCATCTGACATGAACTTAAATAATTATGTAATTTTTATAACATGGTAATAAGTGATATAAAAGGAATAATAAACTCGTAAAATTTTCTCAAGAAATTATAAATTAACCTATGTTTATTATTCATGAATATAATGATTATACATGAAGATATGGACTCAAGGTAAGGAAACTTCTTAACCAAATTTCCACTCATTGGGTTTTACTCATACTTTGTTGATTATATTATGACAAGATTATGTGTGGAATAATTGTGAATTTATTTATGTTTTAAATACCACATCCCTTTTTTGGAAATACTTTTGATACACATAATCACCCCATTGATAAATTCTTACATCATTTATACGAACTTTGTTAGGGATATTTCTAACTCAATTTCCATTCATTGGGTTATACGTCTACTTCGTTGATTTTTTTCTGCCAAAATTATCTATGGAATCACTTTTTATTGGTTTATATTGTACTTAAAATTCTATTTGTGGGAATATATTTTTTCTACACATAATCACCCCATTGATAAATTCTTATTTCATTGATACAAACTTTATAAGGATTTATTCATATCACTTTTTACCTCTGTGAGATATATGCATTATTAACCACTAATCTATTTTGTGTGGTGTATATATAATTAACATTGATATTAAATATAATTAATCTATTCATATTTATGGCGTTAAATTTTCATTAAATTTCTTTTATTGGTCATATGAATCGATATATTACAAGTGGTAAAGGAATTTCTTAACCCAATTTCCATTCTTTTGGTTAAATTTCTAATTCTTGATTATGTTGCTCTACACTTATTTGTGAAACGAATTTTGAATATCTTATATTTTATTTATATATTGAATTTAATTCAATATTTTTTTTAAAGGAATATTTTTATATGGAGTGTTCGACTTTCCGCACAAAATGAAAAAAGGAATAATTTTTAACATATACGGAGACGACTTCTTTCCATCGTAACTATTATTTGATATTTGTATTCCTATATAAGTTTTAATGCTTTTAAAAGGAAAATAAATACCATATTCCAATTTCATGTCTTTTTTATTAAAAATGGTTTCGATAAGGGATTTATTATTTAAATATCTTGAAATGATATCTTGTGATTCCAATGTCGAAATACTATTTTTTCTTTATACATGATTTATGTGTTATGATTATGTTTTTTTTTTCTTGGGAATTGCTTATGTATATGGGTGGTTCCATGATAAAATGAGGTCAGATGATCCCATGATTTATCTCCAATGCATTGGGTAATGATATGGAGTTAAACAATAAGGTTTATCCTAAGTGATATAGTGAATATACTATGGTGGGTATTCCAAGAATAACCATGTTGGTTAATCCATATATAGCTGTAAAAGATACAAATAGAGTATGTTATGTATGCCACAAGTTACCTTTATTATTTATTATTGCTAATAATTTTACAATAATCTTATGATTTCAAGAGTTGTGTTAAAGAGTTTATTTTTTATGGGTGAAAAGTATAATTTTGTGAGAATGTTTTCATGAGTTTTAAATATTCATGGACTAATGGTTTCATTAATAATTTTATATCCCTTACTGATATTTTTTCACTTATCCAAAGTTTTTGAAATTTTTTCAACAGGGTATAAGGATGGGTAAGAGAAATGAATAATTTAAGATGAAGGATATTAAGATTTTTATCAAGGAAAAAATTCATGTTTTATTTTAAAAAGTTTTAAATTATGAGAAAAATGGATGGCATGTAGACTTATCTACTTTCTAATATTTGAAATGTCATGTATTAGTTATGGTATAATTATCTAAAAATATAAAAAATAAAATATCCTCAATGTTAATTCTTGATTTAACTCAATATTATGTAATGTTTAAGGCTAGGACCTTATATAACTGGTCCTCAAAGACACTAAACCTTTCATTCTTAGGATAATGTAATTATTTATGATATGTAATGTTTGAATTTTTAAAATGATATAAAATAAAGATATTTCTAGATTGTATCACAATTATTGGTATCAGAGTAGGATTTAGTTATTTTTCAGTATTTTTTTAGTTATTTTTAGTGATTCAAATCAGATAAAATTAGTGAAAACCTATGGGATATGTTTGGTGTATCAGTTTAAGCATATAATAACATATTTATGTCCTAGTAAAGAAATGATATCATGGTTATCCTAGAAATTATATCCCTATATAGATATTGTAAAGTGGATGCAGATAGGGAATAGATACACCTAAGGGTAATAACCTTGAAATGGTCTGGTTGAGTATCAACTCAGTCTTCACTCTGGTGCAAGATGAGTTGTCCTGAGACTACACATATTGATAGAAACTCCTGGGGGGTATGTTTTGGTTAACAAAATTCTCTTTATAATCCAATATGAAGGGTTTATTATGTAAAGGAAATAGGTTAATTAATATGAGATAACTCAACCTGGAGAAACCTAGATTAAACCAAGAGTAATTTATGTTTAATTTAAAGAAAATGTAATAATTTTTAAGTGTATTATATTTTCAGGTTTAATTTTTCATATAATTATCTTATAATAATAATCTTATAGTTTTAATTTTTCATCACCCTACATTATCTCATTTTGGTTTTATAATTGACTATAGCTATGAGGAACTAAGTTTATAATAGACATGATGGAAAATGCAATAATTGTCTTGATGAGAAAGAAAATTGTATTGAATCTAATGTTGAAAATATTTGGGTTACGCTCTCCCAAATATCTTGAGTTATGATTAATAACTCTAATCCTTTCAAAAATATAAACACCCCAAATAATATAAGTATGGAGTTTCATAAAAGATAATGTGGTCAAGATGATGAAGGAAATAAGATTCAACTTCTCATGTGTCAATAATCTGGGAAGAATCACCTAGATGGAATATCTCAAAGGAATAATAAAATGTTTCAAGTGCGGAAGGATTGGTCATCAATCACATGACTTTATATTTGGGGTGGAAAATCCAATCAATGAAATGAATGGGAAAATTTTCCAAGAATTAGAATGTAAGGATTTTAGGCATTATGAAAATTGATACCCTAATCCAAGGGCTAATAAAGATAATGGAGCTCAATATCCTATTAAACCAAGAGAACAAGGTAAATCCAATTAAAAAATTATATTTATGTGGATAGTTGTAATTAAGTGGTGATAAGTATTTTTCACTTTAGATTTGTAAATATCTAATGTCATTTATGTTCTAAGGAATATAAATTTCCTTCAAGGTTTTTGGGATTACAATTCAGGAAAGTTTTATAATCCTTACTTTAGATTGATTTGAAGTGATTTTGGAAATGGATTTTCTATCATCACATAGACACTATATTAGTTACCAAATTGGGGAAATCACATTTCAAATAAACTCATGATCATCCATCAGTGTAAGGATTATTATGAGATATATTGGAAAAATAATTATATTATGGGAGTTAGTATACCTAATCATGGGGGATGTTTATATAAAATTATTAGAGAAAAACTCAATATTAATAATAATCCAATTTTGAGGAAAAATATGTGTTCTATAAGTTTGTAAGGTTGATATTTCTCTAAAAAATATACCTTGAGTAAAGGCTATCTTTTTTATACACTTAGATATTTTCACTAGTATGTGATAGTTAAAATTGAGAGGATGAAATTTATTTGAGAGAATATAATGTAACACCCTGATATTTTTGAACATATATAGATATATATATTCTCTAAATTAATATTATGTTCAACTATTTACTCCACACACAACACCAAAGTAAAATGAGCTACAAATTATTAGATGAATATTTTAAAAAAAATTAAGAATAATAAAACCTCTAGTAAATAAAAAAAATTATTAATTATAAATTCATAGGAAATTTGATAAAAAACTTAATGTTTTGAAAGTGCATTTTTTTAATAAAAGTAGCCTTTCTTTATATATTGTATTTTCAATTAAATGATAAATTTTCATATTTTTTATTTTTTATTATATAGAATGAACTTAATTTCTTTATTCATTTTGTAAAAATTATATTAGGGTGAAATTTTAATATTTTTATGAAATAATTTATTTTTATGTCAATAGTGGAAAAATATAGTTTTTACCAAAATTTTAAATTTTATGATTTTATCAATATATGATCAATACATATAAGTTTATAAAACATTTTAATAAAATAAATATTTATTTAAGGAGTAAAAATATGTATTTAAAAATATTATTTTGAAATTATAAAAACTAGGTTTTATTTTAGAACTTATGTAACATTTTATTCTAATTTGAAAACAGTTTTCACTATTTTCATTAAATTCAACATTTTTATAGTGAATTTATATTTTGGAATGATTTAAAATCCAAAAAAATATGTGTTTTATAATAAAACCAATTATTTCATTAATGTAAATAATATTTATAATTTTAACCTACACATGAATTTTATTCTTAAGACATACATTTTTTTAAAACATTTTTTAGGCGTAATGTGAGTTTATTCAAAAATTAAAATTTATCACCATTAGAAATTTTATTTGATAATATTATTTTCAAATTTCAAATCATTTTGGTCAAATTATATAATATTTTCTTTTTTATTATTTCTCATTAAAAATAATTGCCAACGTTAAAAAAGTATTACCAATGTTAAAGTACATTAGGGTAAAAGTTAAAAAAGAAACAAAAACATTAAATAACTCAATATTGTCCCAAAAATAAGTGTTGGAGATTATTATACCAATAACTATGTATAATTCATAATTTCTACTTCTGGAACCTTTTAACCTTGAATAAAAACATTCCATTATTGAAAAGTAACGGGTACTCCTAAAATTACACTTCTCTTCAATTATAAAAGGGGAACACTTTCACCACTTAATGCCACCCTTATTCCTTATACGATCATCCAAAGACTAAAATTTTTATCCTACTATAATCCTCTCTTAACTTTATAATATTTTTTTCTCAATTATATAGCCTAATTCCACTATTTCCAAAGATATTTCCAAGTGAAATCTCATATTCTCAAAATGAGTATTTCTCACTTCTTGGTAATTATTCTTAATATTCTTATTTTAAACTTCTTATAAACACACTAATATAATTAAAACATTATTATTTATATATTATAATTTTATTATATAAATTTATCAACCATTATTAAATCTTTCCATTCACTAAGAAAAAAAACAGCATCGATCATACACATGTGCGGACTACTGCCTCTATAAAGTGATGTGGTCCATTTTTAATCACCATAGATCATGGTTAGTAATAAGGATAGATTTGATAAATTAATATTTTTAATATTTTTAAAACTATTATTATTAAATAATAATTTATCATATTCCTTCATTTTCTCTCATTCATTGAGAAATAGAATAGTTAATTGTGTGTACATGTGGGCTATCGAATTCACGAACAACGAATTTCATATTTCATCACCATCCTTCATTGATGGTGATTATAATGAATTTAATGAAGGAAAATAATATTTATAAAATATTTAATATTCTATAAAATTTATATTATAATTACATAAAAACAATTCCTTACTCATGAAATCATTATAACATACTCTAGTTTGTATCGGTTTTACCATCTACTTGAACGGTGTTATAATATTTATATCATGGAAGAGTAAGGAATTTTATATAACAGATACATCATATAATACAAATTTATTTTATATTTTTTAATTATTCTATAGGTATTTCATTGATATTTTAAATATTTATTAGTAAATCACTTTTCGATCATTAAACGCACTGAAACTAGTTCTTCACAATTTTTGTTTTCACAATCTATAACTTTATCATTCACTAAATTAAAATGGGACAATATGAATCATTGAAACACTATTATTATTATATATATAATAATATAGGAATGATAAACTTTATAAGAATAAAAAATAATAATACCCCTATTATGAAACCTGATTAAAATGGTCAAGATTACTTGCAACCAATATTGAAGATAGATAACAACTAATTAATATACATAAAGATAATAATTATAAAAAATATATAATAGTATATATATAAAAACAATATTCTATAATAAGTGATTAAGATAGTTATTTTTATTATATTGGGGTTTATATTACGTCTGATTGAGCGGGAATACATGGTAAGGGTTTCTTGGTATCAATTTCTAATCCATAAGACATGTTTAATATTATGCACCATAATTTATTTTATATGGTGTATTCAACACCCCATTTACATAAATTATAATAAATAACTTTCATTTCATAATATTTTAATTTTCTTTTTCATAGAATTCCTCTTATGTTCTTTTCATTCTTACGTCATTGTTACCATAAGGTGCTATTTTTTCTTAAATTTGATTTCTTGAGACATATTTCTTATTGTGAATAATTTTATCCTTAATATGGTGTGATTTATACCTAATGAATGTATTTTATCATATTATTTAATTCATACAGTTTAATTATCCATAAAATGGTCTCTCTTTAAATTTATTTTGATTTAAAGGATAGCAATGTTGTAAGGATATTTGTTAACTCAACCTCCTTCATTGAGTTATAATGCTTCTTCACGAACATCTTTATTCAAATATTGGTTGTTTCATAGCTTCTTTTTTATTTCATGGTAATTTTTATTCCTTTATAGGTTAAATATATTTTAAATTTGACTCATAACTTTATCTTTTATTAGTATGGTAATAACATTTTTCTAAAAACTTTTTTATAATTTCTCCCTTCATATGATAATTCTCCTTTACAAATAATACTTTATATATTTTAAAATATTTTTCCAAATGATTTTAACTCTTGATTATTTTTAAAATAAAAGTAAATATTCGAATATTTTTATAAATTAAAATTGCAATTTTTAATATAAATTTTAGTTTTTAAAAGGGGTTCTAAAAGTTTGTGTCTTAAAAAAGGTTTTTTCAAATATTTTTATTTATCA
This sequence comes from Viscum album, assembly GCA_963277665.1. Classification (NCBI taxonomy): domain Eukaryota; kingdom Viridiplantae; phylum Streptophyta; class Magnoliopsida; order Santalales; family Viscaceae; genus Viscum; species Viscum album. The sequence goes on along the minus strand of OY728152.1, from coordinate 1,181,393,236 downwards.
AAGAAATTTATTGAAAGAATATTTATCTTATATAATTTTTTTTTGAATACCTAATTTTTGTTTTAAATAATTATTTTTAAAATATTTTATCAATATCAATAATTTCATCTTAACGAAACCATTTTTAAGAATTTTTCAACATATTTAAAAATGGGGTATTACCTCTTATTTTTCAAGTTATTTATCTAATGATTTTAAAACATTTATTTCTCATATATGAAAACATACATAATTCTATTTATATTACATTTGATATATTTTTAATCCAGCATTAAAATTCATTCTCTTGATGTCTTATGGAACGTTCTTGTAAAGTTTTTCATGAAACATAGCTCTTTCCATGGGTTAATTCAATGATGGTTAAAGTATGAATTTTTTTATGTTATAATGGCACATATATGCATGGATGATCATTATGTGATTGGTGGGGTCCTATATATACCTAAAATTCATTAGTTAAGGAATTATATCTGATAGGGAAAGAATGTTAAGCATAGAAATTTTGTTTTTTTTTACAACATACAATGTGGGAATTTGTTTTGTACACAAATAATAGAATGGGTGTTTTTTTTCACAACATGAAATGTGGTAACTTTGTTTATTGACAACATAAATCATGAACATTTCATTAATTTATAACTTGAATCATGGACATTTTGTTTGTTCATAATGTTATAATTTATCTATACTTATAGTTATGCCATAATTATCTAAGAATACTTTGTTTCTATGATATATGGAATTCTCATGATGTATTATTATGTTATTTCATGCCTTATTCCATTATTTTTTATCTATTATTTATTGGATATTACTTTACTATGTGTCTAGATTATACCCATATGCTCATCTTATTCTCACTTATGAACTTTTATTGATATCACTTATGATTACCCTTATTAGGAATTTTATCCCACCGATTTCTTATGTTTCTCGTTCCCAAGTTATGAACATGAATATAAATTATGAGAAACCTAGATGGGAGTATAGTTTAGTTTGGTTATAGAGAAATTTTTGCACGTTTTCTAAATTAATTTTCCTGTGTAATTGATCCTCAAAGACACTAAACTTTATATTCTTGGGATTCTGTGATTATTTGTGATATATAATGTTTAAATTATGAAAATTATTTAAAATAAATATATGTTTCTATTGAGTCATTATATTGAGAGAGAGAAATAAGGTGGTTAAATTATCTTGTTCTTGAGATGAACCATAGAGATGTTATTCATAGAGAAAATTATCAAGGGTGATATTCCATTATGTAATGTGAATGTGTTCCCCACAATCTATTAAATGATATAAGCAAGAATATATAGAGCTAGGGCTTTCATATTGATAATTACACAATGTCCCTTAATCAAATAATAAACCTAACATATTCGTCATACCAATATTATTATTATCATAATTATTATTATTATTATTATTATTATTCATTATTATTATATAATGGAAAATTCTGACTTGTGATAATTTATATCATTTTATTTAAATAAATAAATCCTTATTTATTTAAATGATATTTAATATTATATCATTTACATTATTGGGAACATAACTCAGTCTGTCCATCTTTCTAATTGTTTACTAAACCTTGAATAATAAATAAATATTTTTCATTTGATAAATAAATAAATATCATATTCATGGTATTGAAAATAAATAACTATTTAAGAATTCATGTAACTAAATAAATAGTTACTGGAAAATAAATATTATTTACTACCTTGTGAGTAAAATAAGTGATAGACAAATATTCCATTTGATGGTCTTGAAAATTAATATTTATTTGACATTAAACACACACAAATAAATATGGTGCTTGGATATTTATGATTAATAAATCATGGATAAATATTATTCCTCTGTTAAGATAATAACATTTATTCCAATTGTTAAACTCTCATAGAATTTAAGTGAGATCGATAGATACACTAAGTGTGTGACCCTATAGGAAACTTCTTTAGTGGCATTAGGTGGGCTTTATTAAAGTCTAATATCATTGTCTAGTAACAAATCAAGTCACTCATAGAAGAATAAGGTAATTTCACAATGATGAAAAACATATATGAATGTGTTTTGTGTAATATAATCCTTTTGTCTTGATGTCTCTTTATCCAACATGTTGAATACTTGTTTAATCAACCTATGTGATCGATTTCTCCTTCATTGACTATCTAAAATGAACTCATCAGTACACCATGCCCATGGATTTAGTTCAAATTTTATATTTCAGTTAGAGGGATCTTGATATCAAATTCCTTAAACAAAGGTGACAAACCCTATATTGATTTATTCATTAATGGAATATCACTCATGACGTGCCCAATGTACCCGGCTTCACTAAAAGCATATGTCATCATTGCTTTCATAAATACATCAAAGTACATGACCTGTGATATGCAATAATAATAATCTCAAGTCTATGTATCATTCAACATGTTCATATATAGGAATATACAATGACAATTAAACATGTTTAATTCCTACTTATGGGTATGTCCTCATAATCTTCCATCTTGAATATTACAAAGAACATACACTACTGGAAATACGGGTTATACCCACGGTTCGAAACCGTGGGTATAGCCCCCAAAACCGTGGGTATAACCTATACCCACGGTTTTGGGAACCGTGGGGCTGAGAGGCATCGCAATAGGGGTATGAGGCTATCCCCATGATTTTCCCAAACCGTGGGTATAGGGATGTTACATCATGGCACCCTGATGTACCAGTGTGGCACACCACTGCTCCCATGGTTTGAAAACTATGGGTATTTATATTCCCAAAATGGATTTCGCGGGATTCGAACACGGAACACCTCAACTGGACGTGCCCCTCTCTGACCAACCAAGTTATCAACGCGTTTGATATATAAGTATATATCTATATTAATATAATAATATCACCGCATATCTAAAAAGGAGAAAGGCAGTATTCGAACACCGCACCGGTTGCAGGATATAAGTATCCGAACCAACTAATCTGCAGGAATATTGTTAATTTACTCAGACATCTATTTACTTATACTAATTATAAGTAATTTATTAGAAAAAAAACTCAGTGAGATTCGAACAGTGGATCGACTCAAACGATAAGATACCAGACCAACCAAGCTGCGAATACTTTTGGTATTTAGTTGTGTATGTTTCTAATTATATTAATGAAAACCATATTTCCACCAAATATTTTTCTTCCCCCGCGAAATTTTTTTTCCCGCCATAGTGCGGGAAGCTATACCCACGGTTTGGCTAAACCGTGGGTATAGGTCTTCCTAAAAAAAGCACCAATACCCACGGTTCTTCAAAACCGTGGGTATAGGCCTTTTTGAGAAAACCCAATACCCACAGTTTGAAAAAAACTGTGGGTATAGGCCTTCTGAGAAATCCCTATGCCCACGGTTTGGGAAAAACCATAGGTATAGATGACCTATACCCACGGTTTTGGAAAGCTGTGGGTATAGGTTTATATATAATCTCTATGCCTACGGTTTTTGAAAACAGTGGGTACAGGGTACCCTATACCCATGGTTTTTTTAAGAACCGTGGGTATAGGTCCATTTTCCAATAGTGATACTTCATGAGATAAAGCCTCATACACTTATGAGTACATGAACCTGATGATGAATATACTATGTGTCCCACTATATAATTTTATATGATAGTAGAATATAATTCTAAGAATATCATCATAGCATTTCTAGGTTCTCATCATAGCAAGGAACTGCTATGACCTTTCAATGTGAAAAATACACTATGAAATTATTATATTAATGTCATATAAAATAATGATAAATCTTTGATAAAAAAAATTAATATTCAAGTATTTGAATATATAGTTTATTAAAATATATAAATTAATTGTCTCTGCGGAACAAACTCCAAAAGACTCTTATTCACTAGAATCAAATTCTAAATGGTTAGTTAGTTCTCACACATATGAAAATGTTTACTAAGTATAGTTGTAGTTGCTAGCTCTACCATGTCTTATGTGACTATTCTTTGTCTTGCAACACAATGTTTTTTTTCAAATATTCTTATTTCATTCTCACTCTCCTATAAAAATACCTCAAGTAGTAATATCCCCAAGTATCTACTTTTTATTCCCATATCATAAAATTAACATCTAGTATAACAGCATAGTCAAATATTATCAAAATAATTATAATAATCTTACTATTTTTTTATGACCCAAAATTAAATAAATCATTTTTAAAAAAATTATTAAGTTTCCTCAAAATCCGAAATGTGCCCAAATATTATAGAAATGGCTAAAACAGGCTGTAATAATGTAAGGGAAGGCCTTAAACATTACTTAATTAATTTTATTTATAATACATTTTATTTTATTCCCAAATACCTTTTAGGTTTATATTTTTTATATAATTTTTTCATAAATCATACATAACAAAATCGTATTTTACAAAGCAGACACCTCTAATCAATATCCATTTTTTCACAATATAAAACTTTTAAAGTAATACATGATTTATTTTTATCAAAACTCTTCAGGAATTACAGATTAACATTTTCTTTCCTATACCCATTGTAACATCCCAATTTTTTTAGAAAAAAATAAATTCAAATGCATGAAACTTTGTTTTAAGTATATATTTATATCCATCCTTTAAAAAAAAATTCTTCTTATATGTTTTGAATTTCAAAAAACGTTCATCCACAATTGTGATTAGTACGTCATTTCGAGTCTAATGGAACCAATTTGATTTCTGGTGAATAATAACATACCCTTATGAATAGTAATTTGAATAGAAATATGACACAAATTAATAGTAAATTGTGTTATTATTTTATTTTCTTAAGGATTTAAGATAATGACATCTTGGTTAATTTTTCAATGTGATATAAAAGTAGCTATAGTTTTAAAATTGTTATTTTTGAATAAATTATGACTTTATTTAAAAATTAAATTCATAATATTTAGAAAATTATTTTCAAAAAATGGATTTTATTTTTTAATTCACATGTCTAAAAATGGTTATGGTGAATTTTTGGGATTTTTCTGAAATTATTAAATTTTTGACGAAATGTGAAATACGATAAAATATTGTATATTCAAATTATCAGTTAAATACACTATTTATGAAATTATAAGTGATGTAATACCACTTCGTTAGAAATAACATACAACTATTACTATTTTGGGTCACATGAATTAATACCATTCATAGTCTCGAGCTAAAATATTATAATAATGATTAAAATAATGAAAAATACCTTATCTCCCCCACTATAAATACCACCCTCATTCCCATCTTCCTCCCACACCTATCTGGCCTTGAGCCTTACCTAAGTTATCCCCAATAATACTTCCAAGGATCTTCCCCATGTACTAGATCTATTGGTCTTACCAAAAGTCCAAACCCAATGGCCTTAAGAAGGATCTCAAGGAGAAGAGATCAAGAGGTAAACATCCTCTTTTGTTTTCTTTCTATTCTTTTCATTCTCTTTTCTATTATTCTTCTTTCTTCACATCCCCTTATATAAGATGAATTAATGATCTAATATCCTAAATATTCTATATTTCAACGTTTTTTGGGAAGGCTCACTATTATACTTCTTCTCCTCTCCCACTTATTCAAGAAATTAAAACATCATCTGTGATGTGTCAATTTACCAACATCGTGGACGTTGTGATTTTAATTTATTTTACATCCTTAAAAACTGGTAATAAAACCATTTTTATGGTTTAACAAGATTATAATTTATGTATTATATCTTATATAAGGTGTGGAATCCTTTTTTAATCATAATTTATAAAACAAATGAGTTCATTACGATCGAAGAATCGCCAAAATGACCTAAAAATATCAATAATGTTTTAACTTATGAATCATCCTCATATCATACTTCAAAATGATAAATGGAATAATTTATGGTTATAGAAATATTTAAATACAACTCCATTATAATTCTGTATTTTCACTTCCAATCGACAAGAATATATATCATGAACCGATCGTGGAAAACATGTAAAGAACACACCCAAAACAATGGAAGGAACAAAATACTAATAATTAAAGGGTGAAAGGATGTAATAAAATAATAATATAATGTTTTATAAACACGAATATTATTTTTGTAACATATTAATAATACTATTTTAACCATTATATGGGAGGTTTAAATGATTTTTAAGTAAGAAAAACCCTAGTTGAGGAAATTCTTAACCCAATTTCCATTCTTTGGGTTAATCTTCTACTTCATTATTTATGTGGTATTAAAATTTTTTGTCTGATGTATTTTGATTATATTATGTTGAATTACATGTACTTACATTGTATATACATATTTCATCAACTCTGTTAATCCTCACTTCAATTATATTAATTTTTCTAAGGGAATTTTCATTAAAAATACTCTTTAAAACTTCTATTTTACATAACTCAAAAGAAATGTTTTTATGCAATTATTCATGTTGTATTATTATGTTATGGTTATTGAGAATTGTTTATGATGAATTTTGGGACCTATATCTCCCTCCAATTAATTGGGTATGTGTAAGTTGAAGGTCGGTCGTATTGTTACTCCAAGTGTAATTGTGATGGTTACACAAATTGTAAGGTAGTTGTGAGGGTTACAAATTATAAGGTAGCCGAGAGGGTTACAAGATTATGTAAGTAATTACATAAGATACCTGTATGGTTCTATTTATGTTATTATATTCTTGAGATTCTTGTGTAAATGTCATGTTTCACAAAGTTAGTATATATGGGTGATAAGTGTATCTTTTGAAAATGATTTCTTACGTTACAAGTATTCATAGAATAATGTGCATTTTCCTTATTTATATACATTACTGAGCTTTTTGTTCTCATCCCATGTTTTCAAATGACTTTCACAGATTATAAGGGTGTGTAAGAGAAATAAGTAATCCAAGTTAAATGTTTGAAGAACTGTCAAAGAAAACATGTTTTATTTAAAAAGTTTTATATATTGGAAGAAATGAGTATTATTTTTATGGTATCCATTCTATATTAATGTGTAATGTCATGAATGTGTTTTTTCCCGTTTCTATAAATCTATGAACTTGAAAAGATCCTCAATGTGATAAGAAGTTATTTATTTACTAAATTCGATATTAAGTAATGTAATAAGGTTGGGTCCTTATAGTCGGTATCATAGGAAAGGTTTAGACAACTTTAGGGATTATGAGTTTTCATTAAACATGTGGTTAGTCCGTAAGTATATTCTTTAAATTGAATCCTTCTTTTATAACTTTTCAGATCAAGGAAAGTCAGTTACAAATGGAAGGAGGAGGATCTCACATGATTCTATCTCTTTCTGATGACTTACTTGAAATAATTATTTCAAAGTCATGTCCAGACGACTCTAAAATATTTTCTAACATACAACTCACTTGAAAGAAATGGTTTGATATATCAAACACCTCCACTAAACCTCGATACCATCTTGGATCATGGGTTTTATTTAATCAAATCCTATTTTCTCTATATTCTCATATTTTCAATAAAGGTAAATATTATCAAGGAATTTTCAAATATTTTACCTTATCACAAGATTTTGAAGAATATTATGATTTTGAAAAAGGTGCTGAAGAAGGAGACCCTTTCACAACCTATTTATATTTTCTTCTATAATATAGTTTTCCAGCACATAATTATAGTATTTTAAAATGACCATTGATTGAATGTTTCAACTCAAACTCGGTCTGAAAATTTTATAAAAATAAAGTTTTATCAGATTTTTTGAAATTATATGTCATACATGATAATTTTCCCAAACTATTTTTCTGTGAACACCCATATCACCCAAGTTGAACAATGTGTATGTGGATAAAGGAAGCAAATGATTTTGAAGGATCTCTAAATCATTTTTGTAATGCATGGACCTTATATTTATGTGGGCAAGATGATGATGAAACCATGTGGACACCATGATCAAGGTGCCCTAACTTGTTTAATAAGTAAATAAAATTGTGAGGACGTAATTTCCAAAAGGCGGGAATAATGTATCATCCCAGTTTTTTTTAAAAAAATTGAAATGAATGAAAATTTGCTTTAAGTAGATATTTATAGCCAGCCTTTAAAAATAATTTTTCTTCTTTTATGTTTAGAATTTTGAAAAATATTTATCTATAATTGTGATTAGTAAGTTATTTGGAGTCTAATGGAACCAACTTGATTTTTGGTGAATAGTAACATACCCTTATGAATAGTAATATAAATAGTAATATGACCCTAATGAATAGTAAATTGTATTATTATTTTGTTTTATTAAGGATTTAAGATAATTACATCTTGCTTAATTTTTCAATATGATATAAAAGAAGTTATAGTTTTTCAATTATTATTTTTGAATAAATTATGATTTTATTTAAAAATTAAATTAATAATATTTGGAAAATTATTTTCAAAAAATGGAATTAATTTTTTAATTCTACATGTATAAAAATGGTTAGGGTGAATTTTTGGTATTTTTCTAAAATTCTTGATTTTTTTTTGAATAGTGAAATACGTTAAAATACCATATATTCAAATTATCTTTTAAATACACTATTTATGAAATCATAAGTGATGTAAGACCACTTGGTTAGAACTCACATTCTATTATTACTATTTTGGGTCACATGAATTAATATTATTCATATTCTTGAGCAAAAATATTATAATAATGATTAAAATAATGAAAATACCACCTCTCCTCCACTATAAATACCACACTCATTCGCCTCTTCCTCTCACACCTATCAAACCTTGATACTTACCTAAGTTCTGACCAATACTCCTCCCATGGCTCTTACCCACATCTTATATCTTATGGACTAACCAAAATTCCAAAACCAAAGGCCTTAAGAAGGATCTCAAGGAGAAGAGATCAAGAGGTAAACATCCTCTTTTGTTTTCTTTCTTTTCTTCTCATTCTCTTTTTTATTATTATTATTTCTTAACCTCCTATTATCCAAGAGGAATTAATGATTCCATATATTAAATATTCTGTATTTCATTATGTTTTTTGAAGACTCTCCATTATACTTCTTCTCCTCTCCCACTTATTCAAGAAATTAAAACACTGTCTGTGATGTGTCGATTTACCAACATCATGGACGATGTGATTTAAATTTCTTTTACTTCCTTCAATACAGGTCATGAAACCATTTTTATGGTTGAACCATATTATAATTTATGTATCATATATTATATAAGGTTCCGGAATCATTTTTTACACATAATGTATAAATCAAATGAGTTCATTACGATCGAAGAATCACCAAAATGACCTAAACAAATATCAATAATTTTTTAACTTATGAATCATCCTCATGTAAAAATTCAAAATGATAAATGGTATAATTTATTGTTCTATAAATATTTAAATACCACTCCATTCCTATTATGTTTTTCCCTTCCCATTGACAAGAATATCCATCATGAACCGATCATGGAAAACATGTACAGAACGCACCCAAAATAATGGAAGGAACAAAATACTAATAATTAAATGGTGAAGGGATGTTATGAAATGATAATATAAGGTATTATAAACATTTATATGTTTCATTAAGATATTAATATCACTCTTTTAACCATTATATGTGAGTTTCAAACAAGTTTGAGTTAAGACAAACCTGAGGTAATGGAATTCTTAACCCAATTTCCATTCTTTGGGTTAATCTTCTACTTCATTATTTATGTAGTATTAGAATTATTTGTGTGGTTAATTTTGTTTATATTAGGTTTAATTATGTTTATTTAGTGTACATACATGTTTCATCCACTCTATGATGTCTCACTTCAATTATAGGAATTTTTCTAAGGGGCTTTTCTTTAAAATTCCTCTTTAAAAATTCTTTTTTACAAAACTCAAAAGCAATGTTTTTATGAAATTATTCATGTTGTATGATTATATTATGGTTTATGGGAATTGTTTATGATGAATGGTGGGATATATATCTCCTTAAAATTCATTGGTTATATGTAAGTTGGAGGTCGGACATTTAGTTACTCCAAGTGTAACTGCGATGGTTTCACAAATTGTAAGGTAGTCGTGAGGGTTACAAATTATAAGGTAGATGAGAAGGTTACAAGATTATTTAATTAATACCCCAAGATAAATTTATGGTTCTATTTATGTTCTTATATTTTTTTTTATTCTTGTGAAAATATCTTGTTTCACAAATTAAGCATATATGGGTGATAAGTGTGCCTTTTGAAAATGATTTTCTATGTTACAAGAATTCATGGACTAATGTGCACTTTCCTTATTCTTATCCCATACTGAGTTTTTTGTTCTCATCCCAAATTTTTAAATTATTTTCACAGGTTATAAGTATGTGTAAGAGAAATAAGTAAGTGAAGTTAAATGTTTGAAGAATTGTCAAAGAAATCATGTTTTATTTGAAAAGTTTTATATATTTGAAGAAATAAGTATTGTTTTTATGGTATCCACTCTATATTAATGTATAATGTCATGAATTTGTTATGTATCTTTTATCTAATTCTTTAACTTAAAAATACCCTCAATGTGAAAGGAAATGATTTCTTTACTAAATTTAAAATTATGTAATGTAATAAGGCTGGGTCCTTATACCCATCCTTAATCCCTATGAAAAAACATAAATGTGGGATGAGACAAAAATCTCAGTAAGGGGGCTAAAAAAATAAATCCATTAGTCTGGGGAAAATAGAGAAATCCATTAAAAATTATTAAAAAACATTTTTATTCTAAAAAATAATCACTTTCCAATTTAAAAAAACATTATCTTACAATTTTGAAAATAAAACATTCCCATGAAAACACATTATAAAGCATAGAAAATTCATGTTGGTACCATGGGACATCATCGTCTTAAAACCATTCCAAAACACTTATAATTAGAATAAACATATTTTGAAATTCTAGTATATTTATTTGGATAACATAATAATTTCCTAATGAATTGGAGAACTATATGGTCATACCAATCATATAAGCCATAACGGGTTCACCTAACTCTATCTCGGAACACCCATCGGGTAAGCTATATCAGGCTCACTCATCATCTATAATGGGGATCAACCCTTCGTAAAAGATACCAAATGACCATATAATGAATAAAACCCTGGAAAAACTCTTTTAAACCCATGTGAAAAAAATTGGATATCAAAATAAATTTTCATCTTAAAAACCCATTTTCAATACTAAAATACCCAGAAAATTGTAAAGAGGGTTTTTCTTTGAAGAAAACATAAAAACTTATAGAGGAATCCAAAATTAAAATAAAGATTATAACAATGAGAAAATTAATTGTTGTAATATATCTTAAAAAAAGAACATTCCTTTTTGTAGTTTTTTAAATATAGTCAAAATTCCTTAAAAAATTTTAAAGCCTTTGAGAGAAAGTCAAAGAAAATCATTTATTAAGATCAAAAAACTATGCATATAATAAACAAACCATTTTTTTTAAAATAACTATGGAAAATTATAAAGGAAATATTATATTAGTTAGGTTTCATGATGGTGATAAATTTTATCATTCCATATATGAAAAAAATACATTACTTCTAACGTTTTAATAAAAGATTTGAAAGAGGAAGTTTAAAGGGGTATTTTTAAAATAAAGTCCCTTACCTTGAGTCTGTCTCAACACATACGTTATTTATCTTCCTCAATAATAAATTTAGGTTAATTATTTATCTTATTAAAAATACTTTTCAAGATTATTATTCCTTTTATTTTATCTCTTAAAATTCTACATTTAATTATTTAATTAATTAAATTATCATCAGATGTTTTGATTGTATTCATTTCATAAGTCGAAAATGACTTAGAAATGTAGACTATGGTCAAAGACGTTAGTATTAAATCATATCTAGAATAATAATAATGAAATGGTTATAATTTTTATACATAAATTATACTTTTAAATCCAACCATTAAATATGGTAATGAAAAATACTATGTTGCAATAATGGAGACGGTAGGTCATACGTACGCATGAGTAACATTTCCATTTTTCAACGATCATTACGGAAAGATTATAAGTATTATTTTATATTTAAATAATTATAATAATGTCATAAATATTAATAATTTAAATATACTTATATATATTATCTATGTGATGTAGTAATGAAAAATTAATCACATCACTTCCTTGAGGAGGTAGTCCACACATATGCACGAACGTCATTATTATTTTTCAGTGAATGGGAAGTTAAGAAGGTAACTAATATATTATATTTTAAAAATGATAAATATTTAATGGATATCATATATAAACTTTAATTCCATATTTATAACCATCCTTTAGATATGGTTATGGAAAACGAATTGCATTGGTACGTGAGGAAGGAGTTCACTGTATACACAAACAATGAATTCCTCTCTCATTTGATGGTGGTTGGAGAAGAATATAGGTTATTAAATTAACATAATAAAATATAATTATATAAAGGATAGTGGTATTGTTATTTTTTTATGGTTATGGAATATTTTAATGAGGTGGAAGAAGAAACAAAACTAAAACATGTGGTTAAAAACTATACCACATATTTGGAAAGTCTCCTTTGATTAACACCTTAAGCTCTTTAAGGTTGGTATTATAACAAAACCAAAGACCTGTAGAATGAGGGTATATATTCTTGGATGTTATTTTGGTAAGGAATTTCAGAACCAAATGGTATTTTAGGTGTTATGAAATCAGAACTAGTGGTTCCCTTTTATAATATAGGGGAGGGGCACTCTTTGAATTTTACAAAATATTAAATTAATATAAATTAATTTTTAACAAAAAATGGCTCCAAACAGATTTATTAAAAATATAATATGAGTATATATATAAATCTTCTAATAAAATAAAAATTATACAAGTTTTGAATACATTTTTACCCTTACCTATTTGTTTTAATCCTTTTTCAACCCCTTTCACACTTATAGTGACAACAAGTATTTTTACTCTTTGAGGTTCAAGATAATTACTATAAATGGAAATATTACACATAAATGTAAGATGTTTGATATAATAAAAATATACTCATGATTTTTATGAATATAATATTTTTTTCAATTTTATATAATTTTTTAATATATTTTTTAATATAAAATTTCATGAATATTGATTTTTAGAACTAATAGTTACATTGATATTAATAACATCAAGTGAAGAAGTAAAATTCGAACCAAATATTTTAACATATCCATAAAATTTTATTTTCATATATAAAATTCTTGTATCATATTATTTACTTCAAATTATATATTTTTTAATATTTTTAAAATCATTTATTTTAGTTTTTCAATTAATTGACAAATTATTGCATCGGTGTTGTGTAAATTTATAAGGTAATTATTTCTTCACTAAAAATTAAAAAAAAATCTATGATACATATAAATAATTTATCTTTAAAAATAATATTTATTATTGAACATATAATCATTTTAACCTTATTTTAAAAATATTATTTTTACTAAAAAAATTGTGACATTTTTTACTTTTCTTTAAATAAAATATTATAAATGTTATATTCAAATCCAAAACGAAAAAAAAATACATATAACCAAATATTATATGAGTTTGAATGAAATGGACTCACCCAATAAAATTTTTGACACTTTTATGGTCATTTTCTAATTCTTATTATTTTATTTTTAACCTTAATAAATTGATTTACACTTTTATCATGCTAACAAACATTACTAAGGTAACTATTCATATTGACCAAAATAAAAGGGATATATTTACAAAATTTGGTCCCAATTTTTCCAAATATGGAATCCATTTTTTAAAATTAAAAAACAAAGTGGAATAATTTAATTTAAAATCAAACTAGAAAACGTAATGAATATAGTTTTTAAAAAAAATGCCATTTTTAAAATATAAAATGTTTTTATACAAAATTCAAGTATAAAATTAATTTAAAAAAACCCATAATTGGAAAATTTTTAATTAAAAATGAAAAATTAAAATTTAAAACTAATTTAAAAGATAATATTACTATTTTAAATACTTTAGAATGAAAATAAAGTTTTCAATAAAATTTATTATTTTTCACTATTCACTGAAAAATCAAACTTTTCATAAAAATATCAAAATTTCATCATAGACTAATTTTTATATGTTTATTTAATTAATTATGTTTATTTTATCAAATAAAACTTATAAAAATTCTCAAAAATTAAAGGTAATATTCCCTCACAAAAATAAATAAAAATCATTTCTGAAAAAAAAACACAAATATTTGAAAAATAAAATGACTTTACTAAAAATTGGGTGTTTATATCCTAATAATTAATCAAAAAAATTTATTGGTTAGAACCATTTTATATATTTCAAAAATTAGTTAATCCTATTCATAATATCTAATTTAAGAGTTATGTTAAAATGTTCGTATTAATATAATAATATTTTTGGGGCTCATTTTAGTTTGGTGTTGCTTATCTTGTTTGCTATCTATAGAGACCCAACACTAGAAGCCCAGATTCATTGTCATGCTACCATTAAATTGGTATATATTCAAGTAAATCATATCCCAAAGGACCAAACACTTTAGCATTCTTGGAAAACTAGATACATACATGAGTCTTGTATTATAAATGAATACACAAATTATAACATTATTTTTTTGAGGATAATGACTTTTTTCAATCTTGAGTATCCTTGAATATCTTTCTTAGTACACTATAGATAATCTTAGGGAAAGGAAACACAATAAGGGTGAGCTAAAATTCTCAGTAATAGTAAGTAATGTGGGAACAATAATGAATCAATGGGAATAAATCAACCTGGAAAGGTAAATAACTAAACACACATGCCATGTCATCAATTAAATAAAAGGGAGTGATTAAAAAATATATAAAAATAAATAAATTAAAACACATTTCATTTATATAATAAATAGATAATGGAATGAATCTGTATATTTTTCCATAATGAAAATCTCATGGATAATAAATACTAAATAAAAATGAAGACAATGCTTAATTATTGGGAACCATGGCTCTCGAACATGAAAAGATCTACTGTCAAGATCTATCCTCTTGACAGTTTAAAACTATATTTAGAAACCAATTTAATTTTTGTAATGAATTTTTACCATTAGAACCTATCGATGCACTGAGGGACAACATAAACTCTGGACCCCACCCATCATTACATGTCCAAAGCATTCCTCGTATAGAATAATTGATTTAATCAATAATTTATATTCCTTATCAAATATAATTATTGAATAAATAATATGTATTTATCAATATTTCCCTAGATAATCAAATAAGTATAAAATTAAACACCGTATGTAAAAATGATATACTGTTCAGGAAAAAAACATATCCATGATAAATGATATGGATAATTTGGGGAAATTGAAAGTCAAATGATCATAACAAATTAAATAATTCAAGGGGATTAATCAAAGTAATTGAGGAAGTTAATTCCTGTAGTATCGTTGGAAAAAATAAACATAAAATATCTATATGAATAATAAGGATGGTATCGATAAAAAATATCCCAAGTGGATTAAAATAAAGGGTTATTTTTATTGATAAAATAGAAGAAGAACGTTAAAAGCTTTCTTGAGGAAATTATCCTTTTGTTTTCAAAAATAATTTCTTTGAAAATAAATATTAAAAAATAAATTTTCATTAAAAATTAACCTTTTAAACTTTCAAATGAATATTTGATGGAATGACAATGGTTAAATCCATACATGTTGTACAAGGTAAAAAGAGAATTCCTTTAATATGGTAAAAAGGATAGAAAATGACTTGTTAAGAAAGTGATTATAGTATTACTCTAAAAACATTTGTAAAAAAATGGTTATAAATTTATGTAATAAATAATTTTTAAAATGTTAAAAACCTTTTTGAAAACATTTTTAGAAAATATGATTTCTAAAATAAAATGGTTTCTTTAACTAAAGCGAAAAATGAGGTCAGGTATTCCTGAAAATATTTTCTAAAACTTTTAAGTAACAAAGAGTGGAAATGGTAATATTACTTAATAAATTTCATGAATATATATATGAGAATAAAATTAAAGGGTTTATCAAACAATTATCCAATAATTTCCTCTAATGGTAATTCAAGTGTAAACAATCCTCATCAAAATGAGATTGTGAAGTAAACCCATGAAAAGACCATAACATTGATATGAGAATCAATCAATGATTAGATTATGTGTATAAAATTTAAATCCAAATAAAATAAGTGAAAATAAAGAAATAGATAGTTAAAAGTGATTATATACATAATCTTATAATAGTAATGACAATGATGAATTAATATAACATAAAGAAAGAAATTAGGTTATGAAGTTCTTTTTCAGTTGGAAATACTTAATTAAAATACCATTAGATGAAATATTTAAAATTTAAACTCAAAATATCATGAATAATTAATTAATCATGATATTCTATGTCAAAATGAAAGTATGTATACCATATTTAAGAATTTGGGTGCATAAAAATAAAGTATGTCCTAAAGAATGGAAATTGAGATGAAGTCCCTTACTAGTTGCTAACTTTTGAATTATAATACCCATGAAAGAAATAAATTAAAATGAAAATATAAATACCATTAAGATAAATTTATTCATGATATAAAATATAATTGGGGCAATATATACACCACACAAAATAAATATGTGGTGAAAATAGTGTATGCCTCACGGAAAGAAAAGTGAAACAAGAATCTATTACCTTGCATTTACATTAGGGTAAACATAATTTAACCTCATAAGGGCTTTAAACAAGTTAATAACTTATAAAAAAACCATAATAATATTCATAATATCATATATTAACTTCTTATAATATATTATTACCCATTTATTAACAATCTATCATTATTTTCACAATTTTTTGTGATATTTGCCAAGTTTTTCGAGTATGTTTTGACTTGTTACTTATTTTTCTTCTTAAATAGATCATTATTTCATCATATCTAGAATTTTAACCATTATGTAATTATAATATATATCCAAAATAAATGTATTTAGAATAATCCATAATATTTTGAGATAGGAAATGAAATGAATTGTCCATAGAGAAGGTTGGTTGTACGTACGCATGATCGCTACTTTCATTTCCTTGTCATATTTAAAATAATGAAAATTAAATGATATAGAAGTATATTATATTTACATTATAATATATATGTCATATATGTTACATAGTTTTATTAAAACTATCCTTTATACATTATTTGTATAGAGTGAACGAATCACATCGCTTTAAGGAGGTGGTTGTCCACACGTCCATAAACGATGTTATCGCATTTACAAAAAAATGGAAATCATAAAGGTATTTATTATATAAAAATTCCAAAAGTATGAATACATTATAAATATCATATATAACATAAAAAATAACTTTTCCATCATAATTCCCAACCATGAGAGGTGTTAAAGGAAAAACGAACAACAATCATTTCGTGAGGCGGTAGTTCACCTTGCACGAACGGTATGTTCTATACCCATTATATGGAAGTGTTTATTATTATAGGTTAAAATATTTAAATAAAAACATATAATTATATTTAGGAAACTTATTTTATTACCTAATCAAGGAATAAGAATAGTTTATGGTGTAGAGAATTAAAATAAAACAAAATAGCTTAAAGAAGGATGATACCTATTCCTTAGGTAACTCATTTTTTTTTCACCAAAGGGATTACTTGGATAGATTTATGACCAAAGGGATGATTATATGATGATGTTATGGAAGTTTTTAAATGTCATGTTTCACAAAGTTAGTATATATGGGTGATAAGTGTATCTTTTGAAAATGATTTCTTACGTTACAAGTATTCATAGAATAATGTGCATTTTCCTTATTTATATACATTACTGAGATTTTTGTGCTCATCCCATGTTTTCAAATGACTTTCACAGATTATAAGGGTGTGTAAGAGAAAGAAGTAATCCAAGTTAAATGTTTGAAGAACTGTCAAAGAAAACATGTTTTATTTAAAAAGTTTTATATATTGGAAGAAATGAGTATTATTTTTATGGTATCCATTCTATATTAATGTGTAATGTCATGAATGTGTTTTGTCCCGTTTCTATAAATCTATGAACTTGAAAAGATCCTCAATGTGATAGGAAGTTATTTATTGACTAAATTCGATATTAAGTAATGTAATAAGGTTGGGTCCTTATAGTCGGTATCATAGGAAAGGTTTAGACAACTTTAGGGATTATGAGTTTTCATTAAACATGTGGTTAGTCTATATGTATATTATTTAAATTGAATCCTTCTTTTATAACTTTTCAGATCAAGGAAAGTAAGTTACAAATGGAAGGAGGAGGATCTCACGTGATTCTATCTCTTTATGATGACTTACTTGAAATAATTATTTCAAAGTCATGTCCAGACGACTCTAAAATATTTTCTAACATACAACTCACTTGAAAGAAATGGTTTGATATATCAAACACCTCCACTAAACCTCGATACCATCTTGGATCATGGTTTTTATTTAATCAAATCCTATTTTCTCTATATTCTCATATTTTCAATAAAGGTAAATATTATCAAAGAATTTTCAAATATTTTACCTTATCACAAGATTTTGAAGAATATTATGATTTTGAAAAAGGTGCTGAAGAAGGAGACCCTTTCACAACCTATTTATATTTTCTTCTATAATATAGTTTTCCATCACATAATTATAGTATTTTAAAATGACCATTGATTGAAAGTTTCAACTCAAACTCGGTCTGAAAATTTTATAAAAATAAAGTTTTATCAGATTTTTTGAAATTATATGTCATACATGATAATTTTCCCAAACTATTTTTCTGTGAACACCCATATCACCCAAGTTGAACAATGTGTATGTGGATAAAGGAAGCAAATGATTTTGAAGGATCTCTAAATCATTTTTGTAATGCATGGACCTTATATTTATGTGGGCAAGATGATGATGAAACCATGTGGACACCATGATCAAGGTGCCCTCACTTGTTTAATAAGTAAATAAAATTGTGAGGACGTAATTTCCAAAAGGCGGGAATAATGTAACGTCCCAGTTTTTTTTAAAAAAATTGAAATGAATGAAAATTTGCTTTAATTAGATATTTATAGCCAGCCTTTAAAAATAATTTTTCTTCTTTTATGTTTAGAATTTAGAAAAATATTTATCTATAATTGTGATTAGTAAGTTATTTGGAGTCTAATGGAACCAACTTGATTTTTGGTGAATAGTAACATACCCTTATGAATAGTAATATAAATAGTAATATGACCCTAATGAATAGTAAATTGTATTATTATTTTGTTTTATTAAGGATTTAAGATAATGACATCTTGCTTAATTTTTCAATATGATATAAAAGCAGTTATAGTTTTTCAATTATTATTTTTGAATAAATTATGATTTTATTTAAAAATTAAATTAATAATATTTGGAAACTTATTTTCAAAAAATGGAATTAATTTTTTAATTCTACATGTATAAAAATGGTTAGGGTGAATTTTTGGTATTTTTCTAAAATTCTTGATTTTTTTTTGAATAGTGAAATACGTTAAAATACCATATATTCAAATTATCTGTTAAATACACTATTTATGAAATCATAAGTGATGTAAGACCAATTGGTTCGAACTCACATTCTATTATTACTATTTTGGGTCACATGAATTAATACTATTCATATTCTTGAGCAAAAATATTATAATAATGATTAAAATAATGAAAATACCACCTCTCCTCCACTATAAATACCACCCTCATTCGCCTCTTCCTCTCACACCTATCAAACCTTGATACTTACCTAAGTTCTGACCAATACTCCTACCATGGCTCTTACCCACATCTTATATCTTATGGTCTAACCAAAAGTCCAAAACCAAAGGCCTTAAGAAGGATCTCAAGGAGAAGAGATCAAGAGGTAAACATCCTCTTTTGTTTTCTTTCTTTTCTTTTCATTCTCTTTTTTATTATTATTATTTCTTAACCTCCTATTATCCAAGAGGAATTAATGATTCCATATATTACATATTCTGTATTTCATTATGTTTTTTGAAGACTCTCCATTATACTTCTTCTCCTCTCCCACTTATTCAAGAAATTAAAACACTGTCTGTGATGTGTCGATTTACCAACATCATGGACGATGGGATTTCAATTTCTTTTAATTCCTTCAATACAGGTCATGAAACCATTTTTATGGTTGAACCATATTATAATTTATGTATCATATATTATATAAGGTTCCGGAATCATTTTTTACACATAATGTATAAATCAAATGAGTTCATTACGATCGAAGAATCACCAAAATGACCTAAACAAATATCAATAATTTTTTAACTTATGAATCATCCTCATGTAAAAATTCAAAATGATAAATGGTATAATTTATTGTTCTATAAATATTTAAATACCACTCCATTCCAATTATGTTTTTCCCTTCCCATTGACAAGAATATCCATCATGAACCGATCATGGAAAACATGTACAGAACGCACCCAAAATAATGGAAGGAACAAAATACTAATAATTAAAGGGTGAAGGTATGTTATGAAATGATAATATAAGTTATTATAAACATTTATATGTTTCATTAAGATATTAATATCACTCTTTTAACCATTATATGTGAGTTTCAAACAAGTTTGAGTTAAGACAAACCTGAGGTAATGGAATTCTTAACCCAATTTCCATTCTTTGGGTTAATCTTATACTTCATTATTTATGTAGTATTAGAATTATTTGTGTGGTTAATTTTGTTTATATTAGGTTTAATTATGTTTATTTAGTGTACATACATGTTTCATCCACTCTATTATGTCTCACTTAAATTATAGGAATTTTTCTAAGGGGCTTTTCTTTAAAATTCCTCTTTAAAAATTCTTTTTTACAAAACTCAAAAGCAATGTTTTTATGAAATTATTCATGCTGTATGATTATATTATGGTTTCTGGGAATTGTTTATGATGAATGGTGGGACATATATCTCCTTAAAATTCATTGGTTATATGTAAGTTGGATGTCGGACATTTAGTTACTCCAAGTGTAACTGCGATGGTTTCACAAATTGTAAGGTAGTCGTGAGGGTTACAAATTATAAGGTAGATGAGAAGGTTACAAGATTATTTAATTAATACCCCAAGATAAATTTATGGTTCTATTTATATTCTTATATTTTTTTTATTCTTGTGAAAATCTCTTGTTTCACAAATTAAGCATATATGGGTGATAAGTGTGCCTTTTGAAAATGATTTTCTATGTTACAAGAATTCATGGACTAATGTGCACTTTCCTTATTCTTATCCCATACTGAGTTTTTTGTTCTCATCCCAAATTTTTAAATTATTTTCACAGGTTATAAGTATGTGCAAGAGAAATAATTAAGTGAAGTTAAATGTTTGAAGAATTGTCAAATAAATCATGTTTTATTTGAAAAGTTTTATATATTTGAAGAAATAAGTATTGTTTTTATGGTATCCACTCTATATTAATGTATAATGTCATGAATTTGTTATGTATCTTTTATCTAAATCTTTAACTTAAAAATACCCTCAATGGGAAAGGAAATGATTTCTTTACTAAATTTAAGATTATGTAATGTAATAAGGCTGGGTCCTTATACCCATCCTTAATCCCTATGAAAAAAAATAAATGTGGGATGAGACAAAAATCTCAGTAAGGGGGCTAAAAAAATAAATCCATTAGTCTGGGGAAAATAGAGAAATCCATTAAAAATTATTAAAAAACATTTTTATTCTAAAAAATAATCACTTTCCAATTTAAAAAACATTATCTTACAATTTTGAAAATAAAACATTCCCATGAAAACACATTATAAAGCATAGAAAATTCATGTTGGTACCATGGGACATCATCGTCTTAAAACCATTCCAAAACACTTATAATTAGAATAAACATATTTTGAAATTATAGTATATTTATTTGGAGAACATAATAATTTCCTAATGAATTGGAGAACTATATGGTCATACCAATCATATAAGCCATAATGGGTTCACCTAACTCTATCTCGGAACACCCATCGGGTAAGCTATATCAGGCTCACTCATCATCTATAATGGGGATCAACCCTTCGTAAAAGATACCACATGACCATATAATGAATAAAACCCTGGAAAAACTCTTTTAAACCCATGTGAAAAAAATTGGATATCAAAATAAATTTTCATCTTAAAAACCCATTTTCAATACTAAAATACCCAGAAAATTTTAAAGAGGGTTTTTCTTTGAAGAAAACATAAAAACTTATAGAGGAAGCCAAAATTAAAATAAAGATTATAACAATGAGAAAATTAATTGTCGTAATATATCATAAAAAAAAGAACATTCCTTTTTGTAGTTTTTTAAATATAGTCAAAATTCCTTAAAAAATTTTAAAGCCTTTGAGAGAAAGTCAAAGAAAATCATTTATTAAGATCAAAAAACTATGCATATAATAAACAAACCATTTTTTTAAAATAACTATGGAAAATTATAAAGGAAATATTATATTAGTTAGGTTTCATGATGGTGATAAATTTTATCATTCCATATATGAAAAAAATACATTACTTCTAACGTTTTAATAAAATATTTGAAAGAGGAAGTTTAAAGGGGTATTTTTAAAATAAAGTCCCTTACCTTGAGTCTGTCTCAACACATACGTTATTTATCTTTCTCAATAATAAATTTAGGTTAATTATTTATCTTATTAAAAATACTTTTCAAGATTATTATTCCTTTTATTTTATCTCTTAAAATTCTACATTTAATTATTTAATTAATTAAATTATCATCAGATGTTTTGATTGTATTCATTTCATAAGTCCAAAATGACTTAGAAATGTAGACTATGGTCAAAGACGTTAGTATTCAATCATATATAGAATAATAATAATGAAATGGTTATAATTTTTATACATAAATTATACTTTTAAATCCAACCATTAAATATGGTTATGAAAAATACTATGTTGCAATAATGGAGACGGTAGGTCATACGTACGCATGAGTAACATTTCCATTTTTCAACAATCATTACGGAAAGATTATAAGTATTATTTTATATTTAAATAATTATAATAATGTCATAATATTAATAATTTAAATATACTTATATATATTATCTATGTGATGTAGTAATGAAAAATTAATCACATCACTTCCTTGAGGAGGTAGTCCACACATATACACGAACGTCATTATTATTTTTCAGTGAATGGGAAGTTAAGAAGGTAACTAATATATTATATTTTAAAAATGATAAATATTTAATGGATATCATATATAAACTTTAATTCCATATTTATAACCATCCTTTAGATATGGTTATGGAAAACGAATTGCATTGGTACGTGAGGCAGGAGTTCACTGTACACACAAACAATGAATTCCTCTCTCATTTGATGGTGGTTGGAGAAGAATATAGGTTATTAAATTAACATAATAAAATATAATTATATAAAGGATAATGGTATTGTTATTTTTTTATGGTTATGGAATATTTTAATGAGGTGGAAGAAGAAACAAAACTAAAACATGTGGTTAAAAACTATACCACATATTTGGAAAGTCTCCTTTGATTAACACCTTAAGCTCTATAAGGTTGGTATTATACCAAAACCAAAGACCTGTAGAATGAGGGTATATATTCTTGGATGTTATTTTGGTAAGGAATTTCAGAACCAAATGGTATTTTAGGTGTTATGAAATCAGAACTAGTGGTTCCCTTTTATAATATAGGGGAGGGGCACTCTTTGAATTTTACAAAATATTAAATTAATATAAATTAATTTTTAACAAAAAATGGCTCCAAACAGATTTATTAAAAATATAATATGAGTATATATATAAATATTCTAATAAAATAAAAATTATACAAGTTTTGAATACATTTTTACCCTTACCTATTTTTTTTAATCCTTTGTCAACCCCTTTCACACTTATAGTGACAACAAGGATTTTTACTCTTTGAGGTTCAAGATAATTACTATAAATGGAAATATTACACATAAATGTAAGATGTTTGATATAATAAAAATATACTCATGATTTTTATGAATATAATATTTTTTTCAATTTTATATAATTTATTAAAATATTTTTTAATATAAAATTTCATGAATATCGATTTTTAGAACTAATAGTTACATTGATATTAATAACATCAAGTGAAGAAGTAAAATTCGAACCAAATATTTTAACATATCCATAAAATTTTATTTTCATATATAAAATTCTTGTATCATATTATTTACTTCAAATTATATATTTTTTAATATTTTTAAAATCATTTATTTTAGTTTTTCAATTAATTGACAAATTATTGCATCGGTGTTGTGTAAATTTATAAGGTAATTATTTCTTCACTAAAAATTAAAAAAAAAAATCTATGATACATATAAATAATTTATCTTTAAAAATAATATTTATTATTGAACATATAATCATTTTAACCTTATTTTAAAAATATTATTTTTACTAAAAAAATTGTGACATTTTTTACTTTTCTTTAAATAAAATATTATAAATGTTATATTCACATCCAAAACGAAAAAAAAAACATATAACCAAATATTATATGAGTTTGAATGAAATGGACTCACCCAATAAAATTTTTGACACTTTTATGGTCATTTTCTAATTCTTATTATTTTATTTTTAACCTTAATAAATTGATTTACACTTTTATCATGCTAACAAACATTACTAAGGTAACTATTCATATTGACCAAAATAAAAGGGATATATTTACAAAATTTGGTCCCAATTTTTCCAAATATGGAATCCATTTTTTAAAATTAAAAAACAAAGTGGAATAATTTAATTTAAAATCAAACTAGAAAACGTAATGAATATAGTTTTTAAAAAAAATTCCATTTTTTAAATATAAAATGTTTTTATACAAAATTCAAGTATAAAATTAATTTAAAAAAACCCATAATTGGAAAAATTTTAATTAAAAATGAAAAATTAAAATTTAAAACTAATTTAAAAGATAATATTACTATTGTAAATACTTTAGAATGAAAATAAAGTTTTCAATAAAATTTAGTATTTTTCACTATTCACTGAAAAATCAAACTTTTCATAAAAATATCAAAATTTCATCATAGACTAATTTTTATATGTTTATTTAATTAATTGTGTTTATTTTATCAAATAAAACTTATAAAAATTCTCAAAAATTAAAGGTAATATTCCCTCACAAAAATAAATAAAAATCATTTCTGAAAAAAAACACAAATATTTGAAAAATAAAATGACTTTACTAAAAATTGGGTGTTTATATCCTAATAATTAATCAAAAAAATTTATTGGTTAGAACCATTTTATATATTTCAAAAATTAGTTAATCCTATTCATAATATCTAATTTAAGAGTTATGTTAAAATGTTCGTATTAATATAATAATATTTTTGGGGCTCATTTTAGTTTGGTGTTGCTTATCTTGTTTGCTATCTATAGAGACCCAACACTAGAAGCCCAGATTCATTGTCATGCTACCATTAAATTGGTATATATTCAAGTAAATCATATCCCAAAGGACCAAACACTTTAGCATTCTTGGAAAACTAGATACATACATGAGTCTTGTATTATAAATGAATACACAAATTATAACATTATTTTTTCGAGGATAATGACTTTTTTCAATCTTGAGTATCCTTGAATATCTTTCTTAGTACACTATAGATAATCTTAGGGAAAGGAAACACAATAAGGGTGAGCTAAAATTCTCAGTAATAGTAAGTAATGTGGGAACAATAATGAATCAATGGGAATAAATCAACCTGGAAAGGTAAATAACTAAACACACATGCCATGTCATCAATTAAATAAAAGGGAGTGATTAAAAAATATATAAAAATAAATAAATTAAAACACATTTCATTTATATAATAAATAGATAATGGAATGAATCTGTATATTTTTCCCTAATGAAAATCGCATGGATAATAAATACTAAATACAAATGAAGACAATGCTTAATTATTGGGAACCATGTCTCTCGAACATGAAAAGATCTACTGTCAAGATCTATCCTCTTGACAGTTTAAAACTATATTTAGAAACCAATTTAATTTTTGTAACGAATTTTTACCATTAGA
Organism: Viscum album; assembly: GCA_963277665.1. NCBI lineage: Eukaryota > Viridiplantae > Streptophyta > Magnoliopsida > Santalales > Viscaceae > Viscum > Viscum album. The sequence goes on along the minus strand of OY728152.1, from coordinate 1,181,367,191 downwards.
ACCTATCGATGCACCGAGGGACAACATAAACTCTGGACCCCACCCGTCATTACATGTCCAAAGCATTCCTCGTATAGAATAATTGATTTAATCAAAAATTAATATTCCTTATCAAATATAATTATTGAATAAATAATATGTATTTATCAATATTTCCCTAGATAATCAAATAAGTATAAAATTAAACACCGTATGTAAATCTGATATACTGTTCAGGCAAAAAGCATATCCATGATAAATGATATGGATAATTTGGGGAAATTGAAAGTCAAATGATCATAACAAATTAAATAATTCAAGGGGATTAATCAAAGTAATTGAGGAAGTTAATTCCTGTAGTATCCTTGGAAAAAATAAACATAAAATATCTATATGAATAATAAGTATGGTATCGATAAAAAATATCCCAAGTGGATTAAAATAAAGGGTTGTTTTTATTGATAAAATAGAAGAAGAACGTTAAAAGCTTTCTTGAGGAAATTATCCTTTTGTTTTCAAAAATAATTTCTTTGAAAATAAATATTAAAAAATAAATTTTCATTAAAAATTAACCTTTTAAACTTTCAAATGAATATTTGATGGAATGACAATGGTTAAATCCATACATGTTGTACAAGGTAAAAAGAGAATTCCTTTAATATGGTAAAAAGGATAGAAAATGACTTGTTAAGAAAGTGATTATAGTATTACTCTAAAAAAATTTGTAAAAAAATGGTTATAAATTTATGTAATAAATAATTTTTAAAATGTTAAAAACCTTTTTGAAAACATTTTTAGAAAATAGGATTTCTAAAATATAATGGTTTCTTTAACTAAAGCGAAAAATGATGTCAGGTATTCCTGAAAATATTTTCTAAAACTTTTAAGTAACAAAGAGTGTAAATGGTAATATTACTTAATAAATTTCATGAATATATATATGAGAATAAAATTAAAGGGTTTATCAAACAATTATCCAATAATTTCCTCTAATGGTAATTCAAGTGTAAACAATCCTCATCAAAATTAGATTGTGAAGTAAACCCATGAAAAGACCATAACATTGATATGAGAATCAATCAATGATTAGATTATGTGTATAAAATTTAAATCCAAATAAAACAAGTGAAAATAAAGAAATAGATAGTTAAAAGTGATTATATACATAATCTTATAATAGTAATGACAATGATGAATTAATATAACATAAAGAAAGAAATTAGGTTATGAAGTTCTTTTTCAGTTGGAAATACTTAATTAAAATACCATTAGATGAAATATTTAAAATTTAAACTCAAAATATCATGAATAATTAATTAATCATGATATTCTATGTCAAAATGAAAGTATGTATACCATATTTAAGAATTTGGGTGCATAAAAATAAAGTATGTCCTAAAGAATGGAAATTGAGATGAAGTCCCTTACTAGTTGCTAACTTTTGAATTATAATCCCCATGAAAGAAATAAATTAAAATGAACATATAAATACCATTAAGATAAATTTATTCATGATATAAAATATAATTGTGGAAATATATACACCACACAAAATAAATATGTGGTGAAAATAGTGTATGCCTCACGGAAAGAAAAGTGAAACAAGAATCTATTACCTTGCATTTACATTAGGGTAAACATAATTTAACCTCATAAGGGCTTTAAACAAGTTAATAACTTATAAAAAAACCATAATAATATTCATAATATCATATATTAACTTCTTATAATATATTATTACCCATTTATTAACAATCTATCATTATTTTCACAATTTTTTGTGATATTTGCCAAGTTTTTCGAGTATGTTTTTACTTGTTACTTATTTTTCTTCTTAAATAGATCATTATTTCATCATATCTAGAATTTTAACCATTATGTAATTATAATATATATCCAAAATAAATGTATTTAGAATAATCCATAATATTTTGAGATAGGAAATGAAATGAACTGTCCATAGAGAAGGTTGGTTGTACGTACGCATGATCGCTACTTTCATTTCCTTGTCATATTTAAAATAATGAAAATTAAATGATATAGAAGTATATTATATTTACATTATAATATATATGTCATATATGTTACATAGTTTTATTAAAACTATCCTTTATACATTCTGTGTATAGCGTGAACGAATCACATCGCTTTAAGGAGGTGGTTGTCCACACATCCATAAACGATGTTATCGCATTTACAAAAAAATGGAAATCATAAAGGTATTTATTATATAAAAATTCCAAAAGTATGAATACATTATAAATATCATATATAACATAAAAAATAACTTTTCCATCATAATTCCCAACCATGAGAGGTGTTAAAGGAAAAACGAACAACCATCATTTCGTGAGGCGGTAGTTCACCTTGCACGAACGGTATGTTCTATACCCATTATATGGAAGTGTGTGTTATTATAGGTTAAAATACTTAAATAAAAACATATAATTATATTTAGGAAACTTATTTTATTACCTAATCAAGGAATAAGAATAGTTTATGGTGTAGAGAATTAAAATAAAACAAAATAGCTTAAAGAAGAATGATACCTATTCCTTGGGTAACTCATTATTTTTCACCAAATGGATTACTTTGATAGATTTATGACCAAAGGGATGCTTATATGATGATGTTATGGATGTTTACGAGCTATTTTCGTAGAGATTAGTCAAGGGAAAGTGGCTTGAGGTTGTGATAAAGTGGGAGGGGTGAGTTCCTTTTTATAGTGGAGGGGGATTGGAATTATAAATTATGATTAGTATAAATATAGAATCTATTTTTCTAAATTCCAATCACATAAGTGTAAACAATTAATTTAAATTTAATCTCATAGATAGGACGACAAAGCGGGTTTTTAAAGTAAAAATGTTCAAAAGTATTCTATGTTTTTATATCCAATTCCAAAGTGAAATTGACTCTAATAAACTAAATTGGATTAATTGATATAAAATTTATCTAATTGAACTTTAAAACAAACTAAAAATACAATTTAACCTTATAAATAAATTAAAACAAAATAAAGTTTTGAATTAAAATTCAGTTATTTCACTATTCATCAAAAAATAAAACTTCACAAAAAAATACCAAAAATTATTTCTATCCTAATTTTGATGATTATATTTCAAAAATGAGGTTTATTTTGACATATAAAATCTTTAAAAGTAACAAAAATTAGATTTAAAATAGGTTTTCCATTAAAAGGTGGTAAAATTGCATTTAGAAAAATATAGGTTTTATGAATGAATTTGGGATTATTATTATTTTATACCTATAAAATGAATTGGATGAATATAAAGAATATTTAATTGAATATATAAAATATTTATTCCATTAATATTTTTTAAATAATTGAAATTTATTTAATTATTCAGACAACATGCCTTCAGGAGCATAAAAATATTTTATATTCAATTGGTTTATTTTATTCATTTCTAATTAATTAGTAACTAATGAATTCAAATTATATTTTTATAGATCATATATTTTCATAAGTTTTTTAATATTTTTCATAACCTATAATTTAATTGCTATGTTGTATCTTATTAAAATAAACAATAATTTTGTATTAATAAATATTTGTTTGGTAAAGTTTATTCTTGCATGTAATATAAGCCATTGAAGAAACTCATTACTGTGTGTGATGCACACTAACTTAGTATCAGATGCATTTCAAGATATATGATGGATTAATTTAATTTAAAATATTAAATATATTACAAATTCTCAGGATATTATAATTCCTAACATGCTTGATGTTGTGTGTCATACATGCTATTGAATACAATGTTCTTACTTTAAAATTTTGGGGCGTCACATTATCCCCACCTTAAATAAATTTAATACTCACAATTTAAACTTGATCTTGGTAATATATTTCTTTATATTTACTATGTTTAAATCCCTCATCATGAGAAGGGTTCATAAAACATCCTCTAGAAAAGAAAGAATGGAAATTAAAATGGTAACATTGAGTAACATATAACTAGGTCTCTAAGTAGAAGAACATTAGTGGAAATTCCAGATACATACATAGAAGAAAAGAATAAGTATTTATAGAGAGTTATTGTGGTCATTTATCACTAATAAGAGAATTATTAATGGAAATTTTAGGGCCTCAAATCCATAAATCCATGTTTGTTTAGAATACCATCAGTTCAATAAAAATTAGGGTGTTAGGAAAACATTTTTTTATCATTTTCCTAATTTTGAGTAACTATTTTATTACCTAATAATATAATGAAATATACTTATTTGATACATTTCAATTTTATATGAATAATTCCATCTTTTGGTTGTTCTTTGATCCAATTCTAATTTATATTTTATGCATAGAAATGGATATCAAAAAATTAACTTTGATGTCTGAAGCACTAAAATACACATTTAACGAATCATAAGGTCAAAAAAAGAGTGAAATGTCTTTTTGGTTGTCTAAAAATATTCTCTAAATCCAATTTGGTTAATAAATTATTCTCTAAATAAAAAAAATTACCACTACAGGTCCATAATTAATATTTATTTTTTAAATTTTTTAACTAAAAAAATAAAATTTTAACCAAGAAATTTCCTAGGTAAGTTGTTGTAATTAGACTCTTGTTATCCATCAGTCATGGGTCCAAGTCCCAAATTGTTTATAGAATTCATGGGTTATTAATGATCATAAATTTTTTCTTTTTCTAAAACCAAATTAATATAATTTCTAAAATAAATCGGACAGACATCCTTGAGATTTATTCACCAAATATAATTTTAACTAAGGTTCTGGATACAACCCCAATACATAAATACATAATCCATTTATTTATAATTTGGTACTTCCTTGGTCTATAGTTTATTCTTTAGAAGACAAAATTGACTCTTGTAATTTCGGGGTTCCCCACATTTAAGGAAATAAACAATAATTGGATCCTTTGGGTGATATTTATTTCCTTTCATCATACACTTCATTTTTCATCATCAATTATTTTATTTATGTCCTTATTTCCCACACATAAAATATTTCTCCATTTTATTGAGACACTATTATGGGTGTGTCTATCCACATTTCATGCATGATTGAAATTGAGCCTTCTTTTCTTTATGGTCTCCACCAGTCGATATCTTAGAAACCTACATACTTCTCTTATTTGGGGAGTTTGGGAGTTTGTTAATGTATATATTGTTAATCACATTTCAATAAAACTAATTAGGCATAAACATGATATATTTCACTCTTATCAACACCTCATTTGGTTACTCATTGTCACCACCTTTTCCTTCATGTTCAATTTTAACTTGAATCCTTCAATTTCTAGCCATTTACTAATACCAAAAAGCATAACATGAGTAATAATAGTCATATTGAGGAAAGAATATGATCATTTATAGGATATATAAATCATTTCCCCTTGTTAAAAATCTAAAACACCTTAGGTTTAACCTAGGACATTCATTATAATTATATATTCAAATACTTCCTAATGTTTTGTAAGGAGAATGTGAATTATCTTAAGCATATCCCATGAGAGTGTAAAACCATGTGTGTCATAAGGCCTGTTATTTTGTATTAGGTTACACTCAGTTTAGCTCTAACGGACCCTTTTAGAGTTTTTACCCCTAGGTACATATGTTCTAGAACCACATTCACTTATAGTATCCAGACAGGGATGTATTTCAAGGAAGACCCACATAATCTCTACCTTACTAAAATTCTTGGATTTTATTTTCTACTTACACTCAATGTCTACCTTAGTTTTATGTTCCCTAATCTATGTTTTCATAAATCTAGTTACCAAGGTTACTACTAAACTTTATGTGTTACCAACTATAAGGACCCAACCAGAATAGCCTGAAGCTGGTGTCATGATACCATTACATTGGCATAGATACAAGTAATTCAAGTCCTAAAGGGCTGAACAGTTTAGTAATACTAAAAAATTAGATATATACATGAGTCTTTTTAAATAAATGAATACACAAACTAAAAAATTCTTTTTTTCAAAGATAATGTCTTTATCCAATCTAGCATATATTTTCATATATTTCTTAGTACACTTTAAGGAATCCTGGGGAAAGTAAATATAATAAGGGTGATCTCAAATGCTTAATAAGGGTAAGCAAAATGGAATTAATAATGAATCAATGATAATAAATTAACATAGAATATTAAATAACTGAACACACGTGTCATGTAATAAATAAACTAAGAGGGAGTGAGTAAAAAATATGGAAAGGTAAATAACTAAAAAATACATTCCATTTAAAAAATAAACTGATAATTAAATGAATCTAGAGTTTTTCACAATAAAAATCTCAAAGATAATAAATACTAAATCAAAATGAATAAAATTCCTAATTATTAGAGATCATCTCTGAGGCACCTAAAAACATCTACAATTAAGTTCTATCCTTAATAAATTTTAAAACTATAGGTGGAAACCTATTTAATTTATGAAACTATTTAGTCTTATGATAACTTATCGATGCATCAAGGGTCTATATAAATTTTGTGCCCCACCCTCTATTTCATGCCTAAAGCATTCCTCAAAGTGAATAATCAATTTAATCAATAATTAATATTTCCCATCAAATATCGATATTGAATAAAGAATACTTATATATCAATATTTCCACATATAATCAAATAACTATCAAAGTAAACACCATATTTAAAAATGATATATAGTTTAGGCGATAAACATATTCATTATAAATAATATGGATAATTAGAGGAAATTAAATGTCAAATGATTATAGGAAATTGAATATTTGAAGGGGAATAATTAAAGGAATCAAGGAAGATAACGTAGACACTATCCTTGGCCAAATAATTCATTAACTATCTAGAGGTATAATAAGTATGATATCAAAAAAAATATCCCAAGTAGAGTAAAATAAAGGGGTTTTTATGATAAAATAGAAGAATAAATTTAAAATAATTCTTGAGGAAAATATCATTTGGATTTAAAAAGCCTTTTGAAAAACGTTTTCTTTGAAAATAAATTTTAAAAACAACATTTAATTTAAAAATTAACATTTTAAAATTTCAAATTAAACTCTTAAGTAATGATGGCGGGTAAATACATACATACTATGCAAGGTAAAAACGAACATTTCATTTGTATGATAAAAAGGTTATAAAAATGTGTAGTTCAAAAGAGACAAGAAGATTCATTTGAAAACATTTTTAAAAGAAAAAAATATTTTTAAATATCTTTGATTAATCATTTTTTAAAGGTTAAAAACCTTTTAGAAAACCATTTTAGAAAATAGGGTTTTTAGAATAAAATAGGATCTCTAACTAAAGAGAGAAATGAATTGGAATTTTCTCAAAAAAAATTATAAAACATTTTAAGTACCAAAGAGTATAAAAATGGTACTGTTAATTGATAATGGTCATGAATAACGAGAGTATAATAAAATTCAATGTTTTATCAAATAATAAAACAATAATTTTCTCTAATGTAAATTAAAGTGTAAATAATCCCGAACAAAATGAGATTGCGAAGAAAACCCTTGAAAAGACCAAAACGTTGAAATGAGAACCAATCAATGAATAGATTATGTGTGTAAAGTTTAAATCCACATAAAAAAATTAAATAAAACAATATATAGTGAAAATTTATTACACACATAATCTTAAAATATTAATGACAATGAGGAAGTAATATAACCCAAATAAAGAAATTGGGTTATGAAATTCTTTTCTACTTCATACTGATAAATTCAAATCCAAGTAGATGAAATAATTACAATTGAAACTAAAAATATCATTAATAATGCATTAATAATGATATTATATGTCAAAGTGGTAGTATATACACCATATATAATAAATTAGGTGCACAACAATAAAGTATGCCTCAAAGAATGGAAATTGAGACAAAGTACCTTACTGCTTGGTAACTTTTGAGTTATAATACTCGTGAAAGAAATAATATCAATTGAAAATATAAATAACATAAATTTAAATGTATTCATGATATAAAATACAATAGGGTAAGTATATACACCACACAAAAGAAATATGTAGTGAAAATAGTGTATGTCTCATGAAAAAAAGTGAGACATGAATACCTTACCTTGCATTTCCGTTAGGGGGAACATCCTTGAAAATCTGGTATAAGAGTTTTAAACATGTTAATAACTTATAACATAACCATAATCACATTCATAATATCATATATTAACTTTTTATAATATATTATTACTATTTTCTCAATAATCTTTCATTATTCTCACTATTTTTGGTGTTAATTGCCTAGTTTTTCGAGTATGTTTTGACTTGTTACTTGTTGTTATTATTAAGTATATCAATATTTAATCATATACAAAACGTAAAATGTGATTTATTTATCATATATATCCATTATATATGTATTTATAATCATATATAAAAATTTTATATGGGAAATGGAATGCACCATTCATGGAGACGGTAGGTTGCATGTACGCTTGAACGCTACCTTCATTTCTTTGTCGTTTTTAAATGAATGAAAAACAAATAATATATTTGTATATTATAATTAAATTACCATATATATTTTATATATGTTACATAGTTTTTTTAAAACCATCTTTTATACATTCCATATATATCGTGAATGAATCACATCTCTTTGAGGAGGTTGTAGTCCACACTTCCACAAATGGTGTAATCGTATTTACAAAAAATGGAAAGAATAAATGTATGTGTAATAAAAAAATTATAAAAGCACAAATAAATTATAAATATCATATATATAACATAAAAACAAATTTTCCATCATAATAACCAAACATGAGAGGTGGTAAAGGAAAAATGAACAATCATCATTTCACGAGGCGGTAGTTCATCATACACGAACGGTAAGTTAGTTACCCATTATATGGTAGTGTGTGATATTTTAGGTAAAAAAGTTAACATAAATTCAAATTATTATATTTATTATAATTATTTTATTATTTAATCATGTAATAAAAAGATTTTAGGAGGTGTGAAATGAAAATAAAATAAAAGAGCTTGAGAAAGGATGTTACCACTTATTTGGGTAATTACTTTTGGTTTGCACCAAAGAGATTCCTTGGATAGATTTCTTTCACAATATAGGATTATAGAATTAGATTAGGGGTTTTCATGATCTATTTTTATAGATATTTTTCAATCCAAATTGGATTTAGTGGTGTGAGGAAGTGGGAGGGTTGAGTACAATTTTATAGTGGATGAGTGGAATTATTATAAATTTTTGAAAAGGGAATTCCACTCACATTTTTTCTATGAAATTTGTATAAAATAATAGAGAAAAATAGATAAAAGGGATTATAGGGCCTAAATATGAACATCAAATAGATTTTGGAAAAGTTTCTAGGTCATTTTTTCCTTTAGTCTAAGGTTTAGTCGCTTGTTAAGCTAATTTTTCTTTTAAATATTGTAACAATTTTAATTTATTTCACAGATATTTTTGGTAAAAAATTAATCTAAACTTATTAGAAATTATAAATTATGATGATTCAAAATATTTAATCCATTTTTCTAAATTCCAATAAAATAAGTGGTAGAAATTAATTTAAATTTAATCCCACATATGGGACGATAAAGTGGGCATTTAGAGTTAAAATGATCAAAAGTTTTCTAGGTTTTTATTTAAAATTTCAAAGTGAAATTTATTAAAATAAAATAAATTGGAATAATTAATGTAAAATTTATCTAACTTAACTTTAAAAAAAAATAAAAATATAATTTAACCTTATAAATAAATTAGCCGAAAAAACAGTTTGAAATTAAAACTCAGTATTGTTCACTATTCATCAAAAAAACTTCACAGAGAAATCCCAAAAATTCACCCTAACCTAATTTTGATGTTTCAATTTCAAAAATTAATTTTATTTTGAAATATAAAATCTATAAAATTTCCAAAAATTATATTTAAAAAGGTTCTCCAATAAAAGACGGTAAAATTGTATTTAAAAAAATATAGGTTTGTTTGTGTAAAATTGGGTTTGTTCTTATTTTATTCCTATAAAAGTAATTGGTTCAATATAAAGAATATTTGATTGAATATAAAAATATATACTTAATTAATATCATTAAATAATTTTAACTAATTTAATTTATTAAGACAACACATATTCAGGAGCATAAAAATATTTTATATTCAATCGGTTTATATTTTAATTTCGAATTAATTAGTAACAAATGAATTCATATTATATTTTTATTGACCCTATATTTTCATAAGTTAATTAATGATATTAATATACAAAAAATTAATGGCTAGGTTATATCTTATTATAATAAATAATTATTTTTCATTAATATATCGTTGTTCGGTAGAACTTGGTCTTGCATGTAATGCTGGACATTGAAGAAACTTGTTGTTGGGTGTGACACACAATAACTCAGTATTGTGTGAATTGAAATATATATCATGGATTTATTTTATTTAAATTATTATATATATTATAAATCCTTAGGATATTATATTTCCTTACGTGCTTGGTGTTGTGTGTCATATAAGCTATCAAATACAATGTTCTTATTTTAGAATTTCAGGGTGTCACATTATCGCACATATTCATTATTTTAAAAATCCTGGAATATTACATTCTCCCCCCACCCCATTTAAAAAATTACATTCTCATAATTTTAACTTGGGATCAAAAACTAGGGGTTTGAATTTTTAAAATTCCTTTGTTTAAATCCCACATTTTAAATCGAGTTAATAAAACTTTTACTTAAAATGAGAGAAAGGAAACTAAAAAGGTCATCTGGAATAACAAATAGTAGTTTTCATAGTATTAGAATATAAGTGGGATGATAAAAAATAAATATGAGAGAAAAACCAAACTACCAAGGACTGATATAGAGTGAAAGAGAACATAGTCATGAGAAAGTAAATAATTACAAACCAGTAAATCTGTGATGGGTTAAAAGGCCATTGATTTCTCGATAACAAAATTAAACAGATAAAATTTTTATTTAAATATATTTTCCTATAGTTAGAAATTCCATTTCAAACTAGACTTAGAACATAATGAAATATAATTATGTGACATATAGAATTTCCTCCATTAATCTATTTTTACCACAATTTCATTTTTCCTCCAAATTATGAGTATTCAAGAATAAGTTTTTCATTACTAAAGCACTAGAATCAACTTATAATGGATCACATTATACACAAAAGGTTATCAATATATTTCTCCTATGTTTATACGTTAACTAAAAACAAAATGGATAGCATAAGGTATGATAACTCTAGAAATGAATAAATATTCCAAAAAATAAAAACTACTTTAATCTCTAAAATTCAATTATAACACTCAAAATTAAAATTAGATAATTAGATAAATAACTATATCTAAAAATCCTTAAAAACCATACTAATATTCAAACCCAAAAATCAGAAGGCATTGATCAGATGGTCTTCAAAGATATATTTAATATTTATCTCTATATAAAATCAATAACTATTAATGTCTCATTCCAAAAATTATATTACCTAATCATATAATCATCAAGATATGCTTATAATTTCCATAAATAATGTGATTTATCATAAATATACTTTAAAATCAAATATGCTTTAAATATATAATCCAACTTTTATTCCTCAATTAAAATCTCATAGTGTTCTCTTTAATTTAATCATATAAGGTTCCCAAAATAGTGTAAATATTCTGAAATAACATTAATATCCAAATAACTAAATCATGTTTAAATTTCATCACTATCTATATGATAAAAAATATATTCCAAAAAAATATAATTAACACCAAAAAAAATATCACTTTTTAACCTCTTGGGATTTCTATACAGCTTATTTTTTAACAAAATAAAATATTCTATCATCAACCAAATATTAACCAAAAGGATTATTTATCCATTTTTCATATTCCTTTAAATGATTACATCCAAAATTATCATTTTTTCTATATCACTTTTCAAATGCATCGATTTCCTTTACTCATGTTTCCAAATTTTGAAAACAAAATATACTATAAATTGTCCCTACATCAGAATGTCATTGGTAAACACATCATTAAACCCATTTATTAAACCCTTAAACATTATCTATTCTAACAACATAATATTTTAAAACAAGAAAAAAATTTCTGATGTCTTATGTGATATGTATCACCGTGCTTAAAAAACCCTTGAAATATATTTCTTTAAATTTATTGTCATTAATAGCTTGCGAAACACGCAACATCAACTCTATGGGAACCATAATATAGTATAATTTAATAAAATATAAATTAAATTTTTGGGTATGAAAAGTAAAAGCTAAATTATTAAAATTATGGTTATCCATTTAATACAAATTAAATAATAATCCTTAAAAAGAAAAAGAAACATTTTTAAAAAAAACTGTATATTTTCTAAAAGATGGTTTAGTTGTGTGCTACGCACATCATTTAACCTTAATTTTTTCTATTTATAAAATTTATTTGATAAAATTAAATTATTTTTTTTTAATTATAATATCAAAATTAGCATAGGGTGAATTTTTTATACTAATATAAAATCTTTCATTTTTTATGAATAGTGAAAACTATAGAATTTTAATTGAAAATTTATTTTTCATTTAAATTATTTATAAAGTTAAATAATATTTTAAATTTGTTTTAAGAAAAATTAGTCTAATTATATTAAAATTTAACTAATCTGCGTCATTGTAATTATTTTCATATTTAATTTAAAAAAAACCTAGTAAACTTTAAAACATTTTCTCCTTGAAAACTCATTTTCTCATCGCATCAACGGGATTAATTTTAAATTATGTTTTTTAAATTCTAAGAATGTAATTTTTAAAAATGCTTTACATATTTATAATTATCATAATTTATATTATCTAATAATTTCAACTTAATTTTCTACCATAATGAATAGAAAAAAATAAAAAATATTTACCGGAGTTCAGTTAAAAATGGGCATACAGGGGGTTTAACTAAGAAAATAAGAGTTAAAATAGAATAAAAACATTTTTAAAATATATTTTATGGATATATTTAGATATTATAATTTATAATTCTCTATAATACTACATTTTTGACCCTTTTTTAGGTGAAAATCATGGGTACACCTTTTTCTTTTCAAAAATTATAAGTGTGCCACTCACCTCGCTTATAAAAGGGAACCCTCAATCCTCTATTCTTCACACCTTAAAACCATTTTTGTTTTGACCAATACCTACCCAAATAACATCCCAAATTCAATACCATTATCTTAGAATACTTTTCTGGTCTTAAATCCATTCTAGGAATTCTTTATTTATAATCCTAAAGAGGGGGTCTGAGAAGAGGTAGAATTATTAACTATGTGTTTTTATATTATTTATTCTTCCACCTCTGTCAAATATTATTCATTTATGATTTTATAAAAACAAATTTATCTCTAATTTAATGATATTTTATTATGTTAACGTAATGAACTATATCCATTTCTTCTCCCCTCAAATGGGAAATGATATCTTCACTCGTCTGTACAGGGACTACCTCCTTACAAACCAATGTGAAACATTTTCTATCAACGCCTCTCACAGTTATGTATGATAATGGATGTAAAGTATATATATGATATTTATAAAACAATTATACCTATTAATTAATTATATAATATTTACCTTTATACTTTCCATTCTTTATGGGTTACAATATTATCGCTCTTGTCTATGCAAGACTACTACCTCGCGAAGCGATGTGATGCATTTTTTTCACTAACGCTTTACATGGAAGGTAATAAGAATAGTGTTAATAAATATATATGATATACATGACATAATTATAATTATAAAGATATATTTATCATTCTAAAAACATAATATATCAATTTATTTCTTATCTTTTCACACACTTAATGATGATATCGTTGTTCGTGTACGTGTGGACTACCGCCTTCAACGAAGTGATGTGACTCTCTTTTCATCAACACACCACATGGATGATATATATAAGTATATTAAAATAAATAATATTTTATTTATGATATTATTATTATTATTTATAGATAAAAATATTTCCTACCACCTTTCCATAATGATCATTGAAAAATGGAAACATTACTCATGCAAACGTTCGACCTAACGTCTCCATCCACTACCACAAAAGTGGGCAAGCCCAGTGCCACCCCTTTATCAGCCCTAACGAAAAAGCGCTGATAAAGGGGGGGCCTTTATTAGCGCTCAAAAAAAAGCACCGATAAAGGGTGCCTTTATCAGCGCTAAAAAAAGCACTGATAAAAGTCCCCCTTTATCAGTGCTTTTTTTTAGCGCTGATAAACGCCCCCCCCCCCCCCCCCCTTTATCAGTGCTTGTTTAGTACTGCTGATAAAGGGGAGGCCTTTATCAGCACTTTTTTTAAAAGCGCTGATAAAGGGTCGACTTCAAAAAAAATTAAAAAATATTAATATATAAATATAGTTATATAGTTATATTGATATAAATATAATATATAATTTTTAAATGCATTTTAGATCAGTATAAATGGACATTTACACTTATTATACTTAATATATAAGATATTTAGGGAAAATAGCTTCTTAAAAAATTTAAAAAATATTTTTAATTAATAATTTGCTAATTATTATGGAGTAATAGTCATTTAATAACAATTTGAAGACTAAAAAAATTAAAAAAATTAAAAAAAGATCCAAAATATGTTGAAAACACAACTCAAACTTCAAACGGCCATAACTTTTGATCCGGGTGTCCGTTTGAGCTCTACAACATATCAAATCGAAGCCTGGGACAAGCTCTACGTTGTTGTGACCGAAGAGAACCCCGGTCAAGCATTTTTCGAGCCAAAAGGGGCACATAAGGCCTCTAAAACTGAGTTTTTTGTCGGGGTACCCAGATTTTATAACATTTTGTGGATTTTCAGCCTCGTTTAAGGGGGTATTATTGGCTTTTTTGGTGGGGACTGAATTTATTCCAAGGTATTACATTCATATTGATATTATTTCTTTGAAATTTCATCCTTTTTTATAATGCACTGCTATTTATAATCAAATATATAACTATATGTTCATATTTTTTATATATTCACACCTAAAAATTAATTTTTTAAAATAAATAATTAAACATATTTACATATAAAATATATTAGCTTTATCTAAATAATAATTAATATCCATTTTATTTAAAATACCAATATATGAATATTTATATAACTAATATATATTAATATAACTATACATATATTAATATAACTATACATATATTAATATAACTGTATGTATATATTAATATAACTATATATATATATTAATATAACTATATATATTAATATAACTATATATATTAATATAAATATATATTACTATATAAATAAATATAACTAAATATATATATATATAAATAAATAGATATATCATGAATAAGAGAAGAAATCAATATAGGGTAGTGGCAAAGGCTTTAGGTGCGTAGGGGGGAGGTCTTGAGATCAAATCCTGGTGGAGGCATGGGTGCGCGCGCAAGGTTGATTTAAAGGGATAACACTGATAAAGGGTGTAGGCGGTACGGGCGGGCGCTGGAGGTGCGGGAAAGTGCTGATAAAGGGGGGATCAAGCGCTGTAAAAATCCACCCCCCCCCCCCGAGATTGGCAGTATTTTTTTATTTTTTTTTTATTTTTTTTAATTTTTTTTAATTTTTTTAAATTTTTTTTAATTTTTTTATTTTTATCAGCGCTAAAAAAAAGCGCTGATAAAAGTGGTCTTTTATTAGTGCTTTTTTTAGCACTGATAAAAGGGGTATTTATCAGTGCTTTTTGGAGTGCTGATAAAGGGGACCTCCCCTTTATCTTTGCAGGCTTTATCAACGCTTTTCTAGCACTGATAAAGGCCATTTTTAGCGCTGATAAAAGCCATATTTTTAGTAGTGATCATTGCAACATACTTAATTTCTTAAAATCAGTTTTAATTATTGGTATTAAAATTATAATTAATATATTAATATTATAATTATTTCATTATTATTATTATAAATATTATTCAAATACATAATATACAAAAGAACCCGAACTTTCATCATAACTCGTAAAAGAGAAAATAAGGTAATTAACACAAAAAACAAGGAAAATAATGAAGGATTATTAACAAACAGGTAATAAGATGCTATAAAAGGATCATATTTGATATTATAAATATTAATATGGTTCTATATAAGTTAATAACATGTTTAAAACCACTTTACATGAGGTTAAATCTTTTTCAACCTAAAGGAAGCGTGAGGAAATGGATTTTGTCTCAATTTTCATTCATTGAAGAATATTGTAATGTTATGAACCTAATTTCATTTATATAGAATACATAATTCCAATTTTGAATGTAATATCATGAATAATTCATAATTATTGGTATTTTAAGTTTAAATTTAAATTATTTCTTCAAAGTTAATTTTACTTAAAATTTAAAAAATGCTAAATAATTTCAAAACTCAATTTCTTTTTATTGGTTTATACTACTTATTCATTGTCTTTGATATTCGAAAATTATGTGTGTAAAGAATTTTTGAAAAATTATTTTTTATTTCAAATTTTCTTATGTGATTTTATATTTAATACACATAATTTTTTATTTTATTAATCCTCACTTCAACGTTATGATCTTTTTAAGGGTTTATTTCACAATCTCATTCTAATCGAGATTGTTTATTCTTGAATTTCAATTGAAGGAAATTATTTGATAATTATATACTAAAACCATTTAATTCTATTATAATATATTTATTCAAGATATTTTCAATTAAAAGTACCATTTTTCAACTCTTTGGTACTTAAAATAATTGACAAAAAAATTTAAGAAAATACGAATTTGTTTCTCTCTTCAGTTGGAAATCCATTTTCTTTCAAAACCATTTTTTCTAAAAATGTTTTCAAAAATGTTTTAAACCCTTTACCAATAATTTATTAAATAAATTTTTACTTATTTTTAAATTCTAAAAAAAAATTGAAAGTGATCTTTATATCGTTTTAAAAATAATGCCAATTTGGATTTTATCAAAAAACTAAAAGGAATCTTTATTTTAACATGTACAATAAGAACAAAATTTTCAGCCACTTGACCACTAAAATGATTTAAAACTTACTTTATAGTATTCAATGGTTATTTAAAAAGAAAATTATTTTAAAAATGTTTTATGAAATTTCAATTTTAAATGATAATTTTTAAAAGGAAAAGGATATTTTCCTCATGAATTTTTTTAAATATATTTTATTGAATTTTATTCATTAACAACAGAATCCGTTTATTTTAAATATAATCCACTAGTGATGTTTTTTATTATAAATATACTTATTCTTCCTCTAAATGGATTGTGATCATTTTGACCATGGAAAGTATTGAAATTCACTTTTTTGAATCATTTTTTTAGTCATTAACTTTCCATTGAAATATTCTCTCTCCTATGATCTGTGAACATTTAATTTCCCATAAATATACATATTATTTATCATGGATATATTTATTTCTTAAAATTTATATCATTTTTTCATATGGTGTTGTACATTGAAATTTATTTATCATCAATGGAAATATTGATAAATTTATATCCCTTACTCAATTAGAATATTTGATGATAAAGTGCATTTTTTATAAATTAAATAGATTATTTGATATATAAGGAATGATTTATACAAGAATTAAAGGGTGGACCTAGAATTATATATCCCTTTGATTCACTTGTAGTCTCATGAGATGAATTACTAATCTATCATTAAATGGGTTTCAACCTATAGTTTTAAACCATATTATCAAAGAAATTGATGGTAGTCGTATCATGACGCCTGAGATCATGACATCAAATAATTAATCATTTCCTTCATAAAAAATTTACTTATTATTATCCATGATATTTTCATAATGATATTATCTTTGTATGTATTTAATTCTCAATTTATTGATTAAATGGAATGTGTTTTTAGTTATTTACCTTTCCCTATTAATTATGGTTTATCTAATTATGATAGCCATTTTATTGATTAAATAGAATGTGTGTTCAGTTACTTACCTTTCCATATTGATTATTCTGTTTTGATTAATGATAAATTCTTTTTGTAATCAACCCTTACTGATCATTTGATCTCAACCTTATTTTTTTTTCCTTTCCCTAAGATTCCATGATGTGTTTTGTGATTAAAATGCCAGAATATGCCAAAGGAATTAATGTTACTATCAAAAAAATATTTGTAGTTTTTGTTTTCAAATGTAATTTATGATACAATTATGTATCTATTTTAACAAAACTACTAAACTATTCTATCCTTTTATATGAGACTCGTTGTATCATATATCAATGTAATAAAGTCGACATCAGCTCTAAGCTACTAAGGTTAGGGCCATTATAGTTCGTATCATAGGAAGTTTAATAGAAACCTTGGAAACTATATTTATTATAATATAGATTAGGGAACTTAACCCTATGATAAAATTTTGGGGTAATTATATAATAACATACTAAATTTTTGGTAAGGAATAGAATATTCATTTTTTCCTAGAAATACATATCTGTCTGGATACTAAAAGTGGAAATGGTTCTATAATAGTTTTATCTGGGGATAATAACTCCAAATAAGTGCATTGGGCTTGAGTTTATGGTCACTCGGTTCACAAAAATAGGTCTTACTATGCACCTGGTTTGACACTCCTTGGGAGATATTCTTACGATAATTCACATTTTCTTTACAACCCATTGGGAAAATTTTGATTAGATGATAACAATGAATGTCCTAGGTTAAACCTAAGGTGTCATATATTGAAAATAATGTGTCACTATTTAGACATCTTATAGATGATTATCTGGTTTTCCCATGATGATTATTGTTTCTCCTAGTATAATTTTTAGTTAAAGTCAATTTTTGGAACCTAAAGGAATCATGTTAACATTGAACATGAAGGAATATATGGTGAATATGAGTAACCAAATGGGATGATTATGGGAGTGAATGATATTGTGATTAGGCCTAATCAGTTGTCCAGAAATATGATTAACAACATATACTTTAACCAACTCTTGGACTCACCAAGGAAGAGAATGATGGAGTTCGCTAAGAGTTTGAGTGGTGGAGACCATATAAGAAAGAAGTATCAATTTACTTAATGTTATAAATATGCATGGTAAAACTTAGAAATTGTCACAATGTAATAGGAAAATGAATTTTGTGTGGAAAAGAAGGGAATACAGAAAATAATTGTCAAGGAAAAATGAAGAGTGTGATGGAGGGAAATATATCTCATCTTAGAAACCCATTTATAGTTCTTTGTCTTAAATGTGAAGAACTTGGGAATTTTTTGAGTCAATTCCCTATTCTAAAGGTTAAACCCTGGACCAATGAAGGACTTATGTTGAAATAAAATGGATGATGTACTTATGTTTTGGTATTTAATAATTAAATATTAAAAGTATTTTACTAATGGTATTTTGGATATAATAATCATGAAACATAGAAGGATTGTGTAAAATTTTAGAATCATATATGTCTTCATTAACTTGGGAGTTATGGATACCATAATGGGTTTATGAATTTAAGTTTTATCAAAACTTCAATGTCTTAAACACCCCCTCTTAGTTTTTATGTGATGGGACTCTACTAAGTTTAATGATATTTTGGGAGACATTAATGACTATACAATCCATTGGTTTAGCATATGTTTTGGTGAAAATTTTATATAAGGAATAATTCCCTTAAATTTTGTGGGAATAATTTTAAATATATTGATTACATTTAGAGTTTATCTTACCTTGATGTTGAAGTAATTTTGGTTCATAACAATTTGGGAATGTTATAATAATTAAATGAATATATTTTTAGAAAAAGGATAACCCATATTATCTGGAAACGCAGAAGATCTTGCCTGAATGACCAAAAGGACTTCATTTTTTTATACATTTTTTAACAATATCTCTTTTAAGGTATGAAGGGTAACCATTAAATTTCCTGTAGGATTTGTGAAATTATAGGACCCAAAGGAATTAAAGGAATTTATTACAAACTATGAATACTTAAAACTACCCCTCCCATGTGTCTGCATTGTGATCATCTCTCCAACTTTTCATGGTTATTCAGATAACTATCCTATACATAGTTATACAGGCCTAGTATTGATGGAAAATTCCACACCCTATCGCCCTTCCAAATTATTTAAATCTACTCTGGTGAATGTTCCTTGCTCTATATCCCCTTTTAGAGATTGTTCCAGGTAGAATCGGTCAGGTTTACATATGCACATCAAGTGGCCTGAAGGCCTTGAGGTGACCTAAAGGCCTTAAGGTGGCATGAAATCCTTATTTTCCTGAAGGATTGGGTGGCCTAAAGTCCTTAAGGACTCCAAGAAAAAACCAGTGGCCTAAAAGTGAATAGTCCTAGCTACTATAGTACCAAACAGTGCTGAAAAGTACATGCTATAGTACTTGATACGGTATTTGCTACAGTAACCTAGAATTATGCCTCTTCTTGGATTCGAACCTGGGTCTCATGAAAGGCAGAAGAGTTTGAACCCATAACTAAACGGAGAGTAGGGTTTAATGACTATCATTGTATTGTGTGATGTCTTAGTTAATATTTAATTGTCTTTAGTTAAATTATTTGATAGGTAAGTATTAATATTGAACCAGTGGTGTTACATTTGGGGTTTATAGATTAATGTGTTATATTGGATAACTTTTTCTAACCATATATATTATAGAAAATAGTTAGATATAGATTGAAATACTTATAACTATTTTATTGATCTTACGATCCATTAAGAGATAATTTTAAAAAATTCAGTTTTGGATATTCATTTCCTAGAATACAGAATGAGTTGGAAATTGATCGAAGCACAACCAAAGGATGAAATTATTCTTATGAAATTAAAATGTATCAAGTAAGTATATTTAATTTTATTCTTAGAAAGTAAAATAATTCCTAAAATTTAGGGAAATAATATTGAAATAAAATATTTATCCTATTACATTCATATTTGATTAATTAAATTTTTTTTAAATCATCATATATTTATGGTTTTTAGTTCCTTAAATTTCCTTTGGTAATTCACCTTCTTATGATCTATGGCCTCTATCATACTTTATAATTATTTGCAATTTTCTTTTTCCATATCTTCAATTACCACAAATGTTATCATACTTAGAAACCTAGTTATGTGTAATTTTATATGACCTTTATACTTCCCATTCTCTCTTATTAAGATCATATTTTATTAACCCATTTTAAAATGTGGGTTTTCAACAAAAGAATTTTCAAATTTCAAACCCTTGATTACCAAGATCAAGTTTAAATTGTGAGGAAGAAATTTATTTAAGTTGGTTAGAATTTAGAACCCTTATATTTTAAAATAAGAACATCTTTTCGAAAGCTTATTCGAAACAACCCATGAAATATATTTCCTTAAATTTAATCTCTTTGATAGCTTTCAAAACACGCAACCCCAAGTCTAAATGAACGGTAATGTAATATATAGTTATAACCTAGTTTTTAAATTAGATATTATGAATCATACTAAATAAATTATTATAAATATGGTTATCAATTTATTATAAATAAAATAATCATTATTTAAAATAAAAAGAAATGTTTTTTGAAAAACTATATTTTTTTTAAAAGATGGATTAGTTTCATATTGTGTGCATAATTTAAAATTATTTTTCACTATTTTTAAAAAAATAGATTAATTTTTTAATTAATAAAATAAAAATTATATTTGGGTGAGTTTTTGGTACTTATCCCAAACGTTTCATTTTTTGATAAAAAGTTAAAATTTTGAATTTTAATTGAAACCCTACTTTCTCGTTGCATTTGTGGGATTAATTTTAAAAAATATTTTTCTATTTATGTGAATTGAATTTGAAAAATTGGATTCCAAATTTATAATCATAATAATTTATATTATCTAATAATTTCATCTGAATTTTTTATCATAATGAATAGTAAAAATAGTGAAAAAAATTAAAGTGATTAAGGTAAAAATGGATTTCTCGGGCCTTAAACTATTAATATAAGGGTTAAAATGAACTAAAAACTTTTCTAAAATCTATTTTATTGATATATTTCTACCATATAATGTATAATTATTTATAATAATCCATTTTGGACTCTTTTTTCATGTTAAAAATGTGGTCACAGCAATTTGTTTTCAAAAATTATAACGGTGCCACTCACCTCACTTATAAAAGGTCACCCCATCTCATCTCTTATTCACACCTTCAAACCCTTTTGGTTCATACAATACCAACCCAAATCACTTCCTTAAATTCATTATATCATCCTAGAATCCTTTTTTGTCATAAATATATTCAATTAATACTATAGGTATAATACTAAAGATGTGGTATGAGAAGAGGTAAAATTCCAAACTATGTGTTTTACTTTTATTTCTTATTCCACCTCCTTTAAATCATATTTATTTGTTGCTATATAAAAACACCAGTATATTCCATATACTTATATTTTATCATGTTAAGTTCGTGACCTATATCTATCTCCTCTTCCCTCAAATGAGAAATCATAACATCACTCGTGTGTATGGCGGACTACCGCCTCACGAACTGTTGTGACACGTTTTCCATCAAAAACTCTCACAGTTGGTAATTATGATGTATATAAAGTATATATATAATATTTTTAACATAAATATAAACTTTAATTCAATTTATCATATATAAATTTTTAATTTTCATTCTATAGGGGATGTGATAACGTCGCTCATGTGTACGGCGAAGTACCACCTCAAAAAGTGATGTAATTTTTTTTCACTAACAATTTACATAGAAGGTAATAAGGGAACTTTTAATAAATATATGGGATATATATTAAATATTTATAATATTAATTTCATATTTATCATTTTTAAAATATATAATATCATTTTATTTCTTACCTTTTCACTCACTTAAAGATGATAACATCGTTTGTGTACGTGTGGACTACCACCTTCAATGAGGTGGTGTGACTCTCATTTCATCACCACACCACATAGATGATGAATATAAGTATATTTAAATAAATAATATGGTTTTTATGATATTATGATAATTATTTAAAGATAAATTATTACTTACCACTTTTCCATAATGATCGTTCAAAAATGGAAATGTTACTCATGTGTACGTATGACCTACCGTATCCATGATCATAACGTACTTCATTTCACAAAATCATCATTAATGATTAGTTTTAAAAGTAAAATTTATATTTAAATATGAAAATATTTCATGATTCTCATTCTGGATATTATGTAACTATATAATATGCACAAGAACTGAAACTTTAAGGATAAAGCATGAATGAGAAAACATGGAAATTAACACCGGAAATAATGAAAATAATGAAAGATTATTAATGAACGGGTTATTATATTTTATAAAAGAATCATATATGATATTATAAATATTAATATGGTTCTTCAATAAGTTAATAAAATGTTTAAAACCACTATATATGAGGTTAAATCATGATCAACTAAGAGGAAGCATGAGGTAAGGTATTTCGTCTCAATTTCCCTTCGTTGAGGCATATTGTAATGTCATGAAGCTAATTAAATTTATATAGTGTATAAACTGAAAATTTTTCATGTAATATCATGAATCATTCATAATTCATGTTATTTTATGTTTTAGTTATATTTATTTCATTTAAGGGGATTTTACTTAAAAGTTACCAAGGGGTAAAGAATTTCGTAACTCGGTTTCTTTTCATTGGGTTATATTACTTCTTCGTTGTCTTTGAAAATAAAATATTATGTGTGTAAATAATTTTGACTATATTATGTTGTATTTCCACTTCTTTTATATGGATTTACATTTTATAAGCCTAATTTATTCATTGATTAATCCTTACTTCAACGTTATAATCTCTGTAAGGGTTTATTTCATAATCTCTTTTTAATCAAGATTGTTTATTATTGAATTTCCATTGACGGAAATTATTTGATCATTATCTAATAAACTAGTTTAATTTTTTTATCCAATGTTTATTCATGATATTTTCAAGTATATTTCCATTTTTCTACTCTTTGGTACTTAAAATAAATGAAAAAACGTTTTTAAGAAAATATGACTTCATTTCAATCTTCAGTCGGTACTCTTTTTCCCTCCAAATCCATGTTTTCTAAAAATGTTTTCAGAAATATTTTTAACCATTCCTCAATAACATATTAAAGAAATTTTTACCCATTTTTACGTTTTAGAAAAAACAATTTAAAGGAATCTTCATGTTTTTTACAAAAAACAATACCCATTTGGTTTTTACTGAAAAATTCAAAGGAATATTTGTTTTAACATGTATGACATGAATGGAATTTCCAATCATCATGACCAATCAAATGTTTTAAAACTTACTACATAATATTCAAATTTTATTTTCAAAGAAAATTTTTTTCAAATTTTTTTGTAAGTTTTTAGTTTCCAAATATGATTTTTAAAATGAAAATGTTATTTTCCCCAAAAAAGTAATTAAAGATATTTTTTGGTATTTATATTAATCAATGAAGAAACCCATGATTTTATATATAATCGAATGGGAATATTTTTTATTAATAACATCCTTATTCTTCCTCTATATGGTTTATGATCATTTTGACCAAGGAAAGTATTAACACACTTTCTTGATTCATTTTTTTAGTCATTAACTTTCCCTTGAAATATTCACTTTCCTATGAATATTGGAAGTTAAATTCCCCTTAAATATCCATATTATTTATCATGTGTATATATATTACTTAAATAATATATCATTTTTACATATAGTGTTCTACATTTAAATTTATTTGTTTATCTAGAGAAATATAGACAAATCTATATTCTTTTCTCGATACATATATTTCATGAAAAGTCACATTGTTCGTGAATTAAATTGATTATTTGATATGTGTGGAATGATTTGAAAATTTATTGACAGGTGGGGCCTGAAATTATATATCCCCTCAATGAATCAGTAGTCTCATGAGGTGAATTGATAATCTAGAATTAAACAGGTCTCTACCTGTAGTTTTAAACAATCTTATGAAAGGACTTGATGGTAGATGTATCATGATATCTGAGATCATAAATTATAATAATTAAGAATTTCCTTCATCAAGAATTCTATTATTATGATCAATAATATTTTCACAATGGTATTTTCTCTTTATAAATATCATTCTCAATTTATTGAATGTATTTCCATTTATTTACCTTACCATATTGATTATTCCTTAAATAATTATGATATCCAAGTTTTTGATTAAATGTAATATGTGATTTGTTATTTACCTTTCTACATTTATTATTCTTTATTGATTCATGATAGATTCTATTGTACTTAACACTTACTAAACATTTTATCTCACCCTTATTTGTTTCCTTTCCTCAGGATCTCATGATGTGTACTATGATTAATATATAAGTATATACAAGAGGGAATAATATTAATCTCAAAAAAAATTGTAATTTCTGTTTTCGAATGTAATGAAAGACTCAATTATGCATATATTTTACCAATACTACTAAACTATTAATTCCTTTAGGGTTCAATTACTTTTATCTTATACTAATGTAATAAATCAGACATCGGCTTCAAGCTACTAGGGCCAGGGTCATTTCATTTTTTATCTTATTTAATGATATGAAATATGTCCTTATGATTCACCAAATCACTCAATATTTTTTCATACTTAGATCATAATAAAATAATTCATACCTTAAATTCAGACATCATAGTCTTCCTTTATGCTACTAATATCCCAGTTATCATCTAGCATGTAGTCCATATCTCTAGAAAATAAATAGTCAAGTCCTTAGTGGTATTCCTCTTATCGAATGAGGTGGATGAGTCAATAAATTTAAATCAAATAAGAGAGATACCATGATCCAAAGTAATTTTCGAGAAATGAAAATTTATTAGATAGATCAAATAGTTTCTTGCATGTGATTTGTGTTGGAACCAAGGATTTAATTTTCTAGAAATAGATTAGGTTTTCTGTTTGTTTTCAATCCTCACATGGATTATCTGGGAGTTTGCAAAGAAATGTATATTACAATTCAATATGACAATAGTATTGAACGTGGTGTTGTTTCCCAGTGTCTTCCAAATTTTTGGGGTCTAAAATTTGGAAGATGGATTTGCTTTATGAAAAGTGTATTTTCTTTAAGGACTTATAAAGATATGGAAAACACAAGAGTTTCATAAAGATGGGATTTGAGAATTTTGTTTCACAAAGGATCCAATAAAGATGATGGAGATCTATGTGATAGCAATCAGAATCATGAACAATGAAGAATTGGAGCATCACGAATGGTGATAGTGATCTCCGTGGGGATGAGAATTGGTGATTTATGGCAGCGTGAAGATTTTTATGGAAATCACTATGATTATGATGAGCACCATGAATGGGGAATTTCCAAATAAATTTTCAACTGAATGAGCTACGTGAAGATGTTTTTGAAAAATATGTAAAATTCGTGAAGAGGTAGTGTAGAATAGAGAATGGTTGAGCCTATAAATATGAGGCTACACCCTTCACATAGAATGAGTTTTTTAGAGGAAAATATGAAAACGCTCTAATTTCGTGAAGCTAAGGGAGATTTATGAATCTGTATTTCTATGTGATCTTGAGAATCACAAAAATACTATAAATATTGACTGGTGATAATGATTTTGAAAAGGGTGATTTGTGGTGATAGTGTATTCTGAATTGAATTTCTGAGATTCACAAAGGAGTTTGTTCTAAAAAGGCAGGGCTGCTTTATAAGGGTAATTTTTTCCATGAAGGTAGGGAGCTTTGAGAAGGTTGTGAGATTTGTGAAGGAGCTTCGCGAAAGGAAGTGTTGAACATCGGGTTCAAGAGGGAAGGACATTCAGAGTGCATCAACTCAGGTCTATAATGAAAGAAGATTCTCGTGCTAAGTCTGGGACAAAGACATTAATTCCGAACCATTAAAGAGAACTTTAATTCAATAAACTAAGTTAGACTATTCTCAAATCATTGATCTAGGGGGAGTCTATGGAAGTGTTCAGAGGAATGTAGTGTGTTATCCCCAAAACCTTTTAAAGTTAGTGTGCCTGTAATAGAGTGACTATGTCAAAATTTCCATATTCCATATATCGTGATGATTAGTGGATTTACGTAAAACCAACACACTATTGGCATATAATCCTTAGACTAGTCCTTAGTGGTAAACTAAGTAAAATTTTTGTGTTGTGTTTCTTCTTATGAATGTTTTAATTACTTTTCATTGCCATCAGAAAGGTTTAATAGTTTCCTACCAATATGGGAACAATATTCATTTATTTAAAAGAAAAATTTGACACCTTGATTCACTGCTCCCCTCTTAGGTTGCTTCCGGGTCCTTCAATTTGGATTCTCAAAAAGTTTTCAAGATCATATGAACAAGATTTTTCCATGATAGTGATGATTTAATCATCTAGAAGGTATAATAAGGTTTTTTGAGATATTTTTCCTTCCATCTTGATAAACGATCAATAATCTATAGAGAATAACATTATTAAAACATAAAATGCGTGTTAAAATGAAAATGGTCCTTGTAAAGAAAATTCCCATTGAAATTCTATAATAATTTAACCTTTAAAAAAATCCTTAGTAACTTCAACATTAAAGAATTTTTTAACCTCAAAGGTTTTCTAGTTACGTATCCAAAAGTAATATCATTCTTCTAAATCCTTCAAGTTAACACTAAGGGTTACATATAGTTAAACCCAATAAACATCTCCTAAAATATCATTAATTACACTAAAATATCATCCCTTAAAACCTCCAAAATGGGGTATCTATTCCTTTGAATATATAGTCAATCTTAAACATATAAACCCATGATAGTATACATAACTCTTAAGATAGCCTCTCATGAAAACATATTAATCTCAAAAGTTGGATAAACCCTTCTACGATACAAACTATAAGGACACATCCTTAAACATTACCTAATATAGTTTATTTAGACTATATTTCATTTTATTTAATTCCCAAAAATCTTTTAAGTTTAGAGTTTTAGATAATTAGGTCATCAATCATACATAACAAAACCATATTTTACAAAGTGGACACTTCTAATCAGTGTTTATTTTTTCACAATATAAAACTTAAAGAAAAAGAATTATGTAAATTATTTAAAAATATCAAATTTAATTCTAACATTCACTTACCTATCCTTAAGGCATGTGAAAATAATTTTAAAATTTTGTATGAACACAAAAAGATTGGTAAAGGACATGAAAAATCCATTAATTTAGTGAAAACATAGAAACCCATGAAAAAACCTTTTCTTAAAAACGTACTTGTTTATCCAAAAATATAATCACTATTCCATTTTAAAAAAATCATTTTTTTCCATTTTTAAACCAACAATTTCCATGAAAAATCATTAGCATTCATAAAAAATTAATTTATGTGCCTTGGGACATCATCATCATAAAACCCTTAAAAACCCTTACAATTGGAATAATCATATGGACAATTTCAAATATATTTATCTAGAGAAAATAATAATTATCCCCATTCATTGGATCACTATATGGGTGTACCCATTGTGTAATCTATAACAGGATCACCTGGTGCTATCTTGGCGCACCCATAGTATAAGCTATATCGGGATAACCCATGATCAATAATAGGGCACAACCCTTTATAAAAAAATTTTGAGGGATATATAATGAATAAAACCCTTGAAAAACTCTTTTAAAACAATGTGAAAATCATTTTGAATATTATAATAACCTTTATTATTAAAATCCCATTTTTAATACCAAAATTCCTAGAAAACGGTAAATATGGTTTTTCGTTGAAGAAAACATGAAATCTTGTAAAGGAGGAAGAAGTTAAAATAATGTTTAGGGTGGAAATAAAATTCATTATCACCATATATGTAAAAATAGAATATTTATTTTTGTATTTTTATCAATAAAGTAAACCTTATGTAAAAAAATTATTTTTCAAAACATCTGAAAGAAAGTCACAAAAAATCATTTATTAAAATCTAAAAATATGCACATAATAAAAAAACCATTTTTTTGAAAATAAATTTGTGAAATTATAAATGAAATAAAAAAATATTAAGGTATCATGATGGTGGGAAATTTTCTTCATGTTTTATATGTGAAAAAATACATTTCTTTTCAATTTTGTAAAAATATTTGAAAATGGAACTTTAAAAGAGAATTTTTAAAAGAATGTATCTTTCCTTGAGTTTGACTCTTCATGAACATTCTTTATATTGGTGAATAATACATTTAGTTTAATTATTTAATTTATTATGAAAATTTTTCAATATTATTATTCATTTTTTACCTCTTACCATGCTATATTTTATTATTCAATTAATTAAATTCACATTGGATGTTTTGACAATATTTGTTTCATAAGTCTAATATGAATTAGGTATGCCAAATATGGTCAAAGAGGTCAGTATTCTATCATCTCTAGAATAATAATCATGAAATAATTATCATTTTTATACAACAATTATACTTTTAAATTCAACTATTAAATATCATTATGAAAGATTAACTACGTTATAATCATGAAGACGGTAGGTCGTTCATACACATGAGTAACATTTTCATTTTTCAAGGATCATCATGGAAAGAGGGTAAGTATTATTTTATATTTATATAATTATAATAATAACTTAAATATAATATTAATTTTAAAGTATAATTATATATATAATCAATGTGATGTGGTGATAAAAAATGAATCACATTACTTTATAGTGGTGGTAGTCCACAGGTACACACGAACGACGTTGTCATTTTTTAGTGAATGAAAAGTTAAGAAGGTAAATGATATATTATAACTTTATAATGATAAATATCTAATGAATATTATATATAAATATTAATTTTATCATTAAAACCATCCTTGATATACGATGGTGGAAAAAGAATTACAACAGTTCGTGAGGCGGTAGTCCACCGTGCACGTAGGTGATGAATTCCTCCCCAATTTGATGAAGATTGGAGAAGGATATAGGTTTTTAAATTAACATAACAACTTATTAATATATATAAAATATTGTTTTATAATTATATCATGGTTTAATAATATTTTGATGAGGTGGAAGAAGAAACAAAACTAAAACAAGCAGTTAAAAACTATACCTCTTCTTTGGAAAGTCTCCTTTGATTAACACCTTATGCTCTACAAGGTTGGTATTATACCGAAAAAATACCTATATAATTAGGGTATGTACTTGTGGAAGATATTTGGGTGAGAATTTTCTTAACCAAATGGGTTTTGAAGTGTGAATAAATGAGAATAATTGGTTCCTTTTTATAAGAGAGGGGAAGGGAACTCTTGGAAATTCTCAAAATGTTAAATTAGTATAAATTAATTTTCAATTAAAAATATCTCAAAAAATATTTATTTTCAATAAAATAGGTGGATTCAATTAAATACTCAAATAAAATTAAAATTCTATAATTTTAAATCAAATTTTTACCCATTTTTTTTGTTTTAAACCTTCATTGACGCCTTTCGCACTTACTGTGACAAAAAATATTTTTACTCTTTAGGGTCAGGATAAATACAATAAATGGAAAAACAACCCATAAATGGGCCATGTTTTATATAATAAACCATATCCTATTCATTTTCCAAATAAAATATTTTTTGTAATTTTATATCATTTAATAAAATATTATTTATTAAAAAATATTATTAATGTTAACATTTAAAACTATTCATTATATTGATTTCAATAACATCAAGACAATAAGTAAAATTAGAAAAAAATATTTTATTACATCCATAAAATTTATTTTTCATCTATAAAATTCTTGGATCATATTAATTATCTAAATTTATATTTATTTTATTATTTTTTATATCATTTATTTTATTTTTCTATTAAATGAAAAATTACTACGTCAACGTTGTATAAATTTTTAGGGTAATTATTTCTTCACTAAAATTTAAAGATAAATTACTATGATGAAGATAAATAATTTATGTTTAGAAATTATATTTATAACCAAACATATCCTTAGGTTAACTATATGCTAAAGTTATTATAGTTATTAAAAACAAGAGTATGGTATTTTTTACTTTCTTTAAATAAAATATTATAAATGTTATATTCCAAAAATATAGAACAAAATTATATATAGACAAATATTTTATGCCCATGGGGTGTTATCCGAGTGGTACCCATTGGTTTTACCCTTCGCACTTTGTGGGAACTGGCCAGGGCTCGAGTCTCACCAGACTTAGACACTGTGCATATTATGCACAGGGTAAATCAAATCCATTTGCCTAGCATGGGAACGTGCGGCGCGCTCTGGGCATAGCGGGGCCCCCCAGTGGGAGGCGAGCATTACCCTTACATATGTTTTTCCACTTCGGTGGTGGTGTGGTGGTGAAAGAGAGTGGAACATCCATGCCATTCTTTAGGAGGTTCAGGGTTTGAATTCTGGGAGTCCGCTTTCGGGGCGAGCTCCTCCCTCGGGATCCACCCACCTTGTTGGGTCTCTCGGACTCATTTGGGCAGGCAAAATGAGGCGCAGCCCAATCGATGATGGATCACTTGACGGACCATATCTATCAGGTTGTCACCCTCTGGGACGCTCTTCCCTCTCGGCTGGCCACCGCTCCTTCCCCGACTGGGGCGCTACCTCAGGGGAGTGACCTCTTTATGGAGGAGGGGGGGTTTCCATGTGTGGAGGGTTCAAAAAGGCCAAATAGGGGAATTACCTTTTAAAAGGAAACAAATATGTGATGATTATGGACTAAATACACTCATAAAATAAAAAAAATCATGTGTTATGGTCATTTTATAGTCCTTGTCATTTTATTTTGAACCTTAATTAACTAATTTACCCTTTTATCATAGTCAAAAAAAATAGGGTTACTATTCATATTGACCAAAATAAAAGTGACATATTTAATAAATTCAAACCCACTAATTCAAAATATTTAATCTATTTTTCAAAATTCAAAGCATAGAATTGGTAGAATTTAATTTAAAATCAAACAGGCAAAACATGACAAAAAATGTTTTTTCCTGAAAATAATCCCTTCTTTAAATATAAAATGTTTTTATACTAAATTAATGTATAAAATTCACTTTATAAACCACAATTGGATTATTTTAAATCAAAAATTACTAATTAAATATTAAAACTAATTCAAAATAGAATTTAATTTTTTTTAAATACATTAAATGGTAATATAGTTTTCAATAAAAATTAGTATTTTTCACTATTCAATAAAAAATAAAACATTTGAGAAAAATAAAAAAAACATCATATGATAATTTTTTTATTAAAATTTCATTAATGATATTTATTTTATCAAATACATATTCTAAAATTAAAAAAATTATAATATTCACTCATAAAAAGCAATAAAAAATCATTTTTGAAGAAAACATATTTTTGATGAATAAAATGACTTTACTAAAAATTGGGTTCTTATTTCTTAAGAATTAATAAATATATTTGTATTGATTAGAAACTTTATATATATTCCAAAAATTATTTAATTCTATTAATACCCACTAATTTAATGGGTGGTTTATAACGATCATATTTAAATAATAATATTTTGTGCTTTATTTAAGTTTGGTGTTGTGTATCTTGTACACTATCACAAGTATTCTTTCTTTTTAAAATCTCAGTCTATTTCAAAAATGTCTATATTTTATATTAATTTATACTCATTATGATCCTAGATCAAAATTATTTTCATGAAAAATAGTTTTTTATCCCCTTAAAACACTAGAATTCTCATTTCTCCTTTTACCAGGAACTCATATAGCTCTACTTTTTCAAGTAATTTTGGATAGTTTTAAAAATAATTCTACAAAAAAATTTGTTATTTTATATTTTCACTCCATGCAACATGTATAACTAATAAAAAACATTAATAAATATAATCTTATATTATATATATTCTTATAACTTAATCTTATGAAATAATATTCATGATTTTCTCATTTTAAGGTGAGATTATATATCATGTGACATGGATAGAAATTTGTTCTTGAATTTATTTATTTTTCTTTTTATGGTATATTGTGACTAATTTAACCTACCCCATAGATATACCTATGTCAATCCCATTCTCCTAGAACTAAGTTTCTAATTTAAGTCATTCTTATAGAAATTCATCCTTCAGTATTACTAAAGTGTTAATACTAACTATTTGTTTCCATGTGTTATCAATGTATCTGTACTGTAAATAATATCACTCCTATCAAACATTTGTAGAGACATGAAACTCATTTATTCCAAATCAATATTTTAGGATCACTATGTTTTCTTTTATCCATAAATTTATATGTTCAATTTTCATATCTTATTGGCATGAATTGGTGTTACCAACCTTTTTGGTTATGTCATGTAGACATGTTTTGTGGGGTCTCTATTAAAGAAAATAGGACTTGACATAAAACACCATTAAATAATCATCATACTAGGGTGTGGGTCCTCTATCCTTTGGGATAGTACTCCCATTTTTCATTGGGGAACAGGTACACCATACTTGTTATTCTAAAAAGAGGTGGTACTCCCCTATCATACTAGAGTGTGGGTCATTTATCCATGGGGAGTATACACTCATGTCGCACTAGGAAATGGGTCAGCCATTATCTTTATAAAGGTAGATTAAGTTCTCCCCTATCATACTAGGGTGTGGATCCTCTCTCCATTGGGATAGTAATTATCTTTATACAGATAGATATGGTACTCCCCCATACTACATAGGGGGAGGGTCCTCTATCTACTGGAGTGGCACTCACCCAAATTTTTGAGATCAAGCGGCACATGGGTCTTCCATGGGAGTTGTGGCTACCTGAACTATGGAGAGAAGTTGTGGGGTATAGGCCCCTCCACTCTTTTTTGGTGAGGTTATAGGGGATACATTGTTTGGATTTATGGATCCTTAAGCTATGGTGTGTGCAGTGGTAAGGTGTGATCCCATATGCATGGGTCTTATATCTATGGGTATGGTATTCCCCTATCTCACCACGACTTCAGTCCCACATACTCATTATTATAGATAGAGACACTGATACCCTACACAATCCTGGTTCTGTTATCTACTAAGTGGAATCATCTTGTCATACTAGGGCATAGGTCCTCTATCATTCAGAGATTATGCTCCCTCAAGCTATGGAGTAATGGTGAGGTGTGGGCCCTCTTCAATAATTCTTTGGATAGACATGTGAGATGTTGGGGATTGATGATGGATATTTGGAGATTTAGGATTACTCATCAACCTGGTTTGGGCTATGAGATGCAGATCCAATTTCTCACTCTTCTAAGGTTTCTTTTTTAGAATATATTGATGTTGTTGGGATTCGATTCCCTCTTTCTTTGGGTTGATATGACTACTTCTATAATGTCTTCTATTCCTCCCTATTTTTTTTTTGGGGTGTACTATTAGGTATGTATATACTCACTCATTCATGGGAGTTTCCCACACATGTCATGTCTTTTGCATATAATAGAAATATCAGAGATGGTTTAAAAGGATCAAAGGGATACTCCTATGCATAAAGAACATATGGTGTCCTAACTTGGATATTAGGAGTTAGGATCTATCATCTATTTTCTATTATAATTGTTTTCAGGATGGGACATATTTTTGGGGGGTGATTATTTTTCCATTTACATTATAGATTACACTTTCACACTCTTTTATATTCCCTAGAGGTTATTACATGAATTTTTTACTCTAGATGTTACTATTTTCTATTACTCCTCCTCACTTCTTCATGGAGATAGTTGGGTGCATGTGTACAAGTACTTTTAGCAAAGGACTCCCATTTTAGTTATGTCTTATTAGTATTTTTCACAAGCCCCTAGCCTATGTAGGTGGTCTTGGGGTTGTGGAAGCCTATTCTTCCGATGTTCAAGTGGGACCCATTGGGTCCGATCATTACAAAGTGATATCAAAGGTAATTTGATCTTCAGATAGTGTTTGGAGTTTTTTCCCCATATGAGGTTTCGTTGGGAGTATTGGTTAATAGTGTCAAAGTGTCTTGAGTGAGGCTTGTAGGCCAAGGAACCTAGTTTTGATACAGTGGTCGATGTATCCATACACTCGGACTCTAACTACCTTATTTTCGACTTAGTATACTGAGACATTGGTTGTAGAGAATATCGGTACATTCACCATATATAATTGAGTCCTTTGACTATCCTTCTTGAGTCATTTCCCCATATATATACTCATTTGACCGTGGTGTGTGTTGATCACTTTTGAGATTCCTCTATGGAGATAGACGAACTGGTTACCAATTTTGGATCATGATGATGATCTAATGAGTGATGGGACCTTGTTTTGGGGTTCATCTTCAAAGATATTTCCTCCATATGGGTAGTTAGAATAACCCCTACCTATTGAGCAGTAGATTATACCAGAAGAGTAGGACGAGGATGTTCTCATCCTTATCACACTTTGTGAGTTCATATTACAAAGGCCATTAAGGGTCTAGGATGATCCAGATCCCCAATAAACAGTGGATTGGCTTGAGTTTTTTATATGAGTTTTTAGAATTTTGTGAATTCTTGGATGGTTGTACTCAAAACCAGTTCTCTTCATAGAGTAGCTATTGGTTTAGATGGTACCAATTGATTACCACACTTATACTGAGTGTGCATTGCGGGTTCCCGTGATAGAGATCTACCATATTTCTTATTGAGCCAGACTCCCTTCTCAAGGTTTTGAGGTTAGGTTTGATCTTGTTGTTTGGATTCCCCACTCGGATAGGACCCAATTCGACGGTGGTCCTCATGGTGATACCTCTCTAGGAAGATTCTAGGTTTTGGTAGAGCCCTATGATGGATATGTTTATCATGGATTTGAACATGCAATGAAAGAAACTTCCCCTACTGATACGTGTTCTTGTGACATGATTTAAAATCCATGAGGGAGAGTTAGTGCCTCCCAAAGAAGATAGTGTCTAGGTGTGGTGGATGAGTTTACTTGAATTTGGTGTTCAGGGTAGGTTAGTGTGCTAAGGTGTAAGAGTATGCTCTCGTTTAGGATATTTGGATGACAAGGAATAGAATGATCTTCTAACAGAAGGGGCTTCTATCCTGGGGGATTGAGTGTGTTTCAAGGTATGACCTGTGTCTCCACTACTCCATCTGCAATTTTAGCACAAAGTCATAAATCACATATCCCTAGACATAGACCCTATTTGAGACCTAGAAATACCAATAGAGGAACTTTTTCATGACCCTTATGTTGGCATCTTTTGTAGAGAGGATTAGTTATCACATGTTTCTACCGATTGGGTCGCTCCAAGAGGAGATAGATCCTCACATGAAATATTTTTGTAGTAGTAGTGTAACCTTATGATGTTTTCTGCAGTATGGATGGGTCCTCTACCTTCTATTCTCAGATGATTACTACCAATGTGGATGGTAGTTCTTCTGGTTTATGGGACAATGTTTTTCTCATTTAATAAGGAGTGATCCTTGGGTAAATATAGATGAGATCACTCATATGAGGTTAGTGTAGATTTATCAGTTGGTTAGCATTACCCTTGGAGTAGTGCATTTTATGAGCTCTCAGTTTCCAGCAATGATGTTGGGGTATGATGATGTATTTTCTGAGGATGTTTTAGGTTTAACACCCCACTATGATATGGACCTCTTCATATATTTTCACTAGGGATGGCTCAACGATTTTGATAGCATGTCAGATGATTCCATGGGGCTATGAGATCTAGCAGTGTGGTTAGAGGGTTTATGGACGTAGGTCTTTATAAGACCCAATGTTTTCACCTAGGTATCCTTGTGTTGTTCACCTGGTAGGAAAAATGAGATATTGAGGTGAGAAATATATTGATGTTTTCCAAACCATGTGACTTTTAGGGAGGAGTATCTACCACTAAGAATAGATGAATTCCTTGACCATTGGATTGGGCCGAAGTGGTTCTTGAAGTTTGACCTTAGGACGGGTTATCACCAGCTCCAATTTTGAGAGAATAATATAACAAAAGTGGATTTCTAAAGTTTTTTTTGTCGCTTTGACTTGATGTTGATACCCATAAGCGTGTTGGATGGCCCATAAGTGTTGATAGATTTTTGAACTCAGTCCTTCAAACCTTCATGGATCGGTTCATATAAATATTCTTCATTGGAAACCTTGTGTACTCATCATCTGAGTAGGGGCATGTGAGACACTTGAGGATAAATCCTAGATATTTCCTATGAGTACCAGTATCATAGGGAACTCTTATAGAGTCATTTATGGATTTGGGAGGTTCATGGAGGAATTATCTGGTATTTCATCCCCTTTAAACAACCAAACATGGAAAAGGTAATTTTTTACCTGGACTGAGTATTTTTAGAGAGACTTTGGGGAGTTGAGGCTGAGGATGACTAGTTCTACTATTGTGAGATTACTAGAGGAGGGCTTGGAGTATGTAGTGTATTGTGATTCCTCTAGAACTAGGCTCAGATGCATATTGATGAGGAGGTAGGAAAATATCATAAATGATTTGAGTCAGTTGATACCCCATGAG
This sequence comes from Viscum album, assembly GCA_963277665.1. Classification (NCBI taxonomy): domain Eukaryota; kingdom Viridiplantae; phylum Streptophyta; class Magnoliopsida; order Santalales; family Viscaceae; genus Viscum; species Viscum album. The sequence goes on along the minus strand of OY728152.1, from coordinate 1,181,329,790 downwards.
AAGAACTACATGAATCAAAACCTAGAGTTGGCGGTAGTAGTCTTCTCTCTAAGGATGTCTAGAAACTATATTTTGGAAGGGAATTTTTTTTGTTTAATCATACCAATAGATTCTCAGGTATTTCTTCACAGAGAGAGGTCTGAACTTAATATTGAGGAACTGGTTGGAGTTATTACAAGACTATTCCTTTGAGATAGTTTGTTCTACTATGAAGAGAAACATGGTGGTATATTCCCTTAAAAAGGAATTCTTATTCTCATCTATTTGAGGAAGCATCTAAGAATTTTTCTTCTTTTCAGCTGGCCCTCGTGCAGAAGAGGGTGCATCTTATCTTCAATAGATGGTGTTGAATCCTCTTCTAATACAATATTTGAGGGAGGCTCAGTTAGGAGACATCAACTGTGAGGTCCAATGTGACTATATATCCTCAATATATTCACCTAATGGATTCTCTATGGGAGGGAAGCACATCATCCTTTTCTTGGGACGGGCAGTGGTTTTGGCCATGTTGTGAGAGGAGGTTATGAGGGATATTCATAATTCTCCTTTGACTGTACATACCGGTGTAGAGAATATGTATAGAGACCTTCAGTATTAGTTTTAGTTTTCTAGAATGAGGTGTAGCATGGTTGAGTTCATCTCTCGGTGTCTTGTGTGTCATCAGGTGAAGGCTTATCACTAGGTTTTAGCTTGTTTATTATATCCTCTTGAGATCCTAGAGTGGAAATGGGTTAGAAAATCCATGGACTTTTTTAAGGGAGTTATGCCTAAAGTGAGAGTTCATGATACTATCTGGGTGATAGTTAACCAACTTACCAATTCAATGCACTTCCCTGCTATTAAGGAGAAGTGTTTGGTGGAGATTTGGTGGCATTTGTATATATGGAAGATCATTCACCTTCATGGGTTCCCTCAATGATTACCTATGATCGTGATGAGTGGTTTACATCACAATGTGGAGAGGCCTACAGGAAGCATTTAGGATCTATTTGATGATGAGTATAGCTTTTCACCCCTAGATAGATGGACAGAGCGAGCTCACTATCTAGGTGTTGGAGGATATTTTGAGGGCTTCTATGTCATACTTTGGATGGAGCTGGGAGGATCACTTAACTTTGGAATAGTTTTCTTATAATAATATTTATGTAATGTCCCAACCCGGGATCCACTAAATAGTACCCATAGAATATGGGTCACAAGGTCTCAAGTATGCCTCCCTATATTCTAGAGGTAGTTGACTTGCAATAAGAGTCTATGATAATACAGTGGGGAGACTATACAATCATGATCAAAGTAACACTACAGTATAATAAATGAATAAAAAAGGAAGAATCATGATATCAAATAGAAAATAGTAATAATAACCAAGATCTAGGGGTATTTTCATATACAAAATGATGATCATGTCACGTAGCTATACAAAAGATAGGTAATACAAGGAAATAGGTATCTATTACAATACAAGTATCAAAAGTACAAAAGACAAAAGACTATCTCCAGATAGCATCATAATCCATGGATTTTTTCTGTTCTCCCCTACTCTTATTCCATAGTCAATCAAGAATTTTCAAGTGGGTGTTTGTCCTGGTCCCTACCTGTATCCATGAAATCTATCCAAGTACCAAATAATGCCCTAAATAGGGTGTGAGATAAAACTCAGTTGGCCACCATCAATAGTGTCTATAATGAGTCATTCTATGTATATAATCTGAATTAGTGTGCATATATAAAACTATTAAAAGTATTAAAAGTATAAGTGATATCGTCTAGTCTATCAAGGCTCACAATGACCAAGAAACTAGGTCAAAATGGCTAATTGTAAAGCATGGTAAGCATCATCAATGGTCTACGCCATGTAATCAAGTGCCATGATTATACAAGCTAGGATCCAAGGAGTATAAATTTATAAGGAATTCAAGTAGGTCTTATCCAATGATTAGAAATTTCCAAGGAATCCTAGTATTTCAAATCCAAGGAGTAGAAATGTCCAAGGAATCCTAATAGGTTGTCGGTTCCATGCTGTGAACCCTCTATTATCATCCTAACCAACTCATTCACCGCTTCATAAACTATTTCATTAATCATTTCAATAATTCCTTCATAATCATATACAAGCCAAGGGATTATCCATTTATTACCTTTCATTGAAAAATGAAAAGGTTCTTTAACATTCTTATAACCTTTAACAATCCACTTTATCCCCACATTCAATTCCCAACAAAGAATAGTGAGTTCAACTCACCCCAAGGGTGACATTTCCATGGAAAATGGAGGAACCCACCCCATGGGTGGTTTAGGTGGAGGTAAACAACCTCCACCATACTATAAGGATGTCATGGAATGTGTTAAAAAAGAATTAAACTTTTTTTTAAGGATATATTAATTAGAAAGTAATTCCCTGAAGGTCCACCGTGTGTTAGGATAGCAACAAGGTATAAACAACCAGGCTTGAGGGAAAAGGTATAGACCACCTACCTTATTATTATTAAGGAGTACTCATACATCCTCAGCCTCTAATTTGTTCCAGATAAAAATAATACAAAATTATAAATGAACACCCTAAAAATAAAACATAATATCTCACAGCAAAATAGCATTGTTGATAAAAAAGAAAAATGATGAAATTAGCCTAAGGAATGAAGAACTCATTGGTGGTTATCGAATGAGACGGAAGAAACTAGAATTAGACATCTGATGGAAGAATGGGATCAAAGAATTGTCTAGGCTTGGAAGGCAAATTCAATGAGAGGGAAAGGTGATAGTCTTTGGAGGAAATAAGAATAAGAGGAGAGGGTTAAGTTTTTAAAGAACCAAGGTAAAAATGGTATTTTCACCCCTTTAAAACTGGGTCACATGGTTTGGATTCATGGTTTTCAAAATTGTGAACCAACCATGCACCCAACCCTGCCTCAACACCCCCTCGCATAGTCATAGTCCACGGTTAGAGAAACCATACACTGATTGTTCATTTTTCCTCTATTAAAAGTTTGTATCAAACACATGGGTGTGTGGCATGGGTCGCATGATTTCATAAAATCATGGGGCCCTAGATAGTACACTAGACCACCCTACATGTTTTTCTCTAACCATGTGCACTAGGATACACAGATTCTACAAACTATATGTTGTAGTTATTTCCTTCAAAATATGGGGATTTGAGTTACGAACAAGCCCTAAAAACTCTCATTTCCTTCACCGTCTTACTAGGAATTCATTTAAGGATAAAACCAAGAAATTAAACCAAAAAACAAACAGTTCATACCTTTATAAAAAGTTAGGTAATTATAACCTCCCCTCCTTAAAGCAACTCGTCCATGAGATGGCCTTTTGATGATAGTAATGGATTGTCTAAGAAAAGATCTGGCCATTGAGTATGCACATCAGCTTCCAACTCTCAGGTCTCATCAGGTACTCAATCGTGCTTACATAGCACCTATACTATAAGAACTGACCAACCTTGGATATTTTTCATGATTTGATCAATGATACACATTGGGTACTCCTAAATGGAAGTATCCACATCTAACTCAACCTCATCTGGCTATAAAACATGTTTCAGGTCTAGATAATATTGGTGAAGCTGAGACACATGGAAAATTTCATGCATAGACTGGAATCTCTGAGGAAGTGTTATCTGGTAATCCACTGGTCTGATTCACTCTAAAACATCAAAGGGTTTGACGAATCAAGGTGACATCTTAACCTGTCTCTGAATCCATATATTTCCTATCCTAGGTGAAACATGTAAGAAAACTTTATCCCTAACCTCAAACTCAAGAGTTCATCAATAGTGATTGGCATATGACTGTTGTCTAGACTGAGCAGTCATCATGAAATTATTGATTAGCTTCACCAGATCTATAGTCTCCTAAATGAGGCATGGTCCAATGAATTTTTCCTCCCCTACCTCCAACCAGCACAAAGGTGATCAGCATGTCCTACCATATAAGGCCTCATAAAGAGCCATATATATGGTAGCTCGAAATATGTTATTGTAAGAGAACTCCACTAGGGTTATACGTTTCTCCAAAAAACTCCCAAAGTCAATGAAATATGCATGAATCATGTCCTCTAACATCTAAATTATGTGCCCTGCTTTTCCATCAATCAAAGGATGATTGGTCTTGCTTAGAAGCACCTGTGTACCCAAGGCCTTCAACAACCCCTTCCAAAACAATGATGTAAAACGAACGTCCCTATTAGATATGATAGAACTTTGAGCTCTGTGAAGTCATATGATCTCCCTCACATATAGCCTCCCTATATTATCCACTGAGATGTTCTATTGAGCAGGTATGAAGTGGGAGACCTTAGTCAACCAGTCAACAATGACCCAGACTGTATCACTACCTCAAGGTGATATAGGAAAACCTGTCATGAGATCCTTGGTGACATCATCCCAATTACAATTAGAAATAGACAACATCTAAAAGAGTCCTACTAGTCTTTGATGTTCTTCCTTCACCTTATGACAAGTGGAACATCAAGCAATAAAGCTAGCTATCTCCCTTTTCATGCCAGGACACAAATACTGGTGAAGTAAGACTCGATACATATTGGTGAATCCAGGATGTGCTTCCCAACATGAGGCATGAAATTTTTTGAATTAAATCCTATCAGAATTGTAATATAACCAAGAAATTCCCATTTATGCATAAGGTCTCATCCTCATCCAAAATCCAATATGGTGATGAATCGTCATCTAAAATTCTATCCCTCAAGACTAATCCCTCAGGATCTGAAATTTTTCTCATCTTTACCCATTCCAGAAGGGTATATGTCTCTGCTAAATCCATGAGGAATTTCTTCCCATGATTCTCTTGAACCTCAACATGCATCTCTAGAAATAATTCCATAAGATTCCACTCACCACATTCCTTCTGAACAACTTGTGTCTAGTTCTTTCGGCTCAAAGCATCAGCCACTACATCGCCTTTACCAGGAATATAAGAAAGTTAAAAATCAAACAACTACATTTATTAAAACCATATACACTACCTGATATTCATATCACACTGTGTAAATATACACTTGTGGATATTGTGGTATTTGTACACCACAAAATGCTCTCCATAGAAATAATTCCTTCAACAGTGCAAGGCATGTACAACAGTTGATAAGTCAAGATCATGCATTGGGTTTATCCTCTATTATGGACTCAAATAATGAGACTCATACACCATGACTCACTCTTCCTAAATTAGAACTAATCCTAACCTAATATGAGATGCATCATAATTAGCTTTATAGATTCATCTCGGCTCAAGTAGAATTAGGATAAGCGCTGAATTTAGTATCAATTTCAACTCCTAAAAGGTTGTCTCATAATATTTTTACTAAATAAAATTCACACCCTTTTTATTAAATCCTATATGAGGTGCTTATAGGCATCATAATTCCTTTATAAAGCGCCTGTAATAACTAGATATCTCTAGGAAACTTCGGATTTTAAATACTTTCTTAGGCTGCTCCCAAAAAAATAACAATAGTCACCTTTTCTAAGTCCACTAAAACTCTTATCTCAGAGATGATGTGAACAAGGAAGTAAACTTTATCTATCCTGAACAAACATTTTACATGATTATCATATAACTTATTCTCTATCAGTGTATTTAGAATGATTTCATGGTGTTTGGAATGATCATGTTGAGTATGATAATACACCAAAATGTCATCGACAAAAACCACCTTCAAAGAATCCAAATATAGGTGGAAAATATGATTCATCTGGGCCATGAAAATGTTTGGAGCATTCATGAGACTGAATGCAATAACCAGATGCTCATATAGACCACATCTACTACAAAAATCTATATGAGGTATGTCTGAAGGTTGAACACATAATTACTGATTACCAGACCTCAAATAATTTTTTTATAAAACCTAATATCCTCAAAGTTGGTCAAAGAGGACATCTATACATAGTAAGGGATAGTGATTCTTAACTATTAACTATTTCAATTTCTAGTAATACACACAAAAATGAAGGGTTCTATCTACCTTATTGGTGAAAAGGACTAGAAAACTGCATGTATAAGTATTGGATCATATAAAGCCTTTTTTTCTAATTCCTCTTATTACCTCTTGATCTCCTCCAACTCAGTAGTATCCATCCTGTAAGGACGAATGGATACCAATGCAACTCTAAGAACTTGCTCGATAGAAAAATACACCTCTCTCTAAAGAGGTAGTCCAGAAAATCCATCTAGGAAAATGTCACTAAAATGGTATACAACTAGAGGGAATCAGCCTTATGCATTCCCTGATTATATAGATATAATCTAAAAATCAAGGTTATCACCCCACCAAGCCCACAATTCTCTGATCCCGATCAACTCACCTGGACATCCCATTCAACCTTGTGAATAAAAAAACTCCCTATGATGATGTGAAAGTCACCCTTTAGAAATTGAAGTCAACATAATCTTGATAGGGAACCAACTAATTGATCCCAAGAAGGATTTCAAACCCTATCATCTCAAGGATAAAGAGGTTTCATACAAAGTGACGCCCACCTATCTCAAGGGGGACTCCCTACACTATTGTACACTCTTTGATCGAATCCCCAATAGATTATTGAGTCTCGTAAATCCATAGGAAAACTAAATATCAAACCTATGGCTCTATAAAATTGGCATAGATATGAAGGAATGGGAATCGCCTTTATCAAAAAGATCAGATACTAATATAGAGGCTACTGAAATAGTAACTTTCACTATAGATGGCACGGCGCTCTTCTCCTCACTATTGGTTTCACTGCATACATCTAGCCCGATCTATGCACCTATGAAACAACTTCATTACCCTGAGCAGGCCCACTCTCCTATCACTATAAATTTGGTGTTTGGCACCACCATCCATGACCACCACCTCATCCTGATCGATTGGTTGTACTCCAACTCCTTGCCTGATGAGAAGTCGTTGACCCAACTCGAGAACATGGAATTAGTGTAAACCCTATCTCACTAGATACTAGATGGAAGGTCTTACAAAACTAATATTGATGGCCAATCCTTCCATAGGCTCGACACTCAATGGGTTTTATATCACACTAGCTCCTCATGTGTCCCGACCTCCTAAACTGATGATAGAAAATAGAACTATAAGTACTCATTATATGGCTAGTATTCCCCTCATAAGATATCTCAATGTGTCTCTTCTAGCCACCTAACACTGAATCATTTGGTTGAGAAGTGGAACTTTCTTTCTTCACACCCCCAGCTTCTATCAGGTTATGTTCATTAATTGGTGCCTAATTTAATATTTCAAATATGGTATCCAAACAAAAAATGTTCACTCGTGATCAAATGGAATGTTTGATCCCTTCTTCAAAGAATCCTTACCTAGGCATATTATCAACAAGATAGATAGGTGAAAATCACTAAATATTTATAAATCAAGCCAAATATTCCATAAATGAAATATCACCTAGCTCTAAATGCATAAACTCTATAACACATTCATCCCTACGGTCTCCATGAAAACATAATCATAAAAAATAGATTGTAAATTCATCCAAACCATACCTTTAAGCTTTTCTTCTTAGTTCAGTATATCCCACCAATCCTTGGAGGCTCCTTGAAGCACATAAATCATGTGCTTGACCCTTCTCTCTAGAGGCACCTCTAGGTGATCAAAGATAGACATGACAGTCTCAATCCAAAGCTCATCAGCCTTGGGGCCACCATCCCCTAAGAAAGTAGGTGGATACTACTTCTGAAACTCATGTGAAAACTCCTTTGTATTTTAGGTAGGCCACATAGCTCCCTAAATAGTCTATATTAAGTGTATGAAATCCTCTTGAGACTAGGTATCAGTACCCATATCTGGTACAACTAGAGGTGTTGCAAGTGTCACTGTTGGAGGTTCTACTGGTGGATCAAGGCCCACCGCCTCTAGATCATGGTCATCGACACCCTCATGGGTGAAAACTGGAGGTCGTCATGGTGACATATCTCTATAAATTCCAATCACATGACTTATACAAGATTTTATAATGAAAATATCACAGATTCACAAATAGGATAGGGATAATCCTTCTTATATATGCATCACACCCATTTGCTTGCTTCTAAATCCAGGACTAGGTGACATACAGGTCATAAAAATGTAAGATATAATACCTAATTCTCACTAATAAGGTCAGGTTAGGATCAAGTTCCCTACAATAAACTAGGGGTCTCGGTATATAGAATGTCAATTGAAATTTATAGAGTAAACACCCTTTAAGCTTCAATTAGATATGCATTTAACAACAACCATTTGTTTCCATAATTTAAATTATTTTAAATTCATTTTTATTTATATTACAAATATTATTAAATAGTTGAATTATATATATTATCATTTAAAGTTTATAAAGGCATATAAAATTTATAAATTGAACTATGTGATCCATTTAATCACTAATATAAGATGTTCCAGCCCATGCGGCCAATGGTCCATTACTAAACATGCCATAATTAACTAATTAAGGTGCTTGAGTTAATCTATATAGGAAAAACTATTTGTTTGATGCAGGAACATTGTGTAATGAATTATTTTTCTCAGTCCCCTACAAGAAAAGTTAGTCGAATAACAGTTGTATCTCACAAGGCACATACAATAAATGTCATGAAGTTAAACAATGCATCTTATATATCATGTAATATGCATGGAATATGAATTTATTATGTGACTAAAATGATACATGAGACTAGTATCTCCTTTCCATACGAAGCTGATCCAAAAAATACAAATCGCAATCAATACAAAAAAAATATTGTCACCCAAAAGTGAAATTTAATCAACTGTAATAAGAACAAACTAAAACATCAATTATCATTCCCAGGTAATTTGGTTTCTCACTGTGCGTGAGTTATCTACTCCTAGGAACATCTCATTAACAAATCCCAATCCTTTCCTAGTATCATATCTACTGATCCTAGATAGCAAGACAAAAAGGAAAAGAAAACCTCCTCTGAAACCACTTTGTGACATCCCTACCTGTGAGCCACTAAACAGTTCCCCGAGCTGGTGAGTCACATGGCGTCAAGCATGCCTCCTCGTATGCCAAAGGCTGATGAATATTAGTGAGGGTCTATGATGGTATAGTGGGAAGACTATACCCTCACGGTTAGAGTAATGTAGCAGTATCATAAGTGAATAAAAAGGAGGAATCATAATATCAATCAGATAACAATAATAATAATCAGATCCAATGGTAGTGTCATATACAAAATGATGAGAATTTCATGGAGCAATAAAAAACACAGACAATGTTTGGAAATAAAAATCTAGTAAAATACATGTATTAAAAGTAAAAAAGTCCAAAAGAATATCTCTAGATAGCATCATGATTCGTGGATCGATCATGTGCTCCCCTGCTCCTATTTCATAGTCAATCAAGCATTGTCAAGTGGTTTATTGCCCCTATCCCTACCTATATTCACAAAATCTTTCAGGGTAAAAAATGGAGGCATGAATAGGGTGTGAGATAACACTAAGTAGGACACCACCAATAGTGTATATAACAATTCCATTCTATAAATATAAGTTGAGGTAGTGTGAAGATATAATAGTAGTAAAAGTAATAAAAGTAAAATTGATAATTTCTAGTCTATCAAGGCACATTGTGATCAAGAAACTAGATCATAAGGGATAATTTTAAAGCATGGTAAGTATCATAAATATCCTATGTCATGTAATCATGTTTCAGACCTAAATAGGCCAAGATCCAAGGATTAGAAATATCCAAGGCATCCTAGTAGGTCATATCCAAGGAGTAGAAATTTCCAAGGCATCCTAGTAGGTCAGATCCAAGGAGTCGAAATGTCTAAGACATCCTACTAGGTCATCAGTTCCATACCTCTAACCCTCCATTATCATCATAACAAACTCATTAACCACTTTATAAACCATTTCATTACAAATTTCATCAATACCTTCATAATCATATACAATCCAAGGTATTATCCATTTCTTACATTTCATATACCAATGATAAGGTGTTTTAAGGTGCTTACAACCTTTAAAATTCCACTTTATCACCACATTCAATTCCCCTTAAATAATAGTGACTTCAACTCATCCTAAGGGTGACATTTCCATGGAAAATGGAAGAACCCACCCCATGGGTGGTTCGGGATGACGTAAACATTCTCCAACCTAGTATAAGGGTGTCACGGAATGTCTTAAATAGTAATTAAACATTTTTTTAAGGGAATATTAATTATAAAGCAATGTCTAGAATGTCCGGCATACAGCACAATGGAAATAAGGTACAAACAACCATACTTGGGGGAAAAGGTAAAGACCACCTACCATATGCCTATTGATGAGTACTCATCAAAGTATAGGTTAGGATTAGAATGGAGCTTTAATGAGAGGGAGAGGGGTTGGTTTTTGGAGAAAATAATAAATTAAAAGTACGGTTTAGTTTTTAAATAAAAAAGGAGAAATGGTATTTTCACCACTTTTAAACTGGGTCACGCATTTTGGTTGCATGATTAGAAAAACCATGTGCTAAATATTCACCCTACCCTGCCTCAATACCACCTTGCACAGTCATAGTTCATGGTCAAAAAAACCATGCACTGATAGTGTGTTTTCACTCTTTAAAAAAGTTGGTAGAAAATGCACAGGCGTGCGGCATAGGTTACACAGTTTCATCAAACCATACGGCCCATGACAGTACATTGGACCACCCTACACAGTTTTCTCTAACCATGTGTATTAGATGTCAAGGTTTCTACTAACCGTCTGGCCTAGTTTTTTCCCCCAAAATATAGATCTCCAAGCTTCTAACTATCCCCAGATAGCCTCTTTTCCTCCACATTCTTACTAGGAATTCATTTTCGAGTAAAATAGGAATTAAACCAAAAAATGATTCATACCTTTATAAAAAGTTGATTCATTGCAATATATCATTCTACTATTGGCCTGGAATCTTTTGAGTCCCAATATAGGAGACCCTTTAGGTTACACTTATGCTAGACTGAGATTGGTGAGGAATATCTTGTTAGTCCAGAGATGGTGTGGGCTTTGATAGAGTTTGGTCCAGGTGATCCATGAGCAGATGAGGACAGCCCAAAGCTAACAAAAATAGAATATTAATTAAAATTGTAGGCGCTTGGAGTTCAATCAGGGATACCTTGTTTTTCTAAGAGTCTCCCCATGATGAGGATTGTGGAGATTCAGTCAGGGATGCAACCTATCTTTTAGGTTTATCAAACTATTCAAGATCCTGTAGAGGGTTGGTGAGGTTTCTTTCCACCTAGACTTGCCTCCATAGTGGGAGTGGGTGCATGATTTCTTCCATGTGTTGTAGTTGAGGACATACATGCATAATCCTACACACATTATTGATATTTGTAATATAGACATTATAGATGGAGCCATATTCATAGAGTACCCAGTGGTGATCGAGGATAGACATGATAGGATCATGTGATGATGGACTATTCCTTTGGTCTGTGTACTATAGCAGCATCGGAGCATACAAGATTGTAACACCCCAGAATGATAAAGGGTTAAATAACTAAACGATATAACTCATGTCAACAAGGTTCACCTTCCTTTTTGGGAGCCAACCTGATTAAAACTCCACAGTTAAACATGCTTGGCCTGAAGTAGTGATCAGGATGGGTGACCTTCTGAGAAGTTTCCCAGGGTGTTTGTGAGTGAGGAAAAATCACACTGTAAAGGACATGTGTTGACCTATGGGGATAGTCATTAGTCAAAAGACCCGTTCAGGCATGGGGGTGGTCCCCAGGGTGTGTACCACGTGTCTACAGGGAAACTGGTGGTACCTAGCTATCCAAGACCTGACGGTCATGTTAAGGGGTGGTGTATGTGTTTTCAATAGGTCCCAGTTGTTACATTTGGTATTAGAGGAGGAACCTATCCTTAAGTGTGGTGCAATGCCTGGGTTGAGATGTAGGGTCCACAATGAGGATGTTGTGCTCTAAAGTAAGGGTGATTATAACACCCCAAAATGATAAAGGGTTAAATGAATAAATGATATGACTCATGTCAAAAAGGTGAACCTTTCTTTTCGGGAGCCTACCTAATTAGAACTCCACAGTTAAGTGTGCTTGGCCAGAAGTAGTGATCAGGATGGGTGACCTTCTGATAAGTTTCCTAGGGTGTGTGTGAGTGAGGAAAAAGCACACTGGAAATGACAAGTGTTGGCCTATAGGGATAGTAATTAGTGATAATACCCATTTGGGCATATGGGTGGGACCAAGGTGTGTACCACGTGTCTGCAGGGCAACTGGTGGTACCTAGCTAGCCAAGACCTGACAGTCATGTTAAGGCGGGGTGTATGTGCTGTCAGTAGGACCCAGTTTTTACATTTGGTGTCAGAGGAGGAACCCAGCCTTAAGTGTGGTGCACTGCCTGGGTTGAGATGTATGGTCCACAATGAGGATTTTGTGCTCTAAAGGAAGGGTGATTATAAAACCCCAAAATGATAAAGGGTTAAATGACTAAATGATATGACTCCTGTCAAAAAGGTGCACCTTCCTTTTTAGGAGACTACCTGATTAGAACTCCATAGTTAAGTGTGATTGGCCTGTGGGGATAGTCATTAGTCAGAAGACCAATTTGGGAATGTGGGTGGGACCTAGGGTGGGGACCACATGTATGTGGGGTAACTGGTGGTACTTGGAGGGCCAATACCTGACGGCCATGTTAAGTCGGGGTGTTTGTGTTGTCAGTGGGTCCCAGCTATTACAAGGATAGCTCATGTGAGTAGGAGAGTCAGATACAGGATCAGTATACCCATATTTTTGTATAGCTTGTTCTTTTCAAGGATCAAAAAAATTATAAGTAATGAATAATGTAGAGACTCTATTTTTTATTTTAAAACTTTGAAATATATTAAGAAATATTTTTGAATCCAGGTGCTGAGATGGCGTGAAATTCCATGGCCAAGTGAGCCCAAAATTGTTATTATAAAAATATTAAATATACTAATATCACGTGCACATGTTTTTTTAGAAATAATGGGATATATCCTAAATGGAGTCTTTGATCTAAAATCCAATACCATAGTTGAATCTAGAGTATGGGATTTATCCTAGGTGTGACCTAAGGTTGGTTGGTTTCGGACGTCCGGTTGAGGCAGTCGTTGGCGGGTGTGTTTAATTAAAATAAATAAATAATTTATTTATATGTTTAATTAAATGACCTAATTAAATTCTCTATAAATACCTTATTATGATGATTTTTCAAGGGTTATTTACATATCCCCTTCTATATCTGAGATGAGAAGAGCATTCTTCATTGGTGGATTGACGTCGAACAACAAACGATGATCGGATCATGGTTGATTGATAGACAATGGATGCAGCAGATCATCCTCATTATTGTAAAATATGTTCTTAACCAATAATCGATCTATAATCAAGGTAGGGAATATAAATTTTGGTTTTCTCCCTTGATTAAACATTTGAGCATGGATATTTCACTATCTTCTTTTGATTTTTCATATTCTCACCCTTTGTATGAGCCTATCATCGAATTGAGTATTTTTTTACAATTTATTATTTTCTTATGCCATGATCTCACCCTAGATTCTACTATTTGAAATAATTGAATGATAACATTTGTAAAATGATGTTTATCACCCTTTTTGTGGTGTTTTTACCCCATCATTCTTTACATTCTTCATCATTGGCCTGTGGGGTCACAGTTCAACTCTTCTAGGGAAAGTTTGAGCACGATAGAACCCCCGGATTCATGATGGTATTGAAAATGATGAACAGGATGGAGATTTTTATACAAATTGATATTTTTTGTGGGATTTGGGTGATGATTACCATAGATCTGGGATCTGGGATGACCCCAGGCGGCAGGAGGCATGTGGGACAGGCGATGGACCACCATGGGTGATTGGGATCTGATTTCCAACCAATATAGGGTCAAAATCAATTGCCGAAGTTGAACCCCACCAGTTTCAGTTGTTCAATATGTGGGATTCATGGTGGAAACTACATATTTGGAATGTCTGTGAATATTTCAATAGATTCAAGGAAAATCCTAACTACATGACATGTATTGGGATGAACACACTCTATATAGTCACCCAACTGAGGAAGCTATGGTTTTGGGAAAATATAAGGATCACATGTCATATGCTTAGGACACACACCATGTGACCCTCCCTAGGTTTTAAAGTCAAGTACTAGCTACACATTCCCATGACCCCATGTGAGAGGACACTTCATGTACCCTGGGATTACATGGGCATATGCAGGTACCCAAGCACAACCAAGTACATGGCCAAGTACATGACATGGTTGGACAAACACAGGAACGACTAGGAGCACACAGGAATGTCTCAGGTGAACGAGACACATCATGTGGGTCCTATACAATTCATTTATGGTGACATGACCACTAAGACTTGTCTAGAGGATAACACAGTCAGGTAGCAGAGTGGTACCACACACCGTTTGTACCACATACATGTCGTGTACCTCCCATTTTGAGAAACTTCTACCTCTTGTATCTCCTTTGTTTTGAATTAGATTATAGATTGTGGGTATCCTATCCTGAGTGTCTTTCCATGTAAAACATGATGTTATCCTTCATTGTGGAAAATGACATATAATCTGAGATCTTATGAGTATGACGCTTCTTTAGGCGATGCTCGATAATGGTAGTGATCGGGCAGAATCATCGGAGAGATTCTAGGTAGAGATGGTACTCCCCCATCATACCAGGGTGTGGGTCCCCCATCTATGGGGATGGTACTCCCCTATTTAAGTAGAACACAGGTCCAACATACTCATTATTCTAGGCATAGGCAGTACTCCCATGTCGTACTGGGGTGTGGGTCCTCTATCCTTAGGGATGGTACTCCTCTATCATATTAGGGAATGGGTCCTCCATACTCACTATTCCATGAAGAGGTTTTATTCCACTATGTAAGAACCCATAACTTCTTTTCAGGTATGGGTTTTTCTTTTCTGGTGTTTTTCAGAAAAAGAGGAGAATCTAGAAATTTAAGGAGTCCACACCGTATACTTTGGAGTACACCCCATGCACCCGGTTTTCACGGGTGATTGTGTACTGGCCATGTAACGGCCGAGTACATGGCTGTGTGGGGTGACCTAGAGACCGCCTAAAGTGGGGCCCGGTAAAGTCATATACATGTCATTTACTTTTAAAAAACATGCCATTTACATTTCTTTTTATTTGTTATATCGGACCAGGGTTGCGTCTAGTTCATACAAACCCCTCCTTCTCAACCCGTCTCATCCATGAGTGACCGAAGAGTGTGATTCTTCCTAGATCCCCCAATCAATCATCCTTTCTCTGATTCAACTATCATCAATCACATTGGAATTTCCACAGTAAGTTCTTCCTTCTTCTAGAGCTTCGTTTTATGATTTCTCTCCTTTAGTGAGATATCCTTGGTTGAATATTTTAGATTTTTTTTTTAGATCTACGTAATTCTAGTATGATTCAGGAGCTGACATTGGAGTATATCGATCCTATAATGTCAAGGTAGGTGTTTTGTTTCTTTCCATAGTTAGTCTTAGAATATTATGTGCAAAAGTACATGATACCCTAGAATGTGGTATTGCATGTTTAGGGATTTTATCCCTGTTAATGGTTGTTATGCCTTGTGTGCCTAAGTAGAGGTTGTTTGATTGTGAATAGTTTTATTTTCCACACTATGGATGTATTTTCCATGCTGGTTATGATATTGACTATTTTTTCTAGCTTTACCGATTAGGATGCTTTTTTCCATGCCTAGTGTTGTTAGAATAGAGTGATATTATCTGATGATGTTATATGCTTGTAGCTGTTTAGCCTGAAAGTTGGTAGCCAAGTAGTTCTTAAGGTTTATTTTGGCTGTTGAACATCATTGTGCACGATTGACTTACACTGGGCTATGGGATCCTGGTGTAGTAGACCATAGGAAGAATGGATGCTTAGGGATTCTTCAGAGTGTCTGTTTACTTTTACGTTATGAGACCATAGGGGGGTGGACTTTGTGCTCCCTCAGAGTGTCTGCAATTCCATGTTACGAAACCACAAGGGGAATTGGATGTTGATTGCTTCCCCATAGTGTCTATAGTTACCAATACAAGACCACAGGGGGAATTGATGGTGAGTGCTTACTTAGAGAGTCTTTTCTAAATCTAAACCAAATGGGTTAGATTGTGAGTACTTATCAGAGGGTTTCTTGTGTTTGATTGGTTGAACTAGAGGGGTTAGGTTGTGAGTACTTCTCAGAGGGTTACTTTTTTTTATTATCTGCTTACTTGATATATGAAAATGAATGCAATTGAAACTGTAGGATTGTTTACTTTTAAGTACTTCCTTATTTACTGCTTCATTTTTATTATTTCCTTACATATATATTTACTAACTATTAGAAATATATATTTGGGTGGTTTCCTACTAGGATTTGTCTCACACCCTATTTGGGACATGATTTTGGGGCCAAACAGATTATATTAATATAGGTATAGATAAGGGAAAGCGCCCTTCTACGTTAGGTACTTGACTACTGTGGGGATGGAGAGCATGGGACCAAGCTGAGTCTTGCGATGTTGTTGGAGTTTATTTGTTTTATTTGTACTTTGTTTTAGTACTGTATTTCAGCATTGTGACTTGTTTGGATGTTTTCCTATACATATGTATCATGCATCATTTATATATGTGCTCCAGTTTTTTATTTATTTCAGTCCTCCACAATTTACTTACTGCATGTTATTACTGCTAATGGTATTGTATATCTGTTTCTTTCTACTGTGTTACTCTTCTAATGAGGGAATAATTTCCCTAATATCACACCCAAGGCCCTCACTACTAGTCGGTAGCCTCTGGCATTTGGGGAAATGAGTTTGAGGCCATGTGACCAACTGGGTATGGGGCACCTCTGGGCGGCACCCGGAATCGGAACATTACACCCTATTATACTAGGGTACAGGTATTATATCCATGGGGATGGTACTCCCCTATTTCACTAGGGTATAGGTCCTCATGCTCTTTATACAGGCAAAGGCGGTACTCCCTTGTAACACCAGGGTATGGGTCCTCTATCTATGGGGATAGTACTTCCCAGTCTCACTAGGGTGTGGGTCCCCCATACTCATTATATAGATAGACATGGTACTTCCCCATACTACATAGGGTGCAGGTCCTCATTATACCAAAGTGGAACTCCCCATATGTTTTAGCTCTGGCAGTGCGTGGGTCCTCCACGAGAGTTGCGACTCGCTCGACTATGAAGTGCAGTTGCAAGGTGTGAGCCCCTCCATTATTTTCCAGTGAGGTTATGTGTGATACATGGTTCTAATTTATGGATCCCTCAAATGTGGTGAATATAGTGGAAAGGTACAGGACCCTCCACATAGGTCTTCTATCTATAGGGATGATACTACCCCATCACACCAGGGCACGGGTCCCCCATACTCATTATACCAGATAGAGACGGTACTCCCTTACATGGGTGTGGGTACTCTATCTACTGATTAACATTGCCCTATCATACCAGGGTGTGGGTCCTCTATATTTTCGATATTGCACTCCCTCGGGCTGTGGAGTAGTGGTGAGGTGTGGACCCTCTTCATGACTTCTTCGGATAGACACATGAGATTTTGGGAATCGATGATAGACCTTTAGAGCTGCAGGCTTACTCATCAACCTGGGTTGGGCTGTGAGATGGAGATCCCCTTTCTCTATTGTTTGGTTTTCTTTTTTATCATATATTTATGTTGTTGGTATTTTATTTCCTCTTTATTTGGGTTGAGCTAACTACTTCAATCGTGTCTTTTATTGCTCCCTCTTCAGTTTTTTGGGTGTCCTACTAGGTATGTATATACTCACACCTCCATGGGATTTTCCCGCATGTGTAATGTCTTAAATAGAATATGAAAAAATTGATGGTGATTTTAGAGAAGCATAGGGATACTCGAGCGTATATACCATGTGTAGTGGTCGGGTTTGGAGATTAGGATTCGATCTCTCTCAGTTATTTTCTATTCTAGTTATTTTCAGGTTGGGACATATTTTCTAAGTGGGAAAGTATTTTTTCTTTTACATTTTTTAACAAAATATCACACTCTTTTTTATTCCCTAGAGGTTATTATATGCCTAGTTTTTACTCAATGTGTTACTATTTTATCTATTATTCCTCTACACTTTTGCATGGAGATGGTTGGGTTCATGTGTACAAGTACATTAATAAAATGCCTCTCATTTTACATATGACTTCTAGGCACTTGTCACTGGCCTCTAACCTATAGGGGAGGATTTGGGGTTGTGGTGGCCCGATATTCCACTAGCCAGGTGGGTACCAATGGGTCGGGTTGTTATACGTGTTCATAGCAAAACAGTGATATTTTTTTATTAATTTCTAAACTTAATCCTTATATATATAGTTTATAAAAATGAAAAATAATTAGTATTCACATGTTTTTTGCTCATGGTACATTCTAATGGGGTGTGATTTTTAATATTTTAATAGCTTGAGGACAGAACTTATTTAATTAATAATATTTTAGAGGTGGTAGGAATTCCTTTTCATAAAGAATTATTTTTATGTCCATTAGAATATACTTTAGGTTTTAGAATATTCATTATAGGTTTATAAAAACAATTTTATCAGTCTAAAATGAGTTAATTTAATGATAAAATCCATTTTTGGTCGAGCAAGCCCTTTATAGTATTTATTACATAACCATTATGTCATTATGATGTCAAAAAAACTTATCATATAATCATATTGTATTTACTTTTTACCCAAAAGTTCAACTATCTTAGAAAATTAAAAAGTTTACCATTGGATAAGTTTGATATGTTGATTTCAAAAATTAAGTTTTTTTTTATCAAATTCAAATTATAAAATCTAGGAATTTAACTTTTAAATAAAATAATATAATATAAGGGAAATATTTTAATTAGAATAAAACTATTTCTTTTGTTATGAGTGATTACATTTATATTTTTTTTATCTATTAATTATTATATGTTTGAAAATTAATTATTTATACATGTAAAACAATTACATTTTATGAAATTATTCTTCTAATTATGTAGAATTTAACTTTTAAATTCATAATCAAGAAAATAGATTTAGTGCAATGAACTATATACACAATGATTACAATGTTTTCTTAATGACCATTTTAATTTTCTAAAAAGTTTACATTATCAAAACTTTATAACCATTTTATGATAATAATACACTATACATAATAGGAATCACATTTTCAAATAATAAATACTTCAAAATGTTATTTTATTATAAAACATGCTACCTGAAGTTTTAAAGGGATATTTTTTATAAACAAAATATGTACATGGAATATGATAAAAAATATTTAGAAATTAAATGAGATAAAATGTAAATAAAATTCATGGTAACGTATTACATTAGTGAAAAATAATTTAACCATTTATCATATTTTTCAAATAAAATTTTATATGACATTATTTTTTAATAGTTATGTGTTACAATTCTATTTCTATGAAAACAAGTATCATATTTTGTTTAATATTAGATTATAATGAACTAATTACCAATAAAACTATTTAAAAAATTAATTTAGTTATTAAATTAAAGTGTATGTATAAAATAAATCTTGATTACTATAAAAGTGGTTTAATTAAAATATTTTGATAAAATTTCATAATACCCTAAAAATATGTAAATGAAACGACTTGGGAGATAAATATGTAAATAAATTCTTAATAAATATTATTAAAAACAAAACCAAAGAAATAAAATTACAATTTACATATATAATATAAGAACCCCAACTAATAAAAATATTCATTGGAAATCCAAGGGGTTACATTTAAACTCTGACACACTGTGTGTACAACATCTATACACCATATAGTTCTCTTTCATTCTGCAATTAGTTTTCTTTCCATGTCATTTAGTTTACGCGGTGTAAAGGTTGGACCAACATATGCCTCACATAAACAAGTATGAATTACACGATGTGTACACTGGGTACACGATGTATACACTGGGTACACGATGTGTACACTGGGTACACGATGTGTACACTGGGTACACGATGTGTAAACTGGGTACACGATGTGTACACTGGGTACACGATGTGTAATTTTATTATGGACATCCCACATTACATGCCTATGGATACGTCATGTAATATGCACAAGATAATATCATAATACATAGTGTGTACACTAGTTACAGGTTGTGTAATTACGACTGGTCCATGTTGTATATATTTCAATCAACACATGACATGTGAATTAATTACCCACAATGTAATTAATTGCATAGAATGTATTTTGACCACACGGCCTCTATGTTGTGTTCACGTTACATGGAATGTTCATCAGTTACACACTATGTAACCCCATAAAATGTCTGTCAAATGAAATTCCATACAAGGTGTGTAATAATACATGTCATGTAACTGAAACCACAGGATGAGTCATGATCTATATGAGCATGTTCTTGTGTGTTAATTGGGAATAAATGACATGTAATTTCATTTAACCATAATGTAATCCTATCAAATTATCATAAACCTTGGAACCTCTAAATGGTATATTCATGTGTTTTTCTTATATTCATGGTATGTTCTTGGTCATATGATAGTGAATGAACTCATTACCTAACTTAATAGATTATGAATAAAAAATGAAATGAAAATCTGAAAAAATAATCATGATATTGATCAACAAAACTAAATAATTTTAAATTTAAAAGTGAACGTTCTAATACCACTTCAAGGTTTTAGGAATAATAGAATCATCGGTTAGATCCATGCCCAACATGGATTTTGTGGGATTCGATGAAAAATTTCAAAGAAGATGTTGAAGAATCATAATGTCTAATGAATATACTCTAACAAAAAAAATAATTCTGAAACCAAGATAAGAATAACTTTCATGTTAAATGTATAATTAATTTAATATGAATAATTACCATAGTATTGAGATTCTTTCTTCGATGAAGATATTTTTTATTAAACCCATTATTCAAGTTGTACAATCATTGTTCTAAGAGAACCAAGAATAGAATCTCAATAGTCATGATCCACATGTTCTCCACAATCTGTGAGTGATGTTGGTGGAACTTCATGTGCTGGCATGGATGATCTGAACATTTTGCGTTACTCATTTTTATTAAAAAAAATCCTTCATATTTGAGTATTTTCTCTATATTATTCTCTCAATATTGAGAGGGAGGTATTAGGTTGAGAAATTATTGATGTTATCTATATTGAGAATTCTCTTAGGAGAGATTTTGTTAGGCATAAAAAATATGTTCTCTGCAATCTCCAAAATGATTTATGTCGAAATATATAGAATTACAATTTTAATATTGATAATTACACAAATCCACTTAATCAAATATTAAACCTAACATATTCCATATATCAATAATAATAATAATATTATTATTATTATTATTATTATATAATTGTGTGTGGTGATATGTGTAAAAAATTAATATCAATTTAATTAAATAAATAATTCCTTATTTATTTAAATGATATTTAAGATTATATTATTCCTATTACAGGTCACATAACTTGTCCCATCCACCTTTATCAACGTTTACCAAATATAAAATAATAAATAAATATTATTCATTTGATAAATAAATGAATATTATATTCACTATATTTCAAATAAATATTTTTTAAATATTTACATAATAAATAAATGTTTATTTAATAATAAATATTATTTATTACCATGTGAATAAAAAAATATAAATAAAATTTCATTTGATGGTTATGAAAATAAATATTTATTAAATATTTAACTCACTCATATAAATATGGTGGATGGATATTTGAAATCAGTAAATCTGAGATAAATATTATTCATCAGTCTAGATAATAACATTTTATTGTAATTGTTAAACTCTGATAGAATTTAATTGAGATCAATGGATAAAATAAGTGTGTGACCTACTAGAATTTTTCCTTAGTGGCATTAGGCGGGCCAGTCTAAAGTCTAATTTCATTGTGTAACAACACATAAAGGCATTCATAGAGGAAGAAAATAATGATAAAATGATGAGAACCACATACAAATACTCACTATATAATTTAATTCATTTTTCTCAATATATATTTATTAATTAGGTTGTATACTTGTTTCATTAACTTACATGCTCAATTTTTATTTCTTTGACAATCTAAAATGAACCCATCAAGAAACCATCACATGGATTTAGTTTGACAGTTCCATTTTAATTAAAGGATTAGAGATATCAACTTCTTAAATGGAAACAAAAAATACAATATTATTTTATTCATTAATGAAATATTAATCGTGACACATACAACATACCTTAACTTTCCACAAAAATATTTTATCACAGTTTTCATCAATACATTAAAGTATGTGACTCATGATATACATTAATAATAATATCAAGTCTAAGTATCATTATAAGAATTTATAGAAAAGAGTATCCAATGACATGTAAACGTGAAGATTTTATATTTTCGGGTGTGTTATCATAATTTACTATCTTAGAGATTACCAAATGCATACTTACGGAGATGAAGTCGCATCCACTTATGATTTCATGCACTTGATGGTCAATATACTATGTGTCTTATCACTTTTAGAAATTGGGGCATTCTTGGCCCTTGAAATAGGAGACTGCCATTGGCAGTTTCTATTAGGAATTAATGGTTACTGACAAAGTTTGTTGATGGTATTAAAAAAAATATGGTACCTATCCCCCCCCCCATACCCCTTAGAAAACCCTACCCCTCTATGATCACTCGTCCTCCCCCTGACTGTGTCCTTCATCTCCCTCTCCAACACCCCTCTCAACATCTACCTATGCCTCTACCTCCGACTCCGGCTCCCTCTCCCTTCCTAACTCCCCTCCCCACCTCCACCTCCCTCGTCCCTAGCTCCCTCTCCCCCATGCATCAACCATCACCACCACCACACCTAAACCCACTACCACCACCCATCCACCCTCACTACCACCCCTCCCTCAAGCCTCACCCAGTATCCACCTCTGCCCTTCCCCCGTCTACACCTCTTTCATCTCCTGTATACAAATACCCATGTATTCGACTAGGGTTACAGCAGTATCTAGATTCCTTGCTCAAAATTCTACTCCCTGCTCAACATTCGGCTATAGTGTCATTGTGTATTGGCCTAGGGTTCCCATAGTTTAGGTGAGCATAATTTCACAACTTCACTGTTTTTTATCCTATTTGTTTATCTTAAAATTTTGTTCTTATCATTATATAGTATATAGAATTTTATCATTCATAAATCACAACATCTACTTCCTTTGTTCAATCAATACCAATCTCTATTGTAGTTTAGGTAACCCTGTCTGATTTTATTGACTAATGGCTATATAGAAACCAATATTATTACTTCATTTTAGACCTTGCGGAATAAATTATACATTAATCTGATATATGATTTTCTTGGAATGATACAAAGTTAATTTTTGGGATTATAAGTCAATTTGACATTCAGAACATATTTCATATGATCTAAACCAATCAAATGAGTTAGAGTTTCACAAAAAATTAGGATAATGATAATAGATTAATTTTTGACTTTTGGGAAGAAACCATACAGCAATTTCAAAAGCAATTTTCCTAGTATGATTTAATTTTCATTTTTACAATTAATATTCCTTTAAGTTCTATAAACAAGAATCAAAATATCACAACAGAGCATATGAAATCTATTAGTACTAAAATTTGGGAAAACAATCAGTGATTCATCTATGACCTATATAAATAAGGCATATATAAATATGACATGTAGTTTCCTCGAATGATCAAAAGTGGATTTTCATAATTATCACTCCATGATAAGTTTAAACCCACTTCATAAAATATATACCAAGGGAAAAAAGATTGTATAATCAAGAAAATTATATAAAATAACTATTGATTAATTTTTCAGTTGTCGGAATAAAAAGTATATAAATCTAACAAGTGATTTGCCCAAAATGCTCCAAGTACATTTTAAAAATTATAATTGAAATTGACCAAAAAGAATTATTATTTTCTAATATTTTTTTTAATATTTATGTTATATTTTTTTAACTAGGTTAATGTTTCATACTTATAGGCTCATTGGTCTTTTTATAGATGATAGGAGTGGAAATGACAGTTATTCCTTAAATTTTTTGTGTTACTCTATCATTATAAAATAAATTTCCTTATCTATAATTCAATTTCCATTTTTAAAATTAAAAGGTCAATATTTTAGTTTCATGGAAATTGATATTATACACATGTATCCCTTGATTATATGTTTTTCTTGAGTAAAACACATAAGAAATGAATGCACATACATAATTAGTCAATCCATTAGACAAAAATATTTGACACTTCATTTGATAAAATTAAGTTCACTTCTATATGTATGGAAAGTTATTTTCAAATGATAAACTTACACTAGATTCATTATATACATAAAAATTAGTGTATCAATTAAATGCATCAATTTTAAACCTTAATGTATCAATGGTTAACCCACATATGGACTAATGCATTGATGCATCGTATAATGAACATTTATGGAAATTAAATAGTGTCTTTTATTTAAATGATATGTGATGGATTGAATCATATGTTTAGTCAATGAACTGTTTATAATCTAGTATTCAGTAGTTATATAAAAAGTTTCACCATTAAATGATATATTATTTGGCATAACATTTTCAATAAAGAGATTAATAATCATTTATTTGTTCTTATCTTATGCTTTTTGATCAACCAATTTTTGAAGAAAAATAATCAAGGAGTTAACACAAATTAGTATTACATTATTTTGGTGTGTATTATTTTCAATTTATAAACATATTATAATCTTATATCATAGATACTTGATTTTTTAGGGCTAACTTGTAAGTATTATTTTCTATCATAATTCTCTCAATTCAAAGTAGTAAACTATTATTTACTTATTATGATAATTTTTTGTTTATCATGAAAATGTAAATTGCAACCAGTAACCCTTCATTTTATCTTGGACCACCAAATAGATAATATTTTTATTCATAAAATTAGATTAGTTTATATAATTATAATTTAATGAAATTTAATTAAAATTATTTCAAGAACTCTAGATAATGATTGATAATTTTATAGTACATGGATGGTTAAAAAAATAATAAATGGGTTAATAATGAAAGAGTGGGATGATAAGGATGATGCCTTGAATTCATTGGGATGGCCCATCCAGGGTTTAAGGTTCAGGTTGTGAGGATTGATTGAATGAGTTGGACCTAAGAGAGTTCCAAACACAATATATTTATTTTTAGTTCTTCTATTATTAAAAAAATACTGATTTTGAAAAATTATTCATGTATTATAATCGAGACTGAATGTTCTCTTTATGTTTACTTGTCCTTTAACTGGCTACTTTGATTTCCTTATATATTAACAATTAACAAAAAAACTAATTTAGTAACAAAAATATATCTTAGTTGAGTTTTATTTTATATATTCATTTGATTAACATTTTATTTCTCTTATAAATATTTTTTTTGTCTAGACATGTTTTATAAGAGGCTCTCTACAAGATTTTTAGTCATGTACAAAAGAAAAATTTAAAAAATAAAATGTATAATTAATTAAATATAATATGATGATTGTATCATTTTTGAGTATTTTTTCTTATTTTGGATGAGTATGAATTGAATTCCACATGTAATTAGATAATCTTTATTTTAAATATATTTTGTGATATGAAATTATAAAAATGAATGCAATATGAAGTCTTGTGTAAATGTTACTACTTGATATATAGATACAAATATAAATAAGAGTTTCATTAATCTTCCAAATAGAAAATATAGTGAATATTTTTAAAGCATTATGTAGTTTGTTGATTTCATTAGAGGATTTCAAAGTGACAATATTAGTTGTCCATATAGAAAATATGAAAACAAATATCAACTCATGTGAGATGTCATGAGGGAGAATCTATTCTTGAATGAGTTTTTAAAAAATTATAAGAGTTGGACTCATTGTGGGGAAGAATATATTCATTTTTGTCATATAGAAATAATTCATATGGATGTTTATGTAGGGATGACTAATCTGATGCATGAAATAATTAATAAAATGGTATTTGGGATAGCTTATGAAGGCATTAACATCCGAAATGTGGAGATCATTGAGTTCAATCTATGCTCTATTGCAGATCATGATTTTTTTTTGTTTTATGAAATAATTGATAATGAAAAAATTGAATTATGTTCTGGGTGTACATCATATAGTAAATTTTCAATTATTATGGAGTTTTTTTGCTTGAAGACTTGGAATAAGTGGTCAGATACATCATTCAACATGTTGTTGGGGTTATTGAAAAAAGTACTTCCTACTAACACTAATATTCCTAAGTCATATTATCATGATCATAAGTTGACAAAGAACTTATGTTTCACATATGAGACCATAGATTCATGTCAAAAAAACTATATTCTATTTAAAAAGGAAACTATCCATTTGGATAATTGTATGGTCTATGAATATTCCTAGTGGAAAGATAATAGGGAAAATTATACTCATCAAAGTTAGATTATAAATAAAGGAAAAATTATTTTCATAAATAAAATGTGTTACTTTCCACTAAAGATGAGGTTGAAAATATTATTTATTTCATCTAATGTTTCTAAATTAATTTGATGGCATGTGGAAATAAATAATGAATGTGATATGCTAACCCACCCAAAAGACTCTCTTGCATAGAAGGTTTTCCATCAAAGACACCATGACTTTGCTAAAGATAGTTATAATATCTGATTGGGGTTAGAAGCATATTATTTCAATCTATTCAAGTCTATTGTTGGTGCAACTCATAGCATATGGCCTGCGGTGTGGGTTCTATATAATCTTCCTCTGTGGTTTTTTATGAAACAAAAAAATTTATTACTTTCCACTCTTATTAATAGACCTAGAAGTCTAGGGGATAATATTGATGTTTACCTTCAGCCATTGATTGATGTGTTGAATGAATTTTGGGGAAATGGTTTGATGACTTATGACTATGAAATGAAATAGATGTTTAAACTGCAGGTTTATTTATTATGGATAATCAATGACTTCCTAGATTATAAAAAATTGTCAGGTTGGAGTACGAGAGGGGAATTTTCTTTCCCTTTATGTAATAAAAGTAAAAATTAATACATGTTTTAAACATAGAAAAAAAATGGACGTACATGATTCATAGATGTTTCATTTCCCATCAGCACAGGTTTATAAAGGACAGAGTGGTATTTGATGGTTCTAGAGAATTCAACCCAGCACCAAAGATAATGAAGGGAGTAAAAATATTATCACAAATTGAGGAAGAAAACATCCACATGGTATATGAATTTTATGAATTTGTGGCTCATCAATTACCCAATATTCATGGTATGGGTTAACAACGCAGTCACAATTGAAAGGAGAAAAGTATTTTTTTTTAATCTCTCTTACTAGAAAACTAACATGCTAATGCATGATCTAGATGTCATGTGCATTGAAGAAAATGTTTTTGATAATATATTGTGGTCTATTTTAGGTTTCTGTGGAAAATCAAAGGACCATGTCAATGCATGATGTGATTTAGAACAAATGGGTTTAAGGAAACAATTTCATTTATAGTTGTGTAAGGGAAACAAGTTATGAATTCCTACTACATAGTATGTGATGAGTAAAAAATAGAAAAACACATTTATTTCCATTTAAAATATTCTCATGGTGCATGATGGTTACTCTTTTAATATTTCCAAGTTTGTGAATGTGATGAGTAGGACATTATAGGGGTTTAAAAGTCATGAAAATCACATACTACTTCAGCAGTTGATTCTAATCGTAATTTTTGATTATTTATCACCCAATTTTGTTCAACCTTTGATTAAGATGAGTAATTTTTTAGATAGAATTTTTTAAGAAATCAAAAAATTGGTGATTTAAAAAAAAATTCTAGATGGAATTTTACTTACTCTTTGTCACGTGGAGAAACTATTTCCACCCTCATTTTTTGATGTTATGGTTCACTTGATAGTGCACCTAACCGATGAAGTAATGGATACTAGTTTAGTTTAATTCAGGTGTATGTATCCTATTGAGTGTTTTCTAAATACATTTAAATTATTCGTATGTAAAATAGATTGTTTGGAGGCATCTATATCCAATGATTTTTTGATGGATGAGTGTACTGCTTTTTTTATTGAATATCGTATTGATGTTGAAACAAAATTAGATAAGAACTATCAAATTCATGATATTCCAATTAGAGAAGTATATTTAATATGGAAAACATAAATTGGGTACAAGATCATCGGTATATCTTATTAAATACTCCATCATTTTAACCATTGATGTAGTAAGTGTCTTATCACTTTTATTGTTTAACTTTTACATGCTCTATTTTCATATATAAAGTTGGTCATTTAAACATGGAATTATCATTTGTAAGAAGCACATTAATTATCTAAAAGAATAGATGTCTCATGTGAGTGATTATCAAATTCAACAGTCCCATTATGCATCATTTCATGATTGGTTCAAGGATTTTGTATGTATAAATGAGTTTTCATTATGATTAAAGTATGGTACTAATTTATTTTTGCATAACATTTTATTGAATTATATGAAATATATAGGTCCATAAGATATAGGAGTTAGGTGACCCTACACAAGTTGAATAATTTAACCAACTAGATGAGGTTGCATCTATAACAGCTCGTCATTACAAATCTTTATCTCCTAATGGATTTTGGTTTCACATTAAAGATGTCGATGATAAATGAGCAACACAAAATAATGGAATTTTTTTCTATATATCAATTTTAGTTATTACTATGGTCAATTGATAGACATCATTGAAGTTGTTTATGTGAATGATTTGAAATACATTTTGTTAAATTGTAATGAGGTTAATCTAGTATTTGGAAGTAAAGTCGATCAATATCAGTTTACATTGGTGAATTTTAGAAATATTTTATACATAGATGAATGAGTAATGAACCTTTCATTTTGAAATCATAATCAAAACAAGTCTTCTTTGTTACCTTTCCATCTAATCTGAATTGAGAAGTGGCTGTGAAAATTTAAAGAAAAGGGGTGTTTTTAATTAAATGAGATGAACTTGATACTATTTCCTTTATTTCACAATAGCTTGATCAAAACACCATATTTCAACATGGAGAAGATATTCATTGGGTTAGAGAGGTTGTTCAAGGAAAAACAGTCAGTTTTCATTTTTAATGAAAGGTATGATTATTTTCCCACTCTTCAGTTTAAAACCTTTTTTAATTTTTTAACTTTTTATGAACTGTTTAAATGTTTTTTTGTGTATTTATTATCTCTTTCTTTGATATATATGAATTAAAAATGACAGGGATTATAGTAAAAAAATTAAAGGAATTAATTTTCAAAAAAAATTTAGAAAAAAAATTACTATAATAATTATATAGAAAACATTTAAAACTATAAACTATATTTAAACTATAATAACAAAATAAAAAAACACGTTAACTGTAACCCCCCCCCCCAGAACTAAGAGACTACTCCACTTTAAGTAATTTCTTACAACAAAAATGTTAACTAATCTTTCATTTCATCAAATGTATGAGTCTTAGATCATCAAATGTCAATTGGAAAGAATTATTTCAATCCTAATGTTAATATAATAACACAATTTTATATTTTTTAGATGTGTTAGTGAGTCCCATTTTTTATCACTGAAATATATTTGATAAAAAAAACTATTTTTGGGAGGTACCATAGTGAAGAGAGAATCATTGTTTTTACTAATTATTCTTTTTATTCATTCATTATTAATTTAGTTTTAAATGTTTCTAATTGTTTCAATATGTTTCTAATTGTTTATCAAGTTTTTAATATTATTTCATAATAAATATTCTTGAAATATTTAAATTTCCAATTTCTCATATAAAAAAAGGATTTTCCCATAAGAATTATGTTTTCTCATTATTTTATTTTAATTTCTCCTTTATTTTAATGGTATTGTATTTACATATTTTTGTATCCCATCATCAATAAATGTTTCCATATTCATTCAAATTTTTCCTTTACATCATGACTAGATCTCTTCCTTAACTTCTCTTTCCATAGAAGGTTGTTTCATTTCTTAAATTACAGTATATCATTTTTTTCATTCATTAACTCATTGTTTAAATTTTTGGGACCTTATTCCTTCATATCACTACTATTACTTATAGTAATTTCAATAACACACTACATTGGATTAAATTTAGCACTAATTATCATTCTTCCTTTATCCCTCACACTATTTTATCTAGTCATATTATCTACATGGATTTAAAATTCGGGATACATGCGTGGGTATTTTGAGAAATCTGTTAATAAATTTATCTATTCAAGAAAATTTTCCTTATGTACACTAGATGTGATACTATGGATCAATAAGCATATAATTTTCCAACTTAGCATCAAACTCCAAAATGTGATAGTGAGACTTCAGATCAATAGCTATAAGACATTACATATAGAGATGAAAACAAGGTATAATACCCCTCATAAGAGTAAACAATAGCTTTCCAAATTTATTGATAAATCACATGTTTTTCAAAATAACTAAACTCTACATTTTCTAAAAAATCATAAATATGGAGACTAATAATCTCATCAACAAATGAAACCTATATCTAACACTATCAAATAAATTGGCCTATAAATTTCTTCATGTTAATAACTAGAAAAATCTAAATTCTAAATATTATTTTACTAATTAGAACTACCATACCCCCATATAAAATGAAACATCATAACAAACCACCTATACACTTTAAACGAATATATACCAGTGAACATGGATAGAAACTTATGAATATTGGACTCTAAAAACCACACTAAACACTTAGATCCTCTTCATCACACCTCAACTCCACCTATGAATATGATCAATTAAACAAAATGTGTAGTGGTATTTCACACCATCAAATACATAAAATGACTATCATTCATAGAGATCATTTCATATGTCACAAATCCCAATTCTATACTTGTAGTGTCCCCTTAACAAGAAATTAAAACAATTATCCACAATATGTTATCAGCAAAAATAAACAATATCAGGCTTCAGTATCACCCTGTTTCTGCCTTAAATGAAAACCAATACAGATCTTACTTAGTCTAAAGTAAAGGACCTCACTAAAAAAAGAGTTTTCCAAGTAATACAATTATGAACACACAAAGACAAATCCTTTTAATTTGTCTAAAGATTCCATAAAACTGAGTCTAAGAGTGAAGACTTGTGTTGTTGTTAGCCACATGACCTCCCTAAACACTAGTGCATTAACCTCTTATATAAATTTTAATAGGTTTCCACTAGTTATCTTGATCATTTTTGTTATCCTCTTTAAATTCATAACCAATGATAGAATCTACTTTCACCAAACTATTAGTCTTAAAACAATTTTTAGAATCCAAAAGCTTACCTCAAACAAGAGATTTTGGATCAAGAATGTCAAATAAATTACTAGTAGAGACTTTACATGTCACCTTTCTTTCAATTGGTTGACAGAGGTCACTAATACTATTATAAGTGACCTAAGTTGAGGAAAAAATGAACCTAGACTTTCCATCCTATTGAAATTATAGAATCATATCTTAGAAGAAACTGATTTGGAAGGTCTGTGACCAAATGAAAAAGGGTCATCCCTCTTTTTTAGAATACTAATAGCTACCTTCTTAACCAAAATTGTTTTCCTCATAGACTATTTAAAACCAATAACCTTCATTATTGAAATAGTAGATCCTTCCTTAAAATTAAACCATCCTAGATGAATGTATGGATAGATGATGGATGAAGTGGAATGAATGGACAATGAAATCATATGTTATTTTCATGCCTCTCTTTATGGATAGAAAAAACATATACCTCTCTTTATGTATCTCTTTATGAATGGATAGTGAATGGAAATTGAAATCATATGTATCTCTTTATACCTCTATTTATGAATGAATAGTGGATGGATAGTGACAAAATCTTTTATTTCCATTCCTCTCTTTATGTACATTGCAATCATATGCCTCTTTTTATGCCTCTCTATATGAATGGACAGTGAATGGACAGTGAAATCATATTTTATTTTCAACCCCTTATTCTTATATAGTCTAGAAATATTCTACCTATATAAGTGTTATTCCTCTCTTTATGATATATGAAATCATATTCTATTTTCATGCATATAGATTCCTTTTGTCTAGTATATGATAATGATGATATTTAATTGTTGGTAGTGTAAATAAACATTCAACACCTTTTATTTCCTAGTGTTTAGAAACTCAACTTTTATCAATTTCTCATTATTGATGAATAAAATTAATGGGTATTGGTTCTTTATCCTTTCTATCGGATTTCAAGTTTATGAAATAATGAAATATCATAACTTTTCCTAGACATGTGTTTTGATTTATCCACTCCTTTATATTTGATGAAGTATGTGTGTAATAAATAAAAAATTACATTATTCCTTTGTAGTTCACATTATTTGGAACTATAATAGGTAATGAATCCTTTCCTTACTAATGCTTTCTATGAATACAGACATGTTAGTGGAACAGGTACCAGATCCACATTATTCTGCAAATCGATTTGCATCTACAGGTAAAGGTATATATAAATGTAAATGTGTTTTTATTTTTTATAATTAAGAATTAAACATATATATAGGTAAATGTTTCTAATTCTGTATGAAATTGTTTTCAATAGGATCAGACTCTACGGCTTATTCCTCTCATAGAAGAGGCCATAGTCATGGTATTTCATCATGGAATTATGACATGACCCATAACATATCATTTGATGATACATACCATCCTATGGGTATGGGTTCCCCTTCATTTATTCACTATTTGGGCCGTATAATATGTGACCCGCACATATTTTCATTGACTACACATGATTAGGCTTCATTCCCCCAAGATACATTAGATCAACTATGTGGGGAAGTTCAAGTAAGAGGATAATTTTATTTTCTTAGCTATGTTTAAAAAATACTAACATTTGTGATAATTTTTTTCCTTAAATAGAATAATATGAGAGTGTATCCCCGATGAGTTTCATCCAATGTGTATATCCAAAACTCATTAAATGTGTAAAGATTTGAAATGGAGAGTCGAGAGGGAGAACTGGGTACTAAATGTTGGTACCTCAGACATTCTAGACAGAGTCCTGAGAGGTGTTCTCCCATCTCAGTGACATCAGTTATTTGAATATGTTAAAAGCGGGTGTTATAGACCCAAATTTTTTTGTACTTTTGATTACTACTTCATGTATACTGTTTATTAAATATACATGTGTTTATCTTTTCATAATAGTGTTGATACTTATGCATCCACTTTTTTGTGGTAATTTCCTTAGATTACATGTCATATCAAAGGTTTATAGCCGATCTCAGGCTATAATGAGAACCTAGAGATACTATGACAGTAATCTTAAAGTAATGTTCTATGGTCCAGTTACATCATTATTACAGGACACAGATGATGTGTGACTATCTGGTTTTAGGGGATCAAAAGCATTGATACTTCTTCTCATAAAGTTCACACTTGATAATATCTAGTAGTTGAGATCATGAGGACAGACTCGCTAATAGAAACATCGCTTGTTTCAGGTGTCATTGGTTGTTCCTATCTACAGACATGTGTAATGGTCTCATAAATTGAGATCATTATCAATGTATTTCATTTAATTTTACACTTTTATGAAAGGTGAAAACCATGGAAATGAAGTTGTGGTGAGGTAGTTTGTGTTGGGTACGTTATTGGTGACATGACATTGATTGAATGATAAAGAAAGGATTTGTCACTTCTAATTTTAGGAAGAGATGTCTTAAGACTAGTTGATTAGGATAGTAGAACCTTCATTAAATCCATGGACATAGTAGTAAATGGTAAGACCATATACATAGATCAAAAAATAATAATGCAAGGAAAAGGATGGTCACACAAGTGTGCATCCTACTTTACTGGGATATTGTTGACAAAGATATTATATTACAAAGACTGTGTTCGTGGGAAGGTAACCATTTCATTGACTATTTCGTATATCCTTAAGGGACAAGATGGGTTTCTAGACTCCTCTATTGGTATGTGGGTTTCACTCATTACTATTGAGATAAGGACCTAGAGGTTCACACACTTAGTGTATCCACAAGTTTCACATATTCTAATGAATAGGAGTTTAGGATATAGTGGGCCGCATGTGTGGGGGTCAGTGAATTTATAATTTTAACTAGTAGTAATTAAAACTAATTCAATTATATTATTCAAGTTTAGAATAATAATTATTTAATTTATTTCTCATGTTATTCAAAAATTATTTTATCATGAAAGTGAATATGAGAAAAATATAATTTTTCGAATGAACATTGGATATTCAAGGTTTGTCAAATTATTTGGAGAGATTACGGGAAAAGTTAATGGTTCCTATTTTATCACATAACATTTCATAGTGTTACAAGTGAGTGATAAAATATTTGTGACATTTATGATAATTTTCTTAAGTCATAGATGTTTTCAAAGTTCTAAAA
The DNA here is from genome assembly GCA_963277665.1 of Viscum album. NCBI lineage: Eukaryota > Viridiplantae > Streptophyta > Magnoliopsida > Santalales > Viscaceae > Viscum > Viscum album. The sequence goes on along the minus strand of OY728152.1, from coordinate 1,181,295,277 downwards.
TGAAGGTTATTACTTTACAGGGACTAAAGTGCAATTTTGGAAAGTATAACCTAAGTATAAAAGCTCATTTTAGCCTCTTGAATTAAGAGATCCGCCATTTTTAGGAATTTAGAGTGAAAAAATATCTTCTCCTCTCCTCTCAAGTTCTTAGAGAGAGATTCTGGAAGATGAACAAGGTCAGGTCAATCATTTTTTCTCGATTGAGTTTTCGTTTTTCAGGTGATCAAAGTGACATCGAAAAGCTCTTCAATTTCACACACTAGCACCCGGGAAATGTATATCGAAGATCCTGGAATTGTGAAGCATGTTTGGATGATATAGAGGACGTCTATTTTGGTGTCTTACCACCACGACACATCAATGATGAGCGAATAAAACCGAAAACTTCAAACAAACAAGGTACGGTTTAATATTTTTTTTGATTGTATTTTTCGTACTTAAATTGAATTACATGTGATCCTTTTAGAAATATGGGAAATGGTTTATTTGGATTCTATGTTTTTTAACATGAATCCATACCCAAAAAAATAAATTTCATGTTCTCTAACGCTTCCTCTACGCCCTAGGTTCCTCTAATTGGTATCAGAGGGAACGTGTAATTATTTAAGTCGAAAACATTGAAATTTTAATTAAATTATCTATGATTAAAAAAGAGGGTTTTGATTTGGTCCCAATACAACTGACAGCATGTCGATCTAATTTCTTATCACCAAGATATGGTTGATCGAAGATCAACGAGTTTTACTTGACGTTTACCACAAAAATTAAAGTTTTTTTTATTCTTTAAATGGATACCATTGTGACGGATCTTTAGCCGGAGCACAATGTGAAACATTGTGTGGTAAATGAATATACTGAAAGATATTTGGGGTAGCTCATTTCCAATAAGATATTTCTATGTAAACCTATTTAATTAAACAGTTTGAAGATTCCCTTGGAATCTAGTTTAAATCTTCTTATAGAAAATTGTTTAATTAAATGGATAAAGCTTTCCATGTAATTTAGTATAAAGCTTCCCATGGAATTTTGTTTAATTAAAAGGTCAAAGCATCTCAATGAATCTAGTTTCAAGCTTCTCATGGAAGTTTCTTTAATTAAAAATACAATGATTAACATGGAATCTAGTTTCGTTCTTTTCATAGAATATTATTTAATTAAAAATACAACACTTTCCATAGAATCTAGTTTAATGATTCTCGTGGAATCTTGTTTAATTAAAAGGAAAAAGCTTCCCATGGAATCTAGTTTCAATATTCTCATAGAATCCCCTTTAATTAAAAATACAACACTTTCCATGGGAGCTATTTTAAAGCTTCTCATGAAAGATTGTTTAATTAAATGGGAAAAGCTTCCCATGGAAGCTAGTTTCAATATTTTCATGGAAGCTTCTTTAATTAAAAATACAAATCTTCCCATGGAATCCAATTCAAAGTTTCTCATGGAAGCTTGATTAAAAATATATATAAGGAAAAAAAATTCTGTGAGAATCTTTTTATCATGTTATATTATTATATATATATCCTTTAAATGGATACCACATATTGGGCCAGACCAATTCGGTCTGGGTTCGACCAGCCTAACACTTTTAACCCTTCACTAGACCTATATTAATTTTTAGGGATCTGCCTTAGGTCCAAATAGACCCGAAAAATTATAAATAGAATTTCAGAAGTTAAATTTAATTGTTTGGGATTTAATAAAATTATTTTGGGTGTTTTGGGATGTATTGATAATTAATTAAATCATTTTAATGCAAGTTAGCACATTAAAAATACCCTCAAGTTGAATTTTAGAAAATTTAATTTTTCATTAAGAAATATAACTACATGTTGACTGATCATGATCTGAGACCGACCCATGCATGTATGGTTCATTATTTATTTTATTTTATTTAATTATTAAATTTAAGTTTTATAAAATGTAATAATTATTTTATTTTGATGGTCTGTGCATTTTCCCTTCATCTTTGTGTCCACATTTAAGTGCTAAAAATGAAATTTTGCATCCCGAGTTCCCAACACCTATGTGTGTGTATAAATTGTAAAAATCGGAGGAGTTCATGGTGACTCGATTCAAGTAAAGAGTCAGTGTAGACCAAACAAGTGGAATGCATCGGATTTGCAGGTGCTGCAATTCAAGTCATGTATTGACTTAAGGAATTACCCTAGGGTCTCGGTTAATCCATTATTCGCTCGATGGGTTAACCAATAGTTAACAGCTCATGATCATTTCATTATGTATTTATTTTATCATGTTCATGGTTTATTATTTTATAAATGTTTTTTTATTATGCATGATCGCATGGTATAATAATAAACAAGCATGAAAAAGATAAAATGAACATATGCGGTGAATGTTTTCTATTTAAAATCATGGTTATGTTGTCACTGTGATCACATAGAAAATAATGTTAAATATAAAAGGATTTCATTATTTGATTTTAAATTACAAAATCCCTCAAAAACAATATTTAGTCTTAATGCCTTCCATTACTCACATTTGGATAAAATCGGGTGTTGGGGGTGCCAGTCATGCCATAGCTGAGGGTGCCTCTTACTACTGGGGAGTTAATATGAGAGCGGTGGGTTGAATTAACTAAAGTGGTAGTAAGGATTATCCATAACTAACTTTATATCATTTTAGAGGCAAGTTTTGAGAAAATGAAGTACTGGTTTTAGAAGTTGGTACATCACTCAATGGATCGAGGAAACAAAAGTTCATGCGGTTAGCCAACCAGAAGCCTACCTTGAACCCTCTAAGTAGTGGCGTAGCCATAGCTTGTAGAATATGAGGGGAGGTTCAAGGATCCTTTCCACTAGAATACTCAAGTGACAGAGTATTTTGATTCTATCATAGAGGGTTCCTGGAATTTGATAAAATAGTGGGAGACTTTTAATTAATTAATTAATCAGAATGTCTAAATTAGTAATCATGACAAAAATTACTAATATGCTAAAATTTGTTTTTATATAAAATGGAAAGTAATACCACAAGTTTAATAACTATGATAAATAATAGAAAATGTATATTTCCACACTGAAAAGAGTATCCATTAATGGTACGGGTGCTTGCACATAGCACTATGATATTAGAAACTCGAGGTGTTTGTGTCCCAAACACCTATTAAACTTCCTCAAGAAGTGAGGGTGAAATTGTCTATAGGATACTAATGTAAAAATAATGGGATGGATATTTCATTTATCAACTTCTAGTGTTAGTTGTGGTCACTATATCAGGACATGGCTGTTATAACATAAAGTCTCATCTCTGATTAATTTGTAACGAGAAAGCGAAGCAATGATGTGAATAAGTAATGGTTACACTAGATCTGTGTAAATTGAAAGGTGAGTTATGATCTTTCAATACATCCTATTCTAATATAATTTTATCCCCTTTACTCAAGTTTCATTTTAAGTTACAAAATGAACAAGTATTGAGTAAAATCTTCATTACCCTTTTAGGTAAGGATCGCCACGTAAATAAGAATATCTAAGACAGTTTCATATTTAATTCTTATGGAGAATAAATTAAAAGAAAAGGTGAAATTCCAAAGGAAAGTAATGTAAATTGAACATTTTCAAATTCCCTCAATATAAGAGGTATTAATAGGAGGTTATTTTCATTTTAAATTATGAAATAATACTATGGAATTTTAAATGCAATTAACCGAATAAAGAAGCAAGTTATCACTTCTTCTTCAGGAATGTTCATCTATATAGTGTTTAGATTTTACTTCTTGGGTATTCAATACAATACAATTATCACATATGTGTATTGACATACATTAAACAAGAGAGTATAGAAATATTACTAGGAAGTTAGGTGTGTTCTTCAAGTGGCTAAGAAAGGGTGATACCTAGGCCAGTGGTGATAAGTATAGGACTTATTTATTGTCAAGTGTAAGATTCATGTAGAACTATTATTGAGTATAACCACAAACATTTATCTCACCTGTCCTTTTTAGAACAAGTATACATTATTTCAGGTTTCGAAATGAATGTTGTTTTTGGTATTTAATACCCAATCGCTAGTTCAGTGATACATGAATCACAGGCATTGAGTAATGAATATATAAATTTAAGACTTCTACCTAGTTATGGAAAGATAATTCATTGAAAATAAAAACTAAAAGTGGACATCAATAATATACCCAATATTTTATTTAGTCTTGTAATAGTTAAACACCATTGGTATCATCGATGTTTTTAGTATATACAAAGAAACCTTTAGAAATAAAGTCATGTCACAAAGCTCGTGAAATTAGTTCAACAAATGAGCATGAACTATTTCAAGGGAAAGATAGTAGTAAAGATACTTCATATGATTCCTTTAAGTAATTAAGGAATAGGAAATTGAAGTATGATATCTTCATGTTCAGAGGATATGAGTTGCTTCGGGTTGGCATACCGAAGAATATCTTGACCAGGTATTCATCGATCATGATAATGTAGTGTGGAGTAATTCCTAAACGCACATTAACTTATCCACGTCATGAAATTTATATTAATGAGGAAGTTCGATTATTAATTATTACATGTTAACATTGATCAACAAAATGTTGCATGGAGTAATTTCTAAAGTCACATTTTATACATCATTGTATTGTTGTAATTAGTATCAATTTTGCAAATTGCAAAAAAATTCCATTATATTTTAGGATGTGATTAGAAAATAACGGCGTAATCCCATAAGAATATACCAACTAAAATGAAAAATGGATATCATATGACACATATTATGATCATAAATCCATTATGTCATGTGGACATGTGTTTGGATGCAAGGAGATTTTTAAGACATAAACAGACTTGCATCCGGAACAAACACAATGTGAAACTATTGTAATTATCCTAACAGTTGTTTAGGATGTTACCTAAATACCTAATAGAAAAGTGGTAGTCAAGTGATATACTAAAATTCAATATAAGGGTGCACATCTCTTTTGAGACAATTGGAGCTATATTGACTTGGGTTTAGTCAATGCTCGAGATGCACAAATAATTGGCATAGGAACTAGTTCTTCAAGTGCATGTGGAACATAGTATGTTCTAGAGACACATACTGTGTAGGAAAGATAAAACCATGGTGATGGTTTTTGTATTCACTGTGGTCGGTGATTCGTTATTCATTGTGAATAATATTTCCTACAGGTAAGTAGTATATGGAAATTAGCTAAAATTGACAAGACCAATAAAAAATCAATAAATGGATTCTATGTATCAAAATGAAAAGGGGATTATATTTTGAATACTACGATGGGCATTCAAATGCGTTGATACATGGATGGTAAAATAATAGTACCAATAAGGCTTGATTGGTTTCACCAAATAATTATTCCTAAATCAATTATAATTTTACTTGTCATAGTTAATTTCTATGATCATTATATTAAGCATAAAATGTAATGACCACCAATCATGGAAGGTGGCTATACGATGAAACTATAAAGGGATGGTCAAGTCACATAATGCTAATAAAGGTTGCAAGTTATTGAAATCTAGTTTAGGATTGAAGTAAGCAATGGGATCATATAATATACATTTGAAACAAATTTTTTTCATGTGTCTACTGGAGGTTAGTGGGAGCATCAAGGTTTTCCAAGAAAAATATGTTCATCAACATATGGAAAACATATATTGGACTTTAAGTTAGTTAAGACTAGGATGAAATTTATTTTCTAGTGACTGACTTAAAGTATCAACCTAAGTTCTAGAGAATAAGATCTACTGAGGTAGATCTAATGGTTGTTTATACCTAGTCAATCATACATATAGTGACATAGTATTGAAAAATACAAGTTGGAACAATTCAAGATATGAATTGTTACCAATGTCACGTGGCATTATCTCTCTAGGTTGAAATGTCTGCGACATGGGAGGATATAAACATGGTAAGTTGAAATTCATATGCTTTAGCGATGAATCAATCATGTATTCCATGATTTGTACAAAGAACTGATATTTCCAAGATATACTTTATAGTAGGAAAATATCAATTATATCCAGGATCACTACAAGTGAAATAGTCAGAACTATCTTGTTGTACTTCAGTAAGTGCAAAAGATAAGTACCTGGTAAGTGGAGAATAAAGGATACTAGTTTTCAAGGGATAAAAACTAGTCTTATATAGATCAATGTGATATAGTATTACAGTTAGGCTAAGGTGATTAGTGCAACAAGATCATAAAAGTTTGTGGTAGCCATACCTACAAAGATTGAGTATGATGCAGCTTCTGAGTTAGATAAGAAGCAGTTAAATCCAAAAATTTGTTCTAGTTCTTGGAAAAACACCAAGTAATAAAAGTATCATCATAATTTAAATTATGATATTATTAATATCTAAGATATCAATTTATTATAGTGGGAAAAGGGATATACTCAGGGATGCCATCTCTTAAGAAATTTTACTCAAAGAGATGAGGTCATTATAGCAGAATTGCCACGCAGCATAACCATGGAAGGCCCAGAATCTAAAGTCGTTACTCAGAAGAAACCTAATCTTTATCATGTTAGTAGATAACAATTTTGGTTAGAAAGTTGGATCTAGTTCAAGTGGGAGTGTTTAAAGTGGGTACCCTAGACCCCAACTTGTGTTGTACTTTTGATTACCACTACTTTTTTATTTTTTGTTATATATACATGTGTTTATCTTTCCATAATAGTGTTGATACTTTTTCATCCACTTTGTTTGTGGTAATTTCCTTAGATTACATGTAGTATCAAAGTTTTAAAGAAGATCCCATGTTATAATGAGAACCTAGAGATACTATGACATTAATCTTAAAGTGATGTTCTATGGTCCAGTTACATCATTCTAACAGGACACAGATGATGTCAAACTATTAGGTCTTGGGGGATCATAAGTATTGAGACTTCTTCTCATGAATTTAGAACTTGATGATCTCTAGTAGTTGAGATCATGAGGATAGGCTCACTAATAGAAACACCACATGTTTCAGGTGTCATTGGTTGTTCCTATCTAGGGAAATATGTAATAGTTTCCTGACTTGAGATCATTATCAATGTATGTCATTTAATTGTGTACTTTGATGCAAGGCGAAAACCATGGAAATGAAGTCATGGTGAGTTAGTTTGTGTTGGTTATGTTATTGGTGACATGACATTAATTGAATGATCAAGAAAGGATTGGTCGCTTCTGATTTTAGGAAGAGATATCTTGGGCCTGGTTGATTAGGATGGTAGCACCTTCATTAAATTCATGGTCATGGTAGTCGAAGGTAAGACCATCTGGACAAATCAATAAATAATAATGCAAGGAAAATTATGATAACACAAGTTTTCATCCTACTTTATTGAGATATCATTGATGAAGATATTATATTACACACACTGTGTTCATAGGAAGGTAGTCATTTCTTTGACTTTTTCTAATATCCTTAGGGGTTATGACAGGTTACTAAACACCACTATTGGTATTTGGGTTAGACTCACTGCTATTGAGATAAGGACATAAAGGGTCACACACTTAGTTTATCCACAATTTCCACTTATTCTAATGAATAGGAGTTTAAGACGAAGTGGGCCCCATGTGTAGGGATCGGTGAACATTTGAGTTTAACTTATCACAATTAAAACTAATTCAATTATATTATTCAAGTTTAGAATAATGATGATTGAATTTATTTCTCAGGGTATTCACAAATTATTTGATCATGAAAGTGAATATAAGAAAAATATAATTTTTTGATTGAACATTGGATATTCAAGGTTTGTTAAATTATTTGGATAGATTATGGGCCGAGTTAATGGTTCTTATTTTATCATATAAAATTTTATAGTGTTACAAGTGAGTGATAAAATATTTTTGAAATTTATGACAAGTTTATTAAGTCATAAATGTTTGCAAAGGTCAAAAATGAAGTTTATTACTTTCCAGAGACCAAAGTGCAATTTTGAAAAGTATAACCTAAGTATAAAAGATCATTCTATCCTCTTGAATTAAGAGCTCCACCATTTACATGAATTTAGAGATAAAAACTCTCTTCTCCTCCCCTCTCAAGTTCTTAGAGATAGATTCTAGAAGAAAAACAAGGTCAGATCGTTCCCGCTTTCTCGATCGATTTTTCTTTATTTAGGCGATCAAAGGGACTTTGTAAAGCTCTTTGATTTCCCATGCTAGTATGCTAGAAATGTAGATCGAAGATCTTGGAATTGTGAATCACGTGTTGACGATTTAGAGGACATCTAGTTTGGCTTCTTACTTTCACGAAACATTGATGATGAGTAAATAAAACTGATCACTTAAAATGAATGAGGTACAATTTAAGATTTTGTTTGATTGTATTTTTCATGCTTAAATTGAATTAAATGTGATCCTTTTAGAAATTCAGGCAAGGGGGTGTGTGGATCATATTTTTTTTAACATGAATCCATACCCAAAAATTTTAAATTATATGTTCTTTAATGCTTCTTTTGTGCCCTTGGTTCCTTCATTATATTGTTCCACTGAGGATGAAACAGTGTCTATTTATTTTGGTTTATATATTTCTAAGAATTTTTAGCATTTAAATGTTTGAAATTTTAATTAATTGAATGTAGGAGGTGGTAGCACGTCATTTTCAGAATCGTGCATTGTAGGGACCACCTCACAGGCTTGGGACTGATCACGTGTCCCAAATTTGACATGATGTATTTATTATTCACTTTTTAAATTTATTATTTAATATGGTTTTCTCATCAAAATTTATATCTTATTGGTATATAGTTATGGGTGCAAGGTGCACCGACTGATAAAATGTCATTTTAAATGATGACTCGTGATCAAAATGATTTGAAGGTTGTAGCTCTTATAGTAAGTTCTTGTACTAATTATCAACACTTACTTACATCTGTATATATATATATTTATTTATTTATTTATTTATATTTATATATTACACGTGATCAATTTCATGTTTTGTTAACACTCCTTCCAGACGACCAGTGGCCACTTTCCATTTGAAGGGGTGAGATACTCCATCGCATTATTGTTCTTGATAGATATAGCTACAGATTGACATATGGAACGGGGATTCCTCATTATATAGTTTCACGTGCTAAGGATGTGGCTCTTTTTGTTTCTGGGATGACAAAATAAGTGACATATTTGGAAACACGGATGTGGGCTTCTGAGGAGGTAAATACATAGCTTTGAGCTGAGAGTAGAGCACTGTGGGAGTATATATGCTAGGGGGTGGTGAAGGGGATCCATAACATAGGTTTATACTGAATTTATTTATTTATTTATTTATTACATTAATTATTATTATCTTCATAATTTTTATTTTTTATAGGCCCCTACCACACCAGAAGGAGGTAGCAGGCATGGTCCCACATGACGCATTAGATCCAAGAGGTGTGTTTTGTTTTATCTTTCTGGTCTCTCGTTAAAATTGACTATATCATTTTGTTTTTTTGTTTTTAATAAAGTCCCAAATAAAATTTAAATTTTCATTAAAATGAAATTTTACCAAGTAGGGATTCAAAACCAACTAAATACATTTAGACTGATGAGAAAAATTAGGAAAATAATCAGTAAGTAATTTTGTATCTTTAAATTTCAATTGTGTGTCACGTGTGGAGTATCCAAAAATTTAGTAGTTATAGAACTTCCATTACATAGTGAACTCAAATTTTCAATCAAGAGAAGATTCCTACAAAATCCTTGTGTTTAAATTCCTCTATATAAGTTTAATAAAGAGAAAACATGCCCTGCTTAGTGGTATCACAAAAAACCAACCCAACAAGCAGAGCTGTAGAGAAATCAACAAGTTTCATTGCAATTCACCCATATCCTATGAGTCTTGGAGTGTTTAGCACCACTAGTTCAAATGAATTAGTCCTACCTTTGATATATTCCACCTAACCAAACATGGAAACATGAGAATAATTTGCTGGAGCTGAAATATATTTGAAATATTTAGAAAATTCAACCTCATTAGTCCTTAGTGCCCTAGATTTTCTATGTAAAACCTTTTGAAATCCCTCTTCTTGTTAGTTTTTTTTCATTCCTTGAAGTGTGATTTTCAATATGATTTTTATCCAATTTACCTGATATCGATCAACCTTCAAGGCTAGCCACATTATTTGGCCTTCTTGTATTTAGTCCTCTATTTTCTGAAGTCTATGCTGCTACAACATCATTGGAATACTTCTTCTTAGCATTTTCTTTATCTTTTTTAGGTTTATATTTCCTCCTTTGATAATTGTCCAAATCATGACCCCTCATATGAAAGAGTGGAAAAACAACTTCCATTTAACAATTAGACTTTAAATGTCCAATTATACCACAAACAGGTAGAAAGGTAGGAAAATTTTAAAATTCAATCTTCAGACTAACCCCATCATTTTGATAAAAAAAAATTATCAATCAATGTGGAACTGATATTAAACTCTACCAGGATCATTAAAATGAATGAGGATGGGATTTTTTTTTCAAAGTATTTTCTTCCTATAAAGTTCTTTAGGAGAACCATCATCTACCAATCAAATTCAACTTATTCACTTTAACAACCTGATAAGAAGGATTTTATGTCACATTACCAATTAGATGAGTTGTATCTAATCTTTTGGAGGATTATGGAATTTGGTTAACTGTCTCATCACATCAATTCCCATAAATATCCTTTTAGTTATCAATCCACATAATGGATCCATATACAACATTGAGAATAAAATCAGTGGCTTCATTTTGGAATCTCTTCAAGAAGTAAAGTGTTATTAGGAAAAGCAAAGGTCTCCTGGAGAAACCATCGGATGAAGGATAGATCTTTATCCAATGTCTGGATGAAACCATGCAGGCCATGTAGGGAAATCTGACCTGGTAATTTATCTTGGGATGGTAAACCAGAGAAGAATATGGTAAAGGTACAAATATTACAAGACACATGAATCCAATGGATTCTTCTATTTAGAGGAATATTACAGAACATATTTTCAACCATTTTGGGAACTCATTATAGATTATAGGTATAGTGGAAGTGTTGTTTTTCAATGATAATTAGTTGGGAATCTTGTTATATTTCCCCTACTACCCAGATCTAGATATGACATTTAGAGATGCTATGGAGTTTTTCATCCTTACTAAAGTAGTCCTCAATGAAGAATCAAAGGAATTTTTCAATGGAATCTTCTTGGAGGAAGATCCCAACTGTTGTGTTGTTACCCATTCTTAGTTAGGAATTATCAACGTGAAAGATTATTGAAAACTCATTTATGTTGATTCTAAATAGGAGAATGAAAAGTGGGGTGAAACCCATTGGAATAACTAAATCACTTCTGGGAATAAATACTAAGTTTCATGAACCATACTAGATACCTCGGTACCCAAATACCCAATCCAGCACTAACATGGCCAAAATAGAGTTCCTGATCCCCATGGGTTAGTGACTATTACCTAGAATCATGCAAGATAAAAGATGTAATGAATTTTCTATAAAATAGTGGAATATAAAGATACGTATCAATTTTCTTAAAACTCTGAAGGGAGACAGAATAAAAAAACCAAATGGGTATATCAAAAACCCAAAAGTGCATCATCAAAGAACATAGAATCAAAAAATATAAACTTGACGTCCCAAAGGTTACATCACTCAAATCCCAAAGGATCAAGGACATACACCACCTCTAAGAGGTTATTTCCCTTTTCTCATACCTGGAAGAATAAAATATACAAATTCCCAAAAGAAAAGGTAGGGTGTGATCTAAAATCCTATTAGGGTATCACCAAGTGTTCCATAAAAATATTACATAATAATAAATCAAATAATGGTTTCAATTTTAAATAAAATAGGTATGGAAGTATATTTTCATATTTAAAAAAACATGCTTCATTTTAGAATGAGGGAAAACATTACAAACATGGATTTAATAAAAACATTATATAAAATAGTATACAAAAATCACTAGGCATGATTAAAGTAGATTCAAGATTAATGGAATTTATAATCAAAATAGTTATAATAAGAACCATGGTCATATGCTCTGTGGTGTGATAGTTTCTAATTATAGAATCCTCACACTCTCATATCATTGATCATGGAAATGTGTATTCATGTCACTCAAGATCAGGCCAAATAAGACTCATCAATATCCTATCTGGGATAAAATCCACTTATCTAGGTTTTTGTTAGAGTTTTCATCATCAATCTGTATCTAGGGAATTACCATCCTAGCACGTTTTCCCCAAATAACTCAATAAATACCAAGGCTCACTTGTGCTCAATAAAATATTTTAAAAATGGTAAATCATTTCATTTCAAATTCACAATCATCTTTAACTATTAAATGGCCCATTTTTTCTTTTTAAATGCCAATTCACTTTCAAAACCAAAAGAATGGGTTTTTCATAAATTCATGCCTTTTAAAAACAAAATCGATCATAGGTTTTTATCAATTAAATTAATCCATTTTCTAAAATCTATTCTCAAACAATTTACAAATTCCATCAATTTCAAATTACACCTCAAATTCCAATTCCATTGGAATTGGTGTTTTTTTCGAAAATTTCATGCCAAATAAATTTCAAATTCAAATTCATGTCAAATTGGGTTTTAATAAATAAATTTAAATCAATTTAAATCAAATCAATCAAATCAAGGTTTAATTATATGGAAAAATCTAAAACAGAACCACCTACCTTTAATCATGGTATCAAAACTGAACACCCATGGTAGGATTTTCCAACGATGAAAAATGGAAACAAAGATCGAGAAATCCAACCTAGATTGAAGATACAAATAATGAGATTTTAGATCCATCAACCACATAATAATATAACAAACCATATAAAGGAAATAAAGAGAGACCTGGAGAAAGAATGGTAGGAGCAAACTTATTAGAAAGGTATCAAACGAGATCCTCCATTCTTTGATCTACCTAGGAATGAGTTTAGAGGAGCCAAAAAGGGTTCTTGAGAGCCTCTAATACCTAGGAATTAGTTCTAGGTTGAGTTAGGGTTGATCAGGGGAAAAAATAGGGGTTTGGAAAATTTTAAAAGAATTATCGAAATTAAAATTTACTGCTCACATGATTAACTGGGTAGATCCACATGGTTAGACAAACTATGTTCCTTAACCATGCACCCATCTACTAGGGTGCACGGTTTCTACTAGGGGGCTACAGGGTTTTTCAAACCATGCTCCAACCGTGAAAACCCCCCACTAACCAGGGTTACGCAGTTTTCATTGGGTGGGCGCATAGTTTTGGAAAACTGTGCCCAGTCCAAAGAGGCTCCAAAATTTTCCAAATTTCACCTGAAGCACCCCTAAACAAGACCCAACCAAAGCATGCTCGAAAGTAGGTTTGATGATTACTATAAAACTACTAATAGGATATTACAACCTCCCCACCATAGAAACTTGTTGTCCCCAGAAATCCTGTCAAGAAGTTTCCATACCAAAAAGAGGAGGCCACTACTCTCTCATAAGTGCCTCCCTCTCCCACGTCTCCTACATATCATAACCATACTTTCATAGCACTTGGATAAAAGTTATCATCCTCTCATTAAGTACCTTTGTCTTATAATCAACTATACTAACTGGATCACACCAGCTCAAAACATGAGATAGATCAGAAAGATAGTTTAACAGTTGAGATACATAGAACACATTATGTATTGATGTTAACTATGGTAGAAGTGCTAAATGGTAATCTAATTTCCCCACTTGTTTAACAACCTAAAAAGCTCCCAAAAATAAATAGAAATCTTCCCTTACCTCCTAAACCACTGATGACCTAAATGAGGTGAAACTTTCAATAATACCTGGTCACCAACTAAAAAATTCAATGGTCTATGACGACGATCAATATAAGATTTATATTGGATCTATGCCATCAAATTTATCTAATAAATCAAATGAATATTTTTTTTTCTTGAACCAAGTTGGTCCAACCAAGGAACTTTCACCGATATCTGACCAACATAATAGAGATTTAAAAGGCCTCAATAGAAGCCATTCTAATTGTGGACTGGTAACTATTGTTATAAGAAAACTCAACCAGTCCCAAATGGTCATCTCAAGCTCCACTAAAATTGAGAATTCATGCATTAAGCATATCCTCAAGAATATGTATTTCCCTCTTTGTCTCTTCATCCATCTTTGGATGGTGTGTCATACTCAAATTAACCTAAGATCTCATTTCCTCCTAGAGGTATCTCTAAAATAAAGAAGCAAAATGGGGATCCATATCAGAGACTATAGAATGTGGAAGTTTGTGAAAATAAACAATCTCTCTCATAAATATATTTCTCAGCTCCTCAGCTTTGGTTGTATCTCAAATGGAAAAAAAGTGAGATGATTTGGTCATCCTATCAATCACAGCTCATATCACATTCTTATTTTTTGGGTACATGGAAACCCAACCAAAGAGTCCATAGAGATCTCATCCCACTTCCAAGTCAGCACTAGAAGTGTCTAAAGTAAACCCAAAGGTTTTTGATGCTTAGCCTTGACCTTCTGGAAAGTTTAGAAACATGAAACAAAGTTAGTGATGTATCGTTTCATACCTAGCCACCAGAATTGTCGCTGCATATCATAAAACATATTTTTGGTTAATAGGTGTACATCTCGCTAGGAATTATGGAAATCCCCCATCATAGCTTTCCTCACAGCTAACGGCACAAAAAACCAATCTCAAAAACATAGAACACCATCTGTGGAGAATGACCACTCAGAAACAGTACCTCCTCTATAAAGAGAGTCTCTTATGCTACAAAATTCATCATCAAGATGTTGTTTTTGAAGAATCATATTAAGAAGAGTGGAGGTCAATTGAAAACTGGAAAAAACAACCTCATACCCTTTTTCCTAAACTCCTATAAGCAACTTTTCAAAAAGAGTCATCAAGTTCCACTCTTTTGATGATTTTTTCATGTCCTAGGTTGGGATTTTCCTGCTCAAAGTATTAGTGATGACATTACCTTTACTCGGGGTATAGGAGATGTTGAAATCAAAAGACTGTAGGTACTCCACCCAAAACCTCTAGTGGAGATTCACATCTTTTTTAGAGAAGATATAACTCAAGCTATTGTGGTCGGATTACATAGTAAACCTTTCTCTAAAAAGGTAATGTCACCAACTCTTAAGTGCATGAATCACCACTGTGAGTTAAAGTTTATGGGTCAGATAATTTTTATCACGTGGCCTAA
This sequence comes from Viscum album, assembly GCA_963277665.1. NCBI lineage: Eukaryota > Viridiplantae > Streptophyta > Magnoliopsida > Santalales > Viscaceae > Viscum > Viscum album. Next base: position 1,181,280,130 of record OY728152.1, on the reverse strand, counting down.
ACTATTGAGATCCATAGGAGACAACATGATCAACCTACATAAGAACATATCCCAAACCCAAAACTAATGCATCACAGAAGAATACACAGCCCTGCCTAACCTCTGGAAGAGTCAACACCGGTGCAGAAGTCAAAAGTTGTTTTAGATCAGAAAAATAACTCTAACATTTATCATCCCAAGAAAACTTCACCCCCTTATGAGTGAGAGTGGTCAACTAAGTAGCCGACTTCAAAAAATACTTTAGAAATTGGTGATAATACCCTTCCAAACTCAAGAATATCTTAATCTCAAAAACATTAGTGGTTGTTCCCATGTCATAACATCTTTCACCTTCTCAAGATCAACCGAGATTCCATGTTTTGACACCACATGACCCAAGAAATTCACCTCTCAAATCTAAAAATAAAATTTTGATATCTTGGAATAAAGTTATCAATCTCTCACCAATTCCAGAACTGATCTCAGATGATGCACATGATCCTCCTTGGACTTAGAGTAAACCAATATGTCATCCATAAAGATAACCACGAAAGTATCAAGATACTCATGGAAGATTTTGTTCATCAAAGCCATAAATACTACATTATCATTGGTTAGAACAATTGGCATGACAACGTACTTATAATGGTCTTACCTTCTCCAGAAATAAGTTTTCTTGATGTTATATTGTTTTATTCTCAGCTGGGGATAACTAGATTAAAGATCAATCTTCAAGAACCACTTCACCCCTTTCAACTGGTCAAAAATATCATCAATCTATGGAAATGGATACTTGTTCTTTACAATAACTTAGTTGAGTTTACAGTAATCAACACATTGGAAAATTGTTCCATCATCTTTCTTAGCAAAGAGAATAGGTGCCATCCAAGGTGACACACTCAGGTGTATGAATTTTTTCTCTAAAAAATCATCCAACTGAGTCTTCAACACTTTCATTTCATCTGGTGTCATATGGTACGAAGTTATAGACATTGGTTGAGTACCAATCACTAAATAAATATAAAATTATACCTCCCTTACTGGTGTAGAAGTCAAAATACATTTCATCTCAATAAAAAGAACTCTCAAATTTCTTATCCCAATAAAACTTCACCCCCTTCCAAGTGAGAGAGGTCATCGAAGAAGACAACTTTGAGAAATCATTTAAAAATAGGTGATAATACTCTTCCAAACCCAAGAAGCTCCAAATCTTGAAAAAATTATGATATTGTTCCCATGTCATAACCGCTTTCACCTTCTCATAATCAACTGAGAATCCATGTTCTGATGCCACATGTCCCAAGAACATCACTTCCTGAATTCAAAAATCACATTTTGATAATTTAGCATAAAGTCGACGATCTCTCAACAATTCCAAGACTACTCTCATATGATGTACATGATCCTTCTTGGACTTAGAGTAAACCAAGATGTCATCCATGAAGACAACCACGAAAGTATCAAGATACTCATGGTAGATTATGTTCATCAAAACCATAAAGACTATTGGGTCATTGGTTAAACCAAATGGAATGATAAAGTAATCATAATGGCCATACCTACTCTGTAAAGTTTTTTTCTTAATGTTAGATTCTTTTATTCTCAACTAGTGATAACTAGATCAAAGATCAATATTCAAGAACCACTTCACCTATTTAAACAAGTCAAACAGATCCTTAATATATGGAAATAGATACTAGTTCTTTACTATAACTCAGTTGAGTTTCCAGTAATCAACACATAGGCAAAGTGTTCCATCGTCTTTCTTAGAAAAGAGAACAGGTGCCGCCCAAGGTGACACACTCATATAATATGAATACTTGCTATAAAAAATCATTCAATTGAGTCTTCAACCCTTTCATTTCAGATGGTGTCATATCGTAAGAAGGTATTGAAACTGGTTGAGTACCAGACACTAAATCAATATAAAAATCTACCTCCCTTATTAGTGGAAAACTAGAGTAGTCATGAGGAAAGATGTTGTGAAACTTGACGACAACTAGAGGGAGATTGTCACTCAAATATTCCTACTCCGCATAAAAATTTAACATTGATATTATTTTCCCCAACTCTGGATAAAGTATGGATATACTTGACCATAGGTATCATTCTACATGAAAGATACATCGCAACCCCATCGGGTGCAGTAAAGGAAACCCAATGGAGATAATAATCAATTTAGGCTTTATTAGAAATGAGTCAATCTATCCTGAAAATGACATCAAGAGGTTTCATATAGAGGACCAGAAATTCCCAAGTAATATCATTCACTAATAAATAGAAAACACAAGTAGGACAATGGAGACCCTACTCTCTCTTCATTATGATGGGTGTAGTAATATTCATCACATAAGATAAAAGCTACATATGAAGATTTTGCAGGTTCACAATATGAGTCGATATAAATGAATGAGATGCCCTATTATCAAATAAATCAGACACAAAAGATGAAGTTATAGTGATGGTACCTATCATAGTCACTAGACCTATACCAACTTCCTCTAGAGACTCTTCCATTGTATAAAGAATCTTTATTCCTATTGTTTATGGCTGGAACCCCTTAAATCTTGAAGCATTTGATTTCACCATAGTACTTTTGGTGTTGATGACTCATTCCACTGTGTCAGAAAGAAAAGATATAATAGATATTATACAAGTGTCTTGAATAAAAATAGAAACCACATATCTTGGGTGAATTAGTGCAAACTCATTTCGAATTCCTAGGATTTCTATACTCGAAGCAAGTCAAAGGACCTCTACCAGGCACTACAAGAGGTCTAGAAGAACCCTAATATCGAGAACCACCATGAGACTCATCATGATTTCTATTCCCTTTAAAGGAGCTCACATAACTTCCAGTGGGAGATAAATGAACTCTTTTCAACCCTGACTTACCATCCAGATCAATTTCAGCCATCAACACCCTATTTAACACATCATCATAAGAATAGAGCTTCAACAATAAAACCTTAGAATGAATATCTAATAAAAGTACCATATAGAACCATCAAGTCTTAATCTTCTCATTTGATACAATATTAGGTGTAAACTGCACAAGCTTGGTGAATTGGTTCGCATACTCTATCACGATTCATTTAGTCTGCTCGAGTTTGAAAAAATCCATAGCCTTAGCCATCACCAAGGACACTAGATAGAACTAGTCAGTGAAAATAACGTTGAATTACTTACACTCTAAACCCTTATGCTTATTCATCATCGCCATCATTTCCCACCATCTCCTACTAGGTCCTTCCAACTTAAAGCTAGCGCATTTCACCTTGATCACATTAGGAGTCTCCAAGAACTCAAACAAAAGCTCAATCTTTCACAACCAATCCTCAGCCTCTTGAGGATTATTTGTTCCTTGGAATGCTGGTGGATTCTAGTGAAGGAAATCCTGATCATGGCTCCAGAATTCATCCTTTTGAGGTTCCACAGATTGAGCCTTAATATGTATGGGTGTAGGTGCATATCTCATATCTTGGACAACATGCACAATAATATCAATGAGGTTCTGGTTCACAAGAGGATTTGTTCATTATGGTTCATCAGCATCTTCCTCCAAAATTCTATTCACATGTCTTCTCAGAGGCATGATGCTACACAACATTGTCAAACAACATTGAATACATCATAAGGTTACTCAGAGAAACAACTCAAATAGGAGAAATAGGAAAATTAATCCCATCAGATAAGAAACAATATTTTCATTTCAATCTATCCAAATCAAAAGCAGGGAAAAGGCAAGAATTAGATCAAGATATTCCTCAATACATCTTTATCAAACTACCCATGGTGACTTAAGGCTCATTACGATGAGATCTGGTCATAAACTCACTCTCAACTACCTCCTAAGTCCCAAAAAGATCTCTCAACTGCATACAGACATCAAGGAAGGATGCTCCAATTGCACCTTTGATACCATTTTTTCACAAACTAGCCCAGATACCCTGGTACCCTGATACCCGAGCCATAACTAACATGGCCCAAAGGGAGTTCTAGATCCCCATGGGTTGGTGACTAGCACCTGGCATAATACAAGATGAAAGAGGGAATGAACTTTCTACAAAACTGTGGAAGATATAGTTACATATCAGTTTTCTCAAAACTCCAAAGGGAGACGGTACCAGAAACCAAATGGGTATATCAAAAACCCAAATAGTACATCATAAAATCACTCATAAGCGGACAAGATAAACTCTATGTCCCAAAGGAAACATCACTCTAAGCCCAAAGGATCAAGGAAATCCAACTCCACCAAAAGGCACTTTCCCTTTTCTCGGACCTGGTATAAGAAAATATACAAATGCCCGAAGGAAAAGGTAGGGTGTGAGCTAAAATCCCAGTAGAGTCTTACCAAGTGTTCTATAAAAATATTCCATAATAATAAATCAAATCATGCTTTAAATTTTAAATAAAATAGGCATGGAAGTGCATTTTCATATTTAAAAGAAAACATGTTTAATTTCATAATGATGGAAAACATTTCAAGAAAGTCTTAAATAAACACTTTATATAAAACAGTTTATACAAATCACTAGGCATGAGTAAATAAGTTTCACAATTAATGGAATTTATAATCAAAATAGTCACAATAAGCACCATAGTCATCTTCCATGCGGTAAGATAGTTTTTAGTTATAGAATCCTCACACTCTCATATCAATGATAATGGAAATTTGTATGCACATCCCTCAAGTTAGAGTTGGATAGGACTCATCAATATCTTATCTATAATAAGATCCACTAAACTAGGTTTTTGTTAGAGTTTTCATTGTCAATCGGTTTCTAGGGAATTACCATCCTATCATGCTTATCCCAAATAACCCACTAACTAACCAATCTCACATGTGATCAATAAAATAGTTGAATAAGGAAAAATCATTTCATTTCAAATTCAAAATCATCATTGATAATTCAATTTCCCATTTTTCCTTTTCAAATGCCAATTCACTTTCAAAACCAAAACATAGATTTTTCATCAATTCATTCCTTTTCAAAACAAAACCAATCATAGGTTTTTATAAATTAAATTAATCCATTTTCTAAAATCAATTCTAAAACAATTTACAAATTCCATTAATTTTAAATTACGCCCAAAATTCCAATTCCATTGGAATTAGATATTTTTTCAAAAATTCCATTTCAAAACAATTTCAAATTCCAATTTACACCAAATTGAGTTTTCATAAATCAATTTAAATCAATTTAAATCAAATAAATGTTTAATTATATGGAAAAATCTAAAATGGAACCACCTACCTTTAATCACAATATCAAAACTCAACACTTGTAGTGGGACTTTCTAACGATGAATGATGGAAAAAAAGATCAAGAAATCCAACCTGGATTGAAGATCCAAATCAACATAGTTTATATCCATCAAGCACATGATAATATAAAAACCCCTATAGAGGAAAGAAATAGAGAATGAGAGAGAAATAATGGGAGGATAACACTTACTAGAGAGGGGTGGAATAAGATCTATTACACTTCGATCCACCTAGGAATGAGTTTTTAAGAGATAAAAAAGGGTTCTTGAGAGCCTCCAAGACCTAGGAATTCATTCTAGGTCGAGTTAGGGTCAAGTAGGGGATAAAACAAAGGTTTGGAAATTTTTAAAATAATTTTCAAAATTAAAATTTACCATTTGCACGGTTAGTTGGGCATGTCCGCATAGTTAGACAAACTGTGTGCCCTAGTCATGTGCCCCTCTAATGGGTTGAATGGTTTCTAGTAGGTGGGAATATGGTTTTTCAAACTATGCACCAACTCTTCAAACCCCCACTGATCAAGGCTGCATGGCTTGCATTAGGTGGGTGCATGGTTTGGGTAAACCATGATTCAACTGAGCACAGCCCAAAGAGCCTCCAAAATTTTAAAAATTTCACTTAAAGCACCGCTAAACAGGACCCAACCAAAGAGTGATCAAAATGAGGGTCTAGGAGTACCTGAAAACCAATAACATGATGTCACACTTAGAGATAATGTTATCCAGCACAGGGGATTCTAGCATAATTCTCGTTTCAATTGTTGTATGCACTCGCAAACTCAATCAAATGATGATATTAACTTGGATGAAGACTGAGCTAGGTTCATCAATAATTTCCTTATAGATATGTTAAAAATATCCCTCATCTTCAATTCACTTGAGCTCTTTCTTACTGCATGGTTCGATGAAGATGGTTTTTCTTCCATTACTAAAAAATCTAAGAATAATGCATTTTTTATAGTTTTCCAGACCATATGGATGAGGTGTAATGACTCTAATAACATCTATGTTCATTCTAGTTTAAAAAGTATTAGAATCAAGTTGTATTCAATGATTAGTGAGATGGATCAACTTTTATAAGGTCGCATTGTTTTATCTTTTTTGTAGGTCTCGCTTGGTAATCCCACTAGAATAATAACCATAAATTTCAGTTTTAGCAACATTGTCCATTTCAATCAGAATTCCAATGGAAGAAGCAATATCGAACAAAATTTTGGGATGTCATAGCACCCAATTCAAACAATGGATTTTAACCCACACATGTTGGTGGTACACCATTGTGATGGAATTCATCCTAGTTTGGATATTGGTAAATTGGTTTCATTACTAGTTTTAGGATTCATAATTTTAAAAGGTTGACTAATCTATTTTATTTGGAAGCTTTTCAAGATAAATGGGATTTGGTTTTAGTGCATCTAATATGTGATACTCATGGATGCTTTTTATGAGTCTCCTTGAGAATATTCCAAGGGTGAATCTAATAAATCTACTAATATGACCATTGTCCACCTTGAGAAACTACCAATATAAAGGATATAGTGAATATAACAATAACTGTAACATATTTCATTCTTCTACCAAGGTCTTCAAGGATTCAGATCCTTTAATATAATTCATCACATCAAACAATTACTCATTTCCTAATAACATAAATGTCACAACCTCATCACACAACCAAGAAAAAATTCAAGTCTAATTCTCAAATAAGACAAATTATTTTCCCTATATGATGGAAAATAATGAGTAATGTTGTCTAGTGTTTACAATGACATATCTCCCATCAGAGGGTCAAAAATGAGTAAACAGCTTCTGATTGATGTGCAAAGCTAGGAGAAAATTCCTCAAATCATATGTGATATATTGTAATGAACTGAATTTCAATCGGATGCCCAGATTGGTTGGTGCAATTAAAAGTACATTTTCATATATTATTACTATTTTTGTAATAATGGGAAACTCATGTGTGTAAGGGTCAAAACCTATCAGAGCTCTAATTGACATGAAATCTTGGGAAAATGATATATAAGTCATTTAAAATATATAGGAATCATAGGCACATGGATCGCATACCTGAATTGTTTGGTATCATCGAAAATGGAATTTGTCCCTCAGATTTTGAGGTAAGTAACAAATCATGTAAAATGGGTCAATATGTCAAGAAAACACACATAGATTAAAATGAAATCATGGGAGAATAATCAGTTAACTATTTTTGATATTTAGGAATCAAAACTGCATCCATCAAATTCTTTTTCCTCTTGATATTATGGAAAATGATGGGTAACGTTGTCTTGTGTTATTAAAACATATCTCCCGTCAGGGGTTCAAATGAGAAAATGACGTATGATTGGTGTGTAAAGCTAGAAAAACATTCCTCAAATCATATGTTATATATTGGAATCAAGCACATGTTAATATGTTGTCTATATTGGTCGGTATAATTAAAATTTCATTTTCATATTTATTACAATTTTTTGTAATAAACAGAAAATCATGTGTGTGGGGGTTAAAATCGACCAAATGAGATATGATTGGCATGAAATATTTGGATAGTGATCTTTAAATCATTTAAAACCTTTATAAATCATCAACATGTGGATCAGATATAAGAATTATTCGATATGATTGAAAATGACGTTTGTCCCTTAGATTTGGAGTTAAGTGATAAATCACGTAAAAGGGGGCGATGTTGAGAAACACACTTATATTGACATGAAATCATTAGAGAATGATCACCGATATATTTTTTATTCTTAGGAATCAACACTGTATCTATCTGATGCTCATGTCTCTCGGTATGATGTAAAATGATGAGTAATGATGTCTAGTGTTATTAAATAGACATATCTTCCATCAGAGGGTCAAAAATGAGGAAAAAAGTCTGATTAATGTGAAAACTAGGAGAACATTTCTCGAATCATATGTGATATATTGGAATCAATCATGTGTTAAATCTATGCATGTATTGGTCGGTACAATTAAAAGTTCATTTTCACATTTATTACCATTTTGTAATAATGATAAAATCATGTGTGTGGGGATCAAAACCAACCAAATGAGTTCTGATTAACATGAAATATTAGGAAAACAATATTTATGCCATTTAGAAGTCTTTAGGACACATCAGCATGTGGATTAGATAACTGAATTGATCGGTATAATCAAAATTGACGTTTGTATCTCAGAGCTGGAGTTAAGTAACAAATCGCGTACAAGGGATGAGTACTAAGAAAACACACTTGTATTGACATGAAATCATGGTAGAACAATCACCAAGAGGTTTTTGATCTGTAGGAATCAATGTTGTATCCATCAGATTATTGTGTTTCCCGATATGATGGAAAACGATGGGTAATGATGTCTTGTGTTATTAAAATGACATATCACCCATCAGAGGTTCAAAATGAGAAGACAACTTATGATTGGCATGTGAATCTAGGAGAACATTACTCGAATCATATTTGATCTATTGGAATCAATTGTATATCAAATTTGATGGCCAGATTGATTGGTATGCGGTAAACTAGGTTTTTAACTTTTAATAATCATTGCTTAACTGATAAATAGTGTAATCAAATATTTCATATTATATCTAACTCATTTTTTTATTTTGATGCTTTATGTATATAACTCTGTAGAAATTTTTTTGATTAATATATATATATATATATATATTAACTGGATAATTTTGAATAATGTTAAATATATTAATTTGTATTTGATTTGATTAATTGGTTTGTGTATATTATCACGTAGGTTGATGATGATAGAATATTGGAAAGATTTTTGGTTGTTTGGATCTTAGATTTGTGTAATCAGATATTTCATATTAGCTTTAACTCATTTTTTTCCTGGTTGTTGTTTTTTACTGGATATTTCCATAACAGACGCTTACTGTTTTTTATATGGAATTTAAAAACAAAAAATTGTAGCAGCATTAGAGACCACCTACAGATACCTATAGTGGTATCTAATTCCCTATGGTGGTCACTCATCTTCTTCCTAGTGACCGCCAACTACCTATAGTGGTCTTTAATGCTCTATAGTGACTACAAATTGTGGTCGTGTAAGAACTTGGTTTTTCACTCAAGTATGGATCCTTTAAATTTCAGTCTAATTCCTTATATTAGACCTTTTCTGGATTCCTTTTTAGTTGATAAAGGTCCCAAGTTTTTCCAGGTCTTGTTGGAGCCCAAAACACATCTTTTTGGGGAAACTGGACAAGTCGTACGGTTGGTGCATGGTTTGCCTAACTGTGTGGATGGTGTTTTTCGGACAGATCCACCTCGCATGGTTGGGGCACGGACAAGCAACCTAACCCTGAAAGTTCCCCTTCTACCCAGGTAATCGTTCACAGTTTTCACATGGTTTTTCAAATCGTGAAGACAAACCATGCACAGGCTATTTTTTGGGTAATCTTACAAATTTTCCCTTAGTGATCTAATTAGATCCCTCCTTCTTCCCTAATTCGAGTTTATGTAGGATTTACCTCCATGGATCTCATTTTGGATATTTTTAAAGTCTAAATCTAGGGATTCAAAGACCTCCTTCATCTGGGATCTATTCGATCTTTCGTTCATCATGTTGGATGCATAACCGTAAGTACTAGAGTTTGTTTAAGCATTTCTCCTTCTCTCTTTCTCTCAACCTAGTTATCAAGGTAAGAGCATTTTTCTATTTTTCTTAGATCTACTCTGATCTGAGCCAAATCAAGAGACAATAATAGAGGAGGAGAGTCGTAAAATCATAAGGTGGGTGGTATATACTTATCCCTCAAGCTTGTTGATTTTGGAATTGTCGTGTGGGGCCCACCGATTTCATTGGGTGTCATTTATAGAATTTGTATTCCCTGCTTATAATCATTAGAACCATATGGTTATTCTCTTTCCAAATATGTGATTAATTATTAGTAGTTATTCCCACAACTCCATTTATCCCATGTAGGATGTTATGCCATAATTGGGTTTTTAGTATTTGATGTGTTTGAGCCACTGTTCGAGTATGACTTGGCTTGACCTTTTTAAGGTTAATATTTCCTATATTAAATGGCTTGATTTAAATTATGAATTGCATAATTTCAAGTACTATGTATGTGCACCACTTGACCCACCTAAGGTAAGGGCTTGATATTGATAATTAAATGTGAAATGGAAATTGGGAAGTATACTAAGTATATGACTTGAACGGATTAAATATGAATTATTAATAGGTTTCATGTCCATAGAACCCCTTTCCACATTAATGGAAGGTAGTAGAATGAACCTTAATTATTGAATATTTCTTAAATAGAAGTAATAAAGGTTGCATGCTACTTGGCCTTGCATCACTAATGAAAGGCAAGGCTTGAACCAGATGACTTGATTAAAAGGTTACATGCTACTTGACCTTATCACACTAATTAAAGGCAAGGCTTAAACCAAATGAGAACTTGGGAATCCCATTCTGATTCAAGGATACAGCTTTCTTAGGTTGAGACACACCTAGATCTTGATCCTTATCTTTTCACTGGATGCCCAGTATGTCACCGTAGGATCCCTTCAATATCATTATAGGATGCCTTGGATACACTCCTTGGATCTAGCATTGAAAAGTATGCTCTATGGTTATATCCCATAGGGCCCTGTCTTTTCTTAGCCTCATTTTACCATGGATGATCACCTTGGATTAGGTAGGCACATTATTGTAGAATGCCTTGGAATATGCTCCTTGGATTACACTCTTACCCTTGTTGGGATACAGTTATTATTGAGTTGGCGACCCTTGAGGACTACATCTCCTTGGTTATTACCTTAGGACTTCACTATTAAATATCATTACAGGTTTCCTTATTACAACTTGGAACCTATGCAATTGCTAACATGTGACTTAGTTATAAGCTGGTAATAATCAAATAATGAATTGATTAAATGTTCAGACACCAGCTGAGGGCTGAAGCAAGTACTTGGGTATTTAGTTACATTGTACCTATTTACTCTATATACGCATGCTTTCACACTGTTACATTTCCATTACACGAGCCAGATGTTATAGACATCATTGGTGGTGGCCCACTGAGATTTATCTCACACCCTCTCTGGGCGCTGTTTAGTACATGGAGTAGATTACATGGTTACAGGTGTTGATAAAGGGAATCATACGGCTTCAAACACTTGATTACTTGCTATTTAGGATGGATCTTGATTACAGATGACCAAGTTGGAGCTTGGGATGATTAGGATAGTCTTTTATTTCCTTTATACTTTTATGTAACATATTTTGTCTGTTGTATTGTATCCATGTTTTCCAGTTTTATAGTAACATGGAATATCATCATATATTGAATGTTATTCTAATTGTTTCAGTTATTGTTATTATTGTCTCTATTTTCCGTTGTGCCTTCTTCTTACTTATATTTCTTTTTCTATTTATCTATGTTAACATTAACTCATTGCGCTACACTTTGGTGATGAGGGAATAGTCTCTCTAAGGACACACCCTAGGACCTCACTGCTAGTCGAAAGTCTCTAGCATTTGAGGAGATGCGCTTGAGTCCATGTGGCCCACCGAGATCAGGGCACCCGTTAGGTGGCATCCAGGTCTAGGACGTCACAAAGTTCTATTATAGATGGTTCTTTTCTTGATTTACTATTTGGAGACACTATATTAGAGATTAGGAATTCTTGGTACTTGGTCATAAGTCATGCTTGGGCGTCGCTAACCCATGTTCTGGGTAAAAAACAAGTTTCCTAAATTATAATTGTTGTTCTGTTTTGATTATTACAGTTGATATTATTTCACCTTTGGGTGATGTACATGTTGTGTTGTGTTGCTAATTTTTACTTTGTTTTAGGATTTTCTCTTATCCTTGGACCGATGATATAAGGGCAAGGAGAATTGTTACATGCATCATTATAGGCACCTATAATTCACATGTCATGCATATTTCCATGTCATATATGTTAATTTTACTACTTTGCATTGCTTGATATGCCTGTGATTGTTGAGTGATGTTGTGATAGTTAGCTTGTACATGTATTACTTTTGGTTGTGATTGAGTGATTTCCTATCTCAATTAATGAGGTGTATGGGCCCTCATGGGTTGGGATGAGTAACCGAGTCGAGCCATTATGCTATAAATAAATGGGTGTTGTTTTCATTGATGGGGTGTATGGGCACTAACTCAATGGGAATTTCTATCCATTATAAAGTAAAACATGACTTATAATATGAAATGGTTTTGCATCCTTATCCTTCCTTGTCATGATTATTAAAGGTAAAGGAGTGAACCTGATAATTAAATACAAAATGAAATGAAACTTATACTTGGTCACTTACTGATACCTGGCCGTCTAAGTGGGTATTTGGGGTAGTATACCTTGGGTAGTGAGCCTTCCTTGTTTAGATTCTGTAAGTAATGCTATCTATCTTTCTAAATCTTGTTCTGAGGTGTGTGCTTGGAATTTGTAGACCAATATTGCCATGAAATCCTCATATAATATGCCAGGAGGGTGGTGACAACCACGCTCTAGATGTGGTGGTCCCTGAGCCTCCATTCTTACCTTTAGGAGTGCCACTTGAGGCACCACCTTTTGTACCTGATATGGGCACTGATGCCCAAGTTCATGATAGTTTACTAAATCTGATGTAGTATACTCATGGTGCTCCATGTATTGTACCTATGATGGCTAATCTGACTCATGAGTTCCAGCAGCAGCATCCTCCTACTTTCTCAGGGGATGGCTTTAAGCAGGCTGATAAGTCTTGGCTAGAAGCCACCATATCTATCTTTGAGCATATGGAGATGCCTCCAGAGTGGAGGTTCAATCTTGCCACATATATTCTTAGGTATTCATCCAAGCATTAGTGATATGTGATTACTTAGGCCAGTCGTCATCAGGGCATGTTATGGGTCGATTTCCATACTGTCTTCTATGATCAGTTCCTTCCTCAAATGCTCAGAGCTGATAGAACCAAAGAGACCATGCATATAAAGAGGGGTTCTATGTTAGTCATGGATTATTCAATGCATTTCATGGAGTTACAACACTTTACACTGCTTCTAGCTGGTGATGAGCTTTCACGTGCTAGACATTTCAAGGATGGGCGTCAGTATGTCATATGTACGTAGTTGAATGTCTTTTGTCTGCCTACATTTTCTACAATAGTTGATTAGGCTCTTATCACTGAGGGAAACCTTATAGATGAAAATAGTATCGGGTACATAGGATCAGTGTCGCAGTAGGCCAGTAGTTCTTCCAGTGGTAGAAAAAATTCCCTCAAGGTTTCTCGTCAGGGCAGTGACAACCAAAGTGTCTATTTAGATAGCTATAAAGTGTGTCATCAATGGGGACGGTAGGGGAATTTGAAGCCTCGGTGTGATAGAAACCCACTGGAGTGGCGGGCTTGTGGCTGTATGGGGCATGTTTAGTGTTTCTGTATGACCTTTCCACCAGCTTTAAGTGGAAATGGATCTAAATAATCTCTACCTTCATGAATGGGTTCTTTTACGTCATGCAAGGTGGGGAGTTGGAATAACACCGGTAGGTCTGGCCTTGTAACATCCCGGTTCCGGAAGCCACCCAAAGGCGCCCCGTACTCGGTTGGTCACATGGACTCAAGTGCATTTCCCCAAATGCCAGAGACTGTTGACTAGCAGTAAGGGCCTTGGGTGTGATAGTGGAGAAACTATGCCCTCATTGGCAGAGTACACAGTGGAAATAAATAAACATGAAATAGCGGAAGCAGTGAATAACCAACAATAATAAAAAGTGGAATACTAAATCAATAAACTGGAGAACATATGTATATATGGAATTATAAAAGATACAACTCTAGGAAAACAGCCAAACAAGTCACAATGCTGAACACACCATAGTACCAAAATAAGTACAAAAGAAAAGTAAACAGCTCCTCAGCATCGCAATCCAAAGCTTGGTCCCATGCTCTCCTGCTCCAAGTAATCAAGTACCAGAAGTTGAATGGTGCTTTCCCTTGTCTATACCTAAAACAACATAGTCTGCTTGGGCCCAAAAGCATGGCCCAAACAGGGTGTGAGATAAAATCCCAGTAGGAAACCACCTGAAGATCTGTGCCTAACAGTCAGTGAGTATATTGCAGGTAATAGTACAGTAAGCAGCAACAGTAGCAGTAAACAATAGGTAATAAATAGTAAGCAGTAATAGGGTGACGTACAACAGTAGTCAAACCACAGCACAACAAGCAGCAGAGAAGCAAACAGCTAACCACAAATAGAAACCCCCTGGGAAGTACTCGTAGCCATCCCCTCTGGTCATATCCAAGAATTACCACAACCCTCTGGGCAGTGCACTCAGCCTAACCCCTTTGGATTGGTCATACAAATTTATGAGACTCTCTGGGGAAGCTCATTCAGTCAATTCCCCTTATAGTCTAGGGTAGTCGGGGACTCTCTGAGGAAGATCATGCGGTCTAACCCTCTTAGCCCCAAGGTATAGAGACTCTCTGAGGAAGCTATCTCGGTTAATTCCTTCTATAGCCTCAGGTATACCACAGACTCTCTGAGGAAGCTCACTCAGCCAATTCCCCCTCTAGCCTGGGAAGGTTCTTAAAAAGATCAAACAAAGTAAGACTCTCTGAGGAAGCTCACTCGATCAACCCTTCTGTAGTCTATAATATCTGAAGGCACTCTGGGAATCTCACTCAGTCTGTCCCCTATGGCCTATAATGTCTAAGACTCACTAAGGAAGATCACTCGGTCTACCCTCCTGTAGTCTATAATGTCAAGGACTCTCTGGGAAGTTCACTCGGTCTATCCCTTATAGTCTGTAGCACCAGGTTCTCTCAGCCCCGTGCCATTCATTGCATAATAATGCTATAAGGACAAAGTACACCTATAGAGATACTTGGATAACCAGTCTACAAGGCAACAAGCATGTAATGCAAAACACTCCATCCTATAGACACAAGGCATGGTAACAGTCATAACAGCCAAAGGCTAACAAGACCCAAAGGTTGTAAATAGAGAAAAGCATGGGAAAAACATCCAATAACAACAAATTATCCTCTAACAAGATTAATTTACCTCTACACAAGCACAAAATAAAGGCAGGAAAACAACAAGGGGAAAAAGGTAAACGCACAATACCCTGTTCACGGGTATTGGTGGAATTTGCACATAAAACTCAAAGACATTGAACGGTAAGGCACAAACCACCTACCTCAATCCTAGGAGATTGATATACTTGAAACATGATGAATGATTCTCCCTTGAACGTCATAGATCTAATAAAACGTCCAAAACTCTCAAACCACGATAACTTGAGAAAGAGAAAGAATCAAGGAATGAAACTCAAGAAAAAGGAAGAACTCACCGCTGCGATTGATGGCAGTCGAATCGGACAATAGATGGAGGCTCGGGAATCTGGAGAAGTTTCGTGGTCGTACGGCGTCTCTCGGTCGAACCAGACCTAGAAGAAGACGTTTATGGCGATCGGGCGCAACCCTGGTCCGATTAATGAAAAAAAAAAGTACATGGCGTGTACTAGGTCTTTCCGTACTCCACTAAAATCGTCCTCCACATCACCCCTACACATCGTGTGTGTGGCCCGGACATAGCCAGTACACGGCTTCGAACGGAAAAAGAGTACACGGCGTGTACTTAGAAAGTACACGGTGTGTAATTCAAAAATTTCCAGAAACTTTAATTTTCTAAAAACATATAGAAAAAGTAAGGACATACCTAAAACGAAGATCCGAGTTCTTACAAACTTCCCCCCTTAAAGAAATTTGTCCCTGAATTTCCCTAGAGACACGTAGAAGAAGAAACCCCAAACAGCTCCAGCCACTGGGATCGAACCTCGGCTTCCCTCTCCCAAGTCTCATCCTGTACTCGACCGTGCTGCCATAGCACTCGTACCAGAGGAACAGACCGGCCTCGGAGAACCTTCATACTGTGATCGACAATCTGGATAGGATGCTCCTCAAATGACGCATCCTCTTCGAGCTCAACCTCCTCGGGCTGAAAGACATGTGACGGGTCTGAAAATTAACGTCAGAACTGAGAGACGTGGAAGACATCGTGCATGGCTTGATACCTCTGAGGTAACTGCAACCGATAGGCAACCGGACCAACTCTTTCCAGAACCTCAAACGGCCCGACGTACCACGATGAAAGCTTACCCTGTCTCTGAATCCTCTTGTGTCCCAACCACGGTGCGACATGCAGGAAAACCTGATCTCCGACCTCAAACTCCAGAGGTCGTCTCCGTTAATCAGCATAAGACTTCTGTCGAGACTGTGCTGTAGCCATCCTCTTCTGAATCAACTCTATCTTCTCTGAGGTATCCTGAACAAGACGAGGTCCCAGCAAAGCTATCTCTCCTGCCTCCAACCAGCATAAGGGTGATCGGCATAGCCTACTGTACAAAGCCTCGTATGGTGCCATCTGAATGGTTTCCTGAAAACTGTTATTATAGGTGAACTCCACAAGAGGTATATGCTTCTCCCAAGAACTACTGAAGTCTAGAATGCAAGCTTGGAGCATATCCTCAAGCACCTGGATCGTGCGCTCGGACTGGGCATCAGTCTGGGGATGGTATGTTGTACTCAAAAGTACTTGTGTACCCAAAGCCTTCTGAAGTCCCTGCCAGAACCGAGAGGTAAAATACGCATCCCTGTCTGAAACAATGGAGTGTGGAACTCCATGTAGACGTACAATCTATCGGATGTACAGTCGTCCCATATCATCAACACTGAAGGTCTCCTTGATCAGTAAGAAGTGAGAAACCTTCATAATCCTATCGACGACAACCCAAACAGCATCGTTCCCCCAAGGCAACCTTGGTAACCCGGTCACGAAGTCCATCGCGACATCATTCCACTTCTACACGGGAATGGGTAACTACTGCAAAAGCCTCATTGGTCGCTGATTCTCTGCTTTCACCTACTAACAAGTAGAACATCTCATTACAAAACCAGAAACATCTCTCTTCATACCTGGCCACCAGTACTGGCAGTGTAGGTCACGATACATCTTGGTGATTCTAGGATGAACTGCCCAAACTGAGGAATGAAAATCCCGCATCATCTCCATGCGTATGTCTGCTGGCACCCATACGCGTCCCTGGAAATGCAAGATCTCATCCTCACTCACTGTCCATACAGGAAGAGGGTCCTCTCCTAACACACTCTCCCGTAGGACTAAGCCTTCAAAGTCTGATAGCTGCCTCATACTTACCCGATCAAGAAGTACAGAGCTAACAGCCACAGATGAAAGGAAAGTTTGTCCCTGCCTGTCGCGCACCTCCAGATGCATCTCAGAGAACAGAGCCATAAGCTTCCACTCACTACTGGCCTCTTGAACTACCTGAATCTGAGTTCTCCTGCTCAAAGCATCAGCCACTACATTTCCATTTCCCGACGTATAGGTGATCTCAAAGTTGAAGGCTTGAAGATACTCAACCCACCTGTGCTATCTCGGATTCAGATCACGCTGAGTGAAGATATACTTGAGACTCTTGTGGTCGATGAAAACCACAAAGTGCTCTCCCAGAAGGTAGTGTCTTCAACAGTGTAAGGCATGAACAATAGCTACCAACTCCAGATCGTGCCTAGTGTAATTCCTCTCGTGTGGTCTCAACTGCCAAGACCCATACGCAACGACTCCATCTCCCTGCATAAGCACAGCTCCCAGCCCGATACCTGAAGCATCACAGTAAACAGTGTAGCCCTTTCCCGGCTCTGGCAAGACTAGTATCGATGCTGACGTCAACCTCCCATTCAGCTCCTAAAAGGATGACACACAATAATCTGACCATAAAAACTTCTCCCCCTTCTTATTCAGACCTTTCAACGGTGCTGCTAGGCGCGAGAAGTCCTGAATGAAGCGTCTGTAGTATCCAGACATCCCTAGGAAACTCTGCACCTCAAAAACGTTCTTCGGCTGCTTCCAGGAAACTACAGCTCTCACTTTCTCTGGGTCCACTGAACTCCTGTCTCTGAGATGACGTGACTCAAGAAGTGAATCTGATCCATCCAAAAGTGGAATTTCGAGATCTTAGCATATAACTAATTCTCTCTCAGTGTACTCATAACAATCTCAAGATGTGTGGCATGGTCGTGTTGAGTGTGAGAGTACACCAAGATGTCGTTTACGAAAACCACCACAAAGGAGTCCAAGTACGGATGGAACACTCGGTTCATCAGTGCCATGAAAACTGCAGGTGCGTTCATGAGACCGAACGACATGACTATATACTCTTATAGACCATACCTACTCCTGAAGGCTGTAAGAGGTATATCTGATGGTCTAACGTGCAACTGATGATAACCGGACCTCAAATCGATCTTCGAGAACACCCGGGCTCCTCGAAGCTGATCAAAGAGGTCATCTATCCTCGGCAAGGGATATTGGTTCTTGACCATCAACTGGTTCAGCTTCTGATAATCCACACAAAGCCGAAGGGTACCGTCTGCCTTCTTCGCAAACAGGACAGGCGAACCCCAAGGATAAGTACTGGGTCAGATGAAACCCTTTGCCTGCAACTCCTCCAGCTGCTTCTTGAGATCCTACAACTCAGGTGTAGCCATCCTATAAGGGGGAATGGACACCAGTTCGCTCCTGGCATGAGCTCAATAGAGAAGTCTACCTCATGCTCCGGAGGAAAACCTGAAAATTCATATGGAAATACATCCCTGAAATGATCCACCGCTGGGGGAAAGTCTAACTGTGAAGTCTCCTGGTCATCCAGATAAATACTGGCAATATGGGTTGTAACTTCCCCTAGCCCATGATGCTTTGGTCCAGCTCTACCCGCCTGGACATCCCACTCACCTCTATGAAGGAAAGATTCTCCCTCTGGGGATATGAAACTCACCCTGCGGTGATAGCAATCAATGAATGCCTGAAAGGGAACCAACTAGTCCATCCCGAGAATGACGTCATAACCCATCATCTCTAGGACATAGAGGTACCATAAGAAATGACACTCTGCAACCTCAAGAGGGAACTCTCTGCACTGACATACGCTAGATTTCCTTGTCCCCAAAGGTGTGTCTAGTGTCAACAAGTAGGCAGAAGAAAAGATACAAAGCCCAAGGCTCTCCAAGACTGCAATAGAGATAAATCTATGGGAAGCACTAGTATTGAAAAGAGCTGAAGATAAAACTGAGGCTACTAAGAAAGTACCTAGAATTGTAGAAGGGCCAAGATCCTGCTCCTGATAGGGCTTCTCCATGGCGAAAGACTGGCCTGCATCGTGACCATGCGCCCCTAGCTGACCACTCTGAGCTAATCCACTCTGTTGTAGCTGATGTCCGGGTGACTGACCACCACAGCCGTGACCTCCACCTCGGCCCGAACGGCCAGAATAACTCCAGTTCCCATACTGGTGGGAAACTGGAGAAGCATCTCTAGAACACAGGGTCATAGAGGGACCCCTACCACCAGCTGAAGGTGAGAAGATGTGACAGAAGCGCTGAAGATGGCCCATCTTGCCGTAAGATCGGCACTCCATAGGATCTCTCTGGCACTGAGTCCTAGTATGCCCACTCCAACTACACTGGTAGCATACAACCTGGCTGCCAGAAGACACATCCCGCGAACACCGATCTCCTCGAGAAGACTCTCTGCGATGCTTCCTACTTTCTGTAGGAGGAACACCAGCTCTGGATGTCGAACTGCCCTAGATCACTGCTCCAGAATCCCTCAGATTGCGCTCAGTAATCAGTGCCTATTTGATGATGGAGGATAAAGAATTCAACTAGAAGATATTCACCTGGGAGAGGATCTCCTGCCTGAGACCATCCTCAAAATTCCTAGCAAGGAACAACTCATCACCTGCTGGGATCGGTGTGAAACGCTGCAGCTCAGTGAAGCGAGATGAGTACTCCATAACAGAAAGAGTGCCCTGCTGTAGACTCATAAACTCCTGGGATCAATCGGCCCTCAGGGTATTTGAATAGAATTAGTCATAGAAGGTGCATCAAAACTCATCCCATGACATACCCTGCTGGCACCCTGACTGTGAGATCACCTCTCACCACCTCTTGGTTGTGTCCCAGAGCATATAGGTGGCCAGCTTTACCCTCTTCTCAGGGGGTATCTCCAGATGCTCAAAGATAGTCAGGGTGGCCTCGAACCATGACTCTGTAGCCTGGGGTCCTCCATCCCCTGAGAAATTATGAGGATTCTGCTGCTAAAGGACCCACGTCAACTCAGCCATCGATGGGGTAGGAGGTGGCGCTCTCAGAAAAGTCTGCATCATCCTCAGGAAATCCTCCCTAAACTACGCCTTGGCGCCTACGATGGGTATAACTACTGGTGCCAAGGCTGGCACAGCAGGAGGATCAATAGGAGGTCCTTGATCAGCCATATCCTGTGTCTGATCACCGTCTAGAAACTGACGCATGACCGGAGGACATATCGGAGGCATAGCTCTGAAATATCAAAAGCACACCTTAGATTAGGATTAACAAGGACTGAAAACACAGGAGTACAAAACGAGAACAGGGGAAAGAAACTATCAAGATTTACAAAACATGAATACACGGCATGTATAAAAACTACACGGCGTGTCTTCTTTAGCCATTAACATGGGCATGTACTCCTGCCACTACTGGTCGTGTAACACCCCAAACTACACGGCATGTTTTTCCCACACACGGTGTGTACATGAACTCTAAACCCTTGCCTGAGTCTCCTTATATGGCTAACCCACACGGTCCAAACTAACCCCAGACTACATGGCGTGTTCCCGAGGGACACGGCGTGTACTAGACACGGTCTCGGCGGCCCGTGTTGTCAGTTACACGACCGTCTACACAGCTTCCCTTACATGGCGTGTTCCGAACAAACATGGAATGTATAGGAGAATATAACACCGACCCGTGTTGTTCGTGACACGGTCGGGTACTTGGGACAAAACTACACGGCGTGTTCTTTACCCACACGGCGTGTTCTACTCGAGCTTCCCTGACCCATGTTGTTAGTGA
This sequence comes from Viscum album, assembly GCA_963277665.1. Classification (NCBI taxonomy): domain Eukaryota; kingdom Viridiplantae; phylum Streptophyta; class Magnoliopsida; order Santalales; family Viscaceae; genus Viscum; species Viscum album. The sequence goes on along the minus strand of OY728152.1, from coordinate 1,181,258,932 downwards.
CACGGCTGGGTACACTGCTCTAAACTACACGGCGTGTTCCTGAAGTTATTTTCATGACATCGTGTTTCTGCTCACACGGTCAGTGACATGGCCTGAAAACTACATGGCGTGTATCCAGAAAGTACATGCCGTGTGTTCTGGGTTTTTCTGAGCAGTAGCTCAGAAACTGCACAGAAGCCCAGAAACACTGAAAACAAGGCAAAGAGGTGCCAAATTCTGATCTGTGAGGGCCCATACTCCCCACGAATCAAAGCTTGGAATATCCTACCGTCATATATAAGGAAAAATAGGTCAATGATCCACCAATTTCCGATTCAAGAGGGACCATAACACCTCAAGAACCAAAACTTGGCGTTCATTTTAAGTAATGTATAAAACAAAAAATTTCTCTATCAAACTGCAGAGATTCTATCAAACATCTATCACAACAGCATGCATAATCTACACAACGTCTATCAAAACAAAATTCAATCGCTAATGCACCCTAGATGGCATGGAAATAATGCATGGCATGTGATTTCTAACAAGTGCCTATATGATGCATGAGATGGCATATCCTCATCTCATCGGGTTGCGACAGAAATAGAACCATAATATCAAAACAATAACAGTACGAAGCATGTGAATCACTCTAGGTGAAATCATATCAACCGTAAAATCTCAAAACCAGAAAACTGAAATAAATGAGGTATTATGGCCTTTCCCTGTATACGGGTTAGCTACTCCCGGGAACAGCTTATTACCAAGTACCGAATCCATCCTATCCATGGATAAAGTCTCCAAACAGTAAAGCAAGAGAAAAGAAATCTTCTGATACCACTTTGTAATGTCCCGGTTCCGGAAGCCACCTAAAGGCGCCCCGTACCTGGTTGGTCACATGGCCTCAAGCGCATTTCCCCAAACGCCATAGGCTGCTGACTAGCAGCGAGGGCCTTGGGTGTGATAGTGGGGAAACTATGCCCTCATTGGCAGAGTAAACAGCGGAAATAAATAAACATTCAATAGTTGAAGCAGTGAATAACCAACAATAATAAACAGAGGAAGACTAAATCAATAAACTAGAGAACATATGTATATATGGAATGATGCAAGATACAACTCTAGGAAAGCATCCAAACAAGTCACAGTGCTAAAAACACCACAGTACCAAAACAAGTACAAAATAAAAGTAAACATCTCCTCAGCATCGCAAGCCAAATCTTGGTCCCATGCTCTCATTCTCCAAGTAATCAAGTACCAGAAGTCGAAGGGCGCTTTCCCTTTTCTATACCTGCAACAACATAGTCTTCTTAGGCCCAAAATCATGGCCCAAACAGGGTGTAAGATAAAATCCCAGTAGGCAGCCACCTGAAGATATGTGCCTAATAGTCAGTGAGTATATGGAAGTTAATAGTACAATAAGCAGCAACAGTAGCAGTAAACAATAGGTAATAAATAGTAAGCAGTAATAGGGTGACGTACAACAGTAGTCAAACCATATCACAACAAGAAGTAGAGAAGAAAACAGCTAACCACAAACAGAAACCCCCTGGGAAGTACTCGCAACCATCCCCTCTGGTCCTATCCAAGAATTACCGCAACCCTCTGGGTAGTTCACTCAGCCTAACCCCTCTGGCTTGGTCATATGAATTTATGAGACTCTATGGGGAAGCTCACTCGGTCAATTCCCCTTATAGTCTAAGGTAGTCAAGGACTCTCTAAGGAAGATCACGTAGTCTAACCTTCTTATCCCCAAGTTCTAGAGACTATCTGAGGAAAATATCTCGTTCAATTCCTCCTATAGCCTCAGGTATACCACAGACTCTCTAAGGAAGCTCACTCGGTCAATTCCCCCTCTAGCCTGGGAAGGTTCTTAAAAAGATTCAAACAAAGTAAGACTCTCTGAGGAAGCTCACTCGCTCTACCCTCCTGTAGTCTATAATATCTAAAGGCACTCTGAGAATCTCACTCGATCTATCCCCTGTGGCCTATAATGTCTAAGACTCACTGAGGAAGCTCACTCTGTCTACCCTCATGTAGTCTATAATGTCAAGGACTCTCTGGGAAGTTCACTCGGTCTATCCCTTATAGTCTATAGCACCAGGTTCTCTCAACCCTGTTCCAGTTAGTGCATAATAATTATATAAGGCCAAAGTAAACCTATAGAGATACTTGGCTAACCAGTCTACAAGTCAACAAGCATGTAATACAAAACACTCCATCCTATAGACACAAGGCATAGTAATAGTCATAATGGCCAAAGGCTAACAAGACCCAAAGGTTATAAACAGAGCAAAGCATGTGAAAAACATCCAAGCACAACAAATTATCCTCTAAAAAGATTAATTTACCTCTACACAAGCATACAAGAAAGGCAAAAAAACAATAAGGGCAAAAAGGTAAACACACAATACCCCGTTCATGGGTATTGGTGGAATTTGCACATAAAACTCAAAGACTTTGAACTGTAAGGCACAAACCACCTACCTCGATCCTAGGAGATCGATATACTTGAACCATGACGACTGATTCTCTCTTGAACATCTTAGATCTGAGAAAACATCCAAAACGCTCAAACCACAATAACTTGAGAAAGAGGAAGTATCAAGGAATGAAACTAAAGAAGAAGGAAGAACTCACTACTGCGGATCCAATGCAATCGACGGCAGTCAAATCGGCCAACAGATGGAGGCTCAGGAATCCGAAGAAGTTTCGTGGTTGTATGGCGTCTCTTGGTCGAGCCAGACCTAAAAGAAGACGTTTATAGAGATCAGGCATGACACCGGTCTGATTAATGAAAAAAAGGTTCACAGCATGTACTTTTAGAGTACACGGCGTGTACTAGGTCTTTCTGTACTCCGCCAAAATCAGCCTCCATGTCAACCCTACACACCGTGTGTGTGGCCCGGACACGGCCAGTACACGGATTCGAGCGAAAAAAGAGTACACGGCGTGTACTCTGAAAGTACAGGGCGTGTACTTTAAATATTTCCAGAAACTTTAATTTTCTCAAAAACTCCAGAAAAAGGAAGGACATACCTAAAATGAAGATCTGGGTTCTTACAGGCCTGGAGGAGGTCGTGGTCATGGTAGCCAGACCCCTGATTACTAGTATCACCAACAGAGCAGTTTTTATCGTGGTAGTCCATATATTGCACAAGTCCATAGATCATGTCAGTTTCATGCACTATAGCCAATACCTGAGGATCAAGTTTCATGAACATCTACAGTATGAGGCACTATTCTAGTAGCCTCTACTATAGTATCTTCTTTATTTGATATAGGTGCTTCAAACTCTTTTATCTCTATATCTATTGTGGAAATTCTCGGACTAGAGATACAGTATCACTATGGTGTAATGACCTTATATATGTCGTTAGGGGTACAAATAGAGGGAATATACCAATGCAGGGACTGTCCCCTTAAGGTAAGTAGTTACCCTTTCTTAGGTAAACTTTTTTTTCTCTAGATGAAGGGCTTCGATGTCATACTCAAGATGGAATGGTTGGTTCAATATCACGCTTTTGTAGACTACTACCACTACAGGGTGTCTTTTACATCACCAGAGGGGGTAGTTATCTACATAAGGGTGATTGGTATGTCTAGGCTAGTAGAGTTGGACTAGAGCATCATGGGATAGGTGGAGTGACCGCCCAGATTGAAAATCTATTCATGGAGGATCAGGGTTTACAACAAGTTTATTTCCCTCTAGTAGTGGATCATTTTAGGGATGTCTTTCCCGGTGATTTTTATGGATTACCTCACAAGAGAGAGTTATAGTTTACAATCGATATTATTCTGGGAGTAGCTATAGTGTCCATTCCTCAATATAGGATGGCACCTACAGAACTTCAATATCTCAAGTGGTAATTAGAGGATTTAGAGGTCAAAGGTTTTATATGGCCCAGTACATCCTCTTGGGGTTCACCCATTCTTTTTTCCAAGAAAACAGGTGTAACATTACATCTATGTGTGGATTACAAATGGTTAAACCAGCTTACAATCAAGAATTAATATCCAATTCCTTGAATAGATGATCTCTTCGACCATCTATGAGGTTAAAAGGTCTTCTCTAAGATCAACCTAAGATTAGTTTATCATTAGGTATGAGTCAGACCATCATACATACCTCGTACAGCTTTATATAGTAGGTATGGTCTATATGAGTACCTTGTTATGTCATTTAGTCTTATGAATGTGCCCGTTGTTTTCATGGATTTGATGAATAGGGTGTTCCACCCCAATTTGGATTCATTTATGGTGGTCTTTGTAGATCACATCTTGGTGCATTATCACACTCGTAGTGATCATACCAAACATCTTAATATCATTTTGAGTACACTAATAGAGCATCATCTTTATGCCAAGCTTTCTAAGTTCCACTTATGGATTGACAATATTCACTTCTTGGGTCATATTTTCTCAGAATCAGGAGTATAGGTTGACCCAAAAAAGGTCAGTGTTGTGGTTTCTTGAGAGCATCCCAAGACATTTTTTGATATATGGAGTTTCTTGGTGCCATATGGATATTAAAGGCATTTTATACAAGAATTTTCTCATCTTGATTCACCTCTTACTAGTCTTACAAGGGAGGGTGTCAAGTTCATATGGTTAGAAGAATGTGAAAAAGTCTTTTAGGAGCTGAAAGGGTGGTTTGTATCAACACATATTCTAACTCTTTCAAAGCCAGGTATAGGTTATACCATCTTCTGTGATTCATTAGGCATCTACCTAAGAGCAGCACTGATGTAGGAGGAAAAAGTCATTGCGTACAAATCTTGTCAGTTGAAGGCTCATGAGAGGAATTACTCGATGTACAACCCTGAGCTAGCAGTAGTTGTCCATGTCTTACATTGCTAGAGACACTATCTTTTGGGTAAGCACTTTATGGTGTACACTGACCACAAGAGCCTCAAATATATCTTTTCTCAATGTGAATTGAACCTCAAACAGCAGGGATGAGTTGAATATATACAATCCTTTGATTTTGAGCTTTCCTATACGCCTAAGAAGGGCAATGTGGTTATAGATGCGCTAAGTCAGAAAACTCAAACTCATATAGTACAGGAATCCAATGATGAATTGAAGGTAATGGCCCTCTTTTATGAGCTGTATATGAAGTTTCATGACAGTCACGAGCAGTCCTACCACTCATCCTTGATAGTTACCTCTTTCCTTCTTGATAAGGTGAATGGTAGATAGTTTTCATATCCTGAAGGATCGGTTCTCTGTGAGAGTATATCTGGAGATAACCCACCTTTGGATTGGTCTATGGATAGAGATGACATTCTACATCTACGTGGACATATCTGTTTCCTGCATATATGAGAGAGAATTTTATGCATGAGTCCCACGCCTCTAAGTTGGCAGTTCATATAAGCATCTTGAAGATGTATCAGGATATGTGACACCAGTATTACTGGACTTGGATGAAACATTAGATATTAGGCTTTATCACTAGGTGCTCCACCTATTAGTAGGTGAAGGTGGAGCACCAGAGACTTTCAGGCTTGTTACAGCTGCTTCCATTCCCAGAATGTAAATGGGAAGACGTTATTATGGATTTCTTAGTCATCTTACCAAGGTCTTTAAGGGGTAGAGATGCTATATGGGTAGTCATTGATCGACTAATGAAATCATCCCACTTAATTTCTATTCGGGATATTTTCTTAGTGCATGAGATAGAAAAACTGTATATCCATGAAATAATATAGCTACACAAGGTTTCACGTACTATCGTTCCAGACAGGGATGCTCATTTCATGTCACGGTTTTGGTAGGGTTTTCATAAGGCTATGGGAACACAGGTGCTTCTAATAATATATTTCCACCCTCAAACCAATGGAAAATTAGAATGGAAAATACAAGTTCTAGAGGATATGCTCTGAGCATGTGTCCTTGATTTCAGTAGTTTATGGGAGAAGCATATCCCTCTCATCGAGTTCACCTATAATAATAGCTTTTAGGTGACAATTCAGATGGATACTTTTAAGGACTTATATGGTAGGTCGTTTCGTTCACCTTTGTGCTAGCTAGAGGTAGCTGAGGCGTCCCTACTCGGTCCTCGTCTCGTTCAGGAGACTTTAGAGTAGGTTCAACTGATCAGAAAGTGTATGACTATTGATCAGTATAGACAAAATTCTTATGCTGATCTGTAATATTTGGTGTCCTAGAACCAAGTGGTTTTACTTTGATTACATGGATATTTAATGTATTATTACATATTTTTCATTGTTCTCCATGACTATAATGTAATAATGTCCTAGAGTATTTGTTGCATTGATAAGGTCATGGAAGTTTCCCGCTATGATGAGAACCTTGAAATGCTATAACAATATTCTTAAATATAGTTCTGTGATTGGATGACATGCTATTATGGGACACATAGGATTAAGACCGTCAAGTGTGAGTATTCGTAAGAATATGATACTTCCTCTCATGAAGTTTTCACTTGGTAATCTCCAAGATAAGAGATTATGATAACAGACCCGCTAGTAGGAATTCTGCATGTTTTGGTGTCATCAGATATTTCTATCCGCGAGAATTTGTAATGATCCTTAGACTTTAAGATTATCATTAATATGTGTAACGACTTATGCACTTTGATTTACTAACAAAAATTGTCACATAGACAGTTGGGGGGAAGTAGGGTACATTTGGTGTGTAATGAGTAGCATGTTATTAATGGATAAGTCGAGCAAGGATTTATCTCTTCCATTTATGGAAGTTGATATCTTGGCCCTTTGATTGAAATAGAACCGTCGTGTGAAATTCCATGGCCATGGTGTAACGGTGAGTTTATTTCAGGTAGTCAAAGAATGAAATATCAAGCATAAAAGTTGATGACACAATCATGAAACCTGGTTGATGAGATATTGTGACAGATGGATTATATTACACAGTGAGCATTCGTATGTGGATGTCGTTGTTGCAAATTTACATTATTTATCTTGGGTGTCTTAACCCATTGCTAGATAGTACTCTTGGACTTTAGGTAAGACTTCCTAATGCCAATGAGAAAGAATCCTAGAGGGTCACACACTAAGTGTTTTTGGTGGTCTCGGTTAAATTCTATTTGAATTTAATTAATGAAATAAATATTATTCTCAAGACTATGGAATAATTTTATTCAAGTTAAGATAATCTCATAAATTAAATAAAATATATTTATTTATTTTATTTAACATTTAATAAATATTTATTTACTAGTTTGTAAATAAAATATTTATTTAAGAGAATAAATTATTTATTTATTTATTCGGGTGTTCAATAATTGGAAGTGGAGTTTGAGCAGACTAAGGTCAGTCTAGTAGTAAAATAATTGTTTTCAAGATTGTAAATAATTATTTAACTTGTTGGCACAGATTAAAATAACGCTGCTACTATTTTGTGACGCGGAATTTCATTTATAATTTTGTTTTGTGCAAGTTGGCGCACTATAAATAATGACGCGGTATTATTATTAAATGCATGGGTTTTCTATTAGTTCATGAATGTATTTAATTATTGCTATGAAATTAAATATTGTAACTGAAATTCCATGTATATAAATAGGAAAGTACGCCTATTGTGCCAGACACCACACCACACGCCTGGTGAATTGAGAATTGTTGAGCCAAACAATTTCTCTCTCAAATCCACTTCTCTCCCCTCTTAAGAACGAGAGATGTTCTTTAAGGCCGAAGAACAAGCGATCAAGAACAGACGACACAAGATACTCGCTTCACTATGCTAGCACCCAGAGAATGAGCGGTGTTGATCAGAGTCCATCGAAGCACATGTGGATCACCGCCAGTGGGATTCTAGTTTAGATCCTTAAAATCGCAACAAGATAATCCAGAAGGGTCAATACAGATGATCAACATCATCAACAAAGAAAAATACCAGACATAGGTATTATTTTTCGTTATGAAATTAATTAAATTAATTATAAACATGATGTGCAAGATCCTCTCTAAAGGTTTTGGGCCTCTATTTTTCTTTATATAAATCTCTGATTATATTCAGTGAAAACTAGTGTTCATCATCGAATTGATCCTAGAATAATCATTGGTCATGGTAAAAATCAAAATTAGGTGTCGTCCTAACTACGCTTCAACTGTTCCCAGAACCTTCAAGTTCTATTAGAGTGGTTACATCATAGTTTATAATTATTTAAACATTTTGTTGATGAATTACGCATTAAATAATTTAGTTGTTTCAATTAAAGTTAATCATTCTGCAAATCTGAATCTTGAGATCTATTCCTCATCTTTCGTTTCTCGTTCACCTTACAGAAACAATCTTTTCTTTTAATTTTGATTAAAATAAAATAGAGGATCTCATCCATAGGTGCCAAAGCTTCTTGGTCGTACAACACCAGAACACGCGGCATGTATTCGGCAGTACACGCCGTGTACTCAAGATTCAATGCATCGGACCAGTCCGCCAAACCAATCCATGTGTTGGAGACTTTCTAAGTCTTAAATGACTCTGTGTGTTGACCAGGAACAAGTTAAATGTGGTTTTCGGATTACATGTTGTGTGGCCCAATGGACACAGTGTGTAGTCCCTTTGGGTTATGGTTGGACCATGTACCCCGTACACAGCTTTCCCGGCTGGAGACCGTGTAATGAGGAACTACACAGTGTGTGGCCCACCGGACACGTCGTGTACTCTGAAGATTTCTAAAGTATACTCACAAAATGTTTCCCCAGGCGTGTACTTTGGATAGACGGTGAAAAATAGCACACGTCGTATAGTTGGAACTATATGTAACAACCAAATATTTCATTAATAGAAATCCATCTTGATCTAATTAAATGTCTCTTTATGTAAAATGTTTATATAAAATGTCAAATTCTTTGGTTTTGTGTTTTTGGATTTTAAAAGACTGTTAATAATTGTGATCATTTCTAATATAGTTGTTGAATAGTGATAACATGATTAGTATAAATATAGGGCTTTAACAAATCCAATTTACTCAGACAAAAGAAGTAATGGCCTCATCCAGTAGACGTGTCCCATATGAAGCCCATTTGTTAGATCTTGAAAAGGAGGTTGCGTCTTTGGGATTTTCTCTTGACCAATCCCATGCCAATCTTGAATATGTTAAGCTCGAGTGGAACCACCTATGAGAGAAGTGGAAGTTGATTGAGATTACCACCCGAGCAATGTTATCCGAGCCACCCCAAGAGTTGGTCACCATCACACACCTTAACCTTCGGTCTTATGCGGGTGTTATAAGGGGTTATGTAACAAGATATTATCACTATGGTTATGTACATTATTTTTTTATATAATAATGAATATACTTTCATATTATTATTGTTACCTTGTAAATAGTTTTTAAAGCTCAAATAGTATTTTTAGTTAAAGTTCAACTAAGAAATCTATTTTGATGAATTAATGGATTTTTGAATTAAATGATATTTTAATAAAGTATTATTATTATTATTAAATTAATTTTCATTAAATACAAATGATCTTATAATTTTATGTATGCAATTGTAATTTTTATTAGGGTTTGAAAGTCATTTTTTGTCAAAACCCATGAATTTTTTATAAATGTCGGTTTTTATTTTAAAAGTGAAAATTAACATATTTAGAAAATTATTTAGATAAAATAAATATTAATTTTGGAATCAGGATGTCGAAATTATCCAACGGTGAATTTTTCATAATTTTCAGAGACAGACAAATTTTTCTTTAAAAATTAAATACTATTTAAATGTATAATGTGTTTTATGACATCATAATGACCCAATAGTGTTGTAATAAAATACTATAAGCCTTATTTTCAGCCAATATATGTTTTACCATTAAAATAATGTGATTCTGGGTTTGTTTGACTTATTTTACAAATCATTAATGGACCCTTCAAGACTTATTAAACATCTTGTCTTTTTAAATTGCTTTCCTTGGGCGTGTGACTCACCTCCAAATAAGCAACCCCGTTATTTTAAGAAGTTAGGACATTGGCCTTATAAAATATTTTTTTTCCACTTCTCCTCGCTAAAAGTATTTTAATTTCATCCAACCTCTGACATACTCTCTCTAGAATCCTCCCAAGGTGCCCTAAGCTCCCAAGAAGCCTCTCTAAAGCCTCTCTCGAGCCTTTGAAAACACACTTCCAAGTAAGGGTTTTTTCTTCCTTTCTCATTGTTATCCAATTTTCTTTAAGTTGTTATGCCCTTTTAATTTCAATTATGAATGATGGGGTATGGTTTCACACCTCCCCCATACTGACCTCTTTATTTTTGAATGATGGGATACCCCTTTGTCTCTCATTAAATGCCTCCCATGTACACCCATTACTATGCCGAAATTCCAAAAGGAATTTCTCTCTCCTCATTTACATTCAAGCAATTCTATTGTATCGTGAATCTAAATTCCATTAAATTTTTTGGGACATGTATCTATATAACCCCCCTTACTATCCATGTTATGTAAATATGAGGAGACATCCCTTTCTCTCTCATCAATCATTTTTATGAGTTCTTATGTCACGCCATTATGCAGCTGAAATTGCACCGATTTTCCAAGCCAATGTCATTGTGTAGTGAATACCATGCCCATTTCTCTATCAATGGTATTCACCTTTATGCACATTTACTTATTGATTATAAAGTTTCATGTATAAATTCCACATTCCTTTATCATGGAATAAATGATTATGTTTTATTAATCCATGTTATATTATCCATGTGGCACACTTACGCATGAAATGAAATGTTTAAGAAGTGTGTTCCCTTATAGCGCTTTAATGAATTGGGTAAAGTATAGTATTGTGATATGTCATGTGCAATGGCTGCTCATTCTAATTCAAGTGCAACTAGGTTTTACTCATGCTTCATGTGAAATGAGAATTTACTCATGCTCCATGTGCAATGAGCTTTGGCTCATGTGAATTCCATATTAAGTGTTGTTGCCACATTTCCATGTTACGATTATCATGCTTTATCATGACTTTATATTTATTCTTCTATTGTTCTCTATTGATATGTCTATTTTCTAAAATTTATTGTATTCCTCGTGTTATCTCCTGATTATTCCTTTACTAGTCTTTATAGCTCACCATTTTCTTACGCATGTCCTTAGGTTATCCCATGCAATGCTAAGTAAGAGGGAATGTAGTGGTCATGTAAAGGAAGTTTTCAATAAAGATGTTGTATTTCATGTTTTAAGTTGTTATGTAATGATCCTAAGCCCAAAAGACACTATACCTATTGATCTTATATATTGTATCAAGTGAAGTTTATGTCATAAATTATGTTTAATTGTGTAATAAAAGATAAGGGTTGTCATAGTTGGTATCAGAGGATAGGTTTAGTTATTTTTGGGATTAGGATTAGAAAACCCTAGTGAAGCCTTAGAGACAAGACTAAGTATAATAAAAACATCCCTAAGTTTTTGTGACTATTGAGTAAGTGCTTTATCAAGAAAATACATCCCTGTCTAGATACGAGTAGGTAGAGGTGGCTCTAGCACAGATGTATCCTAGGGGTAAAACCTGAAAGCACCGCTTTGAGCTAGACTCGAATGGGAACTGGTACATGACAATGGGCCTTGATTCACTCTTTCTTACAACACTCCTGGGGGATATGATTTGTTAAATTCACAATCTTAGTATAAACCATTATTAAGGGACAAAAAAAATGCCCTAAGAATATATGTTAGAAAGTAGATCATGGATAACATAGACTGAAACCAATAGATTCATATGTTAAGGAAATAAAATTTATTTATAAGTTGTTAGTTTTGTACTTGGATTACCTTTTATGTGATACCCCTAACTTTCCTTTTATTCAAGCCAATTGCCGGTAATATGAGGACTCGGGCTAACAACTGATGTGAAGATCAATGTGATGACTGTATTAATGAGATGCCCAATCCAATGGGAGTGGTAATCGCGAACTTTTTCATGCTTATCTCTCATCTAACTCAAGCTTTGAATAGAAACATGGGTCAAGAGGAACGTTCAACCCCCCCTAAGAAAGAACAAGTCGCTATCGAGAGCTTCATGAGACAAAGGCCTCCAACTTTTAATGGATCATCTGAACCCTCAATCATAGAACAATGGATCAACTCCATTGAAAATATCTTCTCCATCCTTCAATGTTCTGAACAAGAGAAGGTTCTACTAGCTACTTATTGTATGGAGGGTGAAGCTGATCAATGGTGGATATTGATAAAAAATATGAAGCCTGAGGAGGAGATCGAGGCTTTGGAATGGAAGGATTCCCGGAAGATGTTTTTCGATAAATATTTTACGCACACCCTCCGACTTAAGATGGAAAAGGACTTCCTTTCCCTCAAGAAAAAAGATGATGAATCTATCAGAGCGTACAAGGAAAACTTCACAAGGCTTGCACGATTCGCTTCCAGCTTTGTCGTTACCCCTAAATGCAAGGTTGACCACTTCTTTGGTGGGCTGAAACCTAGCCTGCATAAAGCACTGGCGATCTGTGACTTCGACAGCTATGAGGAAATTGTCTGATGTGCCCTCAAGGTTGAAATGGAGATCAAAGAATCTCAGGGGTATCATGGGGATAAGAAGTGTAAGGTGGAATTCAATTCTGGTGGTCTGATGGATAAATCCAACGGTGCTAAGAAGATCCAGCACCCCACTTACTGAAGGTGAGGAAAGAAGCACCCTGGAAATTTCCTGAAGAGTACAAGAAAATGCTTTTGGTGTGTAATATAAGGGAACCTGGCTGTTAACTATCGACAGGAAAGACCCATGGCTACGACAGAGGAGAGGAACACTCCGTTCGAACCTCAACGCATGGTTCATTTCTACAACTACAAAGAACCAGGGCATCTTGGAAATCAGTTCCCTAATACAAGGGTTTTTTGAGGCAACCAACAACCTCCAAGGCAGTAAGGGTGAGATTTTGTCATCACTACTGCCAAAGTGAACCCCAACAACGAAGTGGTGATAGGTACTCTAGTTATTCATTCAAGAATATCGAACGTACTTTTTGATTCAGGTTCTACACATTCTTTTATATCTCTAAATTTTAGTAGAACAATCCCAGCACCACCACAAATCATAGAAGTGAAGCTGTCAATGAGTACAGAAAATGGGGCAGTCATTGCATCCCATGAATATAAATCCTCCCATGTCATAATCTATGGATTGAACTTCTCGTCAAACCTTGTCATACTCCCTATAGTGGAATATGATGCAATTCTTGGCATGGATTGACTTTCCTTATATAGATCCAACATAAATTGTCGTGGGAGGGAGATCACTCTTCATGTGGAGAATCGACCCTCGACTCTTTACAAGTGCAAGGAGGAAGATGAATCTTCTTTAACTCCATCATATCAAGTGTGGATATTAATGCCCTATGAGCACACGTATCTGGCTCAAATGATTGATTCTAAGGAGGAAACCATCCTAGAAGACATGCCTATTGTAAGGGAATTCGCTGAATTGTTTCCCAAAGAATTGTATGGTATTCCTCCTAGAAGAGAGGTTGAATTCCCAATTGAACTTATATCTGGGGCGTTACCTATATCCAAGACTCCATATAGAATGGCTGTTGTGGAGCTTGAAGAGATGAAGAAACAACTACAGGAGAATCTGGATAAAGAGTTTATATGCCCAAGTTCTTCACCATGGGGTGCACCAGTCCTCTTCGTCAAGAAGAAGGATGGGTCAATGTGCCTTTGCATCGATTATCATGAGCTCAAAAAAATCACGATAAAGAACAAGTATCCTCTCCCATGAATTTATGACTTGTTCAATCAGCTGTGTGGAGCACAATACTTCTCCAAGGTGGATTTGGGGTCAAGATATTATCAAGTAAGGTTGAAGAAGGAATATATCCCCAAGACTGATTTTCGTACAAGATATGGGCACTATGAATTCATAGTAATGCCTTTCAGACTCACTAATGCTCCAGAAATCTTCATGGACTTGATGAATAGAGTCTTTAGAGATTACCTTGACAAGTTTGTGGTAGTCTTTATAGATGATATTCTGATATACTCCAAAACCAAGGAGGATCATGAGGAGCATCTAAGAACTGTACTAGAGACCTTGCGAAAGGAGATGCTCTATGAAAAGTACAGAAAGTGTGAGTTCTGGTTGAAGGAGGTCTCATTCTTGGACCATATCATCATAATCAATGGGATATCTATGGATCCCTCCAAAATAGATGCAATTGAGGGATGGTCGAGACCAGTATCAATAACGGATATCCATAGCTTCTTGGGGTTAGCGGGATATTATAAATGATTTTTGATAAATTTATCACGATTTTCCAACCCTCTTACCAAGCTAACTTGGATGGGAGTAAAGTTTTCTTGGAGTGATGAATGCGAAAAAATCTTCAAGGAGTTGAAAAGCAGGCATATCAATGCACTCGTGCTCACTTTACCCACAAGTGGATAACTTTTTGTGGTATTCAATAATGCTTCGAAGAAGGGCCTAGGATGTGTGTTGATGCAAAATGATAAATTCATTGCCTATGCTTCAAGTAAATTGAAAGTTCATGAACAGAAATATCCAACACATGACCATGAGTTGGCTACAGTGATCTTTGCTTTGAAAATTTGGCGGCATTATCTCTTTGGGGAGAAGTGTGAAATATATACGGACCACAAAAGCCTTGGGTATATATTCACACAGAAAGAGTTGAACATGCACCAACGAAAATGGTTAGAGATGATCAAAGACTATGACTGCTCAATATATTACCAACCTGGGAAAGAAAAAAAGGTATCGGATGCTCTAAGTAGAAGGGACCCAGCGATTATATCATTGATGAGAATTGAAAAGGATCCAATCTTCTTATATTTGATTAAGATGGACATGAGAATCATAAATAAGGGAACATAATCAATCCTTTCACAAATGATTGCACAATCATCGCTTTTGGAAAGGTTAAAGGATGCTCAAAAGTATGATGTGGGAATTCATGAAAAAGTGGAATCTATCATAAAATGGAAATCCTCATTGTTTAATGTTAATGAATAAGGAATTGTGAGATTTGGGAAAAGACTATGTGTTCCATCAAGTCCAGAGTTGAAGAAGGAAATTTTGGATAATGCACATAGTTCAAATTTCTCTATTCACCTAGGAAACACAAAGATGTATAGAGATCTACGAGAACATTATTAGTGGGATAATATGAAGAAGGATATCACTGAATATACATCAAAGTGTCTAGTGTGTCAGCAAGTGAAGGTAGAAAGGCAGAAGTCTAAGGGGATGATACAACCATTGCCCATACCAGAATGGAAATGAGAGAACATCACCATGGACTTTGTCACCGGACTTCCAAATACATCCAAAGGAAACAATGCAATCTGGGTTGTTGTGGATCATCTTACAAAGGCTACACACTTCATTGCTATTCGGGAGGATTTCTCATTGGATCAACTGGCACAGATATATATCAGGGAAGTGGTAAGGCTGCATGGAGTACCACAATCTATTGTGTCTAATCAAGATCCAAGATTCACCTCTAAGTTTGGGAAGAGTCTTCAACATGCTCTGAATACTGAACTGAACTTTAGTATGACCTGTCATCCCCAAACTGATGGCCAATCCAAGTAGACTATCCAAACACTTGAGGACATGTTGAGAGCATGCTCAATAGACTTTAAAGGAGGATGGGATCAACATCTTCCTCAAGTTGAGTTCTCTTATAATAACAGTTTTCACTCAATCATCCAAATGGAACCATATGAAGCCCTTTATGGGTAAAGGTGCAGAACACTGGCGTGTTGGGATGAGGTCGGTGAGTGTAAGCTGCTTGGACCAGAAATGGTCAAAGAAATGGTGGAGAATGTGGAAATCATTCAATAGCATATCATGGCAGCCCAAAGTCGACAGAAGAGTTATACAGATAACCGTCGATGAGACCTTGAGTTTAAAGTTGGAGACATGTTATTTCTATGCATATCTCCATGGAAGAAGGTCATGAGGTGTCGAAATAAAGTGAAGTTAAGTCCAAGGTACATCTTCGCCTTTGATATTCTTGATTGTGTTGGGGATGTGGCCTATCGACTAGTACTTCCACCTACCATGGCCGAGGTACATGATGTCTTTCATGTATCCCTCTTAAGGAAGTAGATATTGGACCCTTCACATGTACTCTCTTCAGATGTGGTATAGTTATAGTATGATCATTCTTATGAGGAGAAACCAGTGAAGATCTTAGATCGTAGAGAAAAAGTTCTACGAAATAAGACAATACGCCTCGTCAAGGTGTTGTGGAGAAACCACAAGTTTGAAGAAGCGATGTGGGAATCAGAGGAAATGATGAAGCAGAGTTACCCACATCTTTTTTAGTGTGCGAAAAGAAAATTTTGAGGGCCAAATTTCTTAAGGGGGGAAGATTGTAACAACCCAAACTTTCATTAATGGAAATCCCTCTTTATCTAATTAAATGTCTCTTTATGTAAAATTTTTATATAAAATGTAAACTTCTTTGGTTTTTTGTTTTTGGATTTTAAAATATTATTATGAATTGTGACCATTGCTAATATATCCATTGAACTGTGATCACATGATTAGTATAAATATAGGGCTTTAACAAATCCAATTTACTCAGACAAAGGAAGCGATGGCCTCATCCAGTAGACGTGCCCCATACGAAGCCCATTTGTCAGAAATCGGAAAGGATGTTTCCTCTTTGGGATTTGATCTTGACCAAGCCCAAGCTGAGCTTGAATATTTTAAGCTTGAGTGGAACCGCCTATGAGAGAAGTGGAAGTTGATAGAGATTACCCCCCTGAGCAATGTTATCCGAGCCACCCCAAGAGTCGGTCACCATGGAACACCTTACCCTTCAGTCTTATGGGGGTGTTATAAGGGGTTATGTAACAAGGCATTATCATTATGGTTATATACATTATTTTTGTATATAATAATGAATATACTTTCATTTTATTATTGTTACCTTGTAAATAGTTTTTAAAGATCAAATAGTATTTTTAGTCAAAGTGCAACTAAGAAATCCATTTTGATGAATTAATGGATTTTTGAATTAAATAATATTTTAATAAAATATTATTATTATTATTAAATTTATTTTTATTAAATATAAATGATCTTATAATTTTATGAATGCAATTGTAATTTTTATTAAGGTTTGAAAGCCATTTTTGTCAAAACCCAGGAATTTTCGATAAATGTCCATTTTTATTTTAAAAGTGAAAATTAACATATTTAGATAATTATTTAGATAAAATAAATATTATTTTTTTAATCAGGACATCAAAATTATCCAATGGTGAATTTTTCATAATTTTCTGAGACAGTCAAATTTTTCGGTAAAAATTAAATACCGTTTAAATGTATAATGTGTTTTATGACATCATAATGACCCAATAGTGATGTAATAAAATACTATACGCCTTATGTTCAGAAAATATTTGTTTTACCATTAAAATAATGTGGTTTTGGGTTTTTTTACTTATTTTACAAAGCATTAATGGACCCTTCAAGACTTATTAAACATCCTGTCTTTTTAAATTGTTTTCCTTGAGATTGTGACTCACCTCCACATAAGAAACCCCATTATTTTAAGAATTTTGGACTTTGGCCTTATAAAATATTTTTTTCCACTTCACTTTTCCAAAAACCATGGGCAGTTTTGTGGTTGGGATTAGTTTAATGTGAGGTGTCCGAAACCTAAATAATAAAGAATTCCCTCACCTTTCCAAGATAAACCCACCCAAGCTCCAACTTTCTCCTCACTCAAAGCCTTTGGAGTTCATCTAACCTCTGCTCTAATCTCTCTAGAATCCTCCCAAGGTTCCCCAAGATCCCAAGAAGCCTCTCTCAAGCCTCTCTCAAGCCTTTGGAAGCACACTTCCAAGTA
Organism: Viscum album; assembly: GCA_963277665.1. Taxonomy (NCBI): domain Eukaryota; kingdom Viridiplantae; phylum Streptophyta; class Magnoliopsida; order Santalales; family Viscaceae; genus Viscum; species Viscum album. The sequence continues at coordinate 1,181,241,131 of OY728152.1, read as the reverse complement.
AGGGTTTTTTCTTCATTTCTCATTTTTGTCCAATTTTCTTAATGTTGTTATGCCCTTTTATTTTCAATTATAAATGTTTGGGTATGGTTTCACACCTCCCCCATACTGCCCTCTTTATTTTTTAATGATGTTAGAACCCTTTCTCTCTCATTAAATGTCACCCAAGTACACCCGTTACGATGCCGAAATTCCGAAAGGAATTTCTCTCTCCTCTTATACATTCAAGCAATTCTTTAGTATCATTACTCTAAATTCCATTAAAATTTTCGGGACATGTATCTATATGACCATATTAATGTCCATTTCATGTACATATTATTATTCACTCCTTTTTCTCTCATAAACCATTTTTTTTAAATCTTACGTCACGTCGTTACACTGCCAAAATTGCACCGATTTTCCAAGCCAATGTCATTATGTAGTGAATATCATGCCCATTTCTCTATCAAGGGTATTCACCTTTATGCACATTTACTTATTTATTATAAAGTTTCATGTATGAATTCCACATTCCTTTATCATGGAATAAATCATTTTGCTTTATGAATCCATGTTATATGATCCATGTGGCACACTTATGCATGAAAGGAAATGTTTAAGAAGGGTGCGATCTTATAGTGCTCGAATGCATTGGGTAAAGTATAGTATCATGATAAGTCATGTGCAATGGGTGTTTACTTATGTTAATTAAAGTGAAATGAGGTTTTAATCATGCTTCATGTACAATGAGGATTTACTCATGCTCCATGTGCAATGAGCCTTGGCTCATGCTAATTCCATGTTAAGTGTTGTTGCCACATTTCCAAGTTATGATTATCATGATTTATCATGAATTTATGTTTATGCTTCTCTTTTTCTATATTGATATGCCTATTGTCTAGAATATATTTTATTACTCGTGTTGTTACATGATTATTCCCTTACTGGGGTTTATATCTCACCCTTTTCTTATGCATGTCCTCAGGTTATCCCATGCAATGCTAAGTACGAGTGAATGTAGTTCTCATTTAAAGGAAATTTTCAATAAAGATGTTGTATTTCATGTTTTAAGTTGTTATGTAATGATCCTAATCCCCAAAGACACTAGACCTCTCGATCTTCTGTGTTGTATCAAGTGATGTTTATGTAATAAATTATGTTTAATTGTGTAATAAAATATCAGGGTTTTCATAGTTGGTATCAGAGGATAGATTTAGTTATTTTTTGGATTAGGATTAGAAAACCCTAGTGAAGCCTTAGAGACAATAATAAGTATAATAAAAACATCCCTATGTTTTGGTGAGTATTGAGTAAGTGGTTTATCAAGCAAATACATCCCTGTTTGGATACGAGCAGGTAGAGGCGGCTCTGGCACAGATGTATCCTAGGGGTAAAACATGAAAACACCGCTTTGAGCTAGACTCGAATGGGAACTGGTTCACAACAACAGGCCTTGCTACACTCTTGGTTACAACACTCCTAGGGGATATGCTTTTGTAAATTCATAAGCTTAGTATGTACCATTATTAAGGGACAAAAAATTCCCTAATAATATATGTTAGAAAGTAGATTGTGGATAACATAGACTGAAGCCAATAGATTCATATGTTAAGGAAATAAAATTTATTTATAAGTCATAAGTTTTTTCCTTGTACTACCCTTTATGTTTTACCCCTAACTTTCCTTTTATTCCAAGCAATTCCCAGTAATAGGAGGACTCAGGATAACAACTGATGTGAAGATTAATGTGATGATTTTACTAATGAGATGCCCAATCCAATGGGAACGGGAATCACGAACTTTTTCATGATTCTCTCTCATCTAACTCAAGATTTGAATAGAAACATGGGTCAAGAGGAACATTCAACCCCCCCTAAGAAAGAACAATTCACTATCGAGAGCTTCATGAGACAAAGGCCTCTTACTTTTAATGGATCATCTGATCCCTCAATCTCCAAACAATGGATCAACTTCATCAAAAAGATCTTCTCCATCCTTCAATGTTCTGAACAAGAGAAGGTTCTCTTGGCTGCTTATCATATGTAGGGTGAAGCTGATCAATGGAAGACGTTGATCAAAAATATGAAGTCTGAGGAGGAGATCGAGGCGTTGGAATGGAAGGAATTCTGGAAGATGTTTTTCGATAAATATTTTCCGCGCTCCCTCCAGCTTAAGATGGAAAGGGACTTCCTTGCCCTCAAGAAAAAAGATGAAAAATCTGTTGGGGTGTACAATACAAACTTCACAAGTCTTGCATGATACGCTTTTGGCTTTTTCATTGTCCCTGAATGCAAGGTTGACCGCTTCTTTAGTGGGCTGAAACCTAGCCTGCGGAAAGCACTGGCGATCCATGACTTTGACAGCTATGAGAAAATTGTATGATGCGCCCTCAAGGTCTAAATGGAGATCATAGAATCTCATGGGTGTCAAGGAGATAAGAATCATAAGGTGGAATTCAATGTTGGTAGTCTGATGGATAAATCCAATGGTGCTAAGAAGATCCATCACCCCAATTGCCAAAGGTGTAGAAAGAAGCACCCTGAAAATTGCCTGAAGGGGAAGAGGAAATGCTTTAGGTGTGGAAGAGAAGAGCACCTAGCTATTAACTACAGACAAGAAAAACCTCCAACTGCAACAGAGGATAGGAACGCTCTGTTCGAATCTCAACGTGTTGTTCATTGCTACAACTGCAAAGAACCAGGGCATCTTGAAAATAAGTGCCCTAAGCCAAGGGTTTTCCAAGGCAACCGACAACCTCCAAGGCATCAAGGGCGAGCTTTTGGCATCACTACTGACAAAGTAAACCCCGACAACAAAGTGGTGATAGGTACGCTAATTATTTATTCCAGAATAGTGAACGTAATTTTTTATTTAGGTTCTACACATTATTTTATATCCCAAAAGTTAGTAGAACAACCCCAGCACCACCACAAATCATGGAAGTGAAGATGTTGGTGAGTACGGAAAATGGGGCAATCATTTCATCCCAAGAATATAACTCCTCCCCTATCATAATCTGTGGATTAAACTTCCTAGAGAACCTCTTCATACTCCCTCTAGTATAATTTGATGAAATTCTTAGCATGGATTGGCTTTCCTTATATAGAGCCAACATAAATTGTCATGAGAGGGAAATCACTCTCCATGTGGAGAATCGACCCCCGGTTCTTTACAAGTGCAAGGAAGAAGATGGATCTTCTTTAGCTCCATCATCTCAAGCATGGATATTACTACCCTATGAGCATGCATATCTGGCTCAGATGATTGAGTCTAAGGAGGAAACCATCCTAGAGGATATGCCTATTGTGAGGGAATTCTTTGAAGTGTTTCTCGAGGAATTGTCTGGTCTTCCCCCTAAAAGAGATGTTGAATTCTCAATTGATCTTATACCTAGGACATTTCCAATATCCAAGAATCCATATAGAAGGGTTGTTGTGGAGCTTGAGGAGCTAAAGAAACAACTACAGGAGAATTTGGATAAAGGGTTTATACACCCAGGTGCTTCACCATGGGGTGCAATAGTCCTCTTTGTCAAGAAGAAATATGGGTCAATGTGCCTTTGCATCGATTATCGTGAGCTCAACAAAATCACGATAAAGACAAGTATCCTCTCCCACGAATAGATGACTTTTTCGATTAGCTGTGTGGAGCACAATACTTCTCCAAGGTGGATTTGTGGTCAGGATATTATCAAGTAAGGGTGAAGAAGGAAGATATACCCAAGACTACTTTTCATACAAGATACGGGCCCTATGAATTCAAAGTAATGCCTTTCGGACTCACTAATTATCCAGAAATATTCATGGACTTGATGAATAGAATCTTTAGAGATTACCTTGAAAAATTTGTGGTAGTCTTTATAGATGATATTCTGATATACTCCAAAACCAAGGAGGATCATGAGGATCATCTAAGAACTATACTAGAGACCTTGCGGAAGGAGAAGCTCTATGAAAAGTACATCAAGTGTGAGTTCTAGTTGAATGAGGTCTTATTCTTGGGCCATATCATCACAAGAAATGGGATATCTGTGGATCCCTCCAAAACAGATGCAATTGAGGGATGACCGAGACCAACATCGGTATCAGATATCTGTAGCTTCTTGGGGTTAAATGGATATTATCGACGATTTGTGAGAAATTTCTCATTATTTTCCAACCCTCTTACCAATCTAACTTGGAAGGGAGTAAAGTCTTCTTGGAGTGATGAATGCGAAGAAATCTTCAAAGAGTTGAAATGGAGGCTTATCACTACGTCTGTGCTCACTTTACCCACAAGTAGAGAACTTTTTGTGGTATTCAGTGATGCTTCAAAGAAGGGCATGGGATGTGTGTTGATGAAAAATGATAAAGTCATTACCTATGATTCAAGGCAATTGAAAGTTCATGAATAGAACTATTCAACACATGACCTCGAGTTGGCTGCAGTGATCTTCACTTTGAAAATTTGGAGGCAATATCTCTTCGGGGAGAAGTGTGAAATATATACAGACCACAAAAGCCTCAAGTATATATTCACAGAGAAAGAGTTGAACATGTGCCAACAAAGATGGTTAGAGCTGATCAAATACTATGACTACTCAATCCATTACCACCCTAGGAAAGTGAACAAGGTGATGGATGCTCTAAGTAAAAATGACCCAGTGATTCTATCAGTGATGAGAATTTAAAAGGATCCAATCTTCTCATATTTGATGAAGATGGACATGAGAATCATAAATAAGGGAACATCATCAATCCTTTCATAGAATATTGCTCAACTGTCACTTTGGGAAAGGTTAAAGGATACTCAAAAGGATGGTGTGGGAATTCAAAAAAAGTGGAGGCTATCAGAAAATGGAAATCCTCAGAATTTAATGTTAATGAAGAAGGAATTGTGAGATTTGGGAAAATAATATGTGTTCCATCGAGTCTGGAGCTAAAGAAAGAACTTTTGGATGATGCACATAGTTCAAATATCTCTATTCACCCAGTAAACACAAAGATGTATTGAGATATCTGAGAACATTATTGGTGGGATAATATGAAGAAGGAGATCACTGAATATACATCAAAGTGTATGGTGTGTCAGCAAGTGAAGGTAGAAAGGTAGAAGTCTAAGGAGATGATGAAAACATTGCCCATACCAGAATGGAAATGGGATAACATCACCATGGACTTTGTCACCAGACTTCCAAAGAAATCCAAATGCAAAAATGCAATTTGGGTTGTTGTGGATCGTCTTACAAAGGCTGCACACTTTATTGTTATTCATGAGGATTTCTCATTGGATCAGATGGCACAGATATATATCAGGGAAGTGGTAAGGCTTCATGGAGTACCACTATCTATTATAATCAATCGAGATCCAAGATTCACCTCTATGTTTTGGAAGAGTCTTCAACATGCTCTGAATACTAAACTGAACTTCAGTACAGCCTATCATTCTCAAACTGATGTCTAATCCAAGCAGACTATCCAAACACTTGAGGACATGTTGAGAGTGTGATCAATGGACTTTAAAGGAGGATGGGATCAACATATTCCTCTAATTGAGTTCTCATATAATAAATGTTTCCAATGGAGTATCCAAATGGCACCATATGAAGCCCTTTATGGGAAAATGTGCAGAACACCAGTGTGTTGGGATGAGGTCGGTGAGCGTAAGCTGCTTGGACCAGAAATGGTTGAAGAAATAGTGGAGAAGGTGAAAACCATTCAGTAGCATATCAAGGGAGCCTAGAGTCGACAGAAGAGTTATGCAGATAACTATCAATGAGACCTTTAGTTTAAAGTTGGAGACATGGTATTTCTATGAATATCTCTGTGGAAGAAGTTCATGAGGTTTGGAAAGAAAGGAAAGTTAAGTACAAGGTACATCGGCCCCTTTGAGATTCTTGATTGTGTCGGGGATGTTGCCTATCGACTAGCACTTCCACCTACCATGGCCAAAGTACATGATTTCTTTCACGTATCCCTCTTAAGTATGTACATACTAGACCCTTGACACGTACTCTCTTCAGAGGTGCTATATTTAGATGATGATCTTTCTTATGAGGAGCAACCAGTGAAGATCTTAGATCGTAGAGAAAAAGTTATACGAAATAAGACAATTCCCCTAATCAAGGTGTTATGGAAAAACCACAAGTTTGAAGAAGTGACATGGGAATCGGAGGAGATGATGAAGAAGAGTTACCCACATCTATTTTAGTGTGGTAAAATAAAATTTCGAGGGCGAAATTTTTTAAGGGGGGAAGATTGTAATGACCCAAACTTTCATTAATGGAAATCCCTCTTGATCTAATTAAATGTCTCTTTATGTAAAATGTTTATATAAAATTTCAACTTCTTTGGTTTTATGTTAATAATTTTGACCATTGCTAATATAGTTGTTGAAAATTGATCACATGATTAGTATAAATATAGGGCTTTAACAAATCCAATTTACTCAGAAAAAGGAAGCGATGGCCTCATTCAGTAGACGTGCCCCATACGAAGACCATTTTTCAGACCTCAGAAATGAGGTTGCGTCTTTTGGATTTTCTCTTGACCAAGCCCAAGTCGAGCTTGAATATGTTAAGCTCGAGCGGAACCGCCTACGAGAGAAGTGGAAGTGGATAGAGATTACCACCCGAGCAATGTTATCCGAACCACCCCAAGAGTCAGTCAACATCACACACCTTACCCTTCGGTCTTATGCGAGTGTTATAAGGGGTTATGTCACAAGACATTATCACTATGGTTATGTACATTATTTTTTTATATAATAATAAATATACTTTCATTTTATTATTGTTACCTTGTAAATAGTTTTTAAATCTCAAATAGTATTTTTAGTTAAAGTTCAACTAAGAAATCTATTTTGAAGAATTAATGGATTTTTAAATTAAATAATATTTTAATACAATATTATTATTATTATTAAATTAATTTTTATTAAATATAAATGATCTTATAATTTTATGAATGCAATTGTAATTTTAATTAAGGTTTGAAAGCCATTTTTGTCAAAACCCATGAATTTTTGATAAATGTCGGTTTTTATTTTAAAAGTAAAAATTAAAATATTTAGAAAATTATTTAGATAAAATAAATATTATTTTTGGAATCAGGATGTCGAAATTATCCGATGGTGAATTTTTCATAATTTTTTGAGACAGTCAAATTTTTCGGTAAAAATTAAATATTGTTTAAATGTATGATGTGTTTTATGAGATCATAATGACCCAATAGTGATTTAATAAAATACTATAAGCCTTATTTCCTTCCAATATATGTTTTACCATTAAAATGATGTGATTTTGGGTTTTTTTGACTTATTTTACAAAGCATTAATGGACCCTTCAAGACTTATTAAACATCTTGTCTTTTTAAACTGTTTTCCTTGGGAGTGTGACTCACCTCCACATAAGAAACCCCATTATTTTAAGAAGTTCATACTTTGGCCTTATAAAATATTTTTTTCCGCTTCCCTTTTACAAAAACCATGGGAAAAAACCATGGGCAGGTTTGTGGTTAGGACTAGTTTAATGTGAGGTGTCCCAAACCTAAATAATAAAGAATTCCCTCACCTTTCCTATATAAACCCACCCAAGATCCCAATTTCTCCTCATTCAAATCCTTTGGAGTGCGTCCAAATTCTACCCTACTCTCTCTATAATCCTCCCAAGGTGCCCCAATCTCCCAATAAGTCTCTCTCAAGCCTTTGGAAGCACACTTCCAGGTAAGGGTTTTTTTTCCTTTCTCATTTTTATCCAATTTTCTTTAACTTGTTATGCCCTTTTAATTTCAATTATGAATGTTGGGGTATGGTTTCGAACCTCCCCTATACTGACCTCTTTATGCTTTAATGATGGGATACCCCTTTCTCTCTCATTAAATTCATCCCATGTACACCCGTTACTATGCCGAAATTCCAAAAGGAATTTCTCTCTCCTCATTTACATTCAAGCAATTCTTTTGTATCATGAATCTAAATTCCATTAAATTTGTTGGGAAATGTATCTATATGACCCCCCTTACTGTCCATGTCATGTAAATATGATGACACATCCCTTTCTCACTCATCAACCATTTTTATGAGTTCTTATGTCACGCTGTTATGCTGCCGAAATTGCACCGATTTTCCAAGTCAATGCCATTGTGTAGTGAATATCATGCCCATTTCTCTATCAAGGGTATTCACCTTTACGAAAATTTACTTATTGATTATAAAGTTTCATGTATTAATTCCACATTCCTTTATCTTGGAATAAATTATTATGTTTTATAAATCCATGTTATATGATCCATGTGACACACTTATGCATGAAATGAAATGTTTAAGAAGGGTGCACCCCTATAGCGCTCCAATGCATTGGGTAAAGTATAGTATCATGATACGTCATGTGCAATGGGTGTTTACTCCTGCTAATTCAAGTTAAATGAGGTTTTAATCGTGCTTCATAGGCAATTAGGATTTACTCATGCTCCATGTGCAATGAGCCTTGGCTCATGCTAATTCCATGTTAAGTGTTGTTTTCACATTTCCATGTTATGATTATCATGCTTTATCATGCCTTTATGTTTATGCTTATATTGTGCTCTATTGATATGCCTATTGTCTAACATGCATTTTATTCCTCATGTTATTCCATGATTATTCCCTTACTGGGATTTATATCTCACCCTTTTCTTATGCATGTCCTCAGGTTATCCTATGCAATGCTAAGTATGAGGGAATTTAGTGGTCATGTAAAGGAAGTTTTCAATAAAGATGTTGCATTTCATGTTTTAAGTTGTTATGTAATGATCCTAATCCCAAAAGACACTAGACCTCTCGATCTTCTATGTTGTATCAAGTGAATTTTATGTAATAAATTATGTTTAATTTTTTAATAAAAGATCAGGGTTTTCATAGTTGATAAATTCTTACGTCACGCTGTTACGCTGCCGAAATTGCACCTTTTCTCCAAGCCAAAGTCATTGTGTAGTTAATACCATGCCCATTTCTCTATCAAGGGTATTCACCTTTATGCACATTTACTTATTTTTTAAAGATTTTCATGTATGTATTCCACATTCCTTTATCATAGAATAAATGATGATGTTTTATGAATCCATGTTATATAATCCATGTGGCACACTTATGCATGAAATGAAATGTTTAAGAAGGGTGTGCCCTTATAGTTCTCAAATGCATTGAGAAAAGTATATTATCACGATACGTCTTGTGCAATGGGTGTTGAATCATGATAATTCAAGTGCAATGAGGTTTTACTCGTGCTTCATGTGCAATGAGGATTTACTCATGCTCCATGTGCAATGAACTTTGGCTCATGCTAATTCCATGTTAAGTGTTGTTGCCACATTTCCATGTTATAATTATCATGCTTTATCATGCCTTTATTTTTATGCTTCTCTTGTTCTCTATTGATATGCCTATTGTCTAACATGTATTGTATTCCTCATGTTCTTCCATGATTATTTGCTTACTGGGCTTTATAGCTCACCCTTTTATTATGCATGCCCTCAGGTTATCCCATGCAATGCTAAGTACAAGGGAATTTAGTGATCATGTAAAGGAAGTTTTCAATAAAGATGTTGTATTTCATGTTTTAAGTTGTTATGTAATGATCCTAAGCCCCAAAGAAACTAGACCTCTCGATCTTCTATATTGTATCAAGTGAAGTTTATGTAATAAATTATGTTTAATTGTGTAATAAAAGATCAAGGTTGTCATAGTTGGTATCAAAGGATGGGTTTAGTTATTTTTGGGATTAGGATTAGAAAACCCTAGTGAAGCCATAGAGACAAGACTAAGTATAATAAAAACATCCCTAAGTTTTGGTGATTATTGAGTAAGTGGTTTATCAAGAAAATACACCCCTATCTAGATACGATCAGTTAGAGGCGACACTGGCACAGATGTATCATAGGGGTAAAACCCGAAAACACTGCTTTGATCTAGGCTCAAACGGGAACTGGTACATGACAACGGACCTTGCTGCACTCTTGGTTACGACTCTCCCGGGGGATATGCTTTGGTATATTCACAAGCTTAGTATGAACCATTATTAAGGGTCAAAAAATTCTATAAGAATATATATTAGAAAGTAGATCATGGATAACATAGACTGATGCCAATAGATTCATATGTTAAGGAAATAAGAGTTATTTATAATTCATCAGTTTTGTCCCTGTATTACCCTTTATGTGTTTCCCCTAACTTTCCTTTTATTCCAACCAATGGCCGGTAATAGGAGCACTCGGGCTAACAACCAATGTGAAGATCAATGTGATGACTATACTAATGAGATGCCCAATCCAATGGGAGCGGGAATCACAAACTTTGTCACGCTTCTCTCTCAGCTAACTCAAGATTTGAATAGAAACATGGGTCAAGAGGAACTTTCAACCCCCCCCCCCCCAAGAAAGAACAAGTCACTATCGAGAGCTTCATGAGACAAAGGCCTCCTAATTTTAATGGATCATCTGATCCCTCAATCACTGAACAATAGATCAACTCCATTGAAAAGATCTTCTCCATCCTTTAATGTTCTGAACAAGAGAGGGTTATCCTAGCTGCTTATCATATAGAGGGTAAAGCTGATTAATGGTGTACGTTGATCAAAAATAAAAATCCTGAGGAGGAGATCGAGGAATTGGAATGAAAGGATTTCTGGAAGATGTTTTTTGATAAATATTTTACGCACACCCTCCGGATTAAGATAGAAAGGAACTGCCTTGCCCTCAAGCAAAAAGATGATGAATCTGTTGGAGCATATGAGGAAAACTTCACAAGGTTTCCCAATAAGCTTCTGGATTTGTCGTTACCCCTGAATGCAAGGTTGACTGCTTCTTTGGTGGGCTGAAACCTAGCCTGTGGAAAGCGCTGGCAATCTGTGACTTCGATAGCTATGAGGAAATTGTCTGATGTTCCCTCAAGGTCGAAATAGAGATCGGAGAATCTCAGGGGTATCATGGGGATAAGAAATTTAAGGTGGACTTCAATACTGGTGGTCCGATGGATAAATCCAACGGTGCTAAGAAGATCCAGCACCCCACTTTCCAAAGGTGCGGAAAGAAGCACCCTGGAAATTACCTGAAGGGTACGAGAAAATGATTTAGGTGTGGAATAGAAGGGCACCTGGCTGTTAATTGTTGGCAAGAAAAAAACATGGCTGCAACAGAGGAGAGGAACACTTTGTTTGAACCACAACGCGTTGTTCACTGCTACAACTGTAAGGAACTGGGGCATCTTGCAAATCAGTGCCCTAAGACAAGGGTTTTCAGAGGCAACCAACAACCTCCAAGGTAGCAAGGGAAGGATTTTTCCATCACTACTGCCAAAGTGAACCCCAACAACGAAGTGGTGACAGGTACACTAGTTATTCATTCAAGAATAGAAAACTTACTTTTTGATTCAGGTTCTACACATTCTTTTATATCTCAAAAGTTTAGTAGAACAATCTCATCACCACCACAAATCATGGAAGTGAAGATGTCGGTGAGTATAGAAAATGGGTAAATCATTGCATCCCATGAATATAACGCCTCCCCTGTCATAATCTATGGATTGAACTTCCTGGCAAATCTCGTCATACTTCCTCTAGTGGAATTTGATGCAATTATTGGCATGGATTGGCTTTCCTTATATAGAGCCAACATAAATTGTCGTGAGAGGGAAATTACTCTCCATGTGGGTAATCGACCCCCGATTCTATACAAGTGAAAGGAGGAAGATAAATCTTCTTTAGCTCCATAATCTCAAGTGTGGATATTATTGCCCTATAAGAACGCGTATTTGGATCAGATGATTGAGTCCAAGGAATTTCCTGAGGGAATTCTCTGAAGTGTTTCCTGAGGAATTGTATGGTCTTCCTCATATAAGAGATGTTGAATTCTCAATTGATCTTATACCTGGGGCGTTTCCAATATCCAAGACTCTGTATAGAATGGATGTTGTGGAGCTTCAAGATCTAAAGAAACAACTACAGGAGAATCTAGGTAAAGGGTTTATACACCCAAGTTCTTCACCATGGGGTGCACCAGTCCTCTTTATCAAGAATAAGGATGGGTTAATGCGCCTTTGCATTGATTATTCTGAGCTCAACCAAATCATGATAAATAACAAGTATCCTCTTCCACGAATTGATGACTTGTTCGATCAGCTGCGTGGAGAACAATACTTCTCCAAGGTGGATTTGCGATCAGGATATTATCAAGTAAAGGTGAAGAAGGAAGATATCTCCAAGACTCCTTTTCGTACAAGATATGGGCACTATGAATTCATAGTAATGCCTTTCGGGCTCACTAATGCTCCATCAATATTCATGGACTTGATGAATAGAGTCTTTTGAGATTACCTCGAAAATTTTGTGGTAGTCTTTATAGATGATATTCTGATATACTCCAAAACCAAGGAGGATCATGAGGAGAATCTAAGAACTGTACTAGAGACCTAGCGGAAGGAGAAGATCTATGAAAAGTACAGCAAGTGTGAGTTCTGGTTTAAGGATGTCTCGTTCTTGGTCTATATCATCATGAGCAATGGGATATATGTGGATCCCTCTAAAACAGATGCAATTGAGGGATAGATGAGGCTAACATTGGTAACGGATATCCATTGCTTCTTGGGGTTAGCTGGATATTATCGACAATTTGTGAGAAATTTCTCACGATTTTCCAACCCTCTTACCAAGCTAACTCAGAAGGGAGTAAAGTTTTCTTGGTGTGATGAATGCGAAGAAAGCTTCAAGAAGTTGAAAAGGAGGCTTATCACTGCACTCGCGCCCACTTTACCCACTAGTGGAGAACTTTTTGTGGTATTCAGTGATGCTTTGAAGAAGGGCCTGGGATGTGTGTTGATGAAAAATGACAAAGTCATTGCCTATGCTTCAAGACAATTGAAAGTTCATGAACAGAACTATCCCACACATGACCTCGAGTTGGCTATAGTGATCTTCGCTTTGAAAATTTGACAGCATTATCTCTTTGGGGAGAAGTGTGAAATATATACGGACCACAAAATCCTCAAGTATATATTCACACAGAGAGAGTTGAACATGCGCCAAAAAAGATGGTTAGAGCTGATCAAAGACTATGACTGCTCAATCCATTACCACCCTGGGAAAGCGAACAAGGTGGCTAATTCTCTAAGTAGAAAGGACCCAGTGATTCTATCATTGATGAGAATTGAAAAGGATCCAATCTTCTTAGATTTGATCAAGATAGACATGAGAATCATAAAGAATGGAACATCATCAATCCTTCCACAAATGATTTCTCAACTGTCACTTTTGGAAAGGTTAAAGGATGTTCAAAAGGATGATGTGGTAATTCAGGAAAAATTGGAAGCTATTGGAAAAGTTAAATCCTCAGATTTTAATGTTAATGAAGAAGTAATTATGAGATTTGGGAAAATACTATGTGTTCCATCAAGTCCGAAGCTGAAGAAGGAACTTTTTGATGATGCAAATAGTTCAAATTTCCCTATTCACTCAAAAAACACAAAGATGTATCAAGATCTCTAAGAATATTATTGGTGGGATAATATGAAGAAAGAGATCGATGAATATACATCAAAGTGCTTGGTGTGTCAGCAAGTGAAAGCAGAAAGGTAGAAGTATAAGGGGATGATGCAACCATTTACCATACTAGAATGGAAATGGGAGAACATCACCATGCACTTTGTCATCGGACTTCCAAATACATCCAAAGGAAAAAATGAAATCTAGGTTGTTGTGGATCATCTTACAAAGGCAGCACACTTTATTGCTATTCAGGAGGATTTATCATTGGATCAACTAGCATGGATATATATTAGAGAAGTGGTAAGGCTGTATGGAGTACCATTATCTATTGTACCAGATTGAGATCCAAGATTCACCTCTAAGTTTTAGAAGAGTCTTCAACATGCTATGAATGATGAACTGAACTTCAGTATGGCCTATCATCCTCAAACCGATAGTCAATCCGAGCGGACTATCCAAACACTTGAGGACATGTTGAGAGCGTGATCAATGGACTTTAAAGGAGGATAGGATCAACATATTCCTCTGGTTGAGTTCTCTTATAATAATAATTTCCACTCAAGCATCCAAATGGTGCCATATGAAGACCTTTATGGGAAAAGTTGCAGAACACTGGCATGTTGGGATGAGGTCGGTGAGCGTAAGCTGCTTGGACCAGAAATGGTCAAAGAAATGGTGGAGAAGGTGAAAACCATTCAGCAGTATATCAAGGCATCCCAGAGTCGACAAAAGAGTTATGTAGATAACCGTCGACGAGACCTTGAGTTTAAAGTTTGAGACATGTTATTTCTACGCATATCTCTATGGAAGAAGGTCGTGAGGTTTTGAAATAATGGGAAGTTAAGTCGAAGGTACATCGGCCCCTTAGAGATTCTTGATCGTGTCGGGGATGTGGCCTATCGACAAGAACTTCCACCTACCATGGCCAAGGTACATGATGTATTTCATGTATCCCTATTAAGGAAGTACATACCGGACCCTTCACATGTACTCTCTTCAGAGGTGGTACAGTTATAGGATGATCTTTCTTATGAGGAACAACCAGTGAAGATCTTAGATCGTAGAGAAAATATTCTACAAAATAAGACAATGCCCCTCATCAAGGTGTTGTGGAGAAACCACAAATTTGAAGAATCAGCGTGGAAATCGGAGGAAATAATGAAGCATAGTTACCCACATCTATTTTAGTGTGGTAAAAGGAAATTACGAGGGTGAAATTTCTTAAGTGGGGAAGATTGTAACGACCCAAACTTTCATTAATGGAAATCCCTATTGATCTAATTAAATGTCTCTTTATGTAAAATTTTTATATAAAGTGTCAAATTATTTGGTTTTATGTTTTTTAGTTTTAAAATACTGTTAAGAATTGTGACCGTTTCTAATATATTCATTGAACAGTGATCACATGATTAGTATAAATATAAGGCTTTAACAAGTCTGATTTACTCAGACAAAGGAAGTGATGGCCCCATCCAGTAGGCGTGCCCCATATGAATCCCATTTGTTAGAGCTCGTAAAGGAGGTTGCGTCTTTGGGCTTCACTCTTATACAAGCCCAAGTCAATCTTGAATATGTTAAGCTCGAGCATAACCACCTATGAGAGAAGTGGAAGTTGATAGAGATTACCACCCGAGCAATGTTATCTGAGCCACCCCAAGAGTCGGTCATCATCGCACACCTTATCCTTCAGTCTTATGTGGGTGTTATAAGGGGATATGTAACAAGACATTAGCACTATGGTCATGTACATTATTTTTTTATATAATAATTAATATCTTTCATTTTATTATTGTTACCTTGTAGATGGTTTTTAAAGCATAAATAGTATTTTTAGTTAAAGTTTAACTAAGAAATATATTTTGATGAATTAATGGATTTTTGAATTAAATAATATTTTAATAAAATATTATTATTATTATTAAATTAATTTTTATTAAATATAAATGATCGTATAATTTTATAAATGCAATCGTAATTTTTATTAAGGTTTGAAAGCCATTTTTGTCAAAACACGTGAATTTTCGATAAATGACGGTTTTTATTTTAAAAGTAAAAATTAAAATATTTAGAAAATTATTTAGATAAAATAAATATTATTTTTGGAATCAGGATGTTGAAATTATCCAATGGTGAATTTTTCATAATTTTCTGAGACAGTCAAATTTTTGGGATAAAATTAAATACTGTTTAAATATATAATGTGTTTTATGACATCATAATGACCCAATAGTGATGTAATAAAATACTATAAGCCCTATGTTTGGACAATATATGTTTTACCATTAAAATAATGTGATTTTAGGTTTGTTTGAATTATTTTACAAAGCATTAATGGACCCTTCAATGTTTATTAAACATCTTGTCTTTTTAAATTGTTTTCCTTGGGAGTGTGACTCACCTCCACATAAGAAACATAATTATTTTAATAATTCGGACTGTGTTCTTATAGAATATTTTTCCACTTCCCTTTTCCAAAAACCATGGGAAAAAACCATGTTCTGGTTTGTGGTTTGGATTAGTTTAATGTGAGGTGTCCCAAACCTAAATAATAAAGAATTCCCTCACCTTTCCTATATAAACCCACCAAAGCTCCCACTTTCTCCTTACTCAAAGACTTTGGAGGTCATCCAACCTATGCCCTACTCTCTCTAGAATCCTCCCAAGGTGCCCCAAGCTCCCAAGAATCCTCTCTCAAGCCTCTCTCAAGCCTTTGGAAGCACGCTTCCAAGTAAGGGTTTTTCTTCCTTTCTCATTTTTGTCCAATTTTCTTAATGTTGTTGTTCCCTTTTAATTTCAATTATAAATGTTGGGGTATGGTTTTTCACCTCCATCATAATACCCTATTTATTTTTTAATGATAGGAGACCCCTTTCTCTGTCATTAAATGCCTCTCATGTACACCTGTTACTA
This sequence comes from Viscum album, assembly GCA_963277665.1. Taxonomy (NCBI): domain Eukaryota; kingdom Viridiplantae; phylum Streptophyta; class Magnoliopsida; order Santalales; family Viscaceae; genus Viscum; species Viscum album. The sequence goes on along the minus strand of OY728152.1, from coordinate 1,181,224,750 downwards.
TGCCAAAATTCTGAAAGGAATTTCTCTCTCCTCTTTTAAATTCAAGCAATTATTTTGTATCATGACTCTAAATTCCATTAAAATTGTTGGGAAATGTATCTATATGACCCCCTTACTTCCCATTTCATGTACATATTATGAGACACCCCTTTCTCTCTAATCAACCATTTTTATGAATTCTTATGTCACGCCGTTATGCTGCCGAAATTGCACCATTTTTCCAATCCAAAGTCATTGTGTAGTGAATACCATGCCCATTTCTCTATCAAGGGTATTTAACTTTATGAACATTTACTTATTGTTTAAATAGTTTCATGTATGTATTCCAAATTCCTTTATCATGGAATAAATGATGATGTTTTATGAATCCATGTTATATGATCCAGTGGCACACTTATGCATGAAATGAAATGTTTAAGAGGGGTGTGCCCTTACAGCGCTCCAATGCATTGGGAAAAGTATAGTATCATGATACTTCATTTGAAATGGGTGTTTACTCATTCTAATTAAAGTACAATGAGGTTTTACTCGTAGTTTATGTGCAATGAGGATTTACTCATGCTCCATGTGCAATGAGCCTTTGATCATGCTAATTCCATGTTAAGTGTTGTTGCCACATTTTCATGTTATAATTATCATGCTTTATCATGCCTTTATATTTATGCTTCTCTTTTGATCTATTGATATTCCTATTGTCTAACATGTATTGTATTCCTCATGTTATTCCATGATTATTACCTTACTGGGCTTTATAGCTCACCCTTTTCTTATGCATGTCATCAGGTTATCCCATGCAATGCTAAGTATGAGGGAATGTAGTGGTCATGTAAAGGAAGTTTTCAATAATGATTTTGTATTCCATGTTTTAAGTTGTTATGTAATGATACTAATCCCCAAAGACACTAGACCTCTCGATATTCTATATTGTATCAAGTGAAGTTTATGTAATAAATTATGTTTAATTATGTAATAAAATATCAGGGTTGTCATACTATACGTCGTGTACTCATCCAAATTATGCATATTTATTAAAATTTATTATTATATTATACAAACCCTTGAGACTTGTACCATTGTGCGGGCGTAAAGCTGAGGCACAACACGTGATAGGTGTTTTATATATATGTGTGTAATTTAACATCTATGTACTGTTCATTTCTACTCATTGGGTAGTTATGAATAGGAATTCATCGGGTTGCCTCCAAGGTACAAGTTACATACAAAGATAATTTTAAATGAATTTATTTTTTAAAAATTATAATGGATGATAATCTCAAGGAAATTCAAAAAAAGGGTTTAAGATAAAATGATTGATTAATTAAAGATGATAATTAATTGAATTGAGTATGATTTATATTAAACAAGAATGATTAAAGGATTGATTTATATTTTTATTTATGCGTAAATATTGTTGCATGTATGGATGATCATGAGCTAGACCAAGACCTTTGTATGTGGTTGGTTTCTTTTAATTTATTTATTTGAATTAAATTTGTTGGCCTGTGAGCCTTCTCCTCATTAATATGTAGGGTCTGCATGCATAAGGTTTCTTTTATGTAAAACCCCCTTTTACCCATCACCTACATGTGAGTTAAAAAGGGAATATGTAATGGATGGATCTCTCAAGCTAATGGTGCGGTTAAAGCTGGATCCAAGACAAAACCAATCCCAGGAGATACAGAGGTGGATAGGTGGAAGCTGTAAACATGAACCCAAAAGGTTCAAGGTGTTTCTCCCCTAGGTTAGGGTTATTTTATCAACCTCTAGATAAACTAACAATTAGAAAAGCCCGTGATCATGCCATTTGCTTTATTTTATTTCTATCAGCTACATGGTTTATCATTATGGATGTGTTTTCACGATCACATAATTAATGAATTAAACAAGCATGCAAGATCGAACTAAAATAAACTAGACTTATGTGTAAATATTATCAAGACATGGTTAATCACTTAAGTAAGTTCCACTTAATATTAACAATCTTGTGAGAATTATAATAATCAATTCACGCATAAGAGTTAAAAAATCCCTTAAATAAAATATTAAGTCAGAACAAGCCTTCTGTCACTTGATTAAGGGAAAAACTCAATAAAACTATGTGTTTGACCAACCCTTGTTAGGATACTTACTTTTATACAGGAAGCCCTTATGAAAGGTTTTGGGTTGAATTAACCATGTTACATCAAGAGGAGTAGCCCTTGATAGACTTGGTGTAATATTGGAGGCAAGAGTTGAGGAAATCCAAAGTCATGATTTTAGGATTGGGGAGTCCACTCAACATATCAAAGAAATTCAAGCCTGCAGTTGGAAAAGACCTGCCTACCTAAATACTTTATAATAGCTTGACCAACCCTTTTTGGGGTTATGCGAAGGGGAATATGGATCCTTTCCACTAGAATGTCAGGGAAACTGGACATTTTGAGTTCAATAGTGAGGGCTATTGGGACTTGATAAAATAGTGGGAGACTTAATAAAATTTATTATTTCTCATAAAATGTAATCAAGAAAGTAATAATGATCTTCTCTTTTAATTATAGAATAAAAATAACAAACTCATCAACCACACTATCCCTGCGATCAATTTTCTATAAAGACAATATCCTCACCAGTAGTAACTTCCAAGAATGGTTTAAACGCCTTCGGGTTATCCTATGCCATGAACGAAAGTCTTACGTGATGGAGTTAGAATTACCTAATCCACCTACCAAGGAGGCCAGTGATGAGGATTTCCTGGTCTATGAGAAACATATGAATGACGTGGTTGACATTCAATGTTTGATGTTATCATCAATGTCTAGTGAGCTCATGAAGTCTCATGAAAACATGGATGCTTATAGCATGCTTGAGAACCTCCGTGGTCTTTACTAGGAGAGAGTAATATAGGAAAGGTTTGAGGTCTCTAAGGCACTCTTTCAGAGTAAGGTTAGAGAAGGTTCCACAGCTGAGCATCATGTAGTCAAGCTCATTGGCTACATTGAGCACCCAGAGGTTATAGGGTTTAAACACCCCAAGGAACTGGGCACTGATCTCATTCTCGCATCACTCTCTCAGATCTTCTCTAAATTTTTTGTCAATTTCAATATGAACAACATTGAGAAGTATCTATCTGATCTTCTTATCCTCATTCGCCAAGTGGACAAAGATATGAAGCGCGAAAAGCCTTATGTTCTTATGGTGAATAAGAGGAAAGGGAAGGCGGAGATCTTTAATCCCAAAGCTTCTTCATGGCCTTCTAAGAAAAGGAAGATCAAAGGGGGGGAAAGGGAACAGGAGGTTGTTTGTTTCACATGTGGCAAGAAGGGCCACTGGAAGAAGAACTGCACCCAGCCTAAGAAGCAAGGGGAAGCTTTAGGTGCATTTTTTATCAAATGAAATCTATATATTTCTACAAATTGGGTATTAGATATAGCTTTTGGTGCTCACATATGTATCCAAATACAGGAACCAAGTAGATTCAGGAAGATTGATCGAGGGTAGGTAGATCTACAAGCAGCCAATGGAGCTAGACTTGCTGTTGTAGCTATCGGGGACTACCACCTCACGTTGACAAATGGGATGATCTTGGTGTTAAAGGGTTGTTTTTATGTGCCTTTTGTAACCAAAAACATAATTTTTGTATCCAGCCTAGATATAGATGGATTTTTTTTCAAGTTTGGAAATGAATGTTTCTTATTTTATAAAGATATCATTTGTTTTGGTAGGGCACATTTATACAACGGTCTTTATGTGTTGGATTAAACAAACCAAGTAATGGAAATCGATGACAAAGATACTTCACATGACTCATACCACACCCAACTTTGGCATCATCGGCTAGGTCATGTAAAAGAGAAACTCTTGACAAAGTTATATCAAGATAGATATTTAGATTCTTCTGAACTAAAACCACTTGGCTTATGTCATGCATATTTACAAGGTAAAATAACCAAGGCCCCATTTGGTGGGAAATGTGAAAGGGATAAAGATCTTCTTGAATTAGTTCATACCGATGTGTGTGGACCATTTCCAGTTGAATCAAGGGGTGGGTACTCATACTTCATAACTTTTACTGATGATTTTAGTAGATATGTATATATCTACTTAATGAGATATAAGTCGTATTCCTTTGATAAGTTCAAGGAATACAAGAATGAAGTTGAAAACTAGGTTGGTAAGAAGATTAAGAAACTCCGTTTAGACTGAGGTAGGGAATATCTTAATCAGGACTTCATTGATCACTTATGAGAGTTTGGGATCCTATCCCAACTCACTCCTCCTTACACACCTCAATGGAAAGGTGTAAGTGAAAGGAGGAACCGCACATTGTTAGACATGGTGAGATCAATGTGAGTCATGCAAGTCTTTCATTATCCTTTTGGGGATATTGTAATGACCCAAACTTTTTAAATAGTATATTAACTTACTCTTAACGATTTAATAGATATGTTAATGGTTAATGCAGAAAGAGGAGTCAATGGCTTCATCCAGTAGACTCGAACCTTATGAAGCCCACTTATCAGAGCTTTGGAAGGAGGTGGCATCTTTGGGCTTCGCTTTGGACCAAGCCCAAGCCGAACTCCAGCGTTTCAAGCTTGAACGGAAACGCCTGTGGGAGAAGTTCAAGTTAGTAGAGATTACTACTAGGGCAATGTTATCTGAGCCTCCCTCAGATTCTCTCACCATAGAACACCTTACACTTAGGTCATATGCTGGTGTTATAAGGGGCTATGTGGCGAGACCGTAACTTCTTTGTGTAATCCTTTGGGATGAATAAATTAAGATTTCTTCCTTTAGTGATGTTTGTGAAATTTCAAATGTCTGGATAATTTTAGGATGTATTTTATTGATGAATTTTGGCAAAAAAGATATTTTAAAATATTTATTTAAACCTTAAATAATTAATGATGTGTAATAATTTTCAAAAAATGGTCTTCTGCAAAAGTGTTCAGAAAGGAATTTAGATACTAATAAGATCAACTTAATTTTTGATGAATAGTAATTTATGAATAGTGATTTTACGCTTAGGATTAGTAATTTGACCAAATGGATTATTAATATCACTTAAAGAAAGTTTTAATATAATTTAGACACCTTGATTAAGTAATGAGATTCAATAAAATGGGTAAATAACAGTTTCATAAATTATTAGTCAAGTATTAGTCTTTTCGGGTGAATAGTGTTTTTTAATTAAAAATTTAATTAAAAATTATTAGAAAATTATTTTTATAAAATGGACTTTATTTTTGAACTCAGAGCATTGATATTATGTTATGGTAATTTTTGGGAATTTTTCTGAAAAAAAATGAATTCTCGATGAATAGTGTTTTTAATTAAAAATTTAATTAAAAATATTTAGAAAATCATTTTTATAAAATGGAGTTCATAAATGTAATTAGAGCATCGATATTAGGTTAAGGTGAAATTTTGTGATTTTTCTGAGAAAGATGAATTTTTCAGTGAATAGTAAAAATGCAGTTTTAGGGTTTCGGTATGTTTAATGACATCATAACTGTGTCATGATGATTTCATGAGATATTTTAAGGGTTGGATGGCCAAAGGTGATGAATTATTGTATTAGGGGCCCCATCTGGCCTAACTTCATGATAAATTCCATGGGAGAGCACATGGTTTTGAGAAAAGCACTTGTGAGGTGTCCCTTGGCCATTAATGTCTTGTCCCCTCACTTTCCCTATAAATACCCACCCTTTCCTCATTTATTTTTCACTCCAAACTCTCCCCCAACGAATTTATGGTCTCCTTACCTCCCAAGGAGTCCTCCCAAGGTGCCCCCAAGCCCTCAAGGTCCAAACCTTTGAGTTTTAAGAATTACGTTTTAAGGTAAGGGATCCGACCTCTCTCTTTCTTTTCAAGTAATCTCTTTTATGTCATTTCTTTTATACTCCATGTTCTTATGTTGGAGGATGTTATTATATATTCATATTACTACCCTTTTCATGTTCATATGATGAGAGACCCCATCTTTCTCTCATCAATTCGTTTTAAGAATGTTGAAGTGACGCCGTTAGGCTGCCGAATTTTTAAGGGGATTCTTTCTCCCTTCTCATTCTTTTCAAAACTCTACTTTCATGTCAAGTCTTTCAAGTTATTTTTTTTATTATGTTGGGTTATGATCTCTATATCTATCATACTGAACTCTTATGTTCACATGATGAGAGACCCTATTTTATCTTTTCAAATCATTTTGTTGAATTTTAAGTGACGCCGTTAGGCTGCTGAATTTTCATAAGAGAAATCTAATTTTTGTCTTCCTTCCATGTTTTTCATTTCAAATGGTATGTCCTTAAAATTTCATTACCATGTTCATATATCCTTCTTATTCTGTCCCTATACTCTTTTATAGGTCATTTATGAATGTTTGACCCATGCCCCCTCTCCTTTCAATGTTTTCTAAAACCCCGAAACATAGTCGTTATGCTGCAGAATTTTCGTCTCAAAATGCCTCTCTATTTTCTCAAAATTATTTTATGTTATAAAGTGAATACTCAAAGCTCTTATTTCTACAAGGTTATTCACATATATATAAAAATGTTCTATTTTAAATTCTGGGATTTACATAAATGAGACCCGCTTTCCCTTTCTGTGGGTTTAAAGTGACATTAAGATCATGTCTTTAAAGCAGTTTTTAAAACATTATGATTATGAAATGAAACCCATTTATTTTATGCTATATGGGTTATTTATGAAATGTTTTATGAATATATATGTGGCTCACATGATAATAAATGAAAATTTAAGGGTGCGCCCTAATAGTGTTCCAATGCATTGGGTAATGATGTAACCACTAGAGATTACAATTTTCACGATATCTTGGTGAATAACCTTAGTAATTTTCAAATGACACCTTGGGGATGGACCTTGGTGATATGTTCATGATTGTCTATGTTAAATGATGTAGCCACATCTTCAAGTTATGAAAAATGTTATTTTTATTATGAAATTCCTCATGATTTATTTCTCATGCCTTAAAGTTCTTTTCATGACCTTATTGAAGTATCTCAAGTTCACATGTAAAATGTTTCTCTTATTTCCCTTACTGGGCCTTCTGCTCACACTTTATTTTGATGTATGTACCCAGGTTATGAGATGCAGTAATGAACCTAGGATGAACTTAAGTAGAATCCTTTCAAGTGTTTAAGAAAAATGTTTTATGTTGTTTTCATGTATTATGTTCCTGGTTTCCAAGACACTAAACCTTAAAGATCCTCAGTTTTGTGTAATGTAATGAAAGTTTATGTTATAAAAAGGTGGGATGCTATAGTTGGTATCAAAGGATGGTTTAGTTATTTGTGGAAATTAGGATATAAAAACTTTAGGAAGAACCCTATAGAAAATTTTAAATATAGGAAAACTTCCTGGTATTTTGGTAAGTATTGAGTAAGTGGTTTATCAAACAAATACATCCATGTCTGGATACGAGCAGGTAGAGGCGGCTCTGGCACAGATGTACATAGGGGTAAAATCCGAAAACACCGCTTTGAGCTAGACTCGAACAGGAACTGGTGCATGACAATGGGTCTTGCTGCACTCTTGGTTACGACACTCCCGGGGGATATGTTTGGTTAATCACAAGATTTTTATGAATCATTATGAAGGAATTATAGAGAAGTGTAATTGTCTAAGCATGAAGTCTTGGTTAAAAGATTCATAAATGAAATAAGTTTCTCACTAAGGTTTTATTCTTTTAGAAAATGGCGGGAAATAGGGGGAACCATGCAGATGGTGACCGCAATGCACCATGTGCTGAGGGCCCTCCGATGGAAGCCGGAATGGAAACATTCATGCGAATGATGAACCAAGTGACTCAAGTTATGAGTAATAACTTGAATCAAGCTGAGAGGCCGATCTCACCACGAAGGGAACAACATTCTGTTGAGTCCTTCATGCGTCAACGACCACCAACATTCAGTGGATCTACTGACACATTGGTTGCGGAACAATGGATAAGCTCCATTGAAAAGATCTTTTTTGTACTTTATTGTTCGGAACAAGAAAAAGTCACCCTTGCTGTTTACCGCCTAGAGGGAGAATCTGATCAGTGGTGGTCACTGATCAAAAACACGAAGCCACGAGGAGAGATGGAAGCTATGGAGTGGGAAGAGTTTCGGGGAATATTCTTTAATAAGTATTTCCCTCGTTCGATGAGAATGAGAATGGAGAAAGAATTTCTCGAGCTGAAGCAGAAGGAGAATGAATCAGTTGGAACCTACGAGATGAACTTCACAAGGATTTTTCGTTATACCTCAAGATTTGTCATGGATCCTAATGGGAAGGTTGATAGATTCTTTGGTGGACTACGACCTCATCTACGGAAGAATCTAGCCAATAGGGACTATGATAGCTATGAAGAAATAGTTCGAAGTTCTATGAAATTTGAACTAGAGTTTGGGGAGACACAGTGGTCTCACAAATCTAATGAGAAGAAGAGAACTCTAGAACCAAGCCTGGGAAGAAGTTTTGATCAAGAAAGAGGTGGAAAGAATATGTAACATTCCACATGCAATAAATGTGGGAAGAAGCATTCGGGGAACTACTTGATCGAAAGTGGTAAGTGCTACAGGTGTGGAAAAGAAGGCCATATTTCTCGGAATTGTCGTAGTGATGTGAAGCCTCAACTTCCCAACACTAACAACTAAGGAAAGATGGTTCTGGCCCTACCCAAAGTCACATGCTTCAAGTGTGGATAGCTTGGGCACTTTGCTAATCAATGTCCAAATCTGAGGGCGGTGGAGGGGAATCACCATCAACCTCAACAAAGGCCAAGGGAGCAAGGTCGTGCTTTTTCTATCACAACAACTGAAGTTGAAGCTCCGAACGATGTGGTAGCAGGTAATCTTTTTGTCCTCTCAAAACTAGAAAATACTTTGTTTGATTCTAGTTCTACACATTCCTTTATTTCCTCCAAGTTTGTAGGGAATATAGAATCAATCCCCAAACTGCTAGAGGTAGAGTTGTCAGTCAAGACTCCAAGTGGGATTATCCTTACATCAACAGTATTTAGAGACTCTAGTGTTTACTTTGGTGAGCACAATCTTATCACAAATCTAGTAGTCATTCCCATGATGGAATTCGACATTATACTAGGGATGGACTGGCTCTCAAAGTATAATGCTAAGATCAAATCCAGAAGTAAGGAAATCGCAGTAGTCTTGAATAAACGACCTACAGTTATCTTCCAAGGAGAGATATCCCGAACTGATCCCTATATAGAAGCACCTCCTATATCTTTCTTTATGGATTTAATCGGTGATGATGAAGAAGGAAAAGGGAGCATGAAAATAGAAGATGTTCCGATTGTTCAGGAATACATGGATGTATTTCCTGAGGAGTTACCTGTACCTCCCCCAGAAAGAGAGGTAGAGTTCTCTATTGAACTCGTACCTGGGTCTCAACTGATATCAAAGACTCTGTATAGAATGGAAAATGTAGAGCTAGAAGAGTTAAAGAAACAACTCCAAGACTTGTTGGAGAAGGGGTTTATCCGACCGAGTGTGTATCCTTGGGGAGCACCAGTTTTTTTTGTGAAGAAGAAGGATAGATCAATGCGGCTATGCATTGATTATAGAGAACTGAACGGGATCACAGTGAAGAACAGATACCCTCTTCCAAGAATTGATGATTTATTTGACCAACTTCATGGGAATAAATTCTTCTCCAAGATTGACCTTCGATCTGGTTATCATCAACTGAGGGTGAAGAAGGAAGATATTCCAAAGACTTATTTCTGATCAAGATATGGGCATTATGAGTTTACTGTTATGCCCTTCGGCTTGACTAATGCTCCTGCTATTTTCATGGATCTGATGAATAGAGTCTTTAAGGACTACCTTGATAACTTTGTGGTAGTTTTTATTGATGATATTTTGATATATTTAAAAAGTTGTGAGGAGCATGAAGATCATCTGAGGGTTATTTTGAAAACTCTACGGAAGGAGAGGCTCTTTGGAAAGTTCAGCAAGTGTGAGTTTTGGTTACAACAAGTGGCTTTCTTGGGGCACATCGTAACCAATGAAGGAATCTTGGTTGACCCTACAAAGACAATGGTTGTGGAGGAGTGGCCTCAACCCACAATAGTAACTGAGATTCGTAGTTTCCTTGGTTTAACAGGATATTATAGGAGGTTTGTGAAAAACTTTTCATGGCTTTCTAATCTGCTAACCAAGTTGACTCGAAAAGGGGTTATGTTCATCTGGACAAAGGAATGTGAGGAAAGTTTCCAAGAGCTGAAGAAGAGATTGGTTACTGCACCTGTGTTAACACTACCCTCTATCGGAGAAGGATTCGTTATTTTTAGCGATGCATCTCTGAAAGGGCTTGGGTGTGTCCTCATGAAAAATGACAAGGTAATTGCTTATGCATCTCGACAGTTGAAGATTCATGAGCAGAATTATCCTACACATGATCTAGAGCTAGCGGCAGTTGTTTTTGCTCTAAAGATATGGAGGCACTATCTTTATGGGGAGAAATGTGATATATACACTGACCACCAAAGTTTAAAGTATATTTTCACACATAAAGAATTGAACATGAGACAAAGTAGATGGTTGGAGCTTATTAAAGACTATGATTGTTCAATTCATTATCACCCTGGAAGAGCAAACAAAGTCGCGGATGCATTAAGCAGGAAAGATCTTGTTGTTCTGGCAACAATGAGGATCCTAGGAGATCCCTTGATTAAAGATCTAGTAAAACTAGACATGGTAATTGTAAGGGAAGGGACATCATCAACCTTATCCCAAATGATTTATCAACCTTCATTACTAGAGAAGATCAAGAAGTCTCAAAAAGAAGATCATTTGCTGCAGGAGAAGTTTGAGACTGTAAAGGATGGGAAGTTCCCTGATTTCAATATTGATCAAGAAGGTGTATTGAAATTTCATACAAGACTATGTGTTCCATATATTCCGGATATAAAGAAAGAATTGATGGATGAAGCTCATAGCTCTACTTTCTCTATACATCCAGGAAGCACTAAAATGTATAGAGACCTTCGTGATCATTATTGGTGGGATAACATGAAGAGGGAGATTTCTGATTACACTACAAGGTGCCTGGTGTGTCAGCAAGTAAAGGCAGAATGACAACTTCCTAAGGGGGTATTACAACCGCTACCCATACCAGTATGAAAGTGGGATAATATCACCATGGACTTTGTAACTGGTCTCCTGAAATCATCCAAAGGAAACAATGCGATATGGGTTATTGTGGACCGTCTCACCAAGACCGCCCATTTTATCTCTATTCGGGAAGATTTCTCTCTGGATCAACTTGCCAAGATATACGTGAAGGAAGTGGTAAGGCTGCATGGGGTACCACTATCCATCGTGTCTGATCGTGACCCAAGATTCACATCAAAATTCTGGAGAAGTCTTCAACATGCTCTGAATACTGAATTGAATTTTAGTACGGCCTATCATCCTCAAACTAATGGCCAATATGAAAGGACTATTCAGACACTCGAAGACATGCTGAGATTATGCTCAATGGAATTTAAAGGTGGATGGGATCAACACCTCCCATTAGTTGAGTTATCCTATAACAACAGCTTCCATTCGAGTATTCAGATGGCACCCTATGAATCTCTGTATGAAAAACGATGTAGAACTCCTACCTGTTGGGATGAAACTGGTGAGAAAAAGCTTCTTGGGCCTGATCTTGTGCAAGAAATGACAGAACAGGTTCATGCCATCCAACAACACATAAAGGCTGCTCAGAGTCGGCAGAAGAGCTATGCTGACAACCGTCGAAGGGACTTGGAGTTTGGTGTTGGCGAAAAAGTCTTCCTTCGAATTTCTCCATAGAAGAGAGTCATGTGGTTTGGGAAGAAAGGGAAGCTCATCCCTAGGTACATTGGCCCCTATGAAATCATTGATCGCATAGGACCAATGGTCTATCGTCTAGCACTTCCACCAAACCTAGCTCAAGTTCATGATATCTTCCATGTATCACTCTTGAGGAAGTACATACCCGACCCTTCGCATGTACTGAACCCAGAGGTGATACAACTGGAACATGACCTCTCTTATGAGAAGCAGCCAGTGGAGATCTTAGACCGTAGAGACAAGGTTCTATGAAACAAGACCACCCACCTTGTGAAAGTGTTGTGGAGGAATCATAAATATGAAGAAGTGACTTGGGAGCCAAAGGAAACAATGAAGCAAAAGTACCCTCACCTTTTCGACTAGGCCTCAAGTATAAAATTTCGGGGACGAAATTTCTTAAGGGGGGGGAGAATGTAACGACCCAGACTTTTTAAATAGTATATTAACTTACTCTTAATGATTTAATAGAGATGTTAATGGTTAATGCAGAAAGAGGAGTTGATGGCTTCATCCAGTAGACTCGAACCTTATAAATCCCACTTATCAGAGCTTGGGAAGGAGGTGGCATCTTTGGGCTTCGCTTTGGACCAAGCCCAAGCCGAACTCCAGCGTGTCAAGCTTGAACGGAAACACCTACGGGAGAAGTTCAAGTTAGTAGAGATTACTACTAGGTAAATGTTATCTGAGCCTCCCTCATATTCTCTCACCATAGCACACCTTACACTTACGTCATATGCTGGTGTTATAAGGGGATATGTGGCGAGACCGTAACTTATTTGTGTAATCCTTTGGGATGAATAAATTAAGATTTCTTCCTTTAGTGATGTTTGTGAAATTTCAAATGTCCGGATAATTTTAGGATGTATTTTATTGATGAATTTTGGAAAAAAAGATATTTTAAAATATTTATTTAAACCTTAAATAATTAATGATGTGTAATGATTTTCAAAAAATGGTCTTCTGCAAAAGTGTTCAGTAAGGAATTTGGAGTCTAATAAGATCAACTTAATTTTTGATTAATAGTGATTTTACACTTAGGATTAGTAATGTGACCAAATGGATTAGTAATCTCACTTAAAGAAAGTTTTAATATAATTTAGACACCTTGATTAAGTAATGAGATTCAATAAAATGGGTAAATAACGGTTTCATAAATTATTAGTCAAGTATTAGTTTTTTCAGGTGAATAGTGTTTTTTAATTAAAAATTTAATTAAAAAAATTAGAAAATTATTTTTATAAAATGGACTTTATTTTTGAACTCAGAGCATTGATATTATGTTATGGTAATTTTGGAGGATTTTTCTGAAAAAAATGAATTATTGATGAATAGTTTTTTTAATTAAAAATATTTAGAAAATTATTTTTATAAAATGGAGTTCATAAATGTAATTAGAGCAATGATATTAGGTTAAGGTGAAATTTTGGGATTTTTCTGAGAAAGATGAATTTTTCAGTGAATAGTAAAAATGCAGTTTTAGGGTTTCGATATGTTTAATGACATCATAACTGTGTCATGATGATTTCATGAGATATTTTAAGGGTTGTCCGGCCAAAGGTGATGAATTATTGTATTGGGGGCCCCATGTGGCCTAACTTCATGATAAATTTCATGGGAGAGCACATGGTTTTGAGAAAAGCACTTGTGAGGTGTCTCTTGGCCATTAATGTCTTGTCCCCTCACTTTCCCTATAAATACCCACTCTTTCCTCATTTAGTTTTCACTCCCAACTCTCCCCCAACTAATTTCTGGTCTCCTTACCTCCCAATGAGTCCTCCCAAGTTTCCCCCAAGCCTTCAAGGTCCAAACCTTTGAGTTTTAAGAGTTACGTTTTAAGGTAAGGGATCCGACCTCTCTCTTTCTTTTCAAGTAATCTCTTTTATGTCATTTCTTTTATACTCCATGTTCTTATGTTGTAGGATGTTCTTCTATATTCATATTACTTCCCTTTTCATGTTCATATGATGAGAGACCCCATCTTGCTCTCATCAATTCGTTTTAAGAATGTTTAAGTGACGCCGTTAGGCTGCCGAATTTTTAAGGGGATTCTTTCACCCTTCTCATTCTTTTCAAAATTCTACTTTCATGTCAAGTCTTTCAAGTTATTTTTTTTATTATGTTGGGGTATGATCTCTATATCTATCATACTAAAATATTATGTTCATATTATGAGAGACCCTATTTTATCTTTTCAAATCATTTTGTTGAAGTTTAAGTGACGTCGTTAGGCTGCCGAATTTTCATAAGAGAAATCTAATTTTTGTCTTCCTTCCATGTTTTTTATTTAAAATGGTATGTTATTAAAATTTCATTACCATGTTCATATATCCTTCTTATTCTGTCCCTCTACTGTTTTATGGGTCATTTATGAATGTTTGACTCATGTCCCCTCTCCTTTCAATGTTTTCTAAAACCTCGAAACATAGCCGTTATGCTGCAGAATTTTCGTCTCAAAATGCCTCTCTCTTTTCCCAAAATTATTTTATGTTATAAAGTGAATACTCAAAGCTCTTATTTCTACAAGTTTATTCACATATATATCAAAATGTTCTATTTTAAATTCTGGTATTTACATACATGAGACCCCCTTTCCCTTTCCGTGGGTTTAAAGTGACATTAAGATCATGTCTTTAAAGCAGTTTTTAAAACGTTATGATTATGAAATGAAACCCATTTATTTTATGCTATATGGGTTATTTATGAAATGTTTGATGATGATATATGTGGCTCACATGATAATAAAGGAAAATTTAAGGGTACGCCCTGATAGCGCTCCAATGCATTGGGTAATGATGTAACCACTAGAGATTATAATTTTCACGATATCTTGATGAATAACCTTGGTAATTTTCAAATGACACCTTGGGGATGGACCTTGGTGATATGTTCATGATTGTATATGTTAAATTATGTAGCCACATCTTCAAGTTATGAGAAATATTATTTTTATTATGAAATGCCTCATGATTTCTTTCTCATGCCTTAAAGTTCTTTTCATGACCTTATTGAAGTATCTCAAGTTCACATGTAAAATGTTTCTCTTATTTCCCTTACTGGGCCTTCTGCTCACACTTTCTTTTGATTTATGTCCCTAGGTTATGAGATGCGGTAATGAACATAGGATGAACTTAAGGAGAATCCTTTCAAGTTTTTAAGAATAATGTTTTATGTTGTTCTCATGTATTATGTTCCTGGTTTCCAAGACACTAAACCTTAAAGATCCTCAGTTTTGTTTAATGTAATGAAAGTTTATGTTATAAAAAGGCGGGATGCTATAGATATGCATTACAAACAGCGGCACACATACTAAACCAAGTACCAAATAAATCGATAAATGGCATTCCATACGAGTTCTGGAGTGGAAGAAAATCCATGTTATCTAATTTACATGTGTTGGGTAGAGAAGCGTTTGTTAAGGCATCTTCAGGTAATAAACTCGCACCCCGAGGCACAAAGTGTATCTTTATAGGATACCCCAAGGAAACAATGGGATATTACCTATACACCCCCTTAGAAAAAAAGGTTATAGTGGAAAGACATTCCATATTCCTTGAGAGGGAGAACATCTCCAAAAGAGATAGGGGGAGCGAGATAGACTTCAATGAAGTCGAGGATCAAGGTGTACAAGAGTTGGTACAAGAACAGATTTCACAAAGCCCCATGGAAGAAGAATCTGTTCCAGAGACACAAGTATTGCATAGGAGTAAAAGAGAGGTTAGATATCCGGAACAGTATTTTTTTCTAGTTACCGAGGATGTTGAATCCTTATTAGTTGATAATAATGATCCTCTAACCTACAAGGAAGCAGTAAGTGGCGCAGATGTTACCAAGTGGCAAGAAGCCATGAATTATGAAATGGATTCCATGTACCAGAACCAACTCTAGATTTTGGTAGATCCTCCAATTGATGTAAAGGCTGTTGGTTTCAAATGGGTAATCAAGAATAAATTGGACATGGAAGGACAAGTTAGTACCTATAAGGCACAACTGGTTGTAAAAGGTTTTAAAAAGCGTCAAGGAATTGACTACGATGAAACCTTCTCACCAGCTTCAATACTGAAATCCATCAGAATTATACTTGCTATTGCGGATTACCATGACTATGAGATTTGTAAAATAGATTTCAAAACAGCATTCCTTAATGGGAACCTTTAGGAATATATCTACATGACACAACCTGGAGGGTTTGTGACTCCAAAGGATGCCAATAAGGTATGCAAGTTGCAGAAATCCATTTATGGATTAAAGCAAGCATCCAGGTCATGGAACATTTGTTTTGATGAATCCATAAAAGAATTTGGTTTTATCAAAAATGAATGTGAGCCTTGTGTCTACAAATGGTTTAGTGGGAGTGTATTCGTTTTCCTAATAGTATATGTTGATGACATATTACTCGTTGGAAATGAGATACTAGTCTTGTAGTCTGTTAAGGCATGGTTGAATCAATGCTTCTACATGAAATACTTGGATGAGGCAGCATATATTATTGGGATCAAGATACATTGTGATAGATCCAAGAGATTTCTGGGCCTAAGTCAAAGTACATACATTGATAAGATACTGAAGAGATTCAGTATGGAACAATCCAAGAGGGGATTGTTGCTAGCGTCACATGGCATTCATCTTTCCAAGAAAATGTGTCCTCAGGCACATGAGGAAAGAAGGATGATGGAAAGGATGATGTTATTTGAGGGACACAAATAATACAGGCCATTAGGGGTGAAAACTCATAAAACTTTGAGGCACCTTTTCATGGTGTACGCCCTTGGTAATATCCAGGAGGATATTATGAGAACGAGACCCGCTAGTAGGAAATCCACATTTTATAGTGTCATTTGATGTTCCTATCTGCAGACGTGTGTATTGTTCCTTATACTTTAAGATTATTATTAATGGGTATTACAACTCGCGCACTTAAATGTATTAATGAAAACTGTGATGCCACATTGTTCGCAGTGAGGTAGGATATGTTGGGTGCATCACGAGTAATACTGCATTAATAGATAATGCGAGAAAGGATTTGTCCCTTCTATTCCATAATGGAAGTAGGTATCTCAGGCCCTTTGATGTAATTGATATAGTCTAAATAAATCCATGGCCATGGTAAGGTATGGGCGAGTTCAATTCTGGAAAATAAAAGAAAGGATAATCAAGCACATGGGTTGATGGCACTAGCATGCAACTCACTTGATTCGAGATATTGTGACAAAGGGATTATATTACATGGTAAGAATTCGTATGAGGTGACACGTCAATGCGGCGTCAACCTCTTTCTCTTGGGTGCCTTGACCCATTGCTAGACAGTAATCTTGGACTTTGGGCAAGCCCGCCTAATGCCAACGAGAAAGAGACCTAGAGGGTCACACACTAATTGTTTCCATGTATCTCAGTTAAATATTAATTTAACAAGTTAAATAAATATTATTCTCGATTGTGGTTTACTAATTATTTAAGGATTCCTGGTCGCATTTATTTCGACACTAGTTATTCGAGAGAATATATTGTGGGCGAAATAATATATATTTATTAGCGAGTAATGCAGTTACATTTATTTAACAAATAAATAGCCATTACTCAAGTTCTAATAAATGTGGTGGAGGAAATAAAGAAAAATGGAAAATAAAATTACGCATCATGTATATTGAATATACACGCCATGTAGTTTTATGGAAAATGAGTACACGTTGTGTATTAATGATTACACTCCATGTAGTTTTTCCAATCGGGATTTTGAGGAAATAATATCATTTTATTAAATGATATTTATTATAATCAGTGTGGACGCATTTCAAGGAATTAATCATTCAACATGGGGGGTTTCAATGAGAGTTAATGAAATAAATAAAACGCGTAACGCATTTATTTATTTTCATAACTCTATAACCTCAAACCCGATTATAAATATCCTCACAACCCCAACACTTTTCCATCAATCGTTGTGCACAACAATTCTGGAGAGTTCTCTCAAGGCCGAAAGAACTCCTTCCTCCAAGAATACTCTCAAGACCGAGAGAGATCCACCACCGCCGGATCAAGGTGATCGAAGGCAGACATCGCAAGCGAAGGTTCTTCCGTGCTATCACCTAGAGATCCCTTCGATGACGTCCAGAGATACGTGGAGCATGTGTGGATCACCGCTAGAGGAATCATACACTTGGATTCTACGATGCAACGATGGATCACACCGGATCGTAACCGAAGACATCAACGAAGAAATAATTCCATCAAGGTAATTATTTTCAATTAATTAAATTAATTATAACCAATATATGATGATCCTATCTCTATGGTTCTGGGACTCCCTTTTTTTCGTTATTCATTCTATTCTGAAAATCTGGCATTTTACATCGGGACGGATCTCAGATTGATCATTGTTAACGCTAAAATTAAAGTTGGGAACTCCCACCAATGCGCTTCCGCTGTGCCCGGAACCTACAAGTGGTATCAAAGCAGTCATATCATTGATTATAATTATTTAGTTTTTCGTTGGTGGCTTGCTTATTTAATAATTTAGTTGTTTCAATTCAAGTTAATCATTCTTAAAAATCTGAATCTCGAGATCTGTTCCTCCCCTCTCGTTTCTCGTTCACCTTACAGAAACAAATTTTTTCTTTTAATTTTGATTAAAATAAAATATAGTAACTCATTCGGAGGTGCCAAACGTTCCTGGATGTACAACACCAGAATACATGGTGTGTATTCGGAAGTACACATCGTGTAGTCTAGGTTCATGCATTGGACTGGTCTGCCAAATCAGGCCATGTATTGATCCTTTCTAAGTCATTTATGACATCGTGTGTTGACCAGGAACAGGTGGCACATGATTTCTGGATTACACGTCGTGTGGTCCAACAGAACACGGCGTGTAGTCCCTTCAGGTTAGGGTTGGACCGTGTACCCTGTACACGGCTTTCCCGGCTGGAAACCGTGTAATGCGGAAACTACACGGCGTGTGTCCCACTGAACATGCCGTGTACTCCGAAAATTTCCGAATTACATTAACACACCATGTTCTCGGTCATGTACTTCAGATGGACAGTGAAGAAAAGTACACACCGTATAGTCGGAACTACACGCCGTGTACTCACCCAAATTACGCAGATTTATTAAAATTTATTATTATATTATACAAACTCTTGAGACGTGTACCATGGTGCAAGCGTAAAGCTAAGGCACAACATGTGATAGGTGTTTTATATATATGTGTTTAATTTAATATCTGCATAATTAATGGAATTCACCAGTTTGCCTCCAAGGTACAAGTTACATATAAGGATAATTTTAATTTATTTAAAATTATGATGGATGAGAATCTCAAGGAAATTCAGAAAAGGGTTTAAGATAAAAATATTGATTAATTAAAGATAATTAATTGATTCGAGAATGATTTATCTTAAACAAGAAAGATTAAATAATTGAATACTAGTTTTATTTAGGCGTAAATATCGTTGAATGTATGTATGATCATGAGCTAGACCAAGACCTTTGTATGTGAATGGTTTCTTTAATTTATTTATTAAATTTGTTGGCCTGCGAGCCTTCTCCTCATTAATATGTAGGGCCTACGCACCCAAGGATTCTTTTATGTAAAAACCCCTTTTACCCCTCACATGTGTTTGAGATAAATGCATATGTAATGGATGGAGCTCCCAAGATAGTGGAGGCGGCTAAAGTTAGGAGCCAAGGTGAAACCAATCCAAGGAGATACAAAGGTGGACAGGTGGACAGGTGGAAAGCTGTAAACATGAACCCAAAAGGTTCAAGGTGTTTCTCCCCTAGGTCTTGGGTTAATTTATCAACCGCTAGGTAAACTAACCAATAGAACAAGATCATGGTCATACCATTTATTTTATTTCTGTTAGTTACATGGTTTATTTATTGTGGGTATGTTGTCACGATCACACAATTAATGAATTAAACAAGCATACAAGATGGAACTAAAATAAAGACTGGCTTATGCGTAAATATTATCTTAGACATGGTTAATCACTTAAGTATATCCCACTTAATATTAACAAGCATGTAATCAAAGATAATAAAATGGAAATTTACGTATAGGGATAAAATACCTCAAAGAAATATTAAGTCGGTATATCCTTCCATAATCTTGGTTAGAATCGAACCATAGTTCAAAGTGCTTGACCAACCCTAGTTGGGGTGCTTTCAATTATCGGGGAATTATAATTCAAGGTTTTGGGTTTACTTGACTTGGTTCGCATCAAGGGTTGACTGCCATAGCAGGACTTGGTGTGACCAAGAGGCAAAGGTTGAGGAAATCCAAAATAAAAGGATTTCAGGATTGGGGAGTCCACTCAGTGAATCAAGGAGCTGCGAGTTAATGCAGTTGGCATTTGGAATGCCTACCTAAAACCCTTCAAGTTTTTTGACCAACCCTAGTTGGGGTAATGCGAAGGGCAATATGGATCCTTGCTACTAGAATATTCAGGCAACAAAATATTCCGAATTCAATGGTGAGGGATATTGGATTTCGACAAAATAGTGGAAGACTAATATGTATTAATTTATTTATTGGTCTCAGTTTTTATAATAAAGTACTAAACCTTTGATCATTTTAATTTGTAGAAACGGTAAGAAAAATGACTTCAAAACATATCATTGTGAACCATACTCGAGAAGGAAAACCTTCTCACCAGCACCAATTTCCAAGAGTGGAATAGGCGTTTACACATCATCCTTCGCCACGAGAGAAAATTGTATGTGCTGGAAGAGCCTATTCCAGTTGCACCTGGAAATGAGGCCAGTGATGAGGAACTATCTCTTTATATGAAACATATGGATGATGCCAAAGATGTCCAATGTTTCATTCTATCAGCCATGTCAAATGAGCTCTTGAAGCAACATGAAAACATGGACGCGTATAGCATGATGTCTCACCTTAAGGATATCTACCAAGAGAAGGCGAGACAGGAGAGGTATGAGATCTCCAATGCTTTATTTACAACCAAGCTTGGAGAGTCTTCACCAGCTGGGCCTCATGTAGTTAAGCTTATTGGCTACATTGAACGCCTGGACATCTTAGGAATTAAATTCCCGAATGAGTTGCGTACAGATCTCATCCTATCATCACTACCCAAGACTTTCTCAAGATTTATTGTCAACTACAACATGATCATCAATGAGAAGAGTCTATCAGAACTTCTAACCTTGATTCACCAGGTATATAAGGACATGGGGCGTGACAAACCCTCAGTCCTTATAGTGAATAGGAAAAGGAAGGATAAGGAAAAGGGGGAAAAGACTTATAAATTATCTAAATCCCCCGAGCATCATCCCTCCAAGAAGGGGAAGATCCAGAGGCAGGGCAAGGAATGGGAGGTGGTGTGTTTTTCATGTGGCAAGCAAGGCCACTGGAAGAGGAACTGCACCCAGAAGCATGGGGATGCTAAACATGCATTCGTTATCGAGTGTAATATTTCTATTTCTATACATTGGGTATTAGATACAGCTTGTGGGGCTCACATCTATATTCAAATTTAGGAACCAAGTAGATTTAGAAATATTTCCAAAGGAGAGATGGATCTTCGAGCTACCAATGGCACAAGGTTGGCTGCGTTGGCTATTGGAAATTACCACCTCTCATTGCAGATTGGGATGATTTTGGTTTTGCATAACTGTTATTATGTTCCTAGTGTTACCAAGAACATAATTTATGTCTCTTGTTTGGATATGGATGGATTTATTTTCAAGTTTGGAAATAAGGGTTGTATCTTTTATAAGAACAACATATGTTATGGTATGGCATATTTAAATAATGGTTTGTATGTATTAAATTACAAAAACCAAGTGTTGGAAATCGATAACGAAATAAACTCACATGACTCATACATCACCCAGTTGTGGAATCACCGTCTCGGTCATGTAAATGAGAAGTGCTTGACAAAGCTCTGCCAAGATGGCTATTTAGACTCTACTGAGCTAAAACCACTTGATAGATATCATGCTTGTTTACAAGGAAAAATGACCAAGCTGCCTTTTGGTGGACAGGGTGAAAGGGCCACAGAGCTTCTAGGATTGGTACACACAGATGTGTGTAGACCATTTCCAGTAGAAGCTAGAGGTGGATATTCTTACTTCATTACTTTTACTGATGATTTAAGTAGAAATTTCTATGTCTACTTAATGAGGTATAAGTCAGAGTCCTTAGAGAAATTAAAGGAACTCAAGAATGAAGTAGAGAATCAGCTTGGTAAGAAGATAAAGAAACTTCAATCGGATCGAGGTGGGGAATATCTGAACCAAGAGTTCATCGATCTTCTACGAGAGTCTGGGATTCTATCTCAGCTCACTCCTCCTTATACACCACAGTGGAATGGTGTTAGTGAAAGGAGGAACCGCACCTTGTTGGACATGGTGAGGTTGATGATGAGTCATGCGGATCTTCCATTATCCTTTTGGGGACATGCATTACAGACTGCAGCATACACATTAAACCGAGTACCAACTAAGGTGGAAAATGGAATTACCTCCGAGCTATGGAATGTAAAGAAACCCATTTTTCCGCACACACGTGTATAGGGATGTGAGGCATTTGTTAAGGCCTTCTCAGGCAACAAACTAGCACCCTAGGGCATGAGGTGTATCTCTATAGGATATCCCAAGGAACTGAAAGGATATTACCTATATAGCCCTTCAGACAAGAAAGTGATTGTCACTAGACAAGACGTCTTTCTCGAGAGGGAGCACATCCTCAAAAAGGATAGTGGGAGCAAGATTGACTTCGACGAAGTTGATGCTCAAGATACACAGGAGTTGGTACAGGAACAAGTTCCACAGGTCCACATGGAAGAGGTTCCAGAAACATAAGTACTGCGTAGGAGCTCAAGAGAGGTAAGGGAACCAGAGAGATTTGGTTTCCTAGTCACCGAGGATGGTGAATCATTATTATTGGACAATGATGAACCTATCTCCTACAAGGAAGCAGTAAAAAGCTCATAAGCTGCAAGATGTCTAGAAGCTATGAAATCTGAGATGGATTCCTTGTATCAGAACCAAGTCTAGGTTCTGGTTGATGAGCCAGTTGATGTAAAGCCTATTGGATGCAAATGGGTATTCAAGAGAAAACTAGACATGAAAGGTCGAGTTAGCACCTATAAAGCAAGGCTAGTGGCTAAAGGATTTAGGCAGCGTCAAGGAATTGACTATGATGAAACCTTATCGCCAGTTTCCATGTTTAAATCCATAAGAATCATACTTGCCAGAGCAGCTTACCATGACTACGAGATTTGGAAAATGGATGTCAAAACAGCATTCCTTAACGAGAACCTTCAGGAAGATGTCTATATGACACAACCAGAAGGTTTTGTGACACCAGGTGAAGCCAAATGGGTTTGCAAGTTGCAGAAATCCATTTATGGATTAAAGAAAGCATCCAGGTCATAGAAAAATTGATTTGATGAATCCATAAAGGAATTTGGGTTCATTAAGAATGAATGTGAGCCATGTGTTTATAAGAGGTTTAATGGGAATGTGATCATTATCCTAGTAGTATATGTTAATGACATATTAGTTATTGGAAACGATGTATCAGTCTTATAGTCAGTTAAGGACTGGTTGAACAAGTGTTTCTCCATGAAGGACTTGGGTGAAGCATCCTACATTCTAGGGATCAAGATCATTCGTGATAGATCCAAGAGGCTGCTTGGACTAAGTCAGGGTACATACATTGACCAAATACTAAAGAGATTTAGTATGGAACAATCCAAGAGGGGTATTGGTTCCAATGTCACATGGACTACATCTTTCTAAGAAAATATGTCCTCAGACACAACAAGAGAAAGATAGAATGAGTAATATCTCATACGCTTTGGATATAGGATCCATCATGTATGCCATGTTATGTACCAGGCTTGATGTTTCCTATGCACTGAGCATGGTAGGCAGATATCAAGCAGATCCAGGAGAACAACATTGGACTGCTATTAATACTATCCTTAAGTATCTGAGAAGAACTAAGGATATGTTCTTGGTGTATGGAGGAGACGAAGAGCTTGTCATCAGAGGGTATGTTGATGCTGGTTTTCAGACAGATCAGAACGATCTGAAGTCACAATCTAGATATGTTTTATAGTCTCAATGGAGGAGTTGTGAGCTGGAAGAGTTCAAAGCATCCGGTTGTCTCCGATTCTACAGCGGAGTCCGAATATATAACGGCTTCTGATGCAGCCAAGAAATCCATCTGGATTCGAAACTTTGTCCAGGAGCTTGATGTAGTGCCTAGTAGTAAAGATCCCATTACATTGTATTGTGATAATACTATAACGGTGGCTCTTACAAAAGAACTGAGGTCACATCAAAGGACAAAGCACATACTCCGGAAGTATCACCTCTTGAGAGATTTCTATCAAAGGGGTGAAGTTGCAGTGAGAAGAGTGTCCATGGAAGAGAACGTGGAAAACCCCATGACTAAAGGCCTATCTCAGTAGAAGCATGAATATCATGTGAGAGATAACGGGTTAAAGGTTGTTAGTAGTTGGCACTAGTCCAAGTGGGAGTCTCTTGGAGTTGGAGGCCTAGAACCAACTACTTTGTACTTTATTCATTAATAAATACCTTATCACATCTTGATTGTTCTTCTGCGTGACAATGCATGTGATAATGTCCTAAGGAAAGCTGTTGCATTAAAGGTTCATAGCGGATCCCTGCTATGATGAGAACCCGGAAGTGCAATTTTAGAGACCCAAAGCTTGACGTAAATGGAAAATACATTACTTTTTCGGAATACTTAATACATAAAAAAAAGACACACAAGGACCGTAATAGTTTAGTGTCTTTGGAAACTCGAAATATAAACTTCTAATCATGTTGAAATATCTTCAACAACTCCCATAATGGTCTTCCCCTTTTTGTTTCCTTACCTAAAACATTTCTTTATTTCCTAGGGAAAATAAAACATAAAAAGGGTGAGCTCAAATGCTCAGTAAGGGAAAACATAGATAACATAAAACAATCCATAAACATTTGGAAGCAAAAAACTTGAACATGAAATTTAAACATCAAAATATTGAGCAAAGACATAAATCGTGGAAGTACGTAAGGAATATATCATAATAGAACATAAACCATGATAAAATATAATGGGAATAAAACATGTAATTGGGGAAACCATTCAGTACATGTTATGATTTCCATAGTAGCCAAGGCATTGCTGCCAAGACCATCTTAGTGGACAAAGTCCCTTTCTGAATCGAGTTCACTCCTCGTTTCAGTCCTGTAACACTGAACCGGATTAACTTATGGTTCCATCCATGTCTATATCATGAGATATAAATATTTACCCAATGCATTGGAGGGAGATATAGGTCCCACCCATATCATAATGATATCATTCTTATGTGTGCCACAAAATCAAAAATCATACATCATTGCATAACCCATGTAATAAAAATGGGAATCTTAAATATCATGCCATAATAACATAATCCATATAAGATAAAAGGAAATCATGAAAATAATTCCATCATAACATAATCAAATCAATGTAAAAATAGGGATAGAAACAGAACCCTATATTATCTTAGATGGAAAATAATTTTGATAAAACACTTGAACTCCATTCTTGAGGAAAATATCCTTTCTACTTCAAAAACATTTTTCCTTTCTTAACATGTCATACAATTTTAAACTAAAAGAAGTTGATTAAAAATAAACTTGAAAACTTGTAAAGTACGCTTCTTGGAAATAATGTTTTAAAAATCCATTCATGTTGTATAAGTTAAAAAAACATTCTCCTCGTACTTTTGTCAGAAAGTCAAAAAGTACCTCGTAAAAGAAAGATTCCATATATACCATGTAGTAAAAGTCAAAAATGGGTAAAAAGGACTTTAAACATACATGAAAACACTTTTATAAAACATGGACATGGATGATAGAAATAACCCTAGTAAATACTTACGAATAAGCAATCTTGGATAAAAATGAGATTTGCAAAATTATCTCTTACCTTAGGTCCGATATGCTTCGTATGTTTCCAAACCTCCTGTATAATGATTTAAATAATGTCATTGACTTATTAAAGAATCATATTCATTGTTATGATATCATATATGGTTCACTTATGACTTTATATTACCCGTTCTTTTGTAAGTTCCATGTTAAAGCAGTGTTTTGGGTTAAACCGTTTTATTTATCGTACGTGTTTGGACTTGTTGTTATTGATATTATTAGTTATATCCTGATTTACTTAATTCAAGAATGTAAAACATGATTTAAATATAATATATATTTCAGTATATATATATATATATATGATAGATCTATTAAATGAAATGAAATACACCGTTCATGGAGATGGTAGGCCATGCGTACGCATGAACGTTGTTTTCGTTTCCTTATTGAATTGAATGAAATTAAGTATATGAAATACATATATATACACATAAATACAGTATCATTATTATGTCATATATTTCATGATTACTTATTATATATACTTTATAATCATTCATGAATGGTTAACATGGAGAATGAATCTCATCGCGTCGTGGAGACAGTAGTCCGTACGTACGCACGAGCGATGATATCATTCCCATGATCGTGGAATTGTATTGGAGTGTATGTATACTGTTTCAGAATAAATATAACTTTGCAATAATCCTATATAGTTATTATTTACACCATTATACCCATCCAAGTAAGGTGGTGGTGGAAAATAGATTACACCACGGCGTGGAGGCGGTATTCCGTACATACGCACGCGCGGTGATTTCGTTTTCCGTAGGATGGATAGATGGTGAAATAGGGTTGTTTCATACTTATAATAACATATCAGTATATGAGTGATACTGATTTTATTACTTCATAATTAAACAACTAAATAAGAAGAAGTGGAAGAAGAAATAAAGTTGAAAGAATTGGTAACGTATATTACCTCTTCTTTGAAGCGCCTCTTTGAGACCTCCTATTAGGGCACCAAAATTGGTCTTTGAAGAAGACCATGACCTCTAGGATGTTTCTAGGGAAGTGAAGAAGAGAATTTGGCAGGGTTTTTCCGATCTTGAAGGCTCAAAGTGGTGTGAGGAAGAGAGGGAGGAGGTGCCCTTTTATAAGGGAGGAGAGGGGCACCTTTGGAATAACCAAAAATATTATTTTATTATAAAGTCATATTCGGTTTTTAACAGCCCCAAATTGAGTTATTTAGAATCTAAGGTGGGGATGGGTCGAAATCCTCTCATCCAATAGAATTTAGACAAGTTTAGGTTTCTATTTTAACCTTATCATTTAGATTTAACTTTAAGTTAAATAATTTTTCTTTTACCGTGTCTTCTTGTTTTCTTACACTATAAGGTTAATAAACTTACTATATCAAGCCAAAAGAACCCCAAGTTTTTTATTATTAATATATATAACCTTATCTAAATCATTTGGCCAAACCTTAGATTTTTAGGAATAAAATAAAAATTAATAATATAATATTTGTTTTAAAAACTATTTTATGTCAATTTTGACACTATTTGGTAATTGATTTTTGTGAAAATCATAACAGAAAGATTAGTTCGAACAGATTTAATTAAATCAATACTAACATGTCATATTAAAATATAAAATTATTGTAATTCATAAAAATCCTCAAATTACATTTATTTGGGTATTTATAACATCAATTATGTCAATATTTCATTAATAACATAATTATTGCATCATCATTGTGTCATAAATAAATTAAATTATTTAAAGTCTAAAAATTACAAATAAAATACCATTATGTAGGAAATCGTTTTAGATTTCTAATGAATATTTATAGTCGAATTTATCTTTTGTATAACCCTATATTAAAAAATATTTACTTATTAAACTTTGATTTTAACTATTTTAACCCTTCTTTAAATAAATTAATAATAAATGTCCTAATCTAATCCAAGTGGGCCTAAATGGTCATATTTTATTCCTAAGGTTTTTTTGGTCGAATTACACTTATCCAATAGAATTAGGACATGTGTTAGGGTAATAATAATATCATTTTTACCCTTAATTACCCTATTTACTTTTTACCGTGGTAAAAAAAGTAAAAAGTTACTATTCACCAAAAATTATTTTCATCTCATTGAACCACATTTTACTTACTAACATCAACTGTGACTCTCTGATTTTTGAAATTCCACTCAAAGAAGCGGTAAAATTATGTTTTATGTGAATTTGGAAATTCTCCTAGGAGGTGGGTAAAAGACGGTCAAAAGTTCAATAAAATTTTTATATATCTAAAATTATTATAAAATGACTATAATGAATTACATTGAACTTATATAGGTATTATGTGTCAATTTCAACCTAAAATAAATTTAAATAGAATAAATAATTATTTAAATAAAAAGTTGGTTTTTAAATAGTAACCCAGTGTTTTCACTATTCATCAAAAATTGAAAGTTTTCAGAAAAATACCAAAATTTCACCCTATGCTAATTTCGATATTCCGAATCAAAAAATGAAGTCTATTTTGAAATATGAAATTTACAAAATTTGAAAAAGTGGTTATTACTATTCATAACGGCTAGTTTTAATAATATTTTAATAGCATATCGTTGTTTAGTGAAACTCGATATTGCGTACAACACACGCTATCGAGGAAGGTCGCGATTGCGTGTAATGCAGCCAAGTTAGGGATGCGTGTTGTGCAAGCTCCTTTTGGTGTAGCGTACAACACAAGACATTAATGAAATTAAAAAGAATATTTTTCATAAAATCTCAGGGTGTTACATTCTACCCCCCTTAAAATGAATTTCGCCCTCGAAATTCGTCAGGGTTATAAATGGTTTACTACTCGAAAGTTTCTTTAATATAAACCCACATCGTAAAAAGGAATACCAAAACTTGGCTTTAAAAACTAAAGTATGAAACGTAACAGTTACCCAAATTAACTCATCACTGGGTTTTCACGTAGGAGAACATAGGCGAAAATATGGATATGGAAGGAAAATCTTACCATCAAGTTCTGATGGAGAGTGGTAGAGAACATGGATATGAAAAATCCAACAATCACAAAGCCATAAATTTTTGATGATCTAGGGTGCGATCTGATTCATCGGATATAAGGGCACTAGGACAACATTTTTGTTTTTCAAGATCATTTCCCTAAAGTTGAAGAATTTGAATTAGAATAAATACTTACTTTAATTTGTTAAAATCTCACTATTGTTTGGGCCTTGAACAATTTCCACTTCATCTCTTAAAGAAATGAAGTTGAATTTGTTATTCGTGAAGTGTTAGCAGATCATGTGATAGAATGACGGGTCATTCCATCTATCTCAAACAAAATGTTAGCAAAAGTTATTAAATATACATAAGTTGATCTATAGTGAGATTAATCATATATGGTTCCTAAAATGGACTTATAATTCATATATCATACTGATTAATATAATAAAACTAGTTTCTACTAAACAGGGACTTCATGTAGGCCAGTGGTAGGCAATAAAGGCCAGTCGCACTTCGGTTGTGGGTTCGATTCCCACAGCCTTGTCCGACATGATGGGTTGCCACCCGTCCTGTAGGTTGTCCTTTTTCTAAAACTACATTACTATAACATCCCATCAATAATATCAAAAAATGTTCTATCCTTAAACAATATTAACTTATGTCCAACATAATCCATTCCAAACTTTAGGCTTATCAAATACTTCGGTCCAAGCTCATAGTATAAAGAAAACTATTATTTGAAATGTCATCAACCAAGCATGTGAATACCATCATTTATCCCCCATATATCTTTTTGGTCACATTCGAATCATTTGAATACCTTAATCATGTATTCTCTTGAAAAATGAATACCCATTAAACCTTAGTGAAAACATGAATGTTGTCAAAAGTTAACTCTTTCCACATACCAAAATCCAAAAATTCTATATACACAAACCATGATATAACCTTCTCCTTATATCAGTCATGAGCTCATGAATACTATCAAACATTTAATTTTCTCCTTATCCCTTCATTATGCGTATATCATCTACTTTCCAAAAATATCTGAATAAACTTTCATGGTTACTGGTACCATTCATCCTACACTTTCAAAACTTAAGGAAAGACAACAGTTTAACAATCCTTAGATGTATCTTTATTCCATAGTACCATGAGATTACTTATACAACATTACACTTGATAAACATGTAATCATTCCACTACCTTCTTAAACCATTGACCGAGCTTCAACAATTATTTCATCTCACATATCATTTGTAGTCTCTTCATCATCATCAACATAAATACTACCCATACGACCATACTGATTCTCTTCATGAGACTTTCCCTTAGGGCATTGATTTTCATAATGCCCGTACATTCCACATTTAAAACATTTAACCATTGTTGATTTCGTAGCAATACCATTATTCTCATCCATGGTGTTAACTGAACCATTTCCTTTGCACTTACGGGCTTTATGTCCTTCTTTTCCACACCCAAAGAATCTTCCAGTTCCTTTGAAAAATTCTCTTTGATGCCTCTTCCCACATGATTTACATAGGGGAAATTGAACTTTCTTCCCTCTATGATCATCATGAAACTCCATCTTTCTCTTATTAGCTGAGTCCGGAAACTTTCCAAATTTGATTTTATTGATCATATTATGAGATTGATGATTCGTCATAATAATGATGTTTGGACTTACAAATCCCATTTCATTTGTTTTCTCATGAAGAATATCATTCCATTGTCCATCATATCCTCCATTATCGTGAATCATCTTGTTTCCAGCCATTTTCTAAAACCCAAAAAGAATAGTGTGAGAAGCAAAAATTATGCTAGGAAAAAAAACATAATAAAGGGGGAGTACCATCAATATCTAACATCTTAGGTTAAATTCTAAGATTGTTACCGTAGTTCTAGGACTATATCTTATACGTATACTTATCCTTAGGTACATCCCTAGACATACCTTAGAAATATCTCTAGGGATATCACTAACATTTTCGCATCCTAGTTTCCAAAGGTTGACTAAACCTTTCCTCTAATACCAACTATAGAGACCCAAAGCTTGACGTACATGGACAATACATTACTTTTGCAGAATACTTAATACATAACAAAAAAAAGACACACAAGGACCGTAATAGTTTAGTGTCTTTGGAAACTCGGAATATAAACTTCTAATCATGTTGAAATATCTTCAACAACTCCCATAACGATCTTCCCCTTTTTGTTTCCTTACCTAAAACATTTCTTTATTTCCTGTGAAAAATAAAACATAAAAAGGGTGAGCCCAAATGCTCAGTAAGGGCAAACATAGATAACATAAAACAATCCATAAACATTTGGAAGCAAAAACTTAAACATGAAATTTAAACATCAAAATCTTGAGAAAAGACATAAATCGTGGAAGTACGTAAGGTATATATCATAATAGAACATAAACCATGATAAAATATAATGGGAATAAAACATGTAATTGTGGTAACCATTCAGCACATGTTATGATTTCCATAGTAGCCAAGGCATTGCTGCCAAGACCATCTTAGTGGACAAAGTCCCTTTCTGAATCGAGTTCACTCCTCGTTTCAGTCCTGTAACACTAAACCGGATTAACTTACGATTCCATCCATGTCTATCTCATGAGATATAAATCTTTACCCAATTCATTGGAGGGAGATATAGGTCTCACCCATCTCATAATGATACCATTCTTATGTGTGCCACAAAATCAAAAATCATACATCATTGCATAACCCATGTAATAAAAATGGGAATCTTAAACATCATGTCATCATAACATAATCCATATAAGATAAAAGGACATCATGAAAATAATTCCATCATAACATAATCAAATCAATGTAAAAATAGAGATAGAAACAGAACCCTATATTATCTTAGATGGAAAATAATTTTGATAAAACACTTGAACTCCATTCTTGAGGAAAATATTCTTTCTACTTCAAAAAAAAATTTCCTTTCTTAACATGTCATACAATTTTAAACTAAAAGAAGTTGATTAAAAATAAACTTGAAAACTTTTAAAGAAAGATTCTTGGAAATAATGTTTTAAAAATCCATTCATGCCGTATAAGTTAAAAAAACATTCTCCTCGTACTTTTGTCGTAAAGTCAAAAAGTACCTCGTAAAAGAAAGATTACATACATACCATGTAGTAAAAGTCAAAAATGGGTAAAAAGGACTTTAAACATACATAAAAACACTTTTATAAAACATGAAAATGGATGATAGAAATAACCCCAGTAAATACTTACGAATAAGCAATCTCGGATAAAAATAAGATTTGAAAAATTATCCCTTACCTTAGGTCCGATATGCTTCGTACATTTCCGAACCTCCTGTATAATGATTTAAATAATGTCATTGACTTATTACAGAATCACATTCATTGTTATGATATCATATATGGTTCACTTATGACTTTATATTACCCGTTCTTTTGTAAGTTCCATGTTAAAGCAGCGTTTTGGGTTAAATCGTTTTATTTATCATACGTGTTTGGACTTGTTGTTATTGATATTATTACTTATATCCTGATTTACTTAATTCAAGAATGTAAAACATGATTTACATATAATATATATTTCAGTATATACATATATATATGATAGATCGATTAAATGAAATGAAATACACTGTTCATGGAGATGGTAGGCCGTACGTACGCATGAACGTTGTTTTCGTTTCCTTATTGAATTGAATGAAATTAAGTATATGACATACATATATATACAAATAAATCCAATATCATTATTATGTCATATATTTCATGATTACTTATTATATATACTTTATAATCATTCATGAATGGTTAACATGGAGAATGAATCTCATCGCGTCGTGGAGACGGTAGTCCGTACGTACGCACGAGCGATGATATCATTCTCATGATCGTGGAATTATATTGGAGTGTATTTATACTATTTCAGAATCAATATCACTTTAAAATAATCATATATAGTTATTATTTACACCATTATACCCATCCAATTAAGGTGGTGGTGGAAAATAGATTACACCACGGCGTGGAGACGGTATTTTGTACGTACGCATGCGCGGTGATTTCGTTTTCCGTAGGATGGATAGATGGTGAAATAGGGTTGTTTCATACTTATAATAACATATCCGTATATGAGTGATACTGATGTTATTACTTCATAATTAAACAACTAAAGAAGAAGAAGTGGAAGAAGAAATAAAGTTGAAAGAATCGGTAACGTACATTACCTCTTCTTTGAAGCGCCTCTTTGAGACCTCCTCTTAGGGCAAAAAAATTGGTCTTTGAAGAAGACCAGGACATCTAGGATGTTTCTAGGGAAGTGAAGAAGATAATTTGGTAGGGTTTGTCCAAGCTTGAAGGCTCAAAGTGGTGTGAGGAAGAGAGGGAGGAGGTGCCCTTTTATAAGGGAGGAGAGGGGCACCTTTGGAATAACTAAAAATATTATTTTATTATAAAGTCATATTCGGTTTTTAATAGCTCCAAATTGAGTTATTTCGAAGCTAAGGTGGGGATGGGTTGAAATCCTCTCATCCAATATAATTTAGACAAGTTTAGGTTTCTATTTTAACCTTATCATTTAGATTTAACTTTAAGTTAAATAATATTTCTTTTACCGTGTCTTCTTGTTTTCTTACATTATAAGGTTAATAAACTTACTATAACAAGACAAACGAACCCCAAGTTGTTTATTATTAATATATATAACCTTATCTAAGTCATTTGGACGAACTTTAGATTTTTAGGAATAAAATAAAAATTAATACTATAATATTTGTTTTAAAAACTATTTTATGTCAATTTTGACACTATTTGGTAATTGATTTTTGTGAAAATCATAACAGAAATATTAATTCGAACAAAGTTAATTAAATCAATACTAACATGTCATATTAACATATAAAATTATTGTAATTTATAAAAAGCCTCAAATTACATTTATTTGGGTATTTATAACATCAATTATGTCAATATTTCATTAATAACATAATTACTGCATCATCATTATGTCATAAATAAATTAAATTATTTAAAGTCTAAAAATTACAAATAAAATACCATTATGTAAAAAATCGTTTTATCTTTCTAATTAATATTTATAGTCGAATTTATCTTTTGTATAACCCTATATTAAAAATTATTTACTTATTAAACTTTGATTTTAACTATTTTAACCCTTCTTTAAATAAATTAATAATAAATGTCCTAATCTAATCCAAGTAGGCCTAAATGGTCATATTTTATTCCTAAGGTTGTTTTTGGTCGAATTACACTTATCCAATAGAATTAGGACATGTGTTAGGGTATTAATAATATCATTTTACGCTTAATTACCCTATTTACTTTTAACTGTGGTAAAAAAAGTAAAAAGTTACTATTCACCAAAAATTATTTTCATCTCATTGAACCACATTTTACTTACTGACATCAACCGTGTCTCTCGGATTTTTGAAATTCCACTCACAGAAGCGGTAAAATTATGTTTTATGTGAATTTGGAAATTCTCCTAGGAGGTGGGTAAAAGACGGTCAAAAGTTCAATAAACTTTTTATATATCTAAAATTTTTATAAAATGACTCTAATGAATTACATTGAACTTATATAGGTATTATGTGTCAATTTCGACCTAAAATAAACTTAAATAGAATAAATAATTATTTAAATAAAAATTCGGTTTTTAAATAGTAACCCAGTGTTTTCACTATTCATCAAAAATTGAATGTTTTCAGAAAAATACCAAAATTTCACCCTATGCTAATTTCGATATTCCGAATCCAAAAATGAAGTCCATTTTGAAAGATGAAATTTACAAAATTTCAAAAAGTGGTTATTACTATTCATAACGGCTAGTTTTAATAATATTTTAATAGCATATCGTTGTTTAGTGAAACTCGGTATTGCGTACAACACACGCTATCGAGGAAGGTCGTGATTGCGTGTAATGCAGCCAAGTTAGGGATGCGTTTTGTGCAAGCTCCTTTTGGTGTAGTGTAAAACACAAGACATTAATGAAATTAAAAATAATATTTTTCATAAAATCTCGGGGTGTTACAGCCATAACATTGTTCTTGAATATATGTTCTATGGCCGGATGATGTTATTTGAGGGACACAAATAATATAGGCCATTAGGGGTGAGGACTCATAAAACTTTGAGGCACCTTCTCATGGTGTGTGCCCTTGGTAATATCCAGGAGGATATTATGAGAATGAGACCTGCCAGTAGGAAATCCACATTTAATAATGTCATTGGATGTTCCTATCTGCGGACGTGTGTATTGGTCCTTAGACTTTAAGATTATTATTAATGGGTATTACAACTCGCGCACTTAGATGTATTGACAAAAACTGTGACGACACACTGTTCGCAGCGAGGTAGGATACGTTGGGTGCGTCACAAGTAATATTGTGTTAATAGATAATGCGAGAAAGGATTTGTCCCTTCTATTCCATAACAGAAGTAGGTATCTCAGGCCCTTTGATGGAATTGATATAGCCTAAATAAATCCATGGCCATGGAAAGGTATGGGCAAGTTCAATTCCAGAAAGTCAAAGAAAGGATAATCGAGCACATGGATTGATGGCACTAGCATGCAACCCGCTTGATTCAAGATATCATGACAAAGGGATTATATTACACGGTAAGCATTCGTATGAGGTGACACGTCAATGCGACGTCAACCTCTTTCTCTTGGGTGCCTCGACCCGTTGCTAGACAGTAATCTTGGACTTTAGGCAAGCCTGCCTAATGCCAATGAGAAAGAGACCTAGAGGGTCACACACTAAGTGTGTCCATGTATCTCAGTTAAATATTAATTTAACAAGTTAAATAAATATTATTCCTGACTGTGGTTTAATAATTATTTAAGGATGCCTAGTTGCATTTATTTCGACACTAGTTATTCGAGAGAATATATTGTGGGTGAAATAATATATATTTATTAGCGAGTAATGCAGTTACATTTATTTAATATATAAATAGTCATTACTCAAGGTCTAATAAATGTGGAGGAAATAAAGAAGATGGAAAACAAAAGTACATGCCGTGTATATTGAATATACACGCCGTGTAGTTTTATGGAAAACGAGTACACGCCGTGTATTAATGATTACACGCTGTGTAGTTTTTCTAATCGGTATTTTGAGGAAATAATATCATTTTATTAAATGATATTTATTATAATCAGTGTGGGTGCATGTCAAGGAATTAATTATTCGACAAGGGGGTTTTCAATGAGAGTTAATGAAATAAATAAAACGGGTAACACGTTTATTTATTGTCATGACTCTATAACCTCAAACCTGATTATAAATATCCTCACAACCCCAACACTTTTCCATCAATTATTGTGCACAACAATTCTGGAGAGTTCTCTCAAGGCCGAAAGAACTCCTTCCTCCAAGAACGCTCTCAAGACCAAGAGAGATCCACCACCACCGGATCAAGGTGATCGAAAGCGGACATCGCAAGCGAAGGTTCTTCCGCACTAGCACCCAGAGATCCCTTCGGGGACATCCAAAGATACGTGGAGCATGTGTGGATCACCGCTAGAGGAATCCTACACTTGGATTCTACGACGCAATGACGGATCACACCAGATCGTGACCGGAGACATAAACGATGAAAGAATTCCATCAAGGTAATTCTTGTCAATTAATTAAATTAATTATAACCAACATATGATGATTCTATCTCTATGGTTCCAGGACTCCCTTTTTTTTCGTTCTCCGTTCTATTCCGAAGATCTGGCATTTTACATCGTGACGGATCTCGGATTGATCATTTTTAATGCTAAAATTAAAGTTGCGCACTCCCACCAATATGCTTCCACTGCACCTGGAACCTACAGTGCAGTCGTTTTCCTAATATTATATGTTGATGACATGTTACTCATTGGAAACGAGATACTAGTCGTGTAGTTTGTTAAGGCATGGTTGAATCAATGCTTCTCCATGAAAGACTTGGGCGAGGCAACATATATTCTTGGGGTCAAGATACATCATGATAGATCCAAGAGATTTTTGGGCCTAAGTCAAAGTACATACATTGATAAGATACTGAAGAGATTCAGTATGGAACAATCCAAGTGGGGATTGTTGCTAGCGTCACATGGCATTCATCTTTCCAAGAAAATGTGTCCTCAAACACATGAGGAAAGAAGGATAATGGCAGGGACTCCATATGCATCATTGATTGGTCCAGTCATGTATGACATGTTATGTACTAGGCTGGATGTTGCCTACGCATTAAGTACGGTGGGAAGATATCAAGTTGACCCAGGTGATCATCATATGATGGCAGTCAAGACTATCCTAAAGTATCTAAGGCGTACTGAGGATATGTTCCTAGTTTATGGAGGATATAAGGAACTAGTCATCAAATGATATGCAGATTCTAGTTTCCAGACTAATCAAGATGACATGAAGTCACAAATGGGATACATCTTCACTTTGAATGGAGGTGCAGTGAGCTGAAAGAGCTCAAAACAGAGTGTGGTCGTAGATTCTACAGCAGAGTCCGAGTATATCACAGCTTCTGAGGCAGTTAAAGAAGCAGTTTGGATGCGAAGCTTCATCCAGGAGCTAGATGTGATACCTAGCAGTAAATATCTCATCACACTATACTGTGATAATATTGCAGTGGTGGCTCTCATAAAAGAGCCAAGGTCACATCAATGGACGAAGCACATACTTCAGAAGTATCATCTCTTGAGGGATTTTTCTCAGAGAGGTGAAGTTGCAGTGAGCAGTATTTCCACGGAAGACAACGTGGTGGACCCCTTGACTAAATCCTTGACTCAGTAGAAACATGATCATCATGTGAGATCTAGCGGACTGAAAGTCGTAGGCAGTTGGCTCTAGTCCAAGTGGAAGTTTGTAAGAGTTGGTATCCTAGAACCAAGTGGTTTTACTTTGATTACATGTATATTTAATGTATTATTACATATTGTTCATTGTTATGCATGACTATAATGTAATAATATCCTAGAGTATTTGTTGCATTGATAAGGTCATGGCAGTTCCCCGCTATGATGAGAACCTTGAAGTGCTATAACAATATTCTTAAATATAGTTTTGTGATTGGATGAAATGCTATGATGGGACACATAGCATTCAGACCGTCAAGTGCGAGTACTCATAAGCAGATGAGACTTCCTCTCATGAAGTTCGCACTTGGTAATCTCCAAGATAAGAGATTATGAGAACAGATCTGCTAGTAAGAATTCCGCATGTTTTGGTGTCATCGGATATTTCTATCTGCGAGCATGTGTAATGATCCTTAGACTTTAAGATTATCGTTAATATGTGTCAAGACTTACGCACTTTGATTTACTGACGAAAAATGTCACGCAGACAGTTGGTGGGAAGTAGGGTGCGTTGGGTGCGTCACAAGTGGCATGTTATTAATGGATAAGTCGAGGAAGGATTTGTACCTTCCATTTATAGAAGTTGATATCTCATCCCTTTGATTGAAATAGAACTGCCGTGTGAAATTTCATGGTCATGGTGTAACGACGAGTTTATTTCAGGTAGTCAAAGAACGACGTATCAAGCATAAAATTTGATGATACAATTATGAAACCTGCTTGATGATATATTATGACAAATGGATTATATTATACAGTGAGCATTCGTATGTGGATGTCGTTGTTGCGACTTTACGTTCTCTCTCTTGGGTGTCTTGACCCGTTGATAGACAGTACTCTTGGACTTTAGGTAAGTTCATCTAATGTGAACGAGAAATAATCTTAGAGGGTCACACACTAAGTGTTTTTGGTGGTCTCGGTTAAATTCTATTTGAATTTAATTAATGAAATAAATATTATTCTCAAGACCGTGGAATAATTTTATTCAAGTTAAGATGATTGCATAAATTAAATAAAATTTATTTATTTATTTTATTGAACATTTAATAAATATTTATTTACTGGTTTGTAAATAAAATATTTATTTAAGAGAATAAATTATTTATTTATTTATTCGGGTGTTCAATAAATGGAAGTGGAGTTCGAGCGGACCAAGATCGGTCCGGTAGTAAAATAATTATTTTCAAGATGGTAAATAATTATTTAACTAGTTGGCACAAATTAAAATAATGATGTTATTATTTTGTGACGCAGAATTTTATTTATAATTTTGTTTTGCGCAAGTTGGCACACTATAAATAATGACGCAATATTATTATTAAATGCATGGGTTTTCTCTAAGTTCATGAATGTATTTAATTATTGCTATGCAATTAAATATTGTAACTAAAATTCCATGTATATAAATAGGCAAGTACACTTATTGTGCCACACACCACACCACACGCCTAGTGAATTGAGAATTATTGAGCCAGGAAATTTCTCTCTCAAATCATCTTCTATCCCCTCTCAAGAACGAGAGACATTCTTCAAGGCCGAAGAACAAGTGATCAAGAACGACGGACACAAGACACTCGCTTCACCGCGCTAGCACCCAGAGAACAAGCGGTGTCGATCGGAGACTATCGGAGCACGTGTGGATCACCGCTAGAGGGATTCTAGTTTGGATCCTTACAATCGCAACGAGATAATCCGGAAGGGTCAATCCGGACGATCAACATCATCAACGAAGAAAAATACCAATGACACGGGTATTATTTTTCTTTGTGAAATTAATTAAATTAATTATAAACATGATGTGCAAGATCCTCTCTAAAGGTTTCGGGCGTCTTTTTTTCTTTATCTAAATCTTTGATTATATTCCGTGGAGACTGGCGTTCATCGTCTTATTGATCCCAGAATAATCATTGATCATGGGAAAAATCAAAATTGGGTGTCGTCCTAACTATGCTTCCGCTGCGCTCGAAACCTTCACGATCACCATCAACGACCTTTAGAGTTCGATGTCGGGGATCATGTTTTCCTCCGGGTGTCACCCAGGCTAGGGCATAGACGGTTACGAAAGTAGGGAAAGTTGTTGCCTTGTTATGTAGGGCCTTTTGAAATTCTAGAGAGAGTCGGGCCGGTAGTCTATCGGTTGTTATTACCTCAGAGGTATCGTGTCATGCACGACGTCTTCCACATCTCACAACTTCGCCAATATCATGTTGATTTGTCTCATAATTTTGATCCAGAATAAGTCGAGTTAGATTTTGATGGTGCCTTTAAGGAGTATCCAGTATGCATCGTTGACCAGAGCACGAAGGCTCTTCGAGGACGGTATGTCCCTCTGGTATGGGTGTTATGGCAGCACAGTTGAGTACGGGACAAGACTTGGGAGAGGGAAGCTGATGTACATGCTCAGTGGCCAGAATTGTTCTCAGATAGTGTTTCTATACCCTTGGAAAGTGAACTCGTGGACGAGTTCTTTTAAGGGGGGAAGACTTTAAGAACCCGGTTTTTCACTCTACTATGGATCCTTTAAATTTCGATCTAATTCCTTATCATGGACCTTTTGTGGATGAATTTTCAGTTGATAAAGGTACCAAGGGTGTCTGGGGCTTGCTCGGAGCCCGAAACACATCTTTTTGGGGAAACTGGCCAAGTCGCACGATTGGCGCATGATTTTTCTAACCGTGCGAATTGTGTTTTTTCGGACAGAGTCACCTCACACGGTTGGCGCACGACCATTCAACCTAACCGTGCAAGTGCCCCTTCTACCTAGGTAACCATGCACGGTTTGTACACAGTTTTTCAAACTGTGACCAGGCTATTTTCTGGGTGATTTTACAAATTTGTCTTTAATGATCTAATTAGATCCCTCATTCTTCCCTAATCCGAGTTTATGCGGGATTTGCCTCTATGACTCTCATTTTTTGAGCTTTTTGAAGGCCAAAGCTAGGGATTCAATGATCACCTTCATCTGGGATCCGTTCGAGCTTCCATTCGTCACGTTGGATGCGCAATGATAAGTACTCGAGTCCGTTTAAGCCTTTCTCCTTCTCTCTTGCTCTCGACCTAATTATCAGGGTATGAGCATTTTTCTCTTTTTCTTAGATCTACTCTGATCCGAGTCAAATCAAGGGACAATACCGGAGGAGGAGAGTCATACAAGCCTAAGGTGGGTGGTCTATAACTCGTCCATCAAGTTCGTTGATTTTGGAATTGTCATGTGGGGCCCACCGATTTCATCGGGTGTCATTTATAGAATTTATATGTCATGCTTATAATCATTAGAACCGTATGGTTATTCTATTTCCAAATATGTGATTAATTGTTGGTAGTTACACCCATATTTCCATTCATCCCATGTAGGATGTTATACCATAATTGGGTTTTTAGTATTTGATGTGTTTGAGCCATCGTTCAGGTGTGACTTGGATTGACCTTTCTAAGGGTAAGTTTTCCTATATTAAATAGCTTGATTTAAATTGTGAATCGCATAATGGAAAATACTGTAGAATCGAAATAGTATATGTAGATGCTCAATTACAAGAGGGGTGAATTGTAAGTTTAAAAACTTTCATTTTTAACCTTAAGGAAAACTATGTTTAACAAAGTTAAATAAGGTAAATTCACAAACCCTAAAATAGTTCTTTGAAACAAACTTTCTTAGGTTCCGTAAATATGGTTCCGGAAATGAAACTTAAGAAAAGTTTACTTAGGAAAATATTCTACCTTAAAGCGTATAGAATCTTATTTATCAGAGTAAATAAAAGTATAAGAAAGTTGTACTTTCTTCCTTTATCAAAATACAGTGGAAATAAAACTTGAAACAAAACAAGTAACAAGTAAAAAATCTTTTAACTCAAAGAGTAGGGTATCCAACAGCTTTGGATAAAGGTACCTTGATTTATACTTTCAAGAAAGTATGTCTTACCCACACCAGGGTAAGCCCTTGATAGAAATATTGGAATCTATCTTGTTATCCCCGCAAGCCCTCGATCTTGAAGGTAGTCAGCACCTCTGTCTTCCTATCCCTGGAAGTCTTCGATTGTACACAGCAACAATCAGAGTCGCACGAAGCAAAGCTGAACAAGGTGTTCAGAACGCACAAAGCATGAGAGTCTCTCTCCCTAGAAATGACTTCATGCCATGTGATCTCTGGATCAATCAACAGATGTTGTGAGCTCGTTCAAATGAGCTCTTATTTATAGGCACAACTCCAACGGTCGGCTCCCTCCTCCAATGGTCATATTTTTCCTTGAATCTCGGAGGGACATGTACACGTGTCACTCAACCAACGGTTAGTTAGAAATAGATTGCACGACATCATTTCATAGTATATGTAAGGCAAAAAGAAATTACTTAACCAAATCTATTTTTTGGAGTCTAAGGAAAAAATAGAATTCAGAGTCTAAACAAATAAACATTCAGAGTCTATAAGGCACGGATATTCGGATTCTGTTTTACAAAGAATTCTAAATCTGAATTCTATAGATTCCGAAATTTGAATTCCAATGAATTCAAAATCTAAATTTAGAGGAATTTGGAGTCTGGATTCAGAGGAATTAGGAGTCTGAATTCTGAGAAATTCGGAGTCTGAATTTCAGAGAATTCGGAGTTTGAATTTCAGAGAATTTGGAGTTTGAATTTCAGAGAATTCGGAATCTGAAAATAGAACACTCTATATCCAAGGAACTATTAGATTCTGAGGTTTTTCATAAGAATCCAAATTTTTGAATTAGTAATAAAATGAGTTTGATTTAGAGAGATTGTAAAATGAGACAATGAAAACAAAGGTAAGGTTAAAATTTTTCCTTAGAGAAAGGAAACTTTCCTTAAGAAAAATAATCCTTAGGGAAATATAATTTGTCTTAAAATAAGGTGTTTGTGATTTTCAGAACATAGAGGAATAGAAAAGTCATAAGAAAACCTTATTGACTCAATAAGTACCATGTATATTTACAACTTGACTCGCCTAAGGTAGGTGCTTGATATTGATAATTAAATGTGAAATGGAAATTGGCAAGTATACTAAATATATGACTTGACTGGATTAAATGTGAATGATTAATAGGTTGCATGTCCAAGCACCCCTTTCCACATTAATGGAAGGTAGCAGAATGAACCTTAATTATTGAATATTCCTTAAATGGAATTAATGAAGGTTGCATGCTACTTGGCCTTGTCACACTAATGAAAGGCAAGGCTTGAACCAAATGACTTGATTAAAAGGTTGTATGTTACTTGACCTTATCACACTAATGAAAGGCAATGCTTGAACCAAATGAAATATTACATGACTTCATACTTAAACAGGAATGGTTTGACTCGAGCTTGCCTTGGATTTTTATTGGGGATTACCATGAGCACTTGGGAACCTCATTCTGATTCAAAGATACGACCTAACTTGCTTAGGTCGAGACCCACCTAGATCACAATCCTTGTCTTTTCTCTAGAAGTTTGGTATGACACCGTAGGATCCCTTCAATATCATTACAAAATATCTTGGATACACTCCTTGAATCCAGCATTGACCAGTAGGTGTCATGGTTACAGCCTATAGGGCCCTATCTCTGCTTAGCCTTGTTTTACCTTGGATGATCACCTTGAATTCGGTAACCACCTTATTGTGGAATGTCTTGGAATATGCTCATTGGATTACACTCTTACCCTTGTCAAGTTACAATTATTACTGAGCTGGTGACCCTTGAGGTCTACGTCGTCTTGATTATTACCTTGGAACTTCACTATTAAATATCATTACAGGTTGCCGTGTTATAGCTTGAAACTTTTTCAATTGCTAACATGTGACTTAGTTATAAGCTGGTAATAATCAAATAATGAATTGTTTACATGTTCAGACACCAGCCGAGGGCTGAAGCATGTACTTGGGTATTTAGTTACATTGTACCGCTTTACTCTATATATGCATGCTTGCACACTGTTACATTTCCATTACACGAGTTGGATGTTATAGACACCGTTGGTGATGGCTCACTGAGACTTATCTCGTACCTTCTTCGGGCGCAGTTTGATACCCGGAGTATATTACATGGTTGTAGGTGTTAACAAATGGAAGCATACGGCTTCAAACACTTGATTGTTTGATGTTTCAGATGGAGCTTGATAGTAGATGACCGAGCTGAAACTCAGGATGCTTGGGATAGTCTTTTATTTCTTTCATACTTTTGTGGAACATGTTATGTCGGCCGTCTTGTATTCATG
This sequence comes from Viscum album, assembly GCA_963277665.1. Classification (NCBI taxonomy): domain Eukaryota; kingdom Viridiplantae; phylum Streptophyta; class Magnoliopsida; order Santalales; family Viscaceae; genus Viscum; species Viscum album. The sequence goes on along the minus strand of OY728152.1, from coordinate 1,181,180,916 downwards.
TTTTCTAGTTTTCTAATGACATGACATATCATCAGTTATTGAATGTTATTCCAGTTGTTTTAGTTATTGTTATTGTTATCTCTATTTACTGGTGTGCATTTTGCTTACTTATATTGATTCCACTATTTATCTATGTTTGCATTAACCCGCTGTGCTACACTTTGATAATGAGGGCGTAGTCTCCCCACAAACACACCCTAGACCCTCGCTGCTAGTTGGCAGTCTTTGACGTTCGGGGAGATACGTTTGAGGCCGTATAACCCACCGGACTCGGGGCACCCGTTAAATGACATCTGGGTCTGAGACGTCACTGGTCGCTAGTGCCTTTTAGTGACGGACCAACTGCAATTGCCAAAAACGGTCGGTTGGTGGTCACCAAATGCCAAATTTCTAAGTCTATCATAAAATGTTACCTGACTATAAAACATAATTTTAAGAATATTGTCATGGTATTTCAAGGTTCTAATCACAGTGAAAAACCGTTATAACCTTTCAATGTAAAAAATAATCTAATACATTATCACATTAATGTTACGTAAAAGAACAATAACATGTCATAAGACAATTATTAATATTCAAGTTTTTGAACATATAATTAAAAATATAAAATAGTTGTTTGTACTAACTCCAACATAAGTACCATGGAATAGACCTTGATAATGATTCTCATGGATCTTATATGAGAACTTAGGACATCCACAGTGATAGTATTATTTATTTATAAAAAAACCATTTTTATTAGTTCTGAAAAAAAGTTAGAACATAAAAATGTTATTTTCAATGTGAATTGTATAAATTACATAATTTTTTGATATTTTCCTTTTATTTTATAAACTCAATCAATTTAAAGTAAAGAAGATTATTTGAACAGGAGAAAAAACGAATGATGGGATCAAAATTGAACCGTGAATTGTGAAGTGGTGGAAACTGGGTCGGGTGCGGTTGTGATTGCATAAAACAGCGGGTAATTGTTTTTAGATTTTCGAAGGGAAGGCGGCCCACAGACAGCGGTAGGGGTAATTCTGTAAAATCGGTTGACATTCAATATCCCGTGGTGCTCAGACGCACTGTTGTGCCAAGCACCACCGACAGTAGTTGCGGCGAGGGAGCAGATGGGCGGCAGCGTTCAGCCGCCCACATCCTGCGGCGTTTTTTTTAATTATTATTATTTTTTAAACCGTCGTCTACTTTCGGCGGCGGTGGGCTATGGTGGTGCACTAAATGATTCACCACCTCACGATCGCCACGTGGCGATCTGCTGCTCTGATTTTCCCTCACCGCAGGGTCCCTTTATCATCTCCCGACCGCCAGCCCCACGCTACCGGAATCAAAACTGACACCCGCCGACGCGCCGTCTTTGTTGTCCTGTCCGCTCCTTGCCGACACTTCACCACCGGAAAGAATTGAAATTTCGAGTATTAAAAATTGCGTTTTTTTTTGTTTTTATTTTATTTCAAAATGGTTGGTTTTAAAATTAATTTTTATTTTATCATGTTTGAGGATTTCGAACTAATAAATCCTTTTTCAATAATGAGAATTTGAGTATATGCGCGCGTGTTTCTGACGCGGTAACATCAGGCCGCCCGGGGCCCGGCATCCCGCACGCAATCCCATCCACAATTTTTATTCGTTAAATTAAAAAAATGGATTGGATTGGATTTGGATGGGCCGGGAATGGCGTCCACGGCGGGCTCATGTGGGGGGGCATTGGGCAACGCATCCAAAAGCGGCCGCCGCCCTATCCCCACGTGAAAACGACGTCCGCACCGGATTTTTATGAACGGAAAATGGAAATATACGAAAATAAACTCATCTGCAGCGAAATTAATTTGAAAATATATTTTTTACTTTATTACAACGCGTCGGCGGGGACCAAACGGGTGACACGTCATAAAAATCTCCGTACGGGGCTTCCGTAGTCAGCCGCCGATCACGTACTGTTCATGTTTTGCGAAATATATCCCGCAACCAGTCCATGATTTTGATAAATATTTATTCCATTAATACTGCTAATAATATGAAACATTTTTACAGTATACAGAGGACAAAATTGAGTATTTTCAATTATTTTTATATAAAATTGATACGGGAGAGCGGGGCGGATTTATGAGCGTCGGTGGGGGTGGGCACGTGGCTCGAGATGGCGACCCGTGGCGTGCACACGGATTTTGTCCGACGGTGGCGGGGCCCATCCCCACCGAAGCGGCAGGGTGCTGCGCATCAGAAGAGTACGACCGCCCGCCTTGTGAATCGGTCTCCAGTCCGGTGCGTCCGCATCCGCCGCCTGTGTCGTGGTCATCGATTTAAAAGAGTACCCACCGGATGGGGCGCCGATCCCCCGCGCTCGCCCCCACCCCTCTTTCCCTACGCCCTTTCCTCCTGCCGCATATCAATCAATCACCGTCGCCCTTTTTATCACCACTCTTTGTCCCATGGTTTTAGTGATTTTTTTAGTCCCGGTGGTGCTTTGATAAAAAGGTAAATTTACCGTTGTTTCAGATTATAACAATCTATGCTAATTCTTAATTAGCGCCCCAGGTGCAGATCAGTTGGTAGCTGATTCCGTGGGTCTCGGCGAGGTTTCGAGTTTTAGTCTCGCTGTATTCATCCCAGTACTGCTTGTTGCATGATTTTTCTTGTACTGTAGCCCTTTCTCCGAATAAACTGAGGTTTCGGGCTCAACTTTTAATTATTGTCTACTATAATTTTATTTAAAATATATTTTTTAATCGGCAACCGTTGGAAGGTTAAAAAAAGAAGTAAGAAAAACTTTATCTTAGATGACCCCGCCAAGCCAATGTAGCTAAGAAGGTTCAAAAACTAAGAATGAATTTTCTCACCGATATTCTCAATCAACATGAGACAATAACAAGATTAATCACAATATTTCAAATAAGCGTTTCGACTCTTTTTTCCTTATTCTGACACAATTCTCAAGGGGAGGAAGATCTATGAAGTTGAGGAGGATACTAGAATTCCTGAGATAAGATTGGGAAGACCTCTCCCAATCCATTTTATACATTTTTAATCAATACAATTCAATTATATTTGATGGGTTTTGTATGGTCATCTTATGATCATGTGCAGCGGAAAATCCAAATACAAACAGATCCATCTTTGAGAATGAACGTATAAATAAGTTGTACAAATAATGTATCTGAAAATCATCAATGACAATAATCTTTTTCTTTCTTGGCAAAGGAGAATGCTTGATGAAGATCACGAAGAAGTGAACAAAAACACTGACTTCGAGAGGGGTACACCAACCAGTGGATTTGCGATCGTATCACGAGGATAGCCAAATGTTGAAGGGGTGCTAGCGCCTTCGTCTCAAACGATGAGCACCAGTATGAGAGAAAGATAGAAATGAGTGGGGCTTGATCACAATTGCTTTTTTACAACAGGACCCTTTATATAGTCATTCATGACGCGTTTCATTAAATGAAATTGCATCGGCCATATTAATGTATTCATTCCCATAATTCATTGAATCTTATTCAATGAACGATCAAGTCAATTAACCTATTCACGACGGATTGGTAACTGATAATAAAATTATTTAGGAGAAATAAATATATATCAAATAAATATATTTATTATTGTATCTATTCAATACATGCATCAAATGCATGTAATTAAATATACACTTTATATATATCATATCATATTATATATATATAGTGCATATATAACACTCTCCCACTTGCACTGAAATCCCATAAGGACTTTATGCATAATTTCACAACTCTTTGTGAATCCATCCAAACTCTTCTGGATACAATTTTTCATTAAACTCTCTTCATTTTGAACAAACACTGTCCAAAATTTTATCCTTATCCAAATGCCTAATTGTGCGACCCTACAGGCTTTAGCAACGTTGACAACAGCTATGAAATCTCTATTTCATAGATGTAATCAAAGAGCATGCTCTAACAAAGCATCAATGTTACTCAAACTATTAAGGGGTCTGTTGTGATCTCCATCAAACATACTCATATCTCTATACAAACATGTCCACCAGAAGATGTATGATATACACCATATGTATCTTATATGATCTCTTTATCTATGATATCAAGCGACCACTAGACATGGAACATGTCAATCTAGCATAGGTCTCTCATCATTTTCTTGATTATACGAAAAAGACTGACCAAGTGGATGAATACATCACATGTCATTCATCTATCTGATAAACACATCACATGTCACTTATCTAAGTAGTTGAACATATCATATGTGAAACAACTAAGCATGATCATGCATTTCCTCAGTCTAATTCAATTAAGGGTCAGATGTCTTTCCTTGTCATACAAGTGGATAAGTCTATTCTTAGTTGCACTTCAACCAACGATATGATCAACAACATACCCAACCACCCCCTGATTAGCTAAGTTCATATGGTGACTTGCGTAAGTATGGTATCAAAGTATGAAGGTTCTCATGCGATGTATCTCGCCAACCTCAAGTAATAAGGATTGATAATAAACATACACCCCTAAGTATATCTATGACCGTATGACATTTCATGAGATATACTTTAGTGGATCAATCCAAGTAATAAGTCTCTACTTATTTCCTCAAAAATCTCTTCTTCAATATCTCATATACAATCCATTTTAATGGATATAAGAATCTATTCAAGCTAATCTTTACATATCATCGCAACCCATTATACTCCATGATGATCATCAGTTAGGAATAACTCAAAGTTTTTACTTTGATGGGATATTTATCATTGGACCGTTCATGTAAAATATATTAGAGCACACATGAATGGATAATAAATGGAGACCACTTTTATTATAATGACATGATACAACCATTACAACCAATCTCTTATAGAGATATTATTGGAGTTGGTGCCCTAAAACCAACTTTTTATATACTTATACGATAATTTCTATTCATGATTTTGAATATTAATAAATTACTTATCACATAATGATTGTTCTTCCACATGACATAGTATGTGATAATGTCCTAAGAGTAGTTGTCACAATAAAATGTCATAATAGTTTCCTGCTATGACACTATTACTGAATAAATGTTTTATAGTTGGATGATATCATTTAAGGAACACAAATGATATAGGCTATCAGAGGTGGATATGTAGGATCAAAATAATGATGTAGATGCTCAATATACAAGAGGGGGGGGGGGTGAATTGTACACTTTAAAAATTTCCTTAAACAAGGAAAGATCTAAGTTTAACAAAGTTAAACTAAGCAAATTCACAACACCTCTAACCAATTGAAAGATTGGAACAAAGTATGAAGTTACAAAATTCTAGTTCTATACACTTGCTTAAATCTGGAAAGTGATTCCGAAAAACTGGTTCCGGAAATATTGATTCGGAAATTGAAACTTAACCAAAGTTTACAATATGAGATTCTACCTTAAAGCGTATAGAATCTAAATGAATCAGAGTACAAGTGTAAGGAAATATAAGAAGGTTATACTTTCCTTACAATACAAAATGCAGCGGAAAAACTTGTAACAAAAACAAGTAACAAGATATAAATCTTTTAACCCAAAGAGAAGGGTATCCAACAACCTTGGATAAAGGTCCCTTGATTTATACTTTCAAGAAAGTCTGTCTTACCCACACCCGGGTAAGCCCTCGATACGAAGATCGAAGTCTCTGTCTTGCTATCCCTGTAAGCCCTCAACTTCAAGGTAGTTGGAACCTCTGTCTTCCTCAGCAAGGAAGCCCTCAACTTCAAGGTAGTCGGCACCTCTGTCTTCCTATCCCCGGAAGCCCTCGAATGTAATCACCAACATTCGGAGTCGCACGAAGCAAGTCTGCACAAGGCAAAGTTTGAACAAGCTGTTCAAACTTTCTACACGAAGCTTTGAGAGTTAATAAAAGAATCTCTCTCTAGAAATCACTTCAACAGAACTTAGTCCAAGATCAGTGTCAAAGTTGTGTATGGAGCTTTTCAAATGAGCTCCTATTTATAGGCACGATTGGACGGTCAGCTCCCTCCTCTAACAGTCATATTTTCCTTAAATTTCGGAGGGACCTGTGCACGTGTCACTCAACCAATGGTTAGTTAGAAACAGAATGGAAAACATTGTTTTATAACAAAACATGTGTAACTGAAAGCATGACATCGTTTTACAAACTTAACAAATCAGAGTGTAAGTAAAAAGTTCGTAATGTAAGCAAATAATAGTTCAGAGTCTAACCAAAATGGAATTCAAAGTCTATAATAAAAAGATATTCGGATTCTGTTTTATAGGAATTCGGGACCTGAATTCTATAGAAATCCGGAGTCTGAACTTCAGGGAAATTCGGAGTCTGGTTTCATCAGAATTCGGAACCAAAACTTACAAAGTTTGGAGTCAGAGTTCATGAAAAATTCAGAGTCAGAACTCATAAGAGTTCGGAGTCTAAATTCAGAGAACTCGGAGTCATAACTTACATAAGTTCGTAATCAGAATTCGGAGTCGAAATTCATGAGAATTCGTATCCAGAATTCGGAGTGGAACTTCATTAGAGTTCGTATCCAGAATTTGGAGTGGAACTTCATTACAGTTCACATCCAGAATTCGGAGTGAAACTTCATTACAGTTCGTATCCAGAATTTAGAGTGGAACTTCATTACAGTTCACATCCAGAATTCGGAGTGGAACTTCATTACAGTTCACATCCAGAATTTGGAGTGGAACTTCATTACATTTCACATCTAGAATTCGGAGTGGAACTTCATTACAGTTCATATCCAGAATTCGGAGTGGAACTTCATTACAGTTCATATCCAAAATTCAGAGTGGAACTTCATTACAGTTCACATCCAGAATTCGGAGTGGAACTTCATTACAGTTCACATCCAAAATTCGGATCCTAAAACAGAATGCTTCATATCTAAGTATTTATAGGATTCCAAGGTTACAAATATTAATCCGAATTTTATACTTAGTCAAAATATGATCAATGAAAATATGGTAAGGATAAATTTCCTTAGAGAAGGAAATTTTCCTTATAAAAGCAAAGCATAGAATAAAAAAGATTTGCATAAAGATAAGGTGTTTGTGATTTTCAAAACAAGAAAGAATGGAAAATTCATAAGGAAAACCTTATTGACTCAACAATATCCCCCGTTTTGGAAAGCACAAACATCCTATCAAAAAGAATATAAGGACTTAGAATAAATTTCTAGACTTTGAAATTAAAGCTTATCTCCCTTTGTTTATGGATGATAGTGAATACAACTAACTCCCCCTTAGGCTTAGGAACTCTAAGGATTGTATTCTGAATTTCCGGAATGGAGTTTTCATTATCATTTGAAATGAAAAACTTCGTAATGAGGAACTCCCCCTTAGATAAGCTCCCCCTTACTTAGGGATAGTTCTCGACTTAGAAATTTTTCCTTCTCCCTCTTTTGAGTAATTCTTTTTCCTTCTCCCCCTTTGTGATTTTCAAAAAGAATTTAAGGGAATGAAAAAGAAATAAAGTACTTGAAACATTAGTACATAATAACACAAGATACAACCAACCAAAAATTTCATTAGGGTTGAAATAGTTTTTACAAGGAAAGACAAATGCAACAAAAGATCAGATTGAATCTATTTGTCTTCCTTTTCCTTCGGGATTAGCTTCTTCAACAAGGTTTTTAGCTTCTTCAAATATTTTTGATCCTCCTCAGCTTGCCTTTCCAAAGCTTTTATCCTTTTATCTTGAGCTTTCAAGACTTCTGCCTGAGCCTTCATAGCCTCTTCCTGCATCTTCACTAACTAATCTTGCTTTACAAGATTTTCTTGAAGCTCAATCTAGAGATCTCTATCCCTTTTAAAATTTTGAGCAAGAGAGTTAACCTTATCATTCAAGTCCTTCACTTGCTGATTCCGAGAATTTTTCTCAAGGATTAGCTTCTTCTGAAGATTCCTTATCTTTGCATCCACGTTATCAAAAGCATCTTTTACCTCATTTTGAAAATTATCAAACTCAACTAAGTCATCATCCACCTTCTTTGCCCAAAGGGTGATTTTGATGCAAGATTTTCTACGAACATCATAATTGATGAAAAAATTTCTATGATCAGTTTCAATCTTCACACACTTATCCATCACCATGGATAAGGATTCTGTTTTCTGATTCATACTATGTTGAAGTATCTGGCATCTAGAGTCTATGGTGGGAAATATCGGAATGGTGTCCACCAATTTTTTCAAAGACTCGACAACAAAATCATGACCCTGTGTTGATGACTCCAAATCCGATAACTTGCTTGGGGATTGTTCTTCTTGAATTTTAACCAGCTTCCTTCTAGAGGAACCACCAACCTCCTTCTTTCTTATAACATCTTTTGTTGGTGTATCCATGAGAACTTTCTTACCTTTATCAGTTTTTGGAATGGATTGATCATCTGGATATTCTTCTTCACTTTCTGATAGTTGAACAATCTTGTCTTCATCTATTTTCTCCTTTTCTGCTCCTTCCTCAAGAAAATTATTCTCATAGGATTCTTCTTCAGATAAAACATTTTCCTTCTCTTCCTCTTCCTTATCATCATCCTTCCTACCTTCTTTCTCAACTCCCTTTCCCGGAGTGACAAGTTTTGCGGATTCATCCTTTTCTTGATAATCTTCTACTTGTTTGATCAAGTCATCTAGATCATCACTTCTATCTTCTACTTATTCTTATTCTTCAACAACTTCTTCTTCTACTTCTTCACTAGATTTTTTATCTACTCCTTCAACAACCTCTTTCCCTTTGGACTTTTCCGGAGTGAAGTACTTCTTCCCGGGGGTCTCCAGTAATGATTGAACATCAAAAGATTCTGGAACTGGAAACTGCTCAGAATCCATCTCTATTGCTTTCAAAAGAGATTGAACAATTTCTTCCTCTGACATCTTCTTCTTCATTTTCTTTTCTTTTGCTTGCCTCTGTAACTCATCCACAACTTTTTCTCTTAAGGCCTTAGCCTCAACAGGGTCTAATCTGAACTGTGGATCCCCTTCTTTCCTTTTCTCCTTATCTTCTCTCCATTTAGCAGCCACCTCATCTAGAAAAGCTTTTTGTTTTTTCAGCTTGGGAGGTGGGGATTGGGTTTCCTTAGCTTTTAGGTTCTTGTCTTCAGCCATCACTTCTTTCAACTTTCTCTTCTTAGCAACCTTCTTCACTAGCTCAACCTTCTCCACGATTTCTGGATTGGCTTCAGCCTCTTCCTCTGGAAAACTATAAAACTCTCCTGTTTCGTTGGAATAGGCCATATTCATCCTCTTCAAGGTATCATCACTAACAAGCATAACCTTGAAATTCCGAGCCTTAGACTTACATGAAATCTTGAAAGAATCCAGACAGCGAACTATCATCTTTGATAGTAAGGCAGGGAACATAATGATTTGAGCTCTTAGATTTCCTTCCTTGATGTTCTTGATTATCACAAGAACATTCCTCATTAGATTTATTTTTCTTAGATTCACCAATAAGTTTAAGAAATATATGTCACTTTTCTTCAAGGTATCTTTGTCACCCTTTCTCGTAACCAAGAAACCTTGTACCCATAACTGAAGGATCCGATTTTTAGAGGAAAGATGAATAATCTTGGCTATCTTTACATCATCAAGCCCAAGACACTCTAAGGCCTTCACCTTAACAAAACTGCCTTGAACATCAGGAAGTTTGTGTGAGCAGAATTCAGCCTCTCCATCATATGCCAGCCCCACCAAGCTTGCTGCCATGGTGTAAGTAAGTTTGTAAGTCTTCCCATAAGACTTGAAAGAAAACTTTTCTCTTCCATATTCTTCATAAAAGCTTTAGGATTCATAGAATTCTACAAGTAACTATGGATAGACCACATCTTGATCACCAGGCTTATATAAACATACATCTTCCCAACCATTCAGCTTGATATTCTTAGAAATGATGGAATCGTACTTGTAAAAGTTCGGATGGACCAACCTTTCTCTGTACACTTTCCATTTTGAAATTGTCTTTGTGGTAGACATATCTTGGGAAGTTGCTTCTACAGAAATTCGGAATGGACGAGCTCTGAGAGATTCAGAACGAGCTTTAATAACTGAGGCAAGGCTTCAGCACGCGAGAGCTTTGAAATCGATGTGGGACACAAATAGGGGTCCCCTTTATATAGGCGATGGAGGTGACCTTTGAACTTCCAAAAACCATCTAATGGTTGAAAAACCCTTTGATCTGATCTGATGGTTGAAAACATACCCATAGGGAACTCTTGAATCCGATCTTTTAAGGTTTTAATAAAATTTTTCAAATTTAAGGAAACTTGAGTATGAAAATTTTAAAAGAAAAGGAAACTACCAGCAAGTAAAAGTGGTTACGAAGACTTAAGTAAGAAAATCATACCTTTCAGATTGGTTAGGAATTTTATTCGTAATAAGTGATATTCTTCTTGAAGAAAATTTAACTATGAAAAACATTACTATGAAAAACTCAGAGTTGAAAAGACTTTGAGTACCAAAACTTCGGTATGAAAAGTATGAGTATGAAAAATTTTCATTACGAAAAATCTGAGTACGAAAATTTTCATTACGAAAGTTCCAGTACAAAAATTTCATTACGAAAGTTCCAGTATGAAAATTTCATTACGGAAGTTTCAGTTCCGAAAATTTCATTACGAAAGTCTCAGTACGAAAATTCCATTACGAAAGTTTCAGTTCCAAAAATTTCATTACGAAAGTTTTAGTATGAAAATTTCATTATGAAAGTTTCAGTACGAAAATTTCATTACGAAAGTTCCAGTACGAAAATTTCATTATGAAAGTTCAGTACAAAAATTTCATTACGAAAGTTCTAGTACGAAAATTCCATTACAAAAGTTTCAGTTTCGAAAATGTCATTACGAAAGTCCCACTGCGAAAATTTCATTACGAAAGTTCTAGTACGAAAATTTCATTACGAAAGTTCCAGTACGAAAATTTCATTACGAAAGTTCCGGTACGAAAATTTCATTACAAAAGTTCTAGTACAAAAATTTCATTACGAAAGTTCCAGTACGAAAATTTCATTACGAAAGTTTTAGTTCCAAAAATTTCATTACAATTTTTTTTAAAAGGATCATTACGAATTTTTTTTTAAAAGGTTATTACAAAATTTTTTTAAAAGCTCATTACGAAAAATTTTCAAAAGCTCATTACAATTTTTTTTAAAAGCTCATTACGAAAAATTTTCAAAAGCTAACAAACAAATGTACCCCCCCTATAAAAAGGAGTTTATTACTATAAGGAGATTGTTTCAATAGGAAGTTAATGAAGAAAGATTACCTTATGGTTATCATTCCTAACTTCTGTTTAATGTATTCAAATCTATCAGAGGGTAAAGATTTTCTGAAAATGTCAGCAGGTTGATCTTGCATTCCGATAAATTGAAGAATAATATCTCCTTTTAGTGTGTGATCCCTAAGAAAGTGATGCCTAATATCTATGTGCTTTGCACGAGAGTGATGTGCAGGGTTTTTACTAAGGGAAATGACACTTGTGTTATCACACAAAATTTGAGTCTTAGTAAAACTCAAGCGAACTGCCTCTGAGCGGCGTCTCCCCCCTTCCCTCCCGAGTACCTAGGGTTTCATCGCGTGTTTTCTCCTTCCCTCCTCCGGTCCGTTGATTCGTCCTAGCGTTGGAGATCTGGAACCCGGTTCGGCGTCGGTGTGTTGCTTCTGGTCCACGGCGTGGTTTGGATCTCGACTCGGCGGGCTCCGGCGGTCTGGATCTTGGCGTCGGCTTCCGGCGATTGGATCTTGGCTTGGCATCAGCACATCTTGCCTGGTTTCGGCGCGCGTCGTTGTGGCTGGCGACGGATTTTGGTCTCCAGATCTGGTTTCGGCTGGCCTCCGACTTCGGGTGTGTTCCAGTGTGTCTCGGCGCCGGATACGCACGAATCGGAGGGGGGAGGTTTGGTTTCTTCTGATCCGTTCTGTTTGAGGTGTGCGGTTGTTTCTCTTGTGGAGGGGTTGTTGCCGGAGAATCCCTGATTCACTGCGGGTTATTTTGGCCTCCCGCGGCTTGTTTGTTTCGGAAGCCAGCATGGGTTCTACAATGGTGGTTTCAATGTTTTGGACTGTTGTTATTGTTTGTTTGAATGGTTTGGCTTCGAAGGTGGAAAGTTTGTGATAAAGACTCGACTTCACTCGCGTCTACCAGAGGGATGTTCCTTTGCTCTTACTCCAAGACTCCTCCACTCTCTCTGAGGCGGATTTGAGTGGTGGTTTTCATGGGGATTTGGGATGTGAGGATGATCCACTGCAGGCGTTGGTGGTATGGTGTTTCTGTGGTTCGTTTGGGATGGTTCTGGTGGTTGCCTCTCCGTTGAAGCCCTGTTCGAATCTTTGCTGCTCTGGTTTCATGCTCCCTTCGCCCCTCTCCCAGTCGTTCAGATGCGTTGGTTGCTAGCAAGCTCTGGGAAGTGCGGTTATTCGGCCATGGTGTCCCATAAAGCGTCCCCATATCTTGTTCTGTGGAGTGGGGGATTTCAATTGAAAGTGGCCGGCGACAATGAGGCATGAAGGTTGAAGGTTTTGGTGGTGGTGTGTTGACGCACAGATGGCGACGGAGCCTGGCTGGTGACGTGAGAATGGTGCTTCCGGCGGTAGACGACGATGATGGTGAAGGATACTCCGGTGAAGACAGCGGCGTCGTTGAAGGTGGTGTTTCCGAGGAGAGGTGATGATGAAGGTGACTGGGTGTTGGATTTTTGTCGACTCAAATCGAGGCAGGTGAGCGAATTACGCTGCTCGAGGTGGCTCTTGGTTCAACCCAAATGATGTGGTTGGCACGTGGTCTGAAAGCAATTTTGTGACTCTGAATTTTGAATTTGAAGTTCATGGCGCTGAACTTTGGTTTTGAACAAGTGGGGCGTCATGTTTTTCTCCTGATATTGGAATGTGGTGTGTTTTGTATTATGGTGGAGTCTGTTGAATCTTGTGATGTATGGTTACCACTTACCCTTAAAGTGGCTATTAGAAAATATCAAAAAAAATAGATTTGGAGAGTAAAACTCAAGCCATAGTCTATGAGTGTGTGTTGCATCCACAACACTTGAGCATAACAAATTCCAGATTCTATATATTTAGCTTCAGCAGTGGAGAGTGCTACTGAGTGCTGCTTCTTGCAGGACCAATAAACTAATGAATCTCCTAAGAAATGACAAGTTCTGGATGTACTCTTTCTATCCATTCTACATCCACCAAAGTCATCATCTGAAAAGATTTAAAAAAAATCATTTCAAGAAGTATAAAATAATCCTAGATCCATGGTTCCCTTTAAGTAGCGAAAAATTCTTTTCACTGCATTTAAATGAGATTCCTTAGGATTGGATTGATATCTTGCACATAAGCACACTAAAAACATTAAGTCTGGACGACTAGCTGTTAAGTATAGTAGGCTTCCTATAATACCTCTAAAAGATGTTTGATCTACTGGTTTCCCAGCATCATCAAGATCAAGTGTGTTTGAGGTACTAATGGGAGTACTAATACTTTTAGTGTTGTCAAATCCATACTTTTTAAGAAGATCTTTAATATACTTATGTTGAGATATATACGTTCCTTTTGGTTTTTGAGAAATTTGAAAACCAAGGAAAAATGTTAACTCACCCATCATACTCATTTCAAACTCATATTTCATTAGACTTGCAAAGGAATCAGTTAATGATTGCTGAGTTGAACCAAATATGATGTCATCAACATAAATTTGAACAATCAAAACATTTTTCTTATCTTTCTTTATAAAAAGGGTTGGATCTGCATTTCCCTTAAATAGTTATTTTGAAGAAAAAATCCTATAAGTCTATCATACCAAGCTCGAGGGGCTTGTTTAAGGCCATACAAAGCTTTGGTAAGTCTAAAAACATGATCAGGATATTTTGTGTCTTCAAAGCCAGGAGGTTGTTTAACAAAAACTTCCTCTTGAACATAACCGTTAGGAAAAGCACATTTCACATCCATTTGAAAAAGTTTAAAATTTAAGAATACTGCAAAGGAAAGTAAAATACGAATAGCTTTAAGTCTAGATACTGGAGAATAGGTTTCTTCATAGTCTATTCCCTCTTGCTGATTATAGCCTTTAGCAACTAGTCTAGCTTTATTTCTAACAATGACACCATTTTCATCACACTTATTTCTGAAGACCCATTTTACTCTAATAACAGAAGTTTCCTTAGGTCTTTCAACCAAGGTCCAGACTTTATTCCTTTCAAATTCATTTAGTTCATCTTACATGGCTTTTATCCAATCATCATCACCTAAAGCTTCATCAGTGCTTTTTGGTTCTAATTGGGAAAGGAATGCTAGATGTTCTACTTCATTTCTTAAGGAACTTCTAGTCCTCACAGGTTGATTGAAATCACCAATGATATTATCACTGGGATGATTCTTTAGAAAAACTTGACTTGGGTTTTGTAAAACCTGTTCATCAATATAGGGTAGAAAGTCTTCTAGGGTAAATGTTTCAGAAGTATCTTCTTGAACATTTTCCTTATCAGAAGGGTCTCGGTCATATTTGTGGGTCTTGGCTATTATTTAACAACTTTTGTTTTAGAAGGACCAATAGTTATGCCATTTTTTGAAATAATGTGACCAAGGAACGAAATTTGTTGTAACCAAAACTCACACTTACTGAATTTACCAATTAGTTTCTTTTCTTTTAAGGTTTGAAAGATAACCCAAAATATCATCAATGAACACAACCAAAAAATTATCCAAGAACTCACAGAAAATTCTATTAATAAGATCCATGAATACAACAGGTGCATTGGTTAACCTAAAAGGCATAAATACAAATTCATAGTGGCCATATCTAGTACGAAACACGATCTTCAAAATGTCTGCTTCCTTTACTTTCAACTGATGGTACCCTGATCTTAAATCAATCTTTGAAAAATACTGATCTCCCTAGAGCTGATCAAAAAAATTATTAATATGAGACAAATGATACTTGTTCTTAAAAATGACGTTATTCAATTATCTATAATCAATGCAAAGTCTCATTGAGCCATCTTTCTTTTTAACAAACAAGACAGGACCACCCCATGGTGATGTGGTAAGTCGAATGAAACCTTTATCTAATAACTCCTACAATTGATTCTTTAACTCTAAAAGTTCAATTTGAGGCATTCGATAAGGGGGTTTTGAAATTGTCTTTTACCAAGAACTAAGTCAATAGTAAATTCAAATTCTCGATTAGGTATAATACCAGGAAACTCATCAGGAAAAACATCAAGGTAATCATTTACCACTGACACATCATTAATCTGAATAGTTCCTTTGTTTTCAACAATATGTGCAAGGTAACATTCATTTCCATCTTTTACTAGTTTCTCACCTTCCTGATATGTTATCAAAAGTAAGGTTTAATTCTTGTACAAAAACTGAAAATCTTTCTAAAAAGAAACCTCGTTAGCTCTGCAGTCAATCTTAGCATGATAAACAGAAAGCCAATCCATACCCAAAATAACATCAAACTCTACTAGAGGCAAAACAATAAGGTTTTCAGGTAGATTATTTCCGCATGCATAGACATGAAGGTTCTTATAATTTCTTTTTGTCTCAAAATTTCCCCTCGGTGTTTTTACCATAAGTTCAGGATTCATATCTTGAGATGGAATTCCCAATTTACTAGAAAAATTCTCAGAAATGAATGAATGTGTAGACCCTGAATCAAACAACACATTGGCATAATCTGGACAAACAAACAGTGTACCTAATACTACTTCATTTGATGTCCCAACATCTACTGAAGTAGTTGTAAAGGATTTAACCACCCCTTTCTACTTGTAGTCCGGTTGCTTTCCCTCAGTTGAGTTCTTCGTTGGACACTCATTTGCATAATGACCCATTTCATTACAATTAAAACATTTTACTGACTATAAATCTAATTTTTTCTTACCATTAACTTGATCTTTTTCAGTGCAATTACGATCCTTATGTCTCATTTTACCACATCAGTAGCACTTAAGAGAATTCAAAAGACATTCCCCATTGTTATTTTTATCACAATTTTCACAAACTGTAAACTTAAGTTTCTTACCATCATAATTTTTTGAAGAGCTTTTCCCTTTTGTCTACCACCTCGACCTCTTATTCTGTTGTTTGTCAAAGAACACCAAATCATTGGCAAACTCTATTTCCACCTTCTCCACACATCAAACAAGTTTTTCATAACTTTTGAACTCACGAGAATCTAAAGCCCTTCGATACTTTGGCTTTAATCCCGAGTAAAAACGATTGATTTTACTATCAAGATATTGTATGAAGTTTGGAGCATACCTTGCCAGTCGAGTGAATTTTACTTCATAAGTAGCCACTGAGTCATCTTCCTGCCTCAATTACAAGAATTGTTTTTCCACCCTAAGACAAACCACCTTAGGAAAATATTTCTCAAGAAACATACCTTTGAATTAATCCCAATCAATAACATCAATCTCCTCACTATCCCTGATATTTTTCACCATCGAACAACACTAATCGGATTCACCCTCAAAATGGTAAACAGAAAGACTAACCTTTTGATGTTCCGAACACCCCATGAAATAAAAAAATCTTCTATAGTGATTTAATCCACACTTTAGCTAGAACAGGGTAAGATGATCCTTTGAATGATGGGGGATGTTGCCTCTTGAAATGCTCCACTACTGACATGTTCCTCTGTGGTTGATCTGGATGATCTCATGCATGGATACCACCACCATTTATAGCCTGATTCAACTATTCCATCACTGCAACAAACTGTTCAGTTCCAATTCCGACCATCTCAGGTTGTTGATTTGGAAGGTTGTCTTCCTCCTGATGTTGTCCCATCATAGCTACCCTGTTTCCTCTGCGGAAAACCATTCTGAACATAGAAATATCTTAGGCGATGCAACATGGTAATCTGTAAATACTATATCATTTCAATCTTACCATAAATTAAAAATAATTTATGGATATTAATTTAATAATATCCTAACTTCTAATTTTGTCTAAACCGACCATTGATACCAACTATAAGGATCCGACCTTAAAACTTTACATAATCTATAATTAAATGAATAATTCACATTGAGGATCTTTTCAAGTTTATATTTTTAGAGAATTAGGCCATAACTATTATATTACATCACAAAAATCACGAAGTAGACACTTCTACTCAGTTTCCATTTTTTTTCATAAAATAAAAACTCTTGAAAAAAGGATCCATGTCTAGTTCCATGTTTTAGACAGCATGACTTTTCCTGGATCCCAACCTTAATCCTATTCATCTTTAAGTCCTATGATTTTTAAAAAAAAAACTTGGGATGAGCATAAAAAGCTCAGTAAGGGTTATAAAACAAGGAAAGAGAACATTAGTCCATCAATACATACCAAGCATAATCACTTTAACATACCTCTTGAAATCATAAGATTTATGAATAACACATAGAAAACATAAATCTTAATGGTAACTTGTGGCATCCATAATATACTTACATTGTATCTTTCATAGCTATGTAGGGAGTTACATTTGGAATACCCATCACAATATATTCCCTAAATATCTTAGGAGAAACATTAAAATTTACCTCCATCACGTTACCCAATGCATTTGAGAGCTATATCAGGCTCATCCGCCATAGGTTTATCATAGAACCACCTATATATGTAAACAATTCCCAAGAACCATAACATATTCATAAGATATAAAACAAACATAAAGGAAAGATAAAATTTCCAATTTTTAATCACAATATATCATTTACATATATTAACATAAAAAATAAATTATAAAAAATATTTTCAATACCAAAATATGTAAAAGATTATATGGTTTTTTTCCTTTTAAAGACATTATGGATTATTAAGGAAGCCAAATATCAAATAACGCTCGCAGCGACAGAATGGTTGTTGTCACCGCGTACGTTAAAAAAAGAAACATTCCCTTTGTCATTTAGTAAAACACTATGTAGAAAAAATATTCACTTTGAATGAATTTAAAAGTTAAAGGGGTTTATACACTATATAAAAGAAATTTTTGTATAAAAAAATATGCCTCAATGAAAGGAGATTGAGACGAAGTCCCTTACCAAGTTTCCGACTTGACCCGTTCATTCTTTAATCTCCTGAACAATAAATTAAAGTTAATTTCTACTTGCTTAAGAACCTTTTTCAATTTTATTATTATTTTTATATCATTTATTACCACTTTATAAACATTACATAATCATTTAAGTTAATAATGGTTGTTTTGTCGATATTTGGTACTGGAGTCAAAAATGAACTTCTTATAATCACAAGTTATTCATGTGGTCAAAATTACATTATCTCTAGAATGATATTCATGATTTAGATATCATATATATCATATATATCTAGTATATATATATATATATTTATAATAGTACATAACATTTGGAGGTAAGAAATGAAATGCACCGTTCATGGAGATGGTAAGCCGTGCATACACATGAACGCTACTTTCATTTATATTTCATATTTAATAGAATGAAAAATTAATGATACATATGTATATTATAATTACAGTATAATATCATATATAATTTTAGTAACTCCATCCTTTATATGTTCCACGTATGGTATGAACAAGTCATATCACTTTGAGGGGGCGGTAGCCCACACTTCCTCAAATGAAATTATCGCATTTACCCATTATTGAAACCATGAAGGTATGATATAAATGAAATATACAGAAACATAAAAAAATATAAATATAATATATATTACATATAAATATATTTCCATCATAATTTCCACCATGAGAGGCAGTAGAAGATAATTTAACAATCATCGTTTCGTGAGGCAGTAGTTTTCCGTCCACAGAAACAGTATGTTCTTTACCCATTAGACGGAGGTGTGTGTAAGTGTAGTTAGAATACTTATCATAACAACAACCTAGTATATTAAGGATACTATTTTTTTTATAAAATAAAGGAATAAAAAGAGTTTAGGGGGGCTGGATAAGTAAAATAAAAGAAAAGAACTTAAGAGAATACGTTACCTTTAAATCGGGTAACTCCCTTTGGTTTGAACGAAAAGGATTCTTGAAGTGCTTTTTTCCTAAGGTAAGGCTTATAGGTGGAAGAGAGAGATATTGAGAGATTATTTGGATAGAGGTTGGATGATCTAAGGATCTTGATAGGTGTGAGTAATGGGTTAGAGGTGATGACTTTTTATAAGGGGGAGGAAGAGCTCTTTAGGAAAGTTTGAAAATATTATTTTATTATATAATGATTTTCAGGTTCTAAAGGTCCAAAGCTTATTAAAGTCGAAGAAAAGACGACTCTTGTTTGAAATAAAATCATCCAATAATAATTGGATAGGTTTTGGATATTTTTTTAATTTTTATAATCTTATTTATTTAAATCATTCATTAATGAGGTAAACATTGCATCATTATTGTGTCATAAATAATTTTATTTATTTGATGTCTAAAAATTATAAATAAAATACCATGTTTTAGGAAATATTTTTAGATTTAAAATTAATATTTATAGTCAAAGAGATAACTTATATAACCCCATGTAAAAATTTATTTACTAAAGGATATATGTTTATGTCATTTTTGTCTTTACTTTAAATTAATTAATATAAAGTGTCATTATCACTCCCAAGTGGCTCCATGGGGTCCCAAAAATCGACCCAAGGATGCCCATGGTCGGACATGTAACCACCAATAGTATTAAGACATTTGTTAGGGTAATTTAATATTATTATAATAATATTTGGTTACCCTTATTTATCAGATTTACCCTTTAAACATGGTAAATAAAATATTTACCGAAGTAAATATTCATAATGTCTAAAGATAAAAGTTACCTATTTATACAATTTGGATCTCTTGATTCCAAATATGGAATCCATATTTCTAAATTCAATATACAAAAGTGGCAGAAATTAATTTAAAATTAATTCCCGTTGTAAAAAAAGCGTGTTTTTAAGAAATAATAACTATCAAAATATTGACACTTGTTTATGTCCAATTTCAAAATGAAATTACTTATAATGATCAAAATTGGATTAAATGGTAAAAATATAATCTAATTACACTTTAAAACCAATTAAAAAGATAATATAACCATATAAATACATTAGATTAAAAGGAAGTTTTGAATTAAAATACATTATTTTTCACTACTTCATTAAAAATATGAACATTATCAGAAAAATACCAAAATTTAATCCAAAGTAAATTTTGATGTCTCTATTATAAAGAAGAATATTATTTTTTCAAATATAACATATAAAAGTGACAAAGACTCGATTTAAAAATTGTTCTCCATCAAAAGGCGGTAAATCGACCTTTTAAAGAATATTACAGTGTTTATGCTTAAAATTGGATTGATTCACATTTTAAGTTTCTAAATTTTATTGGATAAATGTAAAAATATTTAACAAACATGTATAATCATATTTTAGTTAGTTTTGTTCATTTCCTCCATTACAATGGCTAGGCATTAACTACCATTTAAAATAATAATACTATTATATTATTTTTTGGTATAACTCAACGTTGTGTGCAACATAAGATTTCAAAGAAACCCATTGTTGCGTATCGGGTATGAAATTAAATATAGAATCCCCTTTAAAGTAAAATTAATATTTAATTCACAAATATTAATAAGTATGAAAATATCATATTTCTTTATTTACCTGGGATGTTACAATTTAGTTGCAATGAGGAACCATTTATCATGGCCACACATGAAAAGAAAATATTTTATGTCATCAATCCATTGAATGACCAGTGGTCCATCGTTTTGCAAGGGAAAAGAATCCGTTTGGCTGATGAGGATGATGATGATGTTATTGATTTATATCAGAATTCTTCGTTTATTAGACAATTTTTGAATAACAGTGACTATAACACAGACATAGTGCATGCAATACAAAATGATCATGCTGAAGGGATATGGGAAAATACTAAAGTAATCTCCTAATTAATCAGTTAATTATTTACTTTATATTTATATTTTAAAATTTACACGTGTAAATGCTGTATTATTTAATAACTATTGGATATTTAATTATATAGATTTGATTATTTATTTTATTTTTTGTGTTAAATTTTGATATTCCATGGTCATGGTTAAACATTATATCATTGAAACACCTGACGTACATTATTATATTTTGGTTTAGTTTACTCATATGAGAACACCTTTTCAAACTTTGATATTTAAAATTTTAAATGTTTGTCTTTTTAGAAGTAATGTTTATATTTAATAGTTCACCTTGCATATTTTTTTGGTCAAGAATCATAACATTATTTTTTTAAAACTTACACATGCATGCCACTTTTTTTACTTACATGTTTCTATTTTCATGTTTTCTAATTACTGACTTGTCTAATAATATTCAGGTACACAAGAATTTCACTACATTTCCCCATTACAATTACAGATACAGATACAAAGACAGATGGACATCTACCAAGGTATTTGTATTTTTTCATATTATTAAATATATGGTAATATAATTATGTAATGAAAGATAAATTTTAATTTACAAAAAAAATTGCAGGGCTAATGATGAGACTTCAGCTGGGGAGTCTTCTGTATTTAGTATTCGAAAATCGAATCCTCGAGTCGGTAAACGTGGCATTAAAAGTTTACCAAAACTATCAATTTCTCATGGAGAGGAGTGATTACATATTTTTTTGATGATAATAATAATGTAACTGGTCCAAATGCAATGAAATTTATTAGCTATATCGTCATGAAGAGCCATTGCAGGATAAACATTTAATATCCTGATTGCGTCTATCAACAAGATGGTGATGGATCAGATTTGGGAGGCCGTGAAGGTAAAATATCTCAATTGATTTATTTTATCTCAATTTTCGAATATGATTTATTTTAAATCACTAATATTTATGTTATGAAACTACAGATGATATTCAATTTTGAAGAAACAAAAGTAGTTAATAAAAGATGTCTTAATTTAGCGGCGGTTCGATGGAGGGATTTCAAAACAAAGTTGAAAAAACATTATGTGTTTGGAAAGAGACAACATGAAATCCCATTCCTCAAATATCCATTTTTAGATGAAGATACATGGAAGAAATTTGTTTCCACTTGACATGATGAAACATTTCAGGTATGATAATTATATTATATTATATTGTAAAATTACTTATATATGTACCTAATTACTTATTAGTTTACATTTTATATAATAGACCTCCAGAAAATCCCATCAAGACATTCAGTTGCAGAATATTTACCCTCATACTTTATCACATGGGTGGTATCATTTATTAGAGAAAAAAAGGATTGAGGAAAAGTTTGAAGTACTAAGAGCTCACTCCACTAGTGGTTCTGATGAGGTCCAATTCGGTCCTCCATCTCCACCCACCCATCATGAGAAATGGAAAAGAGTGAGAAGAAGAAAAAATGAAAAGTATATTATAGAGAAAGCTGAAGAAGTTTCTGAAATAATTATAAATAAATAATAATTATTTTTCATGAATTTTGGTAATTTAAAATTAACAATAGTAATATTCCATTTTCATTTTTCATTTCAGGATGAACTTCAGGAGTAATCGACATAGGGTACTTTTATCCTTGAGTGTAGGATGTACATCCTATCCACTGCATTAAGAAATCCAGAACAACCTGACCGTATAAGAGGATATGAGGCGGGTGTTAGTATTCGAGAAGTTTTTGGTTATCCAAGTAAACAATCAAGAGACCCAGAAATTAAATCCTTAAAAAACTCAACTGAAAGATATGAAAGAGCCCATAGGTGATCAAATTCAAGTAGATGTGTAGCAGACTATGTTAGAACAAACGATGAGACAGTCATAGCCTTCCCAGCCTTACCATCCCGCCCAACCTTCCAAGCCTGCCTACTCAGATCCTCCACCTCCTCGTTCGGACCCAACATTATAGTGTGAGTTGTATGTAGGAGATCCTGATGTACAAATTTTAGCATTTGGATTCGTTCATTTTTTGGGGGATTATTTACCTCACCAGCCTATTCAGATGGGTCAGTTTAGAGTATCGATACATGATATTATTGATCCTACTACTCTACTACCATTCCCTACTATAGTGATTACTAGAGTTGGGGATTGTATGAGTCATTTTTTACTTTTTCCATTTAGATTTCTTCATCATATTTCATATGAGGTATGCGTTTTTTAAAATATTAATTACATATGATTGAAAATTACTTATAATGTTTTCTGACATTTAACTTATATAGGAGTATCTAAAATCCAAATAAATGGCATAAAGGAAACAGAAGGTTCATTAAAAAACAATTGTAGATACTTCAGATATTTTTGATGGGAGATAAAGATTATCTTAGGTTTCTTCTTCCTTGGCTAATATCTATGAGTTTCATATGTTATCCGATATATGTGGAAGTGAATATCCATTGAGAATATTCTGCAAAGATATCATGGATCTAATTGAATTTAAAGAGATCACTATGAATGTGTTGCAATTGTTTTCTATGTAAGTAATTTGACCTTTCAGTTTTTATTTTTTTAATTAAAGATGATTTAAATTTACTAACCATATTACTTTTTTAATTAGGTATCTACACAAAATACTAGTTCAAAATGAAAGAACAAGTGTTTATGGTTTCATAGATCCAGAATATATTTCAATAGATGTGCAATATGTGTTGACTGAAAATAGAGTGGCATATATATGTGAGAGGTTATAAATAATTAATATTGGGGGTTGGTTTATGCCATTTCTTAATGGATAAGAGTAGAAACATAATTATGAACTAATGTTCATTATAATTTCATTAAATGTGAAATTTTTGTACTATAGGGGCATTGGATGTTAGGCGTATTCTGCCCAAGTGAAAACACATTATATTGGTTTTTCTCTTTATTAGGTGGTGTTTGTAGAAAATTTTCCACCTTGTTAGACAAGTAAGTTTTTTTATAAGCTCATTATGTTTAATTATCGTTGTTTATACACGTATTATTAGTTTTTATGTATGAAAATGCAGGCCATGGATTTTTTTTAACAAAGATCACTTGTCAATACAGAATCCAAATGAAATCAAATATGTGAAAGTAAAGGTATTATTTTTTATATTAGATATTATTTTTATTTTTGGATATATATATATATATATGCATATATATTGGTTTTTATTATCAAGTTACTATTTTATTAACTAAAGTGTCATCGTCAACAAGGATATGTCGAATGTGGTTATTATGTTCTACGATTCATTTATGAGATAATCACAACTGGGGTAATGACTGATTATGAAGGGGTTATTCATATTATTTATTTTATATTTTCTATCATAGTATTCTGTTTTTTAATCTTATACCATTCAACATCATTGTAGATGTTCAATGATGTCGATTCATACACACAATAAGATCTTAATCATCTTCGATCTTTATTTTCAAACTACTTGTTTAGTATGATTAAGATTTAAGGTATGTATATTCTTATGTTTCTGATTACTATTAATTTTTCCTAATAAAATATGTTTGAAAAACTTATAATTCTTTTATTATAATAGGTGTTTGAACATAATGATATCAAAATAATGCTTCAACAATAACCAACAATCATCATGTTGTAAATTTCTGGTGTGTATTTTTTAATTCTATTGTATAATACAAATACGTAGATAATTTTTTATTAACTAGATAACAATTTGTATTTTTTTTTTGTAAATTTTTAGTCAATGTTACATGATGTTTGATTTCTGTATACTAGTTTTTATTACAAGGATTTTGATTATTATGGGGATTTAATATTTAAATGTTTATATTTTTTTAGCTTTCGGCATCAGTTTTTAGAAAAAAAGACACCAAATCATTAAAATAAAACCGAAAATCCTTTTTGGCGTCAGTTTCCTCTAAAAATCGACGCGAAAAATCAATCTGATAACTAAGAAAACTTTAATTTTCAACTTCGGTTTTTAAAAACCGACATTGAAAACCTTATTTTTTACATCACCTATATAGACGTTGATTATAAACCTAAGTCTAATTTGAAAAAAACCTGATGTTAAATCGTTTTTTGTCACTGGTGACACTCTTGGTAATATCCAGTAGGATATTATGATAATGAGACCCACCAGTAAGAAATCCACATTTATATGTGTCATTGGATGTTTCTATATATGGATGTCTGTATTGGTCCTTGGACTTTAAGATTATTATTAATGAGTATTATGAGTCACACACATAGATGTATTGACGAAAACCGTGACAATAGATGTTCACGACGAAGTAGGATATGTTGGGTGCGTCACGAGTAATATTGCATTTATGAATAATGCGAGAAAGAATTTTCCCTTATGTTTATTAACATAAGTTGATATCTAATGCCCTTTGATGTAAATGATATAGTCTAAATAAATGCATGACCATGATATTCTATAAGAAAGTTCAATTTTCAAAAAGTCAAATAAAGATAAATCGAGCACATAGGTTGATGACACTAGTATACAACCTGATTAATTAGAGATATCGGGACAAAGAGATTATATTACACAGTAAGCATCCGCATGAGGTAATATATCGTTATGAAATTAACTTCTTTCTCTATGGGTGCCTTAGCATGTTTCTAGACACTAACCTTGGACTTAAGGTTTCTTCACCTAATGCAACTGAGAAAGAGGCCTAGAGGGTCACACACTAATTGTATCTAGAATCTCAGTTAAATAATATATTATTATTTATTATTTAACAAGTTGAATAAATATTATTCCTTATCGTGGTTTAATAATTATTCATGTATTCTTGATCACATATATTCCGTCACCAGTTATTCGATAGAATATAATTTGAGTGGAATATTTAATAAATAAATATTTTCTATTTAGTAAATATAATATTTATTTATTTATTGGTGAATAATGCAGTGATATTTATTTAATAAACAAATATACATTATTCAAGACCCGATAAATATTGTGGAGGAATGACAGATTGAGTTTAATGGCCTGGTGAAAAATAATAAATAATAAATAATATTTAATTAAATAATATTTAATTTTAATTTTCAAGTTAAGTGCATGTCAAGAAATGATATTATTATTATTATTTGACATGAAGTTTTTCTAGATTAAATAAATAATTAAGGTCACTTGTGTAATTATTTTATTTTAATCCCATCAATATAACTACCCAATTATGTTATTTTCTCCAGAGAGTCAATTCATTTTTGTTGGTTGTGCGCAACAATCTTGGAGAACCCTCTCAAGCCCTAGAGATATCTCTTCTCCAAGAAAGATCCCAAGAACGGAGAGAAATATTCCTCCACCGGATCAAGTAGAATGCTTTGAAAGTGGTTCGCAAAGCGATCAAAGGAAGATGATGCAAGTGTAATGATCTACCGTGCTAGCACCTAGAGATTCCTTTGGCGATGTCTGAAGATTCATTGAACATGTGATAATCACCACTAGATGAGATCTACACCTAGTTTCTACAATGCAATGATGATGGACCATAGATCTATCACCAAATTTATCAATGAAGAAATAATTCCTTAAAGGTAATGCTTTATTTAATTAAATTAATTATAAATAATATGTGATGATCCTCTCTATGGTTCCAACATGATTATCCATTATATATTTCTTTGATTCAATTCCATGGATCATAGAGTTCATCATCATATAGATCTCGTATTGATCATCGATTATGGAAAAAGGAAAAGTTGGGCACCGCCCATCACACACATCCACTATGCCCGGAACCTACAGATATAACATGACCCTCATGTGGTTACTGTAGTAATGGATTCATTTTCTAAACATTACATCCATATGTAATTTCCATCACATCCCTATGTAACCATTTGATAAAATACTTCCACCAACCACTTAGTGAGAGACATTTATGAAGCAAGATAGTTTGAATAATGGTGAGACATAGGAATCATATTCCTTAAGTTCAACTCTTTGAACTTATATTCAAAATTCATAACTTCATAACATCAAATTTTATAATGTTATATTTTTTTGTCTACTTAGAACTATTTCTAAGTACATCATCATCGGCCTAGGAACCCTTTACAACAAAATTTTTCCTTGAAAAACCTTTTATAAATAATGAAACTATTTACAATATCACTTTATCAATATTTCCTAAACCTTTTAGAAAATCAAGTGAATTTCACTTTGTAAATAAGCTGACATAACAGTGAAATTTACTTTATTACAATAACTAAATGTAACTATTTACATTTTTCTTTACTATCTCATATCCTAACTATTTAGGATATAAGTGAAAATCACTCAAACTCAGATTGACATAATCTTTTATTTGTTAACTTTGAAATTATCTAAGTCCAAACATACTCTCACTAGTCTCTTAGACATTATATTCACTTCGGAATATCTTTCTAAGACTCAATACAATGTGCTTTAGGAAAAAACATTTATTTCCTTTTAAGTAGAAATATTTAATAAATAAACAATTGTTTCCATATCATATATGGTATTCTATGTGTTTGGAACCATTCCTTTCATAAATAAGATTTTATTAAAATATCTCATCAATGGATAGTGGGAACACATTCCATCATATTTTAATAAATATTCGGATAAACACTTTTATCCTGGATAAACACTTTTATCCAAATCTTCTTAAAATATGTTATAAAAAACCTGCGAATCATAAAACATGTGTATAAATTTAATCATATCATAACAACCATTTGTTATCGAACATCCTCACTTATCATATAATAGAAGTGAGATGAATATATACATCTTTTACTTAGATTCATCCAATATTGACATATTCCTTTACATTCAAATTATCGATGTAGTGACTATTTACTTCATCTCATGAATATAAACTACAAGATTTATCAATTCTTCCTTTGATTTTAAACTCATGAATATTTATAACACTTTATAAAATATGAATTTGGCGTCACATACCCTTCAAAAATAGAAGAATTAATTTTTATGAAATCCTTACATAATATGGACATTCCATGGAGTTTCATAAACTCAATCAGGTATATCATCGATAATCCAATCATATTGAATCATTATTATCCCTTTCCTGATAGCCTTAGGTTTCAATGTCCATGATATGACTTTTGAAGAAACATTGTTGAAATTTTCAAACAATTTTATTCTTCTCATTTAAACATTTTACCAACTTGTACTATCTATATAATATCAGAATCTAGAGATCATATGCCCAGTTCATTCATTCTCAACACATTGAGAATATTAGGTAAAACTTTTTCATTGAATTCAATCATATTTTCAGAACATTTCCATAATTAAAATAGGATAAATTCTCTAACAAAAACAAGCCATTTTAGTCTCCTTTTTAAATCATGTTATAGAATTAAACAAATTATAAACCATGTGTAAAAACACCCATCTCATTTCATTTAAATAACCATTCTTTACAAGATCTTCTCAAGAGATAAATGAGATGTTGTACATATCTTATGATGAGTTTATCCAAGCTTGAAGCATTCAAATTATCAATGTAGCAACTTCTTTTCTCCATTACTTGAAAACAAAATTCAATATTTAATTACCTTTATCCTTCTAACCTTCAATATATTCACAACACTTTTTAAAACATACAGTTGATATCATATGTATGACAAAACAATAAAATTCATTTTTATAATTGATAAATCTTTAAGTAAACTTTTTGTATCACCAAGTCATTAATATATTCAATCATATTGAATATCATTTGACACAAAATCATATTGATTATATGAGACTAAAATCATTGATGTAACCAATCATATCGAGTACATGAGTGGAGACTAAGATTAATTTAGTCATTTAACATCTAATGAAATTGAAACCTAAATAAATCATTCAATGCTTCCATAATAATATTGATTTTTCTTGTTGAATAACTTCAAAAATTTGTGAATAAAAAAGGAACTATTCTAACACATATATCTCTCTTGCTCAAGAACTTTTCTTAAGTAACCAATCTTAAGAGTTTCTTACATTAAGCTTCTTATTTCAAGGATTAATTTAAGGTTTAGTTTGATGATGATGGTGGATTAATCTACAATTTTTTTTATCACATGTAAATCATGTCTTATATCTTTTAATTAAGGAATTTTAATGATAGTGCTCCCACTAAAATTGATGACCCTAGACATCATATCCATTTAGTGAGCCAAGATCCATATTTTACTAAGCTCTAGGTTGCTTTACCATTTCTCCCATTACTTATCTATTTGGGTAGGGCATCATCCCAATCACAACAGTTGCGACTCATGGATAGTTGAGTGGATAACCCTTTATCAAAATCTATCACATGGATTCACTCAAATCTATTCCTCTAGTAACCTAATCCTTTTAGGGTCTCCCGACTAGTGTAACCCAAAGAAAATTCCAAAAACAAGCTAACAAAGGATGATCCAGAGGAACCCAAATTTAGCATGACCCACCCACAAAATAATCCAGAGTCACTCATTACTTTCTTTTATTACACAAGATAACCCAGAGGCACCCATCTTTAGCATGACCTACCCTGTTGGATGATCAAGGACTTGACAAGTGTCTATTTGGAAGGAATCTCACACCTAGTATTTGTGGAGATTTATTTCAAGGTCTCACTAATTTAATATAAATCATATTCATATTAAATTTATAACTATTACATAATATGTAATAATTATCTTCTCATGTTTTACTCCCTTTTTGTGTATGGATACTTCTAATGATTTAGTTTTGGAATCCTTATTCCAACCACCAAATTAATGTGTTCACACCACATTAATGTGTAACTCTTCACACAACCCAAAAGTATGTGTTAATCACCTGAAAATAGAAGTTAGGTATATTCATACATATCCAAATACATCATATTCATAAGGCACATAGACTCTTCATGTAAAGGCATAAAGTTATATGAGATTGTAAAACTCCACATGAGTAATTTTGGAGTGATAGATAGCCAACCCCATTCACTTTCCTAGCCAAGGTAAGCCTCCAGGAAAGTAGGTGGTCCAACCCAAAGTACCTTTACCCTGTGATACTTTACTCAAGAGAGAATTCAATTCATGAAAATCTAATACATAATATGCAGAAACTATGCCCAACAACCACTCTCAAGCTCATAACTAAAATTAAAAACCAAGGTCAAGGTAGATGAAAACTAAATTTTATTATACCAAACCTATCATGTTATGCAAGGCTCTATCCTAGAAACAATTAATCATATAAATTTTGGCATATAATTATTCATAATATAAAAAATTTATAACTATGAATAAAATAGAGAATAATCATTAAATCAATGAACAATTAAAATACTTAAACTTGATATAAGCATTTACGAACAATTTTATAAATAAAATCTAATTATAAACCCTTTTATAATTTCACCTTTAACATTATAAACATACCATAATTTTGAATATAAACTCTTTATATTCTTTCCAAATTGAATTCTTTCATATTTATCATAATATGGGATTTCCCATTTAAATATATAATATTATATGAATTATAAACTATTTATAATTGAATTTCTATTATGTAAACATTTTAAATAATCTAAATATCATATAATTAATTATTATTTAAACCTTGATCATATCAATTATCAAAACACCTTTTGATGCGGCTTAAATAATATCAAAATAAAACCGATTTAATTTGAATAATTTCAAATTAATTAATTATGAACTAAACATGAATATGAAGGAAATTTAATAAATAAACAATTTATTTATTTTCCAAAATATGAGACATTTATGAATTATTAATGAATAAATACTAATTATAATTTTTTTATAATTTAGTATGAATATAAACATTTTATATTCTTATCAATATGAACTCTTTCACATTTTATATTAAATGGAATTTATATTATATTTCATGAATTATAAATATCTTATAATTCAATATATATTAAATATTTTTTTTATATAATCTAAATATCATATATGTTTGAATTTTATAAACTTTTCATAAATCACCTTTTATGATTTCTAAATAAACCATTTATTTTTATATCATAAATCATTCCATTTAATTTGTCAAAATGTATTTAAAAAATGTATTTATCAATTAACCATAAACATTCTATAGTTAATTAATTTATAAAACACTTTTATAAATTTATATAAATATTTAAAAATATATTTTCATTATTTATAAAAAATTTATAAATTATATAGTTCAATTCAAAATTTAATTCTCTTGATTAAAATAAATACTTTATTTATTTTCATAAATAGGTGTAATATTTATGTGAACATTTCATATTTATTTCCAGGATTGAAAAATCTCATTTTACTATTAAAATGTATTTTTCATAAATTAATAAACGTGTTGATTTGTTAAAAAAGACCATCCCTCTGATACCACTGATGAGTTTTGTATGATCATCTCATGACCATGTGCAGCAAAAGACAACCCAAACATAGATAGATCTATCTTTGAGAATCAATGCATAAATAAACTATATAAACAGTGTACATAGAAATCACCAATGACAATAACCTTATTCTTTCTTGGTGAAGGATAATACTTGATGAAGATCACATAGAAGTGAATAAAAGCACTCTGCCTCCGAGGGGTTACACCGACTAATGGATCCATGGTCGTATCATGAGGATACCAGAATGATGAAGGGGTTCTAGTGCCTTTGTCTCAAATGATGAACAATAGTATGGGAGGAAGAGAGAAATGATAAGATTTCTCACAACTTTTTTTTACAACAAGAGGGATCACATCCCTTTATATAGCCATCCATGAAAAATTTCATTAAATGAAAACGCATCGGCCATATTAATGTATCAATTCCCATAATTCAATGCAATGCAATTATTATTTTTATTGAAGAAATAGGACATTACAGCATCAAACCCTTCAAGGAGGGCGAAAATGATGAAGGCCAAGGGAATCCCCTCGTATAACACTAATAACAAGTTTATTATTATTGTGATTAGAAAAAATATGTTAATAGAGATTGGTGGGGATGGATATCACCCGCCACCCTTCACAACCTTCACTGCAACCAAGTGTAGCAGGTGTCTTTGACCCCAAGGCATGGTAGCACCACACTGAACCTCCTCTATGAATCATATAGCTACCACTGGTCAAAGTTCAAGATGACATGAATGAACCCATCGAGACCCCACCTGATCTGGTGGTTGGCCAAGTATATCACCCCAAATCCGCTTCTAATAAGTCATGGGCTGGAAACAAACATTAATAATACATATCACACATATAGAAAGTCTTAGCCTATAAAAATGAACATTCATAAATCTCCATGACATAATATATAACAATGATAACTCATGCATAAAGAATTAACTACTGTACATCAAGCATGTGACCAACACAAATATCCCAACAAATCCATACAAATAAAAGCTATAAACAAGACAAAGTACAAAGCCCAACATCTCAAGACAAATACAAACCTAGAGTAATGGAACATATGAAATCTATAGTACTTAAACACTAACACAATGTAACACCCCAACTCTAGTTACCCAGAGTTAGTGTATTATTACATAACATTGGCATGATCACAAGAGATCAAGTCTCTAAAGACCGATTAGTTTAGTATCCTTGGAAGTACTAGATACATACATAAGTTTTACATTACATCATGAAATAAAGAAAAACAAAATTGTGTCCCCTTTGAACACACTCATATCCTTTGGCCTATACCTATAGGTTAATCATAATATACTTCTTCACATCCTGGGAAAAAGAAAACATAAGTAAGGGGTGAGCTCAGATGCTACGTAGGGATAACAATATATTAGAAACCATCATAAATAAGCATAAAAATTTAAAGCAATGTATAAGACTAAAACACAATCCTTTTAAACTTAAACTTCAGTATGACGTCGAAAATATAAATCAAATAATTCTGTCTACTTATTCATATGGATATTCTACTTGTTGAATAATCAAATGTAATATCAATAGCTAATTTCATAATGATGGAATGCATAATGCCGGACATCATAACCACATAGTCAAGGTCTCGTGCCAAGACTAAAAATAATATTTTGTGAAGTCCTTGTTCCAAGACACTAGTTTATCTCATGAGACCTACCGATGAATCGAGGAGCTATAGCGGTCTCCACCCATCACTTACTAAGTCTAATGCATTCTTCATATGAAAAGGTTGAAACAGAACATAAAAATTCTTATTAAAACTAGCATACTAAATGTTAATATTTTAACCATCAACCATGAATGGTATAAAAATAACACATCCATATTCAAACATATCACAAAAACTTCAATATAATATGGAAGATTGTATCATAATAAATCAACTTCAAAAAATGTAAAATCCATCAAAGGATGCTGACATAGATGAAATCAAAACTATTTGAGAGAAATATCTATTTCTATTTTGAAATCATTTAAAAGTCACATAATTATAAAATATTTTTTTTTAAAAATATTCTTATAAACTTTTAAGGAATCTTAGAGGGTGTTATAATGACAGAAAATAGCCGCACCCTCTTTATAAGTTAAAAAACATTCTTACCTTAATTTTTCGAAAATGTCATAAAGTACCTTGTTTGGAAAACGACGGAAAGATTCCTTTCTAGAAATTTATAAAAATCCAAACAAGGGTATAAATTAATTTAACCCATATTCTAGGAAATATTAAAAATATTTTGAAATACATTTTTAAGAAAAAGGGATGTGGATGATAAATAATTCCCAGTAGATGCTTACGTATAAACAACCTCGAATAAATAAAGGGATTGTAAAATTAACCCTTACCATATACTTTTCCAAGGTTGAGGGTACATTAACCTCTTGAATAATAGTTAAATAATTGTTATTAAATTATAAAAGAATCACATACATAAATATGATATCATATATGATCTTATAATATTGCTTTGTTAATAATATTTTAGTAGTATCATTGTTTCGGGTGTTAACTAATTCTTTTTCCTTTATATTTTCTGTTATGAAAGTCATGTTTATTATGTATAAGATGTATTTGATTAATATCCATATTGATATTAAGTTCTTAAAAATTATTTTTAATCATAAAATGAAAATTATTCTTGAATGGTTACGATGGGGAATGAATCTCATTGCGATCGTGGAGATGGTAATCAGTACGTACGTAGGAGTGACAATATCATTATATTGATGGTGAAATCATATGTAATTGGATGGTATATCATATATAAAGAATAATAAACATGTTATATTTATTATTTACATCAATTATACTCATTATTATACCCATCCAAATAATGAAGTGTTGAATAACAAACTACACCACGACGTGGAGACGGTAAGTCGTACGTACGCACGTATGGTGACTTTGTCATTCATAGGATAGATAGAATAATGAATATGGTTGTAACATATTTATAATAACACCATAGTATGTATAAGTTACTAGAGATATTATTTTGGTATGGAAACAACAAAGAAATATGAAGTGGAAGAAGAAAAGAACTTTGAAATAGGTGATGAAATTATTACCTCTTCTTCGGGTGCTTCCTTTTTGATTTGATCAAAAGGGCTCCTTAGGTTGGATTTCTGATCAATGTAAGGACTCTAGGTATAAGTGAGTGTAGTTGGTAAGATATTTGAGCAGGGTTTGGTCGATCCAAATGTATTTGGAGTTGTGATTTTGAGAGAAGGGGAAGTACCCATTTATAAGAGAAGTGAGGGTTACTTTAGCAAAAGCTTGAAATATTATTTTATTATAAAATAATTTACGAATTATAATGGCTCAAAATGGATTTATTTCGAGGCTAAGGTGGGGATGGGTCGAAATCCTCTCAACAAATAGGTTTTATACAAGTTTAGGTCACCATATTAACCTTATATTTTATATTTAATTCTTAGTTAAATAGTTTAACTTTTATGTTGCTGATGCCCTTGCCAACAAGGGTGTTCACCAGGATATGACTTGGCTGGACACCCTTCCATCTGATTTATTTAATCTTTTTGACAATGATTGTAAAAAACTCCCTTATTTTCTTCTCTTGTAACTCTTTTTCTTTATATATTCAATAAAATGTGCTTTGGTCTTTGACCAAGGCACTGCCTTCTTCAAAAAAAAAAGTTTAACTTTTACCATGTCTTCTTGTATTTTTCTATTACATGGTTAATAAACTTACTATAAAATTCCAAGAGAACCTCAAGTGGTTCATTAATTAAATATATATAATTATATAATTCATTTTTCTGAACCTTATATTTTTAGTAATATTATATCATTTAATAATATAGTATTTGTTTTAAATACTCATTTATGTCAATTTTGACACTATTTAGTATTTGGTTTTTCTGAAAGCAAAAAAAACTTGATTACTTCGAAAAATTATATTAAATCAACCCTAAAATGTCATATTAACCTATAAAATTTGTGTAATGAATCAAAAGTATCAATTTACATTTATTTTGATATTTATAATATCAATTATTTTAATCTTTCATTAATAAGGTAATTACCGCATCATCATTATTTCATAAATAAATTTAATTATTTAATGTCTAAAAATTATAAATAAAATACCATTATGTAGGAAATATTTTTATATTTCTAATGAATTTTTATAGTCGAATTTATCTTATGTATAGCCCTATATTAAAAATGGTTTAGTTATTAAACTTTGAATTTAACACTTAACTTTTCTTTAAATAAAATAATAATAAATGTCCTAATCTAATCCAGGTGGGTCAAAAGGATCATATTTTATTCCTAATGTTGATTTTGGTCTAAATAAACTCATCAAATATAATTAATATAGGTGTTTGGGTAATTATAATATCATTTTTACCATTAATTACCCTATTTACTTTTAACCGTGGTAAATAAAATTCAAAAGTTACTATTCACCAAAAATAATTTTCATCTTATTGAACCAAAATTTACTTAATGATTTCTATCGTGTCTCTCAGATTTTTGAAATTCAATTCACAGAAGCGGTAAAATTACATTTTATGCAAATTTGCAAATGTGCTTAAAAGGTGGGTAAAAGACGTTAAAAAGTCCAATAAAATTTTATATGTATAATATTATTATAAAATTTCTCTAATTAATTACATTGGAATAATATATGTATTATGTATCTATTTTTACTTTAAGATAAATTTTTATTTAAAAATAATTATTTAAATGAAAAAGTCGGTTTTTATCTACAACGTAGTGTTTTTTCATTATTTATCAAAAATAGAATATTTTCAGAAAAATACAAAAAATTACCCAAAGATAATTTTAATATTCTACATTTAAAAATGATTTATATTTTACCAAATTAAAAACATAGGAGTTTCATTAATTCATTTAAAATTAATTCCCATCGTCAAAACCAGAAAGCGGGTTTTTGAGAAGTAAAAACTATCAAAAGATTGATACGTGTTTATGTCCAATTTAAATGTGAAATTACTTACAAAGACCAATATTGGATTAAATGATAAAAATATAATCTAATTATACTTCAAAACCATTCAAATTTATAATTTAACACTATAAATTATTTTGATTAAAAAAGTTGTTTTCAATTAAAATTTAGTATCTTTCACTATTCATCAAAATATGAAAGTTATCATAAAAACACCAAAAATTTATCCAAACTAAATTTTTATGTCTCTAATATAAATAAGAAGTTTGTTTTGTCAAATTGAATATATAAAAGTGTAAAATATTGGATTTAAAAAGCGTTCACCATTAAAAGGTGGTAAAATTGCATTTTTTGAAAAATACTTATTTTATCAAAAAAATTGAATCTGTTCTTATATTATGTCTAAGAGACACATAATATGGTTGTTAAAATTATATTGAGTATATAAAATTCAAAATGCAGTTAATACTATTCACAACTTCTTTTTGAACGGCTAGTTTGGTAAGTCGTGGTGCATTCGAACTCGGTGTTGCGTGTAACGCAAGCTATTGAAATACTTTAAAGAGATAACGTACTATGAAATCCAGGGGTGTTAAATTCTCCCCTCCTTCAATAAATTGTGTCCTCACAATTTGAAATTGTTTTTTGAAAATAAAAGGTTAAAAATAGAAAATACCATTGTGAAAAACCCATATTGGAAATAGGGTTAATAAAATTTAGTCATAATAAGAGGGAAAAGGAAATGAAAAAGTCACTACCAAATTAGGATTTTGAATAGGAGAACATTGGTGGCAATTTGAGACACATAATTAGAGGGAAAAATTAAATATTTATAGGTAGTGATTGAGGTAATCAATCACAAACAAGTGAACAATAAATAGAAAATTGAGGGCGTCAAATCCATAAATCTATAATGACTTAAAATATTATTGGTTCATCATAACATAAGGTATTAAGATAAAACATTTTTGGTTTTAAGATCCTTTCCCTAAATTTTAAGAATTAATTTCTTCATAGAATAAAAAAAATTGAAAAATAGAGTTATATCCTTTAACTAATTTCTACCACAAATTCATCTTTCACTCTAAAAGATAATAGAACTCAAAAATATTCTATTTATCCTAATTGTATAGGGTTTCAAAATAGATGAATTTACAATTCATCTATAAGATCATTTAAAAAATCTATATTATACAAACCAGGACATCATGTAGGCCAGTCGTAGGCGATGCACCCTTGTCGCCCTTCGGTCGCGGGTTCAAGTATCGTGGCCTTACCAGACGCGATGGGTTGTCGCGCAACCTTCGGGTTGTCCTTTTTATAAAAAAATCCAAAACAATATTAATAACAGTTTTAACACTAAACCATAGTATCCAATTTCCAACTTAATACATTCCAACCTTTAGACTTTTCCAAATTACTTGCGTCCAAAATCATAGTCCAAAAATTTATAAGGAAAGTCAACATAACATAATGAAGATCTATTTTTACCACATAATAACATGTGAGTACCTTCATCATGTATTCTCTTAAAACACGGTAACACCCTGAATTACCATAAAACCTTGTTGATTACATTCATTTTCCCTTATTCCTTATAGAATACTAGATATATTCCTTATATCCAAAAATTTTGAATACTCCAACAATGATGGAATAAAAAAAACATTAATCACTTCTAAGGTAGTCAAGAATATCCAATATAATTTAACCAAATCAACCATCTCTTATTCCAAAATCACTATCTCAGTATCAGGACCATATTAAGGTTTATCTTTCCTTCAACCATGTATTTTCCAAAAATTTTAACTCACTGTTGAGTCACTTTTCTTAATACCATATAATCTCAAATCCTCAATGAAATAGTACCGCAGTACAATCCTTATTTATTTCCATAATTAATATAACCAGTATATCGTTGATACAAAACTCAAATAAAATAATTCATTAATAAAAATATAAGAACACTAATTAATACTCTTCATTTGCGATAATATCATAACTTGATTATTATCCAATAAAATCATTTGGGGTATACTCCGATTATTGGAACATTGATTTGTGTAGTGTCCCAACTCCTTGCAGATGAAGCATTGTACATTTGAAACCTTTTTCTTACCCTTGAAATCAAGTACTTGGTATCCCTTTTCTCCACACTTATAACAAAATCCCATTCTCTTCAAGCATTTACCCAGGTGATTCTTTCCACAGTTATTACATATAGGAAAATCCTTCCTTCCCTTATTCTTTTTATCAATCTTTCTCTCTACCATCATTTTCTCCTCTGGCTTCCCTTCAAATCTAGAGTACTCAGAGAATTATTTAATTATCTTATTAACACATGATACTATTTCTCCATATGATGAGAATACATTGGAGACTATTTCCCTTCTAAATTTTTGCTTAAGACCATGAAAGATATGATCCATCTTACTCTTTGGATCATGCGTATTGCTGGAGTTCTCATTCTTTCTACTGGGTACCATTTCTAAATAATGACATACACTAGGTTAGTTTATAAATCACAATGCATAATTCCGAACTTGTAAAATACATAACATAAATTGAAAAGTTTATGCATATAATCCCTAATCATAAGAAATGTTTTCTTTGAGAAAGTATTTATTCATAAATCCTTCATAATGGCTTGTAAATAAAATGTGATTTATCCTAAGAATATCCCCTGGGAGTGTCTTAACCAAGAGTTCAGCAAGGCCCATTGTTGTGCACGAGTTCCCATTTGAGTCTAGATTAAAGCAGTGTTTTTGGGTTTTACCACTAGATATATCTATGCCAGAGCCACCTCTACCTGCTCATATCCATACAGGGATGTATTGCTTGAAAAATTCACAAAATCTATACATTATCAAAATTCTAGGAAGGTCTTCTGTACTAATATTCAAAGTATATCTTAGGGTAATGTTCTCTAATCAGAGTTTTTCTAAATCTAGTTTTCAAGGTTTATACTAAACCTCCTCTGATATCAACTGTAAATCCCTGACCCTAGTTACCCAGAGTTGGTGCATTGTTAAATAACATTGGCATGATCATAAGAGATCATGTCTCTAAAGACCAATTAGTTTAGTAGCCTTGGAAGTAGTAGATACATACATAAGTTTTACATTACTTCATGAAATAAAAAACAACAACAACATTGTGTCC
Organism: Viscum album; assembly: GCA_963277665.1. Classification (NCBI taxonomy): domain Eukaryota; kingdom Viridiplantae; phylum Streptophyta; class Magnoliopsida; order Santalales; family Viscaceae; genus Viscum; species Viscum album. The sequence continues at coordinate 1,181,141,498 of OY728152.1, read as the reverse complement.
TATTTGAACACACTTATATCCCTTAGCCTATCCATGTAGGTCAATCATAATATACTTCTTCACATCTTGGGAAAAAGAAAACATAAGAAAGGGGTGAGCTCAGATGCTTAGTAAGGATAACAATATAGCAGAAACTATCATAAATAAGCATAAACATTTAAGGCAATGTATAAGACAAAAACAAAAACAATCCATTTAAACTTAAACTTCAGCATAATATAGAAAATATAAATCAAAAAATTCTATTTACTTATTCACATGGATATTTTATTAGTCTAATAATCACATATAATATCAATAGCTAATTTCATAATGATGTAATGCATAATGTCGAACATCATAACCACATAGTCAAGGATTTGTTCCACGACTAAAAATAATATTTTTTCAAGGCCTTGTGCCAAGACACTAGTTTGTATCATGATACCTACCGATGGATCGAGGAGATATACTGGGCTCCACCCTTCACTTACTAAGTCCAATGGATTTCTCATATGAAAGGGTTGAAACATAACATAAACATTCATATTAAAACTACCATATGAAATATTAATACTTTAACCATAAACCATGAATGGTATAAAAATAACACATCCACTATCAAAAATATCACAAAACCTTCAATACAATATGGAAGATTGTATCATAATAAATAAACTTCAAACAAGTGTAAAATCTATCAAAGGATGATGACATAGATGAAATCAAAACTATTTGAGAGAAATATCTATTTCTATTTTGAAATAATTTAAAAGTCACATAATTATAAAAGAAAACATTTATTTTGAAAATATTATTATAATCTTGTAAGGTAATCTTTTAAGGTGTTATAATGGTGGAAAATACCTGCACCCACCGTATAAGTAAAAAAAAACATTCATGCCTTAATTTGTTAAAAAGGTCATAAAGTAACTTGTTTGTAAAATGATGGAAAGATTCCTTTCAATTTTTTTTACAAAAAGTAAAACAAGGGTATAAATGACTTTAAACCATATTCTATGAAATAGTAAAAATGTTTTGAAATACATTTTTAGGAAAGAAAAATGTGAATGATAAAGAAGTCCCAGTAGATACTTACGTATAAAAAACCTCGGACAAATAAAGAGATTGTAAAATTAACCCTTACCTTGTACTTTTCCTTGGTCGAGGGTACATTAACCTCATGTATAACAGATAAATCATTGTTATTAAATTATATAAGAACCACATACATAAATATGATATCATATATGATCTTCTAATATTGCTTTTCTAATAATATTTCAGTAGTATCATTGTTTCGGGTGTTAACTGATTCGTTTTCCTTTATTTGTTTTGCTACATAAGTAATGTTTGTTATGGATAGGATGTATTTTATTCATATCCAGATTTATATTAAGTTCTTAAACATTATTTTTAATCATAAAATGGAAATTATTCTTGAATGGTTACGATGGGGAATGAATCTCCTCGCGTTCGTGGAGACGGTAATTCGTACGTACACACAAGCGACAATATCATTCTATTGATGGTGAAATAATATGTAATTGGATGTTATATCATATATAAAGAATCATTAACATGTTATATTTATTATTTACATCAATTATAGTCATTATTATACCCATCCAAATAATTAAGTGTTGAATAACAAACTACACCACGACGTGGAGACGGTAAGCCGTACGTACGCACGTATGGTGACTTTGTCATTCATAGGATGGATAGAATAATTAATATGACTGTAACATATTTATAATAACATCAAAGTATGTATAAGGTACTGGAGTTATTATTTTGGTATGTAAATAACAAATAAATAGGAAGTGGAAGAAGAAAAGAACTTTGAAAGTGGTGATGAAATTATTACCTCTTATTCGGGTGATTCCTTTTTGATTTGATCAAAAGGGATCCTTAGGTTGGATTTTTGATCAAAGTAAGTCCTCTAGGTTAAAGTGAGGGTAGTTGGAAAGATATTTTAGCAGGGTTTGGCCATGCAAAATGGCTTGGAAGGTGTGATTTTAAGATAAGGTTAAGTACTCTTTTATAAGAGAGGTGAGGGTCACTTTAGTAAAATCTTGAAATATTATTTTATTATAAAACCATTTTTGATTTATAATGGCTCCAAATGGATTTATTTCTATGATAAGGTGGGTATGGGTCTAAATACTCTCAGTAAATAGGTTTTAGATAAGTTTAGATCACAATATTAACCTTATCTTTTATATTTAATTCTTAGTTAAATAGTTTAACTTTTACCATGTCTTCTTGTATTTTTATATTACATGGTTAATAAACTTACTATAAAATTCCAAGAGAAGCTCAAGTGGTTTATTAATGAAATATATATCATTATATAAGTCATTTTCATGAACCTTATATTTTTAGGAATATTATATCATTTAATAATATAGTATTTGTTTTAAATACTCATTTATGTTAATTTTGATACTATTTAATATTTGGTTTTTTTAAAAGTCAATAAAACTTGATTACTTAAAAAAAACATTAAATAAACCCTAACATGTCATATTAACCTAGAAAAATCATGGAATGCATCAAAAGTCTCAATTTACATTTACATTTATATTTACAATATCAATTATTTTAATCTTTCATTAATAAGGTAATTACTCTTTCATAATTGTTTCATAAATAAATTTAATTATTTAATGTATAAAAAATATAAATAAAATACCATGATGTAGGAAATATTTTTATCTTTTAATGAATGTTTATAGTTGAATTTATTTTATGTATAACCCTATATTAAAAATGGTTTAGCTATTAAACATTGAATTTAACAATTTTAACTCTTCTTTAAATAAAATAATAATAAATATCCTAATCTAATCAAAGTGGATAAAAATGATAATATTTTATTCATAAGGTTTATTTTGGTCGAAATAAACTTATCCAATAGAATTAGGACATGTGTTAGGGTAATTATAATACCATTTTTACCTTTAATTACTCTATTTACTTTTAACTGTGGTAAATAAAATTCAAAAGTTACTATTCACCAAAAAATATTTTTGAACCGCATTTTACTTATTGAAGTCAATCATTTCTCTCAAAGTTTTGAAATTCAATTCATAGAAGTGGTAAAATTACGTTTTATGCTAATTTTCAAATGTGCCTAGAAGGTGGGTAAAAGACGTTAAAAAGATCAATAAAATTTTATATGTCTAATCTTATTATAATATGTATCTAATGAATTACATTGAACTAATATATGTATTATGTTTATATTTTGACTTTAAGATAAATTTTTATTTTAAAATAATTATTTAAATGAAAAATTGAATGATTTCAGAAAAATTCCAAAAATTCACCCAAAGATAATTCTGATATTAAAAATTCAAAAATGATGTATATTTTATCAAATTTGAAACATAATAGTTTCATTAATTAATTTAAAATTAATTCCCATTATCAAAACTATAAATCAGGTTTTTGATAAGTAAAAACTATCAAAAGATTCATTTGTGTTTATGTCCAATTTAAATGTGAAATTACTTCCAATGACCAATATTGGATTAAATGATAAAAATATAATATAATTATACTTCAAAACCATTCAAATGTATAATTTAACACTATAAATTATTTTGATTAAAAAAGTTGTTTTCAATTAAAATTTAGTTTCTTTCACTATTCATCAAAATATGAATGTTATCAGAAAAACACCAAAAATTTATCCAAACTAAATTTTTATGTACCTCTTCTAAATAAGAAGTTTATTTTGTAAAATTGAATATATAAAAGTGTCAAATATTGTATTTAAAAAGGGTTCTCCATTGAATGGTGATAAAATTGCATTTTTTGAAAAATAATTATTTTATCTGAAAAAATTAAATTTATTCTTATATTATATCTAAGAAACACATAATATGGATGTTAAAATTATACAGAGTATATAAAATTCAAAATTCAGTTAATACTATTCATAACTGCCTTTTGAACGGCTAGTTTGGTAACTTGTGGTGCATTCGAACTCGGTGTTGTGTGTAACACAAGCTATTGAATTAATTTAAAGAGATAACATACTATGGAATCTTGGGGTGTTACACAGAAGCACTTCCAATGATGATATTTTCCCAGCTTCTTTAAACATCAACTCCATGAGCTCATCCAACTCCACTTCCTTCAAGTCCAACACTGAACTTTGCGTCATCTACATATACACAATATGTGTGGCATAAAGCTCGTGCATGAGTGAGTATAAACATACCTAGTAAGATTCATTGAAAATGTAAGAGGAAAATAAATTAGGAAATCATCTCAATAGAAAATATCCAAACAAAATTTAAGGGAAATTAGTAACCAAAGTCAAACAGGTCATCATTTCACCCAACTCAACTCCACATTAGAGTAACACTGATAGGAACCTGAAATACCTTAAGCGCTAACAAAACCAAGTGCACCAGATCTCAAAACTTTTATGCCACATCTAAATCTGAAGGGGTTGTGCCTCATTGAGGAGTGTGGATGTTAATCGATGGAGTACCTGACCCATATAGAGGACCACATCCTGACATAGGGGGAGTGAACTAGTGAAAATATATATTTATCATGACACATTTTTAACATCGGTTATTTATAACTGATGTGAAATTAAAAAGCTATTTATTTTCTATGTCATTTATTTAGAAACTGACATAGAAAACCATATTTTTCACATCAGTTTCGGGATAACTGACATACATAATTTTGATGAACATTTTTGAACAAATTATGATGTTTTTTTGTTGATTTTCAATATTAATACCCATGGTTTTTAATGTTTTAATAAATAATGGGTAATTTGTATTGCGGAATGAAAGTATATTTAATTGGTTAAAATATTGTGGAATTTTAATTTTGAAAGTTTATTTATGAATGATATGAAATATTATGAAATTTTCTAACTTTTTTAGGAGTTTATATAAAAAATATCCACTTGGGCCAGCCTTCAACCAAGGAGCCCCATACACCAATTAGGCGAAACAAAGGGGGGTCGCTTGTCCATGCGAGACCTAAAGAGGGTAGACTAGTGGGAGGGTTCATAGGGGCATCTGGACCATGCACAGAGGCCTGTGGGTTTTAAAATCCTATGTGTGTGTAGATTTGTTAAGAACCGACGATAGCACACGAGGCAACTCCATGTGGTATTAGGAGGATGGCATTGTTGGGACAAGGCGATTCTTTAGTGGCGAGTGAGATTCCTCCAGATCCCACGCAACTTCATTATGGTGTGAGAACTGTGCTCGATATTATATGTGAGGTTTTCTCGCCTTGCTATTTCAATGTGGGATCGCGGTTCCGCCGCACTCCAACACGCTCCATCGATTCGCCTATGCTCATCGTCAATTCCACTCGAGTTCGTCATGATCCACCACAGCTCTGACCTCATCCTAAACCCTTCGCCACCACTTCTCACTGAGAAACACCATAACTACCTCTAGATAGGCCTATGCTCATTCCAATCTCCTCTTCCACCACTCGGGATCACATGAGATCACCTACTTCACCTCGGTCGAACACCCCGAAGACACTTTAAGCCTCATCCGTCCACTTCGAATGCCAATTGAAGGAGGAGTACCCTGTCACTCAACACCACCGCCACTTCCACCAAGAACCCCTGATCCTCCACCTTCATTCATCAACCTTCGCCGTAGCCTCGCCGCTCGGCATCATTGACCACTACTACTGCAACACCAAATACCACCACCTATGCTGCTTGAGCTTGGCCACAACCAATATTCAATGTAACACCTCTCCAGTACTATGGATCATCTTTGAGATCTGTTCCAAAGCCCGTGAATCATTTTTGAAGCTCCTTCATCTAATTCTAAGGACAGAGGAAGGAGGAACCACCACTGTCAGACACTAGCTCCACCACCTCCAAACATCATCCATCCATGCAACCAACGCAGCCCTGCCACCATTCATGCATCCCAGGCACCCCAAAGGATCCGTTGCTCTAGGATTTACCCCGCATGTAATTCTTCTATGCATATTGATTCACATTATACCTTAAGGTATTCATTATTCACACCTATGGGTCTCACAGGCGATTTCAATGGAAGATATCATGGGGAGGGGTTTAAATGTTTAAAAGATTTAAGGACCCCTGTGGATCTAGGGGGTCACCACTGAAGATCCGGAATCTTAAAGGAGGAGGCCACCACCGAGGAAACTCCTTGGATACCTATAAAATAATATTGAACACCCACTAATAAGAGAGTTAAACTACACCCAGAGAGAAGGGGAGTAAACCAATAGACGAGGAGGAGGAGGACCACACACCCATTACCTAGGAAGAGGAGCTACGAGATAAACCAAGAGGGTAGGCTATTTACACCCCCTATTTTCTCCCTTACAATTATTTTTTTACCTTCAACATGTTCCTTTATTCTTCTTCTTCAACAAACCCCCTTTCATGGAGGGGTAGAAACCCTTATGGTTGGGTGAAGGGAAGGGAACCCCATTTTGTGATGTTTGGGTTTTGAATTATCTAATAAAAAATTATTTTCTCTTTGAGTAAATGATTTTAAATTTTAAAAAAGTTGAATTTAAATAAAATAAAAATGTGTTTTATTTAATTCTTAAATATTAAATTGCTTTTATTTAAGAATTTATTCCCCTTCTTCTTGATTTTGGATTGTTCTAATTGGTTAATAAAAAAAATCAAGCAGAGGAGTGATTTAGTGATTAATAAACACTTGTGGAAACAATGATGGATTGATTTGAGTATTTGGGGAGGAAAAATATCATATTTGGTATTTCTTGAATAATTTAAATAATTCCCATTGGGATTTACATACTTTGATAAATCTAAATCAAAGGTGAATTAGATAAATGATTGTTACTCTATTCACTTATTTATTTTAGTAAAAAAAAATCATTTTTATTAAAAACCATGATAGCATAAAAAAGGGGAAAACCTAACCTGAATCCAATAATCTCTTTATCATCTGTATTTTAAAAACTCCAAGTTCCATTGGTTTATAGTATTTTCATTCTTGTTATATTATTTACTTTGGAATATGTGAAAATTAGATTAAAACATTGCTTTATGGAGATGATTTTTGGTTACCACTAATACTACACCACTAGGGGAAATAAATTACTTTTTCCACACCCCATGACATGTGTGTATCAAAACTAGCACCGATGCTGGGGATCTAGTGTTATTACTTTAAAATTTTCATGACTAGGACCTCCAATGAGGAACTACTTATTTTTTACCCTGATATAGATAGAACTCTGTTAATTAAGATCAGGAGTATTAATCTTTAATTTTTTTGAAGAAATCAATTTACATGACTCAAGTGAAACCTCAAGTGTTCATTTCGAATAACAAATTATGGAAATAAATCCACAAAATATCTTAAGGGACCTTTCTGCCCCACAATTTTCCAAATATCAAAATCGGTTAACCATGCCTGCACAATAAAATGATTTTTAATTAAGAGTCAACATGATTCCTGTACTACCTAAATTCCATGGACTTGTAGGTGAAGACCCAAATTGAAACATTAAAGAATTTGGATTTTGTTTGTTCAAGTTTCAAGACAAGAGGAGTAGATGAGGAGTAAGTCAAGTGGAGGGCATTCCCCTTTTCACTTGAAGGAATAACTAAGGAGTGGTTGTATAGTTTACAACCCAGAGAGATCTAAGATTGGGATGATATCCAACAAAACTTTACGAAGAGGTTATTCCTAACCTCCTGAAGAACAAAAATTAGAAGGGAGATATACACCGTTAAACAATCTACTGGTGAGACTCTTTATGAGTACTAGGAAAGATTGAAGAAGCTTTGTGCAAGTTACCCGCATCAAAAATTGTAAGAGAACCACTTCCTGGTCTTCTTGTACCAAGGATTTCTAGACAATGATAGGAATCTTCTAGATGCATCATCCGGGGGATCTTTGATTAAAAAATCACCCATAGAAGCCTGAAATCTCATTGACAAGATAACTCAAAATTTAAAACAATTCAAAACAAGGGGTGCTAGTATGAGAGTTATTCATGAGGTAAGAACTTCTAACTCATCACCTTTCCTTGAAATTAAAATTAAATAATTGAAAAGATTGGTGAGACAGATGGGCTTAAATCATGTGAGTGATAAACCATATCCACCATAGCTATGTGGATTATGTTCATCACCTAACCATTACACAGATAAATGTGCTGAGATATAGGGTACAAAGAGTTGTGCAACTATATTTCAGCAAAGGAAATTTCCACGGAATCCACAACGAAGATAAGGGAATGCCCAATAAGGATTCAAAGGTCAACAAAACCAAGCCAGACCCCCTTTTTCTAATCATCCAACTTCCCAGCAGCAATATGAAACCTGAAACTATTCCAACAAACTTACAAATAACCCTTCTAGAAACAAAAATCCTTTCAACCACCACCTTTCCAATATATTACTTTAGAGTATCCATCAAATAGTGCACCATCAGCTGATAACCAAAAATTGCAGTCCAAGGTTGAAGGGTTAAAAGAAAATGTCAAATATTTATCCATCCAATTAAAGACTATTTTGAATATTATAACCAAAAATCTAAAAAAGCTTCCATCCTAGAATGTAACATCCCGGTTCCGGAATCCACCTCAAGGCGCCCCATACCTGGTTGGTCACATGGCCTCAAGCGCATTCCCCTGAACACTAGAGGCTGCATACTAGCAGCGAGGGACTTGGGTGTGATAGTGGGGAAACTATGCCCTCATTGGAAGAGCACACAATAGAAATACACAAATACATACAATAGCGGAAGCAGTAAATACCAAACAACAGTAACAACGGAAGACTGATAAATGAAACAACTGGAGCAAATACATATAAATGATGCATGATACATATATATTTAGGAAAATAGCCAAACAAGTCACAATTCTGGAATACAATAGTGATAAACCAAAATGTAAAAGAAAGTAAATAAACTCCTCAACATCGTAAGCCACAGATTGGTCCCATGCTCTCTAGCTCCACAAAAATCAAGAACCTGAAGTCGAAGGGCGCTTTCCCTTATCTATACCTGCAACAATATAATCTGTTTGGGCCCAAAAGCATGACCCAAAAAGGGTGTGAGACAAAATCCCAGTAGGTAACCACCCAAAGATCTGTGCCCAACAGTTAGTGAATATATGGTAGGTAAAAGTACAGAAAGTAGTAAACAGGAAAGTACTCAGCAGCAACCAACCCACAGTTTCTAGCATATAATGCAAAAACATGTAAGTATAACAAATAGGTAACCCTCTGGGTAATCCTCACAACCTAACCCCTATGGTTCAACCAACAAGTATTAGCAACCCTCTGAGAGGCACACACAGTCTCACTCCTCTAGTTCAGCTAAAGAATAGACTCTCTAGGGAAGCACTCACCGTCAATTCCCCCTATAGTCTCGTATTGTACTAAATGTGCTCTGGGGAAGCACTAAATGTCTCATTCCCCCTGTTGCCCACATCGAGGAACTATATACACTCTGAGGAAGCACTCAACGTCAATTCCCCCTGTGGTCTTGCATCTTATTATAAAGACACTATGGAGAAACCCTTACGTACATTCTCCCTATGGTCTACTACACTAGGTTCCCACAACCCTATGTAATGTCAACAAGTATCGCATCGCGTAGTGGCCAAAGTAACCTCAACAACTACTTGGCTAGCATTCTACAACATCTCATCATGAAAGAACAACCGTCACACCATCCTACAATACTAGGCATGGAAAACAACAGCAGTCGAAAGGTAACTAGACCCAATGGTCTAGACAGGCAAGAACATGCATGGAAAACACTTCCAAATGCTAACAATTAGCCTAAAACACAATCAAAATCCTCTACTCTAGCATACAAGCAAAGAAGGCAATCAATAGGTCTAAAACGGTAAACATGCAATACCCCGTTCAAGGGTATTGGTGGAATTTGCACAAAATACTCAAAGAATTTCTACAAAAAGTCGCAAACCACCTACCTTGATGTTAAGAGATCGATATACTTGAACCACGGGGATTGAATTGCATTAGAACGTCAAAGATCTACAAAAACGTCTAAAACATTCAACCCACGATAACTTGGAAAAGAGAATGAATTGGAAAATGATGCTCTAGAAGAAGGAAGAAATTACTACTGTGGTTCCAATGCAATCGATGACGGTCGATTCAGAGAATAGATGGAGGCTCAAGGGCTCGGATAAGATCCATGGATTCTCGACGCTCTCGGATGAACAAAACCTAGAAGGAGTGGTTTCTGTTCATCAGGCACGACCCCGATGCATTTAATGAAAAAAAAGAAAGTACACGGCGTGTACTTTTGGAGTACATGGCGTGTACTTACTATTTCCGTACTCCACTTTAAGCGGCCTCCAAAACACCCCCACACGGCCATGTGCATGGCCACTACACAGCCAGCACCCGGCTGCCTGCAGCAAAGAGGTACACGACGTGTACTCATAAAGTACACGGCGTGTACTTAGAAAATTTCCAGAAATTACTCTTTTTCCCAAAAAAACTAGAAAAGGAAAAACATACCTGAAAAGAAGATCCGGGTTCTTACATAGACGGTTCCAAATCCCAAATATAATGTCGGTTAAATTAAAACACGAAGCGGGAAAGAGCTTCCACCACCTAAACTAAGTAAGTTGGATGATTCTAAACAAAAACTTGAAGATCAACCCATCCACCCAAAAGAGAATCCATAAAAACAAGTACAAAGGCAACAATGGGAATAAAAAGACAACAAGGTACCATTACCTTCTACATTAACTCATTCAATAAAGGCTGAAGAAGAGAAACTTCAAAGAGAGATCTAGGAAACCTTTTGGAAAGTTGAAATCAATATTCCATTATAAGATTCAATTCAAAAAATCTAAAAATATGTGAAGTTTCTGAAAGAAATATGCAAAAAATAAAATAATCATGATGGGTATGAAAGAATCAGATTTAGAAGGAGTGTCTTAGTAATGATGACACCACTATTTCCTAAAAAATATCAATATCTAGGGAAATTTTCTATTCCCTACACTATAGGTTCTTTGAAATTTTCTAATGCTTTTTGTGATCTTGGTGATTCCATTAATTTCATGTCTAACACCATTTTTACATCTTTGAAAATAGGTGAACTGAATCCCAAACGATTTGTTGTCCAAATAGAAAATGGATCCACTATTTTCCCAGCCGGAGTTGTGGAGGATGTGAAAGTAGGAGTTGAAGGACTAATTTTTTCAACAGACTTTTACGTACTCACCATGGAGGAAGACATTAAACCAAGTAATTCACCCATTATTTTGGGGAGACCATTCCTCAAAATATCCAAAATGATTATCAATTTTTATGAAGGAACCCTCACTATGGAGCTGGGAGATATAAAGGTGAACTTTAATCTTCTTCAATCTAGAAAGAACCCTTCGAACAATCATTCCCTCTTTGAAATTTTCCATGAAGAAGGTATTGGTCCCCTAAAATACTCAAGTATGATTAGATAATTATTATCCTTAGGAGATAACCTTTCTATTGAAAACACCAATGAAGGATAGAGTACTTAAATTTCTTAAAATTATGCCTTTAGACCTAAAAAAGAAATCACCTCTAAATTCTTTGATAACTTTCTAGAAGAAACTGATATGATACCCTCTTCTAAGGGAATTCAATATTTTTAAATAGGAAATTTGAATTTATTATCATCCATAGAAAAACCACCAAATCTTTAATTAAAACCCCTCCCATGTGATTTAAAATATTTGTATCTGTTAGAGAGAGAAAAGTTTCTAGTGATCATTTCTAATAATATATCTGGGACCTAAGAGAAAACTCCAATTGACCTTATAAAAATAAATGCCTAAGATGTAGGATTTAGTCTAGAAGATAAACCCAAAATCAAAAACTAAGGTTTGCTCCCATATAATCTTTTTATAAGAGGACTCTAAACCTGTTAGGCATTCCCAGAGAAGACTTAACCCCAACATCATGGAAGTTGTGAAAAAATAAATTGAAAAACTATTAACATCTTATAATATTTACCTAATTTATGACTCCTAATGTGTTATACCCAACCATATAGTTTCCAAGAAAATAGGCTTGACCATTTTGTAAAATTATAATAATGAATTAATTCCAATGAGAGACCAAAATAGTTGGTGGGTATGCATTGATTATAGAAGGTCGAACCAATTCACCTAAAAATATCACTTCCCAATCCCATTCATTGATAAAATGATAGAAAGGCTAGAAGGTAGGATACACTACTACTTTTATGATGGGTTCTCTATTTATTTTTAGGTACCAATTTCCCCATAAGACCAAGATAAGGCAGCCTTCACCTGTCCGTTTGAGACCATTTCTTACAAGAGGATTCCTTTTGAATTGTGCAATTCCCTAGGAACATTTCAAAAATTTATGGTAAGAATTTTCTCAAATCACATTGATGTAACACCCCAACCCAAGTTACCCAGATTTGGTTCATTATTACATAACATTATCATGATCACAAGATATCAGGTCTCAAAATACTGATTAGTTTAGTAGCCTTGTAAGTACTAGATACACATATAAGTTTTACATTACATCATGAAATAAAGAAAAACAATATTGTGTCCCCTTTGAACACACTCATATCATTTTTCCTATCCCTTCAGGTTAATCATAATACACTTCTTCACATCTGGGGAAAAAGAAAACAAAAGAAAGGGGTGAGCACAGATGCTCAGTAGGGATAACAATATAACAGAAACTATCATAAATAAGTATAAAAATCTAAGGAAATGTATAAGACTAAAACACAGGCCTTTAAAAATTAAACTTCAGCATAATATGGAAAAGATAAATCAAATAATTCTATTTACTTATTCACATGGATATTATAATAGTCAAATAATCACATGTAATATCAATATTTAATTTCATAATGATGGAATGCATAATGCCGAACATCATAACCACATAGTCAAGGCCTCGTGCCAAGACTAAAAATAATATTTTGTCAAGGCCTTGTGCCAAGAAACTAGTTTGTCTCATGAGACCTACCAATTCATTGAGGAGATATAGAGGGCTCCACTTTTCACTTACTAAGTCCAATACATTCTTCATATGAAAAGGTTGAAACAGAACATAAACATTCATATTACAACTAGCATACGAAATGTTAATACTTTAACCATAAACCATGAATGGTATAAAAATAACACATCCATAGTCAAACATATCAAAAAACCTTCAATACAATATGAAAGATTGTATCATAATAAATCAACTTCAAAAAATTTAAAATCCATCAAAGGATGTTGACATAGATGAAATCAAAACTATTTGAGAGAAATATATCTTTCTATTTTGAAATCATTTAAAAGTCACATAATTACAAAAGAAAACATTTATTTTGAAAATATTTATATAATATTATAAGGGAATCTTTGAGGGTGTTATAACGATGGAAAATAGCCGCACCCACCGTATAACTTAAAAAGACATTCTTACCTTAATTTGTCGAAAAGGTCATAAAGTACCTTGTTTGGAAAACGACATAAAGATTCCTTTCATTTTTTTTATAAAAATAAAAACAAGGGTATAAATTACTTTAAACCATATTCTATGAAATACTAAATTTTTTTTGAACTACATTTTTAAGAAACACAGATATGAATGATAAATAATTCTCAGTAGAGGCTTACGTATAAACAACCTCGGATGAATAAAGAGATTGTAAAATTAACCCTTACCTTGAACTTTTCCTTGGTAGAGGGTACATTAACTTCTGGTAAAATAGTTAAATCATTGTTATTAAATTATACAAGAACCACATACATAAATATGATATCATATATGATCATTTAATATTTCTTTGTTAATAATATTTCAGAAGTATCATTGTTTTGGGTGTTAACTGATTCATTTTTCTTTATATGTTGGGTTATGTAAGTCATGTTTGTTATGGATAGGATTTATTTGATTCATATACATATTTATATTAAGTTCTTAAACATTATTTTTAATCATAAAATGAAAATTATTCTTGAATGGTTACGATGGGGAATGAATCTCATCGCGTTTGTGGAGACGATAATCTGTACGTACGTTCGAGCGACAATATTATTTTATTGATGGTGAAATCGTATGTAATTGGATGATATATCATATATAAAGAATAATTAACATGTTATATTTATTATTTACATAAATTATACTCATTATTATACCCATCCCAATAATGAAGTGTTGAATAACAAACTACACCACGACGTAGAGATGGTAAGCCGTACACACGCACGTATGGTGACTTTGTAATTCATAGGATGGATAGAATAATAAATATGGTTGTACCATATTTATAATAACATGAAAGTATATATAAGGTACTAGATTTATTATTTTTATATGGAAAAAACAAAGAAAGAGGAAGTAGAAAAAGAAAATAAATTTGAAAGATGTGATTAAATTATTACCTCTTCTTCAGGTGCTTCCCTTTTGATTTGATCAAAAGGGATATTTAAGTTGGATTTATGATCAAATAAGGCCTCTAGGTTGAATTTAGGGTAGTTGGGAAGATATTTGAGAAGGTTTTGGCTGATCCAAATGGATTTGGAGGTGTGATTTTGAGAGAAGGGGAAATAACCTTTTATAAGAGAGGTGAGGGTCACTTTAGAAAAAACTTGAAATATTATTTTATTATAAAATAATTTTCAGTTTATAATGGATAAAAATGGATTTAATTCAAAGCTAAGGAGAGGATGGGTTTAAATCATCTCAACCAATATGTTTTAGACAAGTTTAGGTCACCATATTAACCTTATCTTTTAGATTTAATTATTAGTTAAATAGTTTAACTTTTACCACGTCTTCTTGTATTTTTATATTACATGGTTAATAAACATACTATAAAATGCCAAAAGAATTTAAAGTGGTTAATTAATGAAATATATATAATTATATATTTCATTTTCCAAACCTTATATTTTTAGGAATATTATATCATTTAATAATATAGTATTTGTTTTAAATACTCATTTATGTCAATTTTGACACAATTTAGTATTTGGTTTTTTTGAAAGTCAAAAAAACTTGATTAATTTGAAAAAATACATTAAATATACCCTAACATATCATATTAACCTAGAAAATTTGTGTAATGCATCAAAATATTCAATTTAAATTTATTTTTATATTTATAATATCAATTATTTTAATCTTTCATTAATAAGGTAATTACTACATCATCATTGTGTCATAAATAAATTTAATTATTTAATTTATAAAAATTATAAATAAAATACCATGATTTAGGAAATATTTTTATCTTTCTAATGAATATTTTTAGTCAAATTTATCTTATGTATAACCCTATATTAAAAATGGTTTAGTTATTAAACTTTGAATTTAACATTTTTAACTCTTCTTTAAATAAAATAATAATAAATTTTCTAATCTAATAAAAGTAGATCAAAAGGATCATATTTTTTTCATAAGGTTTATTTTGGTTGAAATAAACTTTTCCAATATAATTAGGACATGTGTTAGGGTAATTATAATATCATTTTTACCTTTAATTACCCTATTTACTTTTAATCGTGGTAAATAAAATTCAAAAGTTACTATTCACCAAAAATTATTTTCATCTTATTGAACCACATTTTAATTACTGATGTCAATTTTGTCTTTTGTATTTTTGAAATTCAATTCACAGAAGCAGTAAAATTACATTTTATACAAATTTACAAATGTGCCTAGAAGGTGGGTAAAAGACGTTAAAAAGTTCAATAAACTTTTATATGTCTAATATTTTTACAAAATATCTATAATGAATTAAATTTGACTAATATATGTATTATGTATCTATTTTGACTCTATGATAAATTTTTATTTAAAAATAAGTATTTAAATGAAAAAGTTGGTTTTTATCTACAACGTAGTGTTTTTCACTATTTGTCAAAAATTGAATTTTTTTAGAAAAATACCAAAAATTCACCCAAAGATAATTTTGATCTTCCAAATTCAAAAATTATGTCTATTTTACCAGATTCAAAACATATGATTTTCATTAATTAATTTAAAATTAATTCCCGTTGTCAAAACTAGAAAGCGGGTTTTTGAGAAGTAAAAACTATCAAAAGATCGATACGTGCTTATGTCAAATTTAAATGTAAAATTACTTAAAATGACCAATATTATATTAAATGGTAAAAATATAATCTAATTATACTTAAAAACCATTCAAATGTATAATTTAACACTATAAATTATTTTTATTAAATTTTTTTTTTCAATTAAAATTTAGTATCTTTTACTATTCATCAAAATATGAAAGTTATCATAAAAACACCAAAAATTTATCGAAACTAAAATTTTATGTCCCTATTATAAATAAGAAGTTTGTTTGGTCAAATTGAATATATAAAAGTGTGAAATTTTGGATTTAAAAATGGTTCTCCGTTAAAAGGGGTAAAATTGCATTTTTTGAAAAATACTTATTTTATCTAAAAAATTGAATTTGTTCTTATATTATGTATAAGAAATTCATAATATGGATGTTAAAATTATATGAAGTATATAAAATTCCAAATGCAGTTAATACTATTCATAAATGCCTTTTGAACGACTAGTTTTGTAAGCTGTGGTGCGTTCGAACTCGGTGTTGCGTGCAGCGTAAGCTATTGAATTATTTTAAAGAGATAACGTACTATGAAATACTTGGGTGTTACATTATACCCTACTATAATAAATTTCGTCCTCACAATTTTAAATTTTTCTTCGAAAATAAAAGGTTAAAAATAGAAAATACCCATGTGGAAAACCCACATCAGAAATAGGGTTAATAAAATTTAGTCTTAATAATAGGGAAAAAAAATTGAAAAAGTCACCACCAAATT
Source organism: Viscum album (assembly GCA_963277665.1). NCBI lineage: Eukaryota > Viridiplantae > Streptophyta > Magnoliopsida > Santalales > Viscaceae > Viscum > Viscum album. The sequence continues at coordinate 1,181,124,668 of OY728152.1, read as the reverse complement.
AGGATTTAGAATAGGAGAACATTGGTGGAAATTTGAGACACATAATTAGAGGGAAAACGTAAATATTTATAGGGAGTGATTGAGGTCACCAATCACAAACAAGTGAATAATAAATAGAAAATTGAGGGCCTCAAAGCCATAAATCTATGACGACTTAAAATATGATTGGTTCATCAAAACATAAGGTATTATGATAACACATTTTTGGTTTTAATAACATTTTCCTAAAGTTTAAGAATTAATTTATTCATATAATAAGAAAAAAAATACTTGACAATTTGAGTTCTATTTTTTAACTAATTTCTACCACAAATTCATCTTGCACTCCAAAAGATAATAGAACTCAAAAATATTCTATTTATCCTAATCATATAGGGTTTCAAAAAAAAATGAATTTATAATTCATCTATCAGATCATTTAAAAAAACTACATTATACAAACTAGGGCATCACATAGGCATGTGGTAGGTGATTCACCCTTGTCACCCTTCAATTGTGGGTTCAAGTATCAAGGCCTTGCCAGATGTGACGGGTTATCGCCCGACCTTCGTGTTGTCCTTTTTATAAAAAAAACGAAAAATAATCTTAAGAAATACTTTAACCTTAAACTATAGTATTCAATGTCCAACTTAATCCATTCCAACCTTTAGACTTATCCAAATTACTTGTGTCCAAACTCATAGTCCAAAAATTTATAAGGAATGTCAACATAACATAATGAAGATCTCTTTTTTCCACATAATAACATATTAGTACCTTCATCATGTATTCTATTAAAACATGGTAACACCTTGAATCAACATAAAACCTTATTGATTATATTCATGCTCCCTTATTCCTAATAGAATACTAGATATATTCCTTATATCCAAAATTTTTGAATACTCCAATAATAATGGAATAAAAAAACATTAATCAGTTCCAAGGTAGTCAAGAATATCCAATATAATTTAACCAAATCAACCATATATTATTCCAAAATCATTACCTTAGTATCAGGACCATATTAAGGTTTATCTTTCCTTTAACCATGTATTTTCCAAAAAGTTTAACTTGCCATTGAGTCACTTTTCTTAGTACCATATAATCTCAAATACTCAATGAAATAGTACTGCAGTACAATCCTTATTTATTTCTATAATTAATATAACCAGTACATTATTGATACAACACTCAAATGAAACAATTCATTAATAAAAATATAAGAACACTAATTATTTCTCTTCATCTACGCTAGTATCATAACTTGATTATTATGCAATAACATCATTTGGGGTATACTCTGATGATTGGAACATTGATTCACGCAGTGTCTCAACTCCTTGGAGATGAAGCATTGTATATTTGAAACCCTTTCCTTACCCTTGAAATCAAGTACTTGGGGTCATTTTTCTTCACACTTATAACAAACTCCCATTTCCTTCAATCATTTACCAAGGTGATTCTTTACATAGTTATCACATATGAGAAAATCCTTCTTTCCCTTATTCCCTTTATCCATCTTTCTCTCTACCATCCTTTTCTCCTCTGACTTCCCTTCAAATCCACAGGACTCAGAGAATTATTTACTTATCTTATTAACACATGATACTATTTAACCATATGATGAGAATACGCCGGAAACTATTTCCCTTCTAAATTTTGGGTTAAGAGTATGAAAGATATGATCTTTCTTACTCTTTTGATCATGCGTATTGCTGGAGTTCTCATTCCTTCTACTGGGTACCATTTCTAAACAATAACACACACTAGGTTAGTTTATGAACCGCAATGCATAATTCCAAAATTGTAAAATACCTAACATAAATTGAAAAGTTTATGCATATAATCCACAATCATAAGAAATGTTTTCTCTGAGAAAGTATTTACTCATAAATCCTTCATAATGGATTGTAAAGAAAATGTAAATTATCCTAAGCATATTCACCAGGAGTGTCATAACCAAGAGTACAGCTAGGCCTGTTTTCGTGCACTAGTTCTCATTCAAGTCTAGATCAAAGCAATATTTTTAAGTTTTACTCCTAGATACATATGTTCTAGAGCCTCCTCTACCAGCTCGTATCCAGAAAGGGATGCATTTCTTCGAAAATTCACAAAATCTATACATTACAAAAAATCTAGGAAGTTCTTCTATACTAATCCTCAAAGTATATCTTAGGGTAATGTTCTCTAATCAGAGTTTTTATAAATCTATTTTCCAATGTTTATAATAAACTTCCTCTGATACCAACTGTAACGCCCCGAACCTATTTACCTAGAGTCAGTGCATTATTACATAACATTGACATGATCATAAGAGACCATGTCTCGAAAGACCGATCGGTTTAGTATCCTTGGAAGTACTAGATACATACACAAGTTTTACATTACTTCATGAAATAAAAGAACAACAACATTGTGTCACATTTGAACACACTCATATCCCTTAGCCTATCCCTACAGGTTAATCATAATATACTTCTTCACATCATGGTAAAAAGAAAACATAAGAAAGGGGTGATCTCAAATGCTCAGTAAGGATAACAATATAGCAGAAACTATCATAAATAAGCATAAACATTTAAGGCAATGTATAAGACTAAAAAAACACAAGCCTTTTAAACTTAAACTTCAGTATAATATGGAAAAGATCAATCAAATAATTTTATTTACTTATTCACATGGATATTCTACTAGTTGAATAATCACATGTAAAATCAATAACTAATTTCATAATGATGGATTGGATAATGCCAGACATCATAACCACATAGTCAAGGCCTCATGCCAAAAATAAAAATAAGATTTTGTCAAGGCCTTGTGCCAAGAAACTAGTTTGTCTAATGAGACGTAGTGATACCTTGAGGAGATATAGGGGTCTCTACCCGTCACTTACTAACTCTAATGGATTCCTCATATGAAAAGGTTGAAACATAACATAAACATTCGCATTAAAACTACCATATGAAATGTTAATACTTTAACCATAAACCATGAATGGTATAAAAATAATATATCCACATTCAAACATATCACAAAACCTTCAATACAATATGGAAGATTGTATCATAATAAATCAACTTCAAACAAGTGTAAAATCCATCAAAGGATGTTGACATAGATGAAATTAAAACTATTTGAGAGAAATATCTCTTTCTATTTTGAAATAATTTAAAAGTCACGTAATTATAAAAGAAAACATTTATTTTGAAAATATTATTATAAACTTGTAAGGTAAGCTTCAAAGGTGTTATAACAGCGAAAAATAGCCAAACCCACCATATAAGTTAAAAAAACATTCTTACCTTAATTTGTCGAAAAGGTTATAAAGTACCTTGTTTGGAAAATGATGGAAAGATTCCTTTCAAAACATTTCATAAAAATTAAAACAAGGGTATAAATGAATTTAACCCATATTCTATGAAATAGTAAAAATGTTTTGAAATACATTTTTAAGAAACACAGATGTTGATGATAAAGAAGTCCTAGTAGATACTTACATATAAACAACATCAGATAAATACAGAGATTGTAAAATTAACCCATACCTTGAACTTTTCCTTGGTAGAGGGTACGTTGACCTCATATATAATATTTAAATAATTATTATCAAATCATACAAGAATCACATATATAAATATTATATCATATATGATCATCTAATATTGCTTTGTTAATAATATTTCAGTCGTATAATTGTTTCGGATGTTAACTGATTTGTTTTGATTTATATATTTTGTTATGTAAGTCATTTTGTTATGGATATGATGTATTTTATTAATATCCAAATTGATATTAATTTCTTAGAAATTTTTTTAATCATAAAATGAAAATTATTCTTGAATGGTTACAATGGGGAATGAATCTCATTGCGTTCGTGAAGACGGTAATCCGTACGTACGCACGAGCAACAATATCATTCTATTGATGGTGAATTAAAATATAATTGGTTGTTATATCATATATAAATAATCATAAACATGTTATATTTATTATTTACATCAATTATAATCATTATTATTCCAATCCAAATAATGAAGTGTTGAATAACAAACTTCACCATGACATGGAGACGGTAAGCCGTACGTATGCACCTATGGTGACTTTTTCATTCATAGGATGAATAGAATAATGAATATGTTTGTACCATATTTATAATAACATCACAGCATGTATAAGTTACTGGAGTTATTATTTTGTTATGGAAACAACATATAAAGAGGAAGCGGAAGAAGAAAAGAACTTTGAAAGAGGTGATGAAATTATTACCTCTTCTTCGAGTGCTTCCTTTTTGATTTGATCAAAAGGGGTCCATAGATTGGACTCATGATCAAAGTAAGGCCTATAAGTTGAATAAAGGGTAGTTGGGAAGATATTTGAGGATGGTTTGGCCGAGCCAAATTGCTTTGGTGGTGTGATTTTGAGAGAAGGGGAAGTACCCTTTTATAAGAGAGGTGAGTGTAACTTTAGGAAAAGTTTGAAATATTATTTTATTATAAAATAATTTTCAGTTTATAATGGCTCAAAATAGATTTATTTAGAGGATAAGATAGATATGGGTCGAAATGATCTCAAAAAATAGGTTTTATACAAGTTTAGTTCACCATATTAACCTTATCTTTTAGATTTAATTCTTAGTTAAATAGTTTAACTTTTACCTTGTCTTCTTATATTTTTATATTACATGGTTAATAAACTTACTATAAAATGCCAAGAGAACAAAAAGTGGTTCATTAATGACATATATATCATTATATAAGTTATTTGGACTAACCATATATTTTTAGGAATATTATATCATTTAATAATATAGTATTTATTTTAAATACTCATTTATGTCAATTTTGACACTATTTAGTATTTGGTTTTTGTGAAAGTAAAAAAAACTTTATTACTTTGAAAAAAATAAATTAAATCAACCCTAAAATGTCATATTAACTTATAAAATTAGTGTAATGCATCAAAAGTCTCATTTTACATTTATTTTGATATTTATAATATCAATTATTTTAATCATTCATTAATAAGGTAATTACTGCATCATTATTATGTCATAAATAAATTTAATCATTTAATGTCTAAAATTATAAATAAAATACCATGATGTATGAAATATTTTTATCTTTATAATTAATATTTATAGTTTAATTTATCTTATGTATAACCCTATATTAAAAATGGTTTAGTTATTAAAATTTGAATTTAACACTTTTAACTCTTCTTTAAATAAAATAATAATAATTGTCCTAATCTAATCCAAGTGGATAAAAAATGATCATATTTTATTCCTAAGGTTTATTTTTGTTGAAATACACTTATCCAATAGAATTAGGATATGTTTTAGGGTAATTATAATAGCATTTTACCTTTAATTACCCTATTTATTTTTAACCGTGGTAAATAAAATTCAAAAGTTACTGTTCACGCAAAATTATTTTCATCTTATTGAACCAAATTTTACTTAATGATGTCAATAGTGTCTCTTGGATTTTTTAAATTCCATTCACACAAGCGGTAAAATTACATTTTATGCAAATTTGGAAATGTTCCTAGAAGATGGGTAAAAGACGTTAAAAAGTTCAATAAAATTTTATATGTCTAATATTATTATAAAATGTCTTTAATGAATTAAATTAGACTAATATATGTATTATGTATCTATTTTGACTTTAAGATAAATTTTTATTTAAAAATAATTATTTAAATGAAAAAGTCGATTTTTATCTATAACGCAGTGTTTTTCACTATTCATCAAAAATTGAATGTTTTCAGAAAAATATAAAAAATTCACCCAAAGATAATTTTGATATTACAAATTGAAAAATGAATTATATTTTACCAAATTAAAAACATAGGACTTTCATTAATTTATTTAAAATTAATTCCTGTTGTCAAAACGAGAAAGTGTGTTTTTGAGAAGTAGAAACTATCAAAAGATTGATAGGTGTTTATGTTCAATTTAAATGTGAAATTACTTTTAATGACCAATATTGTATTAAATGATAAAAATATAATCTAATTATACTTAAAAACCATTCAAATTTATAATTTAACACTATAAATTATTTTTATTAAAAAATTTGTTTTCAATTAAAATTTAGTATCTTTCCCTATTCATCAAAATATGAAAGTTATCAGAAAAACACTAAAAATTTATTCAAACTAAATTTTTATGTACCTCTTCAAAAGAAGAAGTTTATTTTGTCAAATTGAATATATAAAAGTGTCAAATATTGGATTTAAAAATGGTTATCCATTAAAAGGTGGTAAAATTACATTTTATTGAAAAATACTTATTTTATCTGAAAAATTGAATTTGTTCTTATATTATGTCTAAGAAACACATAATATGGATTTTAAAATTATATGGAGTGTATAAACTTCAAAATGCAGTTAATACTATTCATAACTGCTTTTTGAACGACTAGTTTGGTTAGTCGTGGTGCATTCGAACTCAGTGTTGCGTGTAGTGAAAACTATTGATTTACTTTGATAACATATTATGAAATCCTGGGGTGTTACATTTGAGGACTTCCTGGAGCTATTTCTCAATGAATTTTTTGTTTTTGGAAACTTCTTTGATCACTGCTTAGGGAATATTGGGAAAGTTTTGAAAACATTCATAGATAAAAATATGATTTTGAACATTGAAAAGTGCCTCTTTATGGTTGAAAAAGTAATAGTTATAGGATATATCATTTTATAAAAAGGAATTGAGGTGGATGAATCTAAAATTGAAGTAATCAATTCTTTACCATACCCCACGTGTGTGACACATCAAATCATTTTTGGGGCATGTCATATTTTATAGAAGATTCATAAAGGTATTTAGTAATATTTATGCTCTACTTCAAAGATTTATCTTAAAATAGGTTGACTTTGTTTTTAATGATAATTGTAGGGAGGCATTTTATGAGTTGAAATAGAAGTTGATTATCCCACTAATAATGGAGCCACCAAATTGGGAACATCCATTTGAGCTACTTTGTGATGCATCAAACCAATCTGTAGGAGAAGTTCTTTCCCAAAGAATTGAAGGAAAACACCAAGTCATAATCTATGCTTCATGAACCTTGGATTCCACTTAGACCAATTACACAACCATTAAAAAAGAGTTTCTTGTTGTTTTATTTTCATAGATAAATTCAGGTCATATTTACTTGGAATTAAAGTAGTTTTATTTTCTGATCATGCAAAACTTAGGTACTTGGTGAATAATTCTAATGCCAAAACAAGGTCGGTAAGATGGATAAACTCTTACAAGAGTTTAATTTAGAGATTAAAGAAAAAAAGGGCGCTGAAAAACAAGTGGAGAATCACCTCAGAAGGCTACCCAACACTGCTGAAACAAAAATTCTAGAGCTAAACCCAGTCAATGATTACATACCCAGAGAGTAGCTCTACATCATAGAAGGTGAAGTACCATGGTATGATAACATAGTAAATTATTTGGCCACATCTCAGGTACCTTCTTCCCTTAAATCCTATCAAAAGCATAAACCCAAAGCTGAGTCTAGATTCTATATCTGGGAGGATCCATTTCCCTAGAAAATTTTCAATGACCAGGTCATAAGAATATGATTTCCAGTAAGTGACATAGATTTTTTTTCAATTTTTTCATTCACTTACTTATGAAGGCCACTTTGGACAAAAAAGAGTGGATAGAAAATTATTAGAATTTGAAATCTATTGGTGGACCTTGTTTAAAGATACTCATGATTATTGTAAAAAATGTGAAAAGTGTCAATTTTCTAGAAATACTTCAAAGAGACAAGAGATTACCCAAAAACCCATTATTTTTTTGTGAAATATTTGAAGTTTCGGGAATTGGGTTTATAGGAACCATTATCATGTATTTTGGGAAATATTATATTTTACTTATTATTGATTATGTATCTAAATGGGTGGAAGCCAAAACCATCAAGACTAATGATGCCAAAGTTGTGTGTGATTTTGTCAAGGCCAACATATTTTGTAGTTTTGGAATTCCAGGAGCCATCATTAGTGACCATGGGACACATTTTTTCAATAAAATAATGGAGTCTGTTATTAAAAAGTATGGGGTGCACCACAAAACATCTACACCTTACCATCCCTAAAAAAACGGCCAAGCTGAAGTATCCAACCAAGAGATTAAAGGTATTTTAGAAAAAATAGTAAAAGAAACTGAAAATATTGGAGGCAAAGGCTTGAAGATACTTTATGGGCATACTATACAGAATATAAGAAAACTATATGTATGAGCCCCTAAAGGTTTATTTATAGAGAAATTTATCATCTAACGATGGAATTGGAGAACCAAGAATACTGGGCTGTTAAAAAGGTGAATTTAGATTTGGAGAGTGATGGAAAAAAGATAAAACTTAATTTATAGTAACTTGATGAAATCAGAAGAGAATCTTTTGAAAATTCATGAATTTACAAAGAAAGAACCAGGGTGACGCATGAAAAACTGATTCAAACAACGAACTTTTAATCGAGAGACCAAGTTCTACTCTATAAATCTAGACTTAATTTAATGCCAGGTAAGCTTCATTTTAGGTGGGAAGGACCTTTTTTTGTTACTAATGTCTATCATTTTAGTTCCATTCAAATCACGAAAGAAGAGTAAGGAAACTCATTCACTATAAATGGGAAAAGGCTAACGAAGTTCTATGGAAGTTTACCTCAAGAACAGACAAAGGAGATAAAACTTCTCTAACCCATCTACTGATTTATTCTCTTGAGGTTAGATCGATCCAAAAACATTAACCAAAGGTTCTTTCAGGAGGAAACCAAAATTTTGATTATTTACTTAGGATTTAGGATCCAATTACCTCTTATATCACCCCTTTGCGCTTTAAATGGAATGATTGTTATACTGATATGAGTTGTTTTGATTTTCAAGGACCATCATAAAGGAAACCATAAGGTAGAACAAAATAGTGGAGGAACATGACCAAATATTTATTTCAAAAGTTAGTTCAATTTTAATGACTTCCTCTTAAACTCCCTACATATTTTTCCAAAAAACGTTTTGAGCTTTAAAAGATGAAAATTTTATTCCCATGCTTGAATTATGCTTTACTAGACTAATCTAGGAGACATGAGTTTCTAGGAATTATTTGATGAAATGTTTTATATTTAAATGTTAATGATATTGAATTAGTAAAATTAAGAATTGGATGATTAAAGTGAAGCATGAATATTAAACTCACGACTCATGATTTTTGGAAATTAATTAATTCATGTAAATAAAATTTCCCAACCATTTTTCATGATTTTAATTTCTAAAATTTAAGTGAATTTATTTTTTATTATTAATCATGTATTGAGTGATTATCCATTATCATACGACCATTCTTGAGATTATTTATTGACTAACTAATTCCTATTTTATTCTTAATCATATTTCTTGAGTGATCTTGGGACATTCCACCTATTAGAACGTTCATTTGAACTTTTCAAAGCAATGAATATGAATTTTTTTTACAATGATTGAGACATTTTTTGATAACCACTTATCCTAAAAAGATAACCTTTAGATCAAACCTTGTTTATGCCCATAACAATGAATGACCTTATTATGAATAAGCCATATTTCAAGATAATTTTATCTATCCATACCCTCTTCTTAGTATTTTCATGATATTTTAAAATTAAAGTGTGGGGGTGAAGGGAATCATGGTGAAAGAGATGGTTTTTATTTTAAGGAAGAAGTGTAGGGGTGCTTATTGTGGGAATGAAGTAAGGTTGTTGATTCATTCATGATACTTCATTTTTTTCTCCCTCTTTAATATAAAAAATGGGAAAATGAAAAAATTAACAAAAAAAAGTGAAAAATTGGTTGTGATTTGGAAAACCAAAAATCACTATTACTATACCTATTATTTTTATCATATGTGGTTAGGTTATGAGTGTGAGGTTAATTCTAAGAAAAAATTTCAAAAAAGAAATAAATAAAAAGGTTATTTGAAAAAGAAAAAAAAGAGAGTATAAAAATAGAGAAAATTTCAAATGGGTTCACAAAATATTCGTTATGATTAATTTGATCGTGATATGTACTTTGAGTTTTGTGGAAGTTAGGATTTGTTACAATTTTAAGGGGAGAATTTCATGACACTTTTACTTCTAAAAATCATGCTTTATGATTTAAGAGATTAACCTCCTCCTTGAGATTTAATTTTAAAACATAAATTCATAAAACCCATTAAGCCTTAGATTTATTAGAACCTTAATTGAAATCCATCATGATTTTATGCGCTTTTTTCTTTAAAAAGTGGAGAAAGTAGTTCTTTTACAAGCTTATGGATAAGGATCATGTTTCCATGTTATGAGGATAAATCTACTTTAATTTTATCATGAGTGATGAGTGAAAATATTCTAAAGTAAGGTAAATCATGATTTGGAATGTTTTATAATGACCCCTCTGTGGGTCTCGCCTAAGTGGTATGTGGGGCTCCTTGGTTGATGGCTGGCCCAAGTGGCTATTTTTTATATAAACTCCTAAAACAAAGTTAGAAAATTTCATAATATTTCATATCATTCATAAATAAAATTTCAAACTTAAAACTCAACAATATTTTAACCAATTAAATCCAATTTCATTCCATAAGTCAAATTACCCATTATTTATAAAAACATTGAAAACCATGGGTATTAGCATTGAAAAACACCAAAAAATCACAAGAATTTGTTTAAAAATATGCATCAAATTTGTGTTTGTCAAATACATGCCACTTAAACCATGCTTGTCCTCAAACATAACATCTAAACAAGGGATTAAAGAGGGAAAAAATGCTATCAATATTTAAATTTCAAAGTAATGAAGCGCATAGCTTTCTCATGAACTAACGGCGGTGCATGGGGAAACTCAGTGGCAGGTGGAAGTCCTCTAGCTCCCACACAACTTCATTAATGTGTAGGAGCTGCACTCAAGATTATAAGTGAGGGACAGCCGCCTCGCCGTTTCGATGTGGGATCATGACTCCACCTTGCTCCGCCGCTCTATCGCTCCACCTCCACTCTCTACCATTGCTGTTCAAGTCCATCATGCTGCACCACAACTCCCCCCTCATCCTCGAACCTCTTCCACCAATGCTCACCGATAAAAACCATAACCATCGCTAGAAATGCCTGAACTCAATCTAAGCTCCTCTGCCACCACCTGGGATCATCTGGTATCACCTACTGCACCTCATCCAAACTCTCCGAAGATACTTCAAGCCTCATCTGGCCAATTCAAAGGCCATATGAAAGAGGAGGCCCCCATCACTCACCACTATAGGCCGCTACCACCAAGTTCCCCTGATCCTCCACTTTCATTTGTCGGCCTTCACTGTGGCCTCACCACTTGGCATCACCGACCGCCACTACTGGAGCACTGGAGACCGCCACCTCCACTGCTCGAGCTCGACCTAAGCCCCATGTTCACTGTCACACCTCTCCACCACTGTGGATCATCTTCAAGGCCTATTCTGACCGCCATGCATCATTTTCGAAGCTCCTCCATCCACTTTGAAGGCCGAAGGAAGGAGGAACCACCACTACTAGGTGCTAGCTCCACCACCTCCAATAACATCCGTCCATGAAAGCCACGTAGTCCTACTGCCATGCATGCATCCCAAGAACCCTGAAGGAGCTGCTGCTCCACGTTGTACCCTACATAGAACTATTACCTGCTTATTGATTCACGAGAGACCTTCGAGTGTCTCATTATTCACACTCATGGTTCCCATAGGCGATTTCAAAGGAAGATATCATGGGGAGGAGTTTAAATGTTTGAAAGATTTAAAGACCCCCATGGATCTGGGGGGCACCACTGAAGACCTGGAGCCTTAAAGGAAGAGTCCACCACTGAGGCACTCCTTGGATGCCTATAAAAGAAAAACAAACACCCACTTCTAGAAGAGTTAGACTACACCCAAAGAGAAGGGGAGGAAACCAATTGATGAGGATGAGGACCACACACCCACTACTCAAGAGGGGAATCCATGAGATGAATCAAGAGGGTAGGCCATTTCCACCCCTTCTTTTCTCCCTTACACTTATTTTTTAACCTTAATCATGTTACATTCTTCTTCTTCTTCAATGACCCCCCTTTCATAGAGGGGTATAAATCCTTATGGTTGGGTGAAGGGAAGGGAACCCAATTTTTTTATGTTTGAGTTTTGAATTATCAAATAAAAAATTCTTTTATCGTTTTGTAAATGATTTTAAATTTAATAAAATTTGAATTTAAATTAAATGTGATTATGTTTTATTTAATTCTTAAATATTAAATTGATTTGATTTAAGAGTTTATTCTCCCTATGATTGATTTTGGATTGTACCAATTGGTTGATCTAAAAAAAATCAAGTAGAGTGATTTAGTGATTACTAAACACATGAGGAAACAATGATGGATTGATTTGAATATTTGGGGAATGTCAATAGAAAATTTGGTATTGCGTGAATAATTTAAAGAATGGCCATTGGGATTTCCACACTTTGATAAATCTAAATCAAAGGAGAATAAGAGAAATGATTGTTACTCCATTCACTTAATTATTTTAATCAAAACACAAAGATTAATTTTTCATAAAAACCATGATAGCATCATAAAAGGGGAAAAACTAACCCGAATCCAATCATCTATTTCTCATATGAATTTTATAAATACCAAGTTCCCTTGATTTCTATTATTTTAATTATTGTTATCTGATTTACTTTGGCATACATGACAATTAGATTAAAGCACTGGTTTCTGAAGATGACTTTTTGTTAACACTAATACTATACCCCTATGGGAAATAAATTGCTTTTTCCACACCCCAAAATAGGTGTGCATCAATAAATGATGTTGAAATTTAGTTTATAACATTTGTTATAAATAAATGATGTGGAAACATTGGTTTTGACATCAGTAATTAAATAATTGACGTGATATACCATTTAAAACTTTATCAATCGTTAGGTGGACTCTTTTTAGTGTCTTTATTTCTCATGAAAACAGTCTCTTTTCTATCACATGGAAACCCTATCACTTCATTTATTCGATTTGGTTGACTCTAATCTCATTAATTTTTCATTACCATCATCATCTACCCTAGGGTATCATTGGCCAGTGCTTTCGATCTCTCTATATCGTATTTCTATTTTCGTCATCTTATCATTCATCCCCCATTGGGTATATATTTGCAGTTTGTGTTTATTTTTATGATTTTCCATTCAAGAAGGTATATTTTAACTGATAAATGTTGATTTAAACTTTTTTTCTTGAATCAAACCTTCCACTTCTAATATTTTTTCATCTTTTCTCTATTTGAATTTCATGTTTTGATTATTTATGCGTGTAAGGTATTTGTTAATTGATGCATATTTGTTTTGAGGTTTGATTATATGATTATTTGATGAATTATTGTTATAAATAATTTTAATTTACTGATTAATATATATCTGAGTTATGTTTTTTGTCTGCATTAGACTCTAATATCATTCATTTGGAATTACCACTATCATCCAACCTTGGATATCATCAGCTGCCACTTTTCATCTCTCTGTTCCATTTTTCCATTATTATCATCTCATCATTTGTCACCTGTTAGGTATATATTTTCAGTTCATATTCATTTTTTGATTTTATATACAAAAGGTATGTTTTAATTGGTGAATGTTGATCTTGGAATGTTTTGTTGAATCATCCCTTCCACTGCTAATATTTTTTCATCTCTTCACTATTTGTATTTTCTGTTTCGATTATTAACACATATGAGGTTTTTTTAACTGTTTTATATTTGTTTTAAGATTTTATAATATTATTACTTGATGAAATATTGTTATAAATAATTTTAATTTAGTAATTAATATGTATTTAAGGTATATTTTTTGTCTGTATTAGATTTTAATATCATTAATTTAGCATTATCACTGTCATCCACCCTCAGGTATCGTCGATCGCCACTTTTAATCTCTCTACATTGTATTTTCATTTTCTAGAACTCCTTATTCTCCCCCTTTCTGATATATATTGTGGTTCTTATTTATTTTTTCAATTTCCATGCATGTTTTAATTGACGAATGTTGATTTTGGATTGTTTTCTTGAATTATCCCTGTTTCTGCTAATATTTTTTCATCTTTTTGCTAATTGTATATTCTGTTTTGATTATTCACACTTATGAGGTGCTTTTTAATTGATATATATATTTTTTGAGTTTTGATTATATGATTATTTGATTAAATCTTGTTATAAATAATTTAAATTTACTGATTAATCTGTATCTATGCTATGTTTTTTTTGATTTAGAACTAGAGTTTTGAATGTATAATAGGTTATGATGTTTGAATATATTTAGGCGATCAAGATAATTGCATTATACGTTTCAAATTTTTAATGAAAAAATGATAATTAAATATATTCAAAGTGATATATTTTTATCAAATATGTTATATTTATTTGCAGTTTGGGGATTAACTGAGTGGTAAAGGTTCCCTGTAATTATGTATTAGAACCAGGTTCAAATACAGGTGGGCGTAGGTACTATTATAGTACTATACCAGTGATGATGGAGATGATGATGTAGGTAGGGAGTGACACAAGCACAATGCAGGCTTGGTGATGCGGGTAGGATGATACAGGCATGACACTGCACTAGGATTTTAGGCCATGTTATGGGCTTCATGCCCACTGGTCCTACAAGTCATGTACTAAATAAATAAGGCTTTATGGGTGGGATATCCTCTGGGGGGGGAGGGGGGGGGGATATGGACTACCTTTCCAGTCTCTCTGTGTGTGTGTGTTTGAAAATAATTATACCCCCCAAGCACCTAATATGTATGTTGTATTTCTTCTATTTGTGAAAAAATTTATGATATATTTTTTATTGTTATTTATATAATTAAATTTGAAATTATAATAACTTATTTTCAATATTTTAATATTTTTTATAAATAATAATGAGTTGAAGATGGATTATGACACTTTGAATAAGTGATGAATATGATGAATGCATCGATGATTTTTTGAAACTTTCTAAACAAAATGTTCCAAACAATGACATGTTTTTCTTTCTAAGCCTGAAATGTTTAAATTTGAAGAAGTTAAAGCGTAGAGAAATCAAAGATCATTTAATTTGTTATGGTTTTAATATGAGTTATAGAAATTGGATTTGGCACGGTGAAACTGGGAAAAATTTCAGATCTATTGATGATGATGATTTGCAAGATGATAAGTCTAATCAAATTAAATAAATGATTCAGGATATTGAATTAGAGATAATTTAGAAAGAATTAAAAATTTAGTTTCTATATTGTGATGATGAAAAACCATTGTATTCGGGATGTATAGAATTTACAGTTTTATTGATGATGTTAAGATTGATTAACTTGAAGGTGAAAAATGGATGGAGTGACAAGAGTTTTATAAAGTTGCTACAATTGTTGAATGACATACTTCCTAAAGAAAATGATCTTATAGATTCTCATTATAAAGAGAAAAAAATATTATTCCCAATGGGATTGGGGTAAAAGAAAATACATGTATGCATGAATGATTGTGTGCTATATAGGAAGGAATAAAAATTTCTGTTAGTGTCCTAAATGTAGGATGTCACGATATAAGTTGAAAGAAAAATGATATGTCGACTTAGTAGTTATAGAGACTCCTACCAAGACATTTTTGTATCCTCCCATAATTCTTTATTTGAAAACTTTATTTTAAAATTCAAATGATGAAAAACGGTTATGATGAAATGTAGATGTGTATATATGTGATGGAAAATTATGTTATCCAACTAATTTTCCCCAGTGTAAGAAAATAGTCAATAGTTTCCTACATTAGGAAATGAAGTTAGAAATATCAGACTTAGACTGTTCACCCATGGAAGGAATCCATATCAAATCCTTAGTAGCACATATAGTTCACAACCTATTTTATTGTTAATTTAAAACTTATATCCTAAATTTTGTATGAAGTGAAAATATTTTATGACGAGTTTAATGATCTCTAGAAAAAAAAATAGAAATGATATTGATGCTTTATTAACACCATTAATTGATGATTTGAAACTTTTATGGGAGAAAATTATTAGAGTGTATGATTCTTATAAAATGGAATATTTTCAACTACAAGCAATGATTATGTTCACTATAAATTAATCCCCAACATATGAGAATTTTTATAGATACATTGTTATGGGGAATAAATCTTGTCCAATTTGTGAACATCAGATTTCATATTATCAACTAAAACATGGGATAAAAATAGTATACATGGGTCATTGTAAGTTTGTTTCTATGGATCAATCTTATCAAATATTTAAAAATGAATTCAATAGCTTACAATAATTTTATATTTCTTCAAGAACTTTGTCCATTGATCATTATTTTGAGAGGGTGAAAAACATTGATGTGACATTTGGAAAGACACAAAAAATGGTAATGATAGAAACATTTAGAATAATTAGTCAATGTTTTTTAGCTACCATATTGGAGATATCATGAGGCCAAACATGACAATTATGTTATTCACGTGGATAAGAATATCCATGAAAGCTTTATTGAAACATAGTTAGATATTAATAGAAATACTAAAGATGGGTTGAATGAAAGATTTCACTTAATCTCAATGGGAATACATTTAGATTTATCTCCCACTCTTGATGGAAGGTGAACATACCTGCCTCTGGATTTTCATACATTAACAAAGAGAGAGAAAATTAGCTTTTTTCAGTGTCTTCATGATATAAAAGTACTATAGGGTTATTCTTTAAATGTAAAAAAAGTTATATCATTAAAGGATTTGAAGTTGATAGGTATGAAATTTTATGATTGTCATGTCATGATGCAAAATCTCCTACCAGTTTCACTGAGGGGAATATTTCCCATCTGTGTTAGAATGACTGTCTTGAAGGTGTGCTATTTTTTAATTCAATTTTTAATAAGGCGATTGATCTAAATGCTTTGACTGATTTGGATAAGGGATCATATTCTATACTTTTTCAATTGGATATGAATTTTCCTTCATTTTTTTGATATCGTGGTGCATTTAATGGTTTATTTGGTGTGGGAAATAAAGTTTTATGGACCTATATATCTATGTTGGATGTATCCTTTTGAAAGGTATATGAAGATATAGAAGGGGTATGTTAAGAATCCATATCGACCTGAAGCCTCCATTATTGAGAAGTATATTTTTGATATGGTTATAGAGTTTTGTACAGGCTACTTGTCTACAGTGGAGCACATTGATTTTCTTACACCTCTCCATGAACAAGTCGATTATGGGGGGAAGGGGATCCATGGATTGAAAGTAAAATCATTGATAGGTGAACAAATAAAGAAGACATATTTATATATATTGATTAATATATATGATACTAATCTATATAGAAAATTTAATGTTAATTTATTAAAGCAATGTTATCCAAAGAAGAAAGATATGTGCATTTTGAATGAGTATTACAAAACTTTTTTCCCATGGTTTAAAGAGACCATGATTTGTAGATCAGATGCATTGGAAACATTGATATGGTCAGTGGGTAGCCCAAGTATAAATTTGATAACATGGTCCGAGTTTGACATTAATGGATATACATTTCATATGAAATATCAAGACAATAGAAGTGAGTATTAGTGTATCAGTGTTTGTAGAACCAATGAATTTTTTAGCGCCAAAGGAAAAAACCCAATCTACGCATCAAGTGATTATTATAGAGTCATTTAAGAAATATGGGAGGTTGATTACATTAAATTTCAAGTTCTAGTGTGTAACTAAAAATGAGTTATCAGTAACAACAGTGATAAAAATGTTGAATTTGGAATGAAACTAGTTAATCTGGATAGATTGAAATAGACAGATGGTCCTTTTAAAATGGGAACATGTGAAAAAAAATTCTATGTTCTTGATCAATATGATATACAATGGTCAATTGTTTTACATGAAAAAAACAGTATATTGGTGATAAGAAACTTGATGACGATGCCAATTTATGTGGGATACCTACTTTAATGAAAATGTTAATAGATAACATAGATGAACATGTTGTAGACCTGGTATGTGTCATACATAATGATCATGATGAAAGAATTTGGGAATATAATCGTTTGTTACATATCTAATATTATAGGTAATAAATGATTATATCTTGTTTACTTTTTTAAATTTCACAAAATGTTAGATAGATTAGTTTTATTTTCTTTATTAAAAAACATATTGTATCTAATAAGTTAAATTGGTTGTTTATATTAGTTTAGTTTTGTTTAGTTTACCATGTTTACCCTTACGTAACTTATGTATTTGTTGATGTTTTGGGAAAAAAATTATTTAAAATATAATATGTTAAATAAAAATAAAAATATTACATAAAATAGTATTTTTAAAGAATATTATTTTTGGTGAAAAAAATGATTTAATATGTTGGATCATTTTTACTATTTACACACCATTTTTGGATTTTTTTTCATTATTTTATGTCTTTTCAACTCCCATTATTATTTTTATCATTTTATTTAACTACTCTAACATTTGTTTAATAAAAATGTGATTAGTTTAGTTTACTTTTTTCTGGTTAATTTTTCATATATTCAAAGAATATTATTTTTGGTGTAAAAAATGTTGTAATACATTGGAGGTTTTTTACTATCCACACACCATTTTTGGATTTGTTATCATTCATTTATGTTAATTTATCTCTCATTAACGTTGTTATCATTTTAGTTAATTATAAAAAATAGGAATAATTTTTTTTAGTTTAGTTTAATTTTTGTTTGATAAATTTTCATTTTTCATTTACATTTGTATGTAATTGTTAGATTTGTATACTTGTGTATTAATTTTTTTATTAATTTGTTTTTTAGGATAATAAAAGATCAAACATCTGATCCACCACATACTTTTAGGGAGGATTAAACACATACCTCTGAGGAGGAATGTACACATACTCCTTTTAATGAGCCTCCTGATCCTTATGTACAACATGTATCTACTTCCACATGGGAAAAAAAGTTTTCAAGGGTAGGTAAATGTAGCAGCACACATTTACCAAAATTACCAGTTTCTTATATCTAGGACCATAGGATTCCGATTGAATTTAATGATAATGATATTCCAAGAGGTTCAAATTCAAAACAATTCAATAACTTTATTACAGTTTACGCTAAAAGTAAAATTAGTATTTTTATTACTGATTAAAAAAGTGTTGACAAAATGAAAATATCTCAATTATAGGAGACAATTTTGGTAAACTTGTTTGTTATTATTTTACTTATCATTAAATTTTTATATTAATATATGTTTTCCCCTTATTATCATATGACATATGATATACCTGATACTGGAGGAGTCAGGAAGAAATTTTGTGCATTAGCTGCTAGGAGATGGAGGGATTTTTAATCAACCCCCTCATCAAATTTCATTTTGGGAATAAACAATATCAAAATCCATGTGATATATATCCATTTATATATAGAGATACATGAAATAATTTTTTTGAAAGTAGATGAAAAGAATATTTTTGGTAAGTTCAATGTCACCTTTTAGTAGTTTTTATACATTAATGATCATATTAATGATTTCTTTATTCTAAATTTATAGAAGATGAGGCAATCTGATCAGGAGATCCAATATAGAAATGTATACCCTCATACTTTATCTTTGGGAGGGTATACACTATCAGAAGAACAAATAATAGGTAAAATGTTTCAAAAACTTAGAGCTAAGTCTTCAGGCTCCATAAAGGTTGACCCTACTTCCACACAACTATATATGAAAATTAGAAGAGGGATTAAATGAGAAAAAAGGACAAGATCTTATGAAAGAGTTAAGGTTTGAAGATAAGAGGACTGTAAGTTGTTTAATTTAATCATTTATTTATTTAAGTTAAATCAATTCTTTATATATTGTGATTCACTACATATTTTTTCAAATATTATATACATGAATCTCTTGTGGAGCATATTATATGGGGGTATTCATAGCTGAGGGTAGGAAGTATATTTTAGCTACAACATTCGGAAAACCGGAATTACTAGGTCATGTATGAGGATACCTGGCAAGTGAATTAGTAAAAAAAGTGTTTCCACATTCTAAAGATTCTTCAATGGAGGATGTTTATAAAAGAAACAAAATCTTTGGAAGCTATAGTTCAGGATATTTTTAAGATGATGGAGGACAAGATTAGAGATTTAGTATAATCGATGTTTGCAGACATGCAAAGACAGTTTTAGGATGTTGATCCCACTCCTCTAGCTCCACCTACAGATCCCACTCCTCCTACTTATCTTGCTCCTACACCTCCACCCATAGATCCCACTCCTCCTACTCATCCTACTCCTACACCTCCTCCTTCATAGCTTCCCATTTATTATGATTTATATGTTGATGGTCCCTATTAAAATATTGTTGCATATGAAATGATATATTATATTAGTGATACCATTCATCATCAATATATAGAGATAGAGAATCATAGATTAAATGTACAAGATATTATAGATATATCAGTAAGAATACCATTTCCTATAGATGAGGTTAGTATAGTTGGAAAAAGTATCAAACTTTTTTTAGTTTATCCATCTAGACTTGTTCGAAAAATTACTATAGAGGTATTTATATATTATATACTTTATTTCATTTTGCTGTTAAATTTGTTTTAACCTTTTAAATTTTATATATTTATCTATTTTTTTCATAATAATTTAAAGGTAAAGAAATACTTTATAGACAACAACAAATACAAACTGTTTTGACTTCAGATACAACTTCTAACAGTCTTGATATATTTTCAACAGATTCAAAATTTTTGTTGGATGATTATGAGATTCCAATGAAAGATAGTATTTCTGGGTGTGCAATGACTATGAGACTTTAAAAAATATATATCATGGATCTTGTAACCGGAGATGAGTTGGGAATCAACATGATGCAAGTTTTTTTCATTTAACTCAATTAAAATAAATGTTTTGGATTTTTTAATTAATTGAAAATTTATACTTATATTTTTATTGTATTAGGTATCATATAAAATTTTTACATAGTATGACATGATAATAGTATATGGATTTTTAGACCCACAATTTATTTCACCAATAACGAGGATGATGATTGATGCAGAATGAATGATTTATATTGTTGAAAGACTTCAAAAGAATGAAATTATACAGTGCTGGATGCTTCCTTATCTTCAAGAGTATGAAAAATATATCTCAAAAAGTGATATATATCTCTTTATATAAAAACCACTCACATTATATTTTCTCATATATTAGTGGCCATTGGATGTTGGGTGTTTTTTTTCCAAGGGAGAAGACACTTTACTAGCTATATTTTATCCACGGTGAAGTGTAAGAAAATTTTATAACTGTATTGAACACATTAGTTTGAATATTTTAATAATTATATATATTATAATGACATTTAAATTTATTTTATTCATATTATTTTCAAATAGGGAAAGGAATTTATTTATAGATACAATAAAAAATAAGAGCACCAAGATCCAGTATGTAAAAGAAAAGATAAATTGTCATTTACAATTATTACATTTTGGTTGTAGTATTTAAAATTTTATTTTTAATTGAAAAATTATTTTAAACATTAGTTTCATAAAAAAAGAGTAAATGAATGTTAATAATATTTTTTAATATATATGTTTGAAATAATTTCAAGTGGGAAAATTATGAATTTCCAGAAGGTTAGATTTTGTTATAAACCTTTCCTTTAATTTTCATTCATTTTATTCAAAATACATGTTAAATGATTTATTTTTAATTTTTGGTATTTTTATGACCCTCGGCCCTAAGCTAATATATTTAGAAATTGAATGGGTGAATCATTTCACAGGTCTAATTGAGTTTTAGTTTATTTTTAATATACATTGTAAACTTAAAAATCAAATTGTAAATATTTGTGCTGCTACTGTTTTTCCGCTGCTAATTTTTAACCATGCTGTTGTTTATATAATGCTGATTTATTCTAATGTTGGCAAGTGAATAATTAATATAATTTTATATAAAAAAATATTTTTCACATCAGTTATATGAAAAATGACAAAAAAAATCAAATATGATAGACTTTTCATGTCGGTTATGAAATGACCGTTGTGATAAAGATTTTCCACATCAATTATTTACTAACCAACATGAAAATCAAATATGACAGACTTTTCACATCGGTTATGAAATAAATAATGTGAGAAACATACACCAAAATGAATTTATAACATTTATTTTTATTAACCGATGTTAAAAAATTATTTACAACGTTGGATGAAATAACATCACGTACTAACCAATCTTAAAAAAAACAACAACGGGAAATCCCTTTTTGCACTAGTGGAATTAACTCTACAGATGGAGGACCGCTAATCAAACACTGAAATACATTTCATCTATATAGACCCAACATGTGTGATAAGAATCCCATGTAGGGGTGAGTATAAACATACCCAAAAGGACACTCCAAAAGTTCAAGATAAAAATAAATCAGAAAGTCAGCTCAATAGAAAATATCAAGATATTATTTAAGGAAACAGGCAACCAAAGTTAGGTTGGCCACCATTACATGCAACTCAACTCCATAGAAGAGTAACACTAATAGGAACCCAAAATATCCATGCCTTAGCAAACCTAAGCACACCAGCTCTTGAAACCTCTAACCTACCTTTGAATCTGAAGTGGGGGACCGTGCCTTGTTGAGGAGTCTGAACACAGATCAAGGGAGTTCCCTTACCCCTATGGAGGATCATGCCCAGACACACGGGAGAGTACTAACTCCACAGATGGTGAATCATGTACTGATATATGGGGGAGTAGAAACTCTATTTTTATATGGGATATCGTGTCCTATCATGGGAATACTGTCAGGGGAGTACCTAAACATCATGCATAGAGGACCATGACTCAACTCACGAGGGAGTACCTGAATCCCATATCTACTTCAAATGCCTCACCCATACCCTGTCGACACTTCAACAAATCTAAGATCCTCAAATTGACCAAAAAATCTCATAGATGGCCTTTGATGGCCAATATGATCATATTGTGCACTCTATACGAAGAAATACTTAGAGTGGGCTACTCATATGTCTAAAAATAAGACCTGGGTGGAAATGAATGAAAAATACTATAAAATTACAGTACACGATGTGTCCAGTAGGATGTATGACTGAAGGGTTCCATTAGAGTCTACTAACAATTATAAAAAACAATAGAAGTAACTAAAAACCCTTATCCGAGGAGCTCCATGCAAGATAATACAAAACATGCGATAAAACTAAAATGAAGAACATGTTGTAAATGTGTGTAACTTACACTGAAGAGCCATTGCGACCTTTTTTTCTCCATCTGATGAGTTTTATAAAGACCACAAAATTGACAAACTAAAGCATCCCACCTCCATAGGTATCGACAAGCTAATCTGAATCACATGTCGTACACGCATGATTCACCTTTCTCCCATGATGTGCTAGCATCTCGACATGAAAAGGAAGAAGAAGAAGAAATCGATGGATATATGGAAGTTTCTGGAAAACATCATGCATAAAAACACACCCACCATTGTTTGGAAATAGGATTTATAAATCCATTGTGGACTCTCCTCGAAAGTGCAAGCATTAATTCAGGCATTTATAATGCATGTATTAATGTCTTGGCTAGTTCATGCATCATATGCATGAATGCATTTAACACCCATTCGTTTCATCTTATGAAACAATTTCTATTTTATTATAGGATAAATAAATATTTGAGACGGGTTATTTACGACAGAGAAGGATCTTATCACAAATAAAAAAAATGTCAGGTTATTTGCGACGGTATAGCATTCCTGTCGCAAATAACCTTAAATCTGGTGGCATTTATGACCAAATACGAGCTCCATCGCAAATGATTTTGGTACGGTTGCATGCCATTCCATAGGAAAGGGTTATTTGCAATGAGATTTGGAATTCCGTTGCAAATAACTTTTTTTTTCAATGAAGACCTCCCATGTCGTAAAAAAGGTGTAATTTAAAAACCAATAAAATTTCATTGCAAAATATAGTATTTGTGACGAAAAACAACATTCGGTCACAAATAAGCTAAGAAAAGTAAATAATAGATATTTATTACGTGTAGTATTTGAAACGAGTGACCAAATATTTTTCAAATGCTATTTGAATTGCCGCCATAAACATTTATGATGGGAGCTATTTGTGATGACATTTCTGTAGCTAATAGTCCATTGCAAATAATCTAACCTATATAAGGTCCTCAAGTGCCATTCTCCCATCACAAGTTCTAAATCCTTCTTTTCATTTCACTATTTATAAATTTTAAATTTGAAAGATAATTTTCACAGAGACGTCTTCAAGATCACCTCACCATTTTCATTCCGATAAAACCTCATTTTTAAAGTATTTATTTAAACGTTTTAAATTGTTAGTTTATTTACTTTATTTTATATTAGTAATATTTAGGAATAATTTATATATATTAGTAGCAATTAGTACTAATTAAAGACCGCTGCTACCAAGATTTCTCTTTGTGAGGCATGGAAGAGAGGAGAAAACCCAATGGTTGCAGACATCTTCGGGCGCCTGAAGCAGGACCTGGGTGTCTCAAACGGGAAGGAGAATGCTTCAGGGCCTAAGACAACTTGTATTCTGGGAAGCCAAAGTGCTTCAGTGACGCCTATGCAGGGGGTGGCAGCTAAAACAGAACAAGATTTAGGAGGGTCTGAAGAGGTTCGAGTCTTGGGTTCACTGGACCCGAACACTTTCATTTCAAAAGCCTCATCCTCAAAGGCTGTGTACACCAGTATGCAGGATAGTCTTAAGGCAGGTCTCAAAGGGACTAGCTCTAATAATCAGTTTGCAGTTTTGGGTAAGGAAGAAAGTAATGCTCCTGCAGAATGGACTGAAGTGGAGGCAACTCAAGATGAGGTTCCTCCTATGGGGCTGGAGCACCATGAGGAGGACATTGATTCTACCTCGGAGTCGGTAGAGTCCAAGGAAGTGCGCAATGCAAAGGATTATTTGAGGCACTCCTCCAAGAAAGGAAAGAACACCATCATAGACTCAGATGGATTTATCCAGCATTCCCGGAGGGTGCGAAGATGTAAGGACTATTCTAATTTACCTAGCCCCCCTGTTACAAGGTCTTCCACCAAAGGCAAATTGCCTCTAGCACGAGGGGACAAAAACCTCAAGAGCAAGCATAAAGACCCTGGCAAGCATGTGGAGTCGGGGTCTCACAAGGAGCAACAAGCTCAAGCAGGTGAAGCAACAGTTATGGATTGGGTGCATGCAGAAAAGGAGATTGCCGGGGTAGATGTCTCCCTGAGTAGCAATGAACTGGTAGAGTGTGATGATTGGGATATTATTATCATTTTCAATGAAGAACTCTCAGAGCAGGAGTTAGAGGCCAACACATCACAGGAGGAGCTGGGAAACTACGGAAAGAAGATCTCGGTGGAGGAGCTTATTCAAACCTGGGACAAGGTGGCTGATAATATCGAATAACTTCTTCACGAAAACCCGGATGCAAAGGCCAACGATCTTCAATGGAGTCTCTACAGAGGTAAGGTTTCAAAAAGACTTAAATTGAAGTTCAAAGAGTTTTCCATTACTTATGAAGTTGGTTGACTGCATGTTGTTGAAATTGGATGGTTTCCCACTTTTTCCCTTAAAAGTGCTTTAATAAAAATATTATATGTTGGTGGTAACAATAATTAGTTAATAATTAGTAAATAATTTGTAACAAATAATAATAATGTGTAATAATTAATAATAAATAATAATTAGTAATAATAACAAAAATAAGTAATAATTACCAATAATTAGTAGTAATTACAAATAAATATCAATAATTAGTAATAATTATCGAAAATCAGTAATAATAAAAGACAATTACCAATAATTAGTAATAATTTATAAAAATTAATAATAATTACGGATAATTAGTAATAATTAGTAATAATTTGTTATAATTATAAATAATCTGCAATAATTAGTCATAATTACAAATAAATTGTAATAATTAGTAATAATTACCCATAATTAGTAATAATTATCAATAGTTTGTAGAAAATAATAATAATTAGTAATAATTAGTAATAAATGTCAATAAATAGTAATAAATAGTAATAATTACCAATAATTAGTAATAATTAGTAATAAATAGTAATACTTAGTAATAATTATAAATAATTAGTAATAATTACCGACAATTTCTGATAATTAGTATTAATTGATAATAAATAGTAATAATTATCGATAATAAGCAATAAATAATCATAGTTAGTAATAAATAATCATAATTAGAAATAATTACCAATAATTACCAATAAATAGTTATAAATAGTAATAAATAATAATAAATACAAATAATTACAAATAATTAGTATTAATTAGTAACAATTACTAATAATTATAAATAATTAGTAATAATTACCAATAATTACCAATAATTACCAATAAATAGTAATAATTAGTAATAATTATGAATAGTTTTCAATAATTACCAAGAATTGCCAATAATTACCAATAATTAGAAATAATTGGTAATAATTAGTAATAATTACGAATAATTAGTAATAATTAATAAAAATTAATAAAAAAGATTAATAATTTCCCATAATTAGTAATAATTAGAAATAATTGGTAATAATTAATCAAAATTAGTAATAATAAAAAATACATGCCAATAATTAGTAATAATTAATGAAAGTTTGTATTAATTTGTAATAATTAATAATAATTATATATATTTAATAATAATTAATAATAATTAAAAATATTTTTTGTAAAAAATAGTAAAAATTAGTAAAAAGTAGTAATAATTATCAATAATAAGTTATAATTACTGATAATTACTGATAATTATTAATAATTCATACTAATTTTAAATAATTAGTAATAACTGCCAATAATTATTAATAAATATTAATAAATAGTAATTATTAGTAATAATATAGAGTAATTAGAAATAATTAGAAATAATTTCTAATATTTAGTAATAAATACCAATAATTAGTAATAACTACCAATAATTATTAATAACTACCAATAATTAGTTATAATTACAAATTATTAGTAATAACTATAAACAATTACCAATAATTAGTAATAACTACCTATAATTGGAAATAAATACCAATAATTATTAACAATTACAAATAATTAGTAATAATTAAAAATAATTTGTAATAATTGCAAACAATAATAATAATTACAAATAATTATTAATAATTATAAATAATTAGTAATAATTAGTGATAATTACAAATAATTAAAAATAATTGTCAATAATTACCAGCAATTAGCAAAAACTTGTAATAATTAATAAAAAACAGCAATAATTATTAATAATACAAATAATTACCAATAATTATCGATAATTACCAATAATTACCCATAATTATCAATAATTATAAATAATTACTATTAATTAAAAATAATTACCAATAATTAAAAATAATTACCAATAATTAAAAATAATTACCAATAATTGCTAATAATTGGTAATAATTAGTGATAATTAGTGATAATTTGTGATAATTACCGATAATTTGTGATAATTACTAATAGACGGTAATAATTACTGATAATTAGTAATAATTAGTATTAGTGGTTAATAATTAGTGGCAATTACCGATAAGTAGTGATAATTAGTAATAATTATTAATAATTGCTGATAATTAGTAGTAATTTGTAATATTTTTTAATAATTGGTATGTAATATTTGGATTCACTATTATTTTTTAGTTAGCAATAAATTTCTGATATTTAGTTGTAATTACCAGTAATTATCGTTATTTGGTAAAAATTACAATTAATTTGTAATTCTCCAATTTTCTAATTTTTTCTTGAATCATCCCTTCCTTTTCTATGATTAATCATAAGAAATATTTTTATTTTCTATTCATTATAAAAACATGGAACAAGGGAGTATACACTAGTTTTTGTTAGAAGACCGTGATTGGATAAATTATCAAAGAAATCAAAATAGTTCAGGTAGAAATCCTATATACATTGAGGGTGTTGAAACTTTTTTACCATTTGCATCGTCAAAACTAGAATTTGTTTTAGAAGATACAACTAAATGTCCATGTAAGAAATGTGATATGAGGAGATTTGAAACATTTGACAGTATTGAGATTCATCTATTGCATTTTGGTTTTTGGAATGATTTTGTTTTTGTTATAAACATGGTGAATGTAATTTAGGGAAAGATATAAATAATTTGGTTCCAGATCCATCATGGTTTCAAACTTTAGTAAACGAGATTACTGGTCTATCTTTTTAACAAAAAGAAACTCAAAATTAGGATTCAAGTCCCAAGTTAGAACCACCTTTATTTTTTAGTTGCTGAAGTCTGTCGAGGATGCCTTATATCTCAGATGCATGATAAAAAAATTTAAAGTGGTTACTAAATTTGTAATTCCCCGACCCTAGATACCCATAGTTGGTGCGTTATTACATAACAGTGACATGATCACAAAAGATCATGTATCGAAAGATAGATTTGTTTAGTAGCCTTGGAAGTAATAGATACATTCATAAGTTTTACATTACATTATAAAATGAAAAACTACAACAAAATAGTCTCTATAGGCCACACTCATATCCCTTAGACTATCCCTACAGGTCAGTCATAATATACTTCTTCGCATCCTGGAAAAAATAAAACATTGAAAGGGGTGAGCTCAGATGCTTAGTAAGGATAGAAATATAGCAGAAACATTCATAAATAAGCATAAACATTTAATGCAATGTATAAGACTAAAATAAAAGCCTTTTAAACTTGAAATTAAGCATAATATGGAAAATATAAAATCAAATAATTCCATTTAATTATTTACATGGATATTCAACTAGTTGAATAATCACAAGCAATATCAATAGCCACTTTCATAATGATGGAATGCATAATGCCAAACTTTATAACCACAGAGTCAAGGACTTGTGCCAAGACTACAAATAAGATTTTTTCAAGGCCTTGTTCCAAGATACTAGTTTGTCTCATGATACCTACCGATGCATCAAGGAGCTATAACGGTCTCCACCCATCACTTACTAAGTCCAATGCATTCCTCATACGAAAAAGTTTAAACATAACATAAACATTCGTATTAAAACTAGCATATGAAATGTCAATACTTTATCCATAAACCATGAATGGTATAAAATAACACATCTATAGTAAAAAATATCACAAAAACTTCAATAAAATATGGAATATTTTTATCATAATAAATCAACTTCAAATAAGCTTAAAATCCATCAAAGGATGTTGACATAGATGAAAAAAAACTTTTTTTAAAGAAATATCTCTTTCTATTTTGAAATCATTTAAAAGTCATATGATTATAAAAGAAAACATTTATTTTGAAAATATTCTTATAAGCTTGTAAGGGAATCTTAGATGATGTTATAAAGGCATAAAATAGCCGCACCCGCCGTATAAGTTAAGAAAAACATTCTTACCTTAATTTTGTCAAAAAGTCCATAAAGT
Organism: Viscum album; assembly: GCA_963277665.1. Lineage (NCBI taxonomy): Eukaryota > Viridiplantae > Streptophyta > Magnoliopsida > Santalales > Viscaceae > Viscum > Viscum album. The sequence goes on along the minus strand of OY728152.1, from coordinate 1,181,095,240 downwards.
ACCTTGTTTGAAAAACAATCGAAAGATTCCTTTCAAAACATATAATTTCAAATAAGGGTATAAATGAATTTAAATCATAGTATAGTAAATGTTAAAAATGTTTTGATTTTTTTTTAAAAAACATGGATGTGGATAATAAAGAGGTACTAGTAGATACTTACGAAAAAATAACCTCGGATAATAAAGAGATTGTGAAATTAACCCTTACCTTGTACTTTTCCTTGGTAGTAAGTATGATAACCTACTATATAATAGTTAAATAATTGTTATTAAATTATACAAGAACCATATAAGTAATTATGATATCATATATGATCTTCTAATATTCTTTTATTAATAATATTTTAGTATTATCGTCGTTTTGGGTTTTAACTGATTGATTTTCCTTTGTATGTTTTGTTACGTAAGACGTGTTTGTTATGGATAGGATGTATTTGATTCATATACATAATTATATTATGTTCAAAAACATTATTTTTAATCCTAAAATGAAAATTATTCCTGAATGATTACGACAGGGAATGAATCTCACCGCGTTCGTGGAGACGGTAATCTGTACGTATGCACGAGCGACAATATCATTATATTGATGGTGAAATCGTATGTAATTGGATGGTATATCATATATATAAAAAATAATTAACATGTTATATTTGTTATTTTAATCAGTTATACTCATTATTATACCCATCCAAATAATGAAGTGTTTGAATAACAAACTACACCACGACGTGGAGACGGTAAGCCGTACGCACGCACATATGGTGACTTTGTCATTCATATGATGGATAGAATAATGAATATGGTTGTACCATTTTTATAATAACATCAAAGTATATAGAAGATACCGGAGTTATAATTTTAGGATGGAAACAACAAAGAAAGAGGAATTGGAAGAAGAAAAGAACCTGAAAGAGGTGATGAAATATTTACCTCTTCTTTGAGTTCTTCCTTTTGATTTGATCAAAAAGGCTCCTTAGGTTGGATTTATGACCAAAGGAAGGCCTATAGGATGAAAAGAGGAAAGTTGGGAGGATATTTGGGTAGAGTTTGGCTGAGACAAAAGGCTTTGGAGGTGTGAAATTAAGAGAAGGGGAAGTTACCTTTTATAAGAGGGGTGAGGGGCACCTTAGGAAAATATTGAAATATTATTTTATAATAAAATATTTTTTGGTTTCCAATGGCTCCAAAATAATTTATTTATAGTATAAGGCAAGGATGGGTAAAAAAAATCTCAACCAATAGGTTTTAGACAGGTTTAGGTCACCATATTAACCTTCTCTTTTAGATTTAACTCTTATTAAATAGTTTGTCATTTACCATGTCTCTTTGTATTTTTATATTATATGGTTAATAAACTTACTATAAACTTCCAATAGAACCCCAAGTGGCTAATTATTAATATATATAACCTTATATAAGTTCTTTGTCCTAACCATATATTTTTCATAATATTATATCAATTAATAATATAATATTTGTTTTAAAAACTCAATTATGTCAATTTTGACACTATTTAGTATTTGATTTTTTTAAAAATCATAACAGCATGATTACTTCGAAAAAAAATTATTCACTCAACCCTAATATGTGATATTAACCTATAAAATTAGTTTAATTCATCAAAAGTCTCAAATTGAATTCATTTGGATATTTATAATATCAATTATTTTAATCTTTCTTTAATAAGGTAATTACTGCATTATCATCGTGTCATAAATAAATTAAATTATTTGATGTATAAAAATTATAAATAAAATAGCATTATGTAGGAAATATTTTTATATTTCTAATTAATATTTATAATCGAATTTATATTGTGTGTAACCCTATATTAAAAATGGTTTAGTTATTAAACATTGAATTTAACTCTTTTAACTCTTCTTTAAATAAAATAATAATAAATGTCCAAATCTAATCAAAGTGGACCAAAGAGGATCATATTTTATTACTAAGGTTGTTTTTGGTATAATTATACTTATCCAATAGAATTAAGACATGTGTTAGGGTAATTATAATATCATTTTTACCCTTAAATACCCTATTTACCTTTAACCGTGGTAAATAAAAGTCAAAAGTTACTACTCACTAAAAATTATTTTCATCTTATTGAACCTCATTTTACTTACTGATATTTACCGTGTCTCTCGGATTTGTGAAATTAAATTCAAAGAAGCGGTAAAATTAAGTTTTATGCAAATTTTCAAATGCTCCTAAAAGGTGGGTAAAAGACGGTAAAAAGTTCAATAAATTTTTTATATATCTAAATTTATTATAAAATGAATCCAATGAATTAAATTGAACTTATATAGTTATTATGTATCTATTTTGACCTAAAATAAATTTTAATAAAATAAATAATTATTTAAATAAAAAATTGGTTTTAACCAATAACACAATGTTTTTTCACTATTCATCAAAAATTGAAATTTTCAGAAAAATACCAAAAATTCACTCTAAGATAATTTCGATATTGTGAATCCAAAAATAAAGGAAATTTTTAAAGATAAAATTTATAAAATTTCAAAAAGTGGGTATTACTATTCATAACAGCTAGTTTGATTGGTCGCAGTGTGTTAGAATCTTGAAGTTGCGTACAATGCAAGCTGTTGCATTATTCAAAGGGAAACATACCGTGGAAGATTGGGGTGTTACATTCTCCCCTCTGTAAAATAATTTCATCCTCGAAATTTCTAGAATATTACTGCATAAAAAGATTCAGGTGGTTCTTCATCATAAGTTCTTTGGGTTCACAGTTGTCTCTTCCATCCTATGGTTTCTTCATAGAACTTTCACAAGGCGAGTCGTTCGGTTTCTCAAAACTTGTTCTCTGGTATCAATAATTCTGATAGGCTCTTCACAATAAGACAGATCAGGTTCTAGTTCAATTTTCTCATAGGTGAGTACATGCGTTGGGTCAGGCATGTATTTTCTCAATAGTGATACGTGGAATACATCGTAAACTTTAGAGAGACTTGGAGGAATTTCCAAATGATAAGCTACAACTCCAATTCATTATAGAATTTCAAAAGGTCCGATTTACCTAGGACTCAATTTACCCTTGTTACCGAAATGTATAAAACCATTCCATGGAGATACCTTTAAGAAAACATGGTCTCTTACTTGAAATTCCAAATCCTTCCTTTGGTTATCGACATAGCTCTTTTGCCTACTTTGGGCTGCTTTGATGTGGGTTTGGATAACCTTTACATTTTCCATTGTTTCCTCAATAAGTTATGGGACTACGAGTTTTCTTTCACCAACATCATCCCAACAAGTTGGTGCACGACATCTATTTCCATATAACGCTTCATATGGTGCCATCAGATACTTGAATGGAAACTATTGTTATAGGAAAATTCTACCAGTGGTAAATATTTATCCCACGTACCTTTAAAGTCAAGTGAGAAAGATCTCAACATTTTTTATAAGGTTTGAATAGTCCGTTCTGATTGTCCATCAGTTTGAGGGTGGTGGGCAGTGCTCAAACGAAGTTCAGTATCCAGGGCCTTCTGAAGACTTTTACAGAATCATAATGTAAAATGGGGATCATGATAAAAAACAACCGATATAGGTACTCTATGAATTCTTATAACTTAATTAATATATAGTCTTTCCAGACATTCAAGTGGTAAATCTTCTCTTATAGTAAGAAAATGTGCTGACTTGGTAAGATGATCATCAATAACCCATATTGCATCATTCCTTCTAGGTGTCTTTGGTAGCCCCATGACAAAGTCCATCGAAATATTGTCCCATTTCCACTCAGGTATGGGAAGAGGTTTCATGACTCCTCCAGGCTGTTGCCTTCCAGCTTTCACTTGTTGATAAACCATACATCTTGACACAAAATCAGCAATCTCCCTCTTCATGTTGTCCCACAAAAAATGTTCCTTCAAATCTATATACATATTTGTGCTCCCAGGGTGTATAGAGAAATTGGAGCTATGAGCATCATCCAAAAATTCCCATTTTAGATCAGGTAAATCAAGAACACAAAGTCTCTTCCCAAATTTCAAAATTCCATCTTTATATATGAAGTCACTCAATCTCCGATCATTCATAGCTTTAATATTCTTTTGAAATTCCTTATCATCAGTCTGAGAAATCTTTATCCTTTCAGGTAAAGATGGTTTGGAAACCATTTGAATAAGTATTGATGTTTCACCTTCCATGGTTATTCCCATATCCATATTTACTAGATCCATGAAAATAGGATCCCTTTCAACTCTCATCTTGTTCAAAACTCCATGATCCTTTCTACTCCAAGCATCTGTCACCTTATTTTCCTTTCTCGGGTGGTTTTGTATAGTGAAATCATAATCCTTGAGTAGTTAAATCCATCTCCTTTGCCTCATGTTGAGTTCTTTTTGTGAGAAAATATACTTTAATATCTTGTGATCAGTATAAATCTCACATTTTTCACCATAGAGATAGTGTCTCCATATTTTTAGAGCAAAGATTACAACTTATAACTCAATATCATGAGTAGGATAGTTTTTTTCATGAATGTTTAGTTGTCGTGATGCATAGTAAATAACTCTATCATTCTGCATAAGGACACAACCAAGTCATTTATTTGAAGCATCACTATAAATAACAAACCCATCGTTCCCTGATGGAAGAGTCAAGATAAAATCATTGACTAATATTTTCTTCAGTTATTTAAAACATTCTTCACACTATTTTTTCCAAACAAATTTAATCCCTTTACGTATGAGCTTGGTTAATGGGTTAGCCAACTGAGAAAAATTCTGGATGAAATGTTGATAATAACATGCTAAACCAATAAAACTGCGTACCTTAGTTATACTCGTTGGTGCTGGCCATTCTTGGATTTCCTTTTTCTTTGAAGTATAAATAGAGATTCCATTCTTAGAGACAATATGGCCAAGATAATAAATCTCCTGAAGCTAAAATTCTCACTTTCTAAATTTCCTATATAATTCATTTCTTCTAAAAGTCCTTAGGATAATGTGCAAGCGATTTTCAAGATATTCGTAGATTTTTGAGTATACAAAAATATCATCAATAAATACCACTACAAAGTCATCAAGATATTACTTGAAATCTCTCTTTATTAGATCCATGAAGACATAGGTTTCATTAGTCAATCCAAAAGGCATTACTACAAACTCGTAATGCCCGTTCCTAGTTCGAAATGCTGTTTTTGGAATGTCTTCCTTCTTCACACACAATTGGTGATATCCAGATCGAAGGTCAATCTTTTAAAAATATTGAGCTCCATGAATTTGGTCAAATAAATCACCAATGCAAGGTAGGGGATACTTGTTCTTTATTGTTATAACATTTATCTCCCTGTAGTCAATGCACAACCTCATAGATCCATCTTTCTTTTTAACAAAAAGGACAGGGGATCCCCTTGGAGAAACACTAGGGCCAATAAATATCTTATTACTCAATTACTCTAGTTGTTTCTTTAGTTCCACTAATTCCACAGTGGCCATTCTATATGGGGTCTTCGATATGGGCCTTGAACCAGAAATTAAATCAATGGAAAACTCAATTTCTTGTTCTAGAGGATGTCCAGGTAAATCCTATGGAAACACATAAACATATTCTTGAACAATAGGTACATCCTCTATTTGAACATTCCTTTACTCACCCACATTTATTTCATTCTCTTCCTCCCCAATAATTGAATTTAGTTGAGCTACTATGGGTGGATCTAGAAAAGAATTAGATGGTGATGATTCTGCTCTAAAGAAAAGGTACTCCTTATCATCATCGAAAATTGTAACCTCCTTCTTCTTATAATAAATTTTCGTATCATAGTCAGAATTCCACTCTATACCGAGGATTATATCAAATTAAATCATTGGTATGATGATGAGATCAGTAGATAAAGAACATTTACATGCCATAATGGAAACTGATTCACAAAACTTGGTTGCAATGATACTTCCCTTAGGAGTTTTGACTGAAAAATCCCTTGTTAAATCAAATTGGAAATATCTAATTTTCTTAGAAAATTGGGAAGATATGAAACAATGCGATGATCCATAATCAAATAAATCATTGGCTAAAATTGAGGAAACTATTAAATTACCTGCCACCACATCTTTCAGAGCTTCAACCTCAGCAGTAGTGATCACATAAGATTGGCCTTTCTCCCTTGGTCTATTCTGAGGTAATTTCCCTTGGCGCTTAGGAAATTCATTTGCATAATTCCCCTTTTCTCTTCAATTGTAGCATTCAACATTGACAACCTCTTTATTACCCTTGCAATCACGAGCTTGGTGGCCTTTTTCACCACACTTGTAAGAGACTCCCATTCCCTTTAGGCAAGTACTGGAGTGTTTCTTCCCACATTTACCATAGGATGGATATTCAAATTTTCCCTTCTTCCCCTTATTTCCATTTCTAGAGTGTTCAACAGATCTCTTTTTCTCTTTCTTTTCTTTTAAATTCATAAGACTTAGTGAATTTTTTTTCTGTCTTGATAGCACATGAGACAATATCTTCATATGATAAGAAATATTGTGAGACTAATGCTCTCCAGATAAATGGTTTTAACCCATAAAAGAATTGATCAATCTTACTCATTGGGTTACATATATAATCTACTGCATTCCTTGCTAACCATTTAAATTTAGCCTCATATTTGGTGACATTCTCATCCTCCTTTTGTCTCATACTCAAAAAATTCCTTTCCATATCCGCGCAATGGTCATGAGGAAACTATTTTTCTAAGAAAATCTATTTAAACTCCCTCTATTCCATGTTTGATACTTCTTCATCTTCCTTTGTGTTTTGATTAATGACCACCATTGATCTGCATCTCCCGTGAGGCGATAAACTGCCATGAAAACTTTTTCCCTTTCGCTACTCCCCAAAGCATGGAATATTTTCTCTAAGGAATTTATCCATTTCTCAGCTACTAATGGATTTGTACTCCCATTGAATGTTAGTGGTTTTTTCCTCATGAAGCAGTATAACATTGATCCTCCGCATTGTGGATCTGGGTGCTCCATAAGTGTAAGGTTATTATTCATAACCTCAGTGGGTTGTCCCAGTATGGGGATAAGATGATCAACACCATTTGCATCACCAGCTCCACTATAATTATCTTAAGTAAGAGGGAAATCCATACACAGATTACGTGCGTTGATACAATTTCCATTCCTTCCACTAGACAACATTTCTAAACAATGAAATACACTAGATTAGTTTATGAATTACGATACATAATTCCGAACTTGTTTAAAATTAATTGAACAGTTTATGGATATAATCCATAATCATAAAAATGTTTTATTTGAGAAAGTATATACTCATAAACCATTCATAATGGTTTTTAAAGAAAATGAGAATTATCCTAAGCATATCCCCCAGGAGTGTCGTAACCAAGAGTGCAACAAGGACCGTTGTCATGCACCAATTCCCATTCTAGTCTATCTCAAAGCGGTGTTTTCGGGTTTTACCCCTAGGTACATCTATGGTAGAGCCGCCTCTACCTGCTCATATCCAGAAAGGGATGTATTGCTTGGAAAACTCACAAAATCTATACAGTACCAAAATTCTAGGAAGTTCTTCTATACAAATCCTCAAAGTCTATCTTAGGGTAATGTTCTCTAATCATAGTTTTTCTAAATATAGTTTCCAAAGTTTATACTAAACTTTCTCTGATACAAACTGTAATGACCTGACCCTATATACCCAGGTTCAGTGCATTATTACATAACATTGGCATGATCACAAAAGATCAAGTCTCGAAAGACCGATTAGTTTAGTAGCCTTGGAAGTACTAGATACATTCACAAGTTTTACATTTCATTATAAAATGAAAACTACAAAAACATAGTCTACATAGGACACACTCATATCCCATAGACTATACCTATAGTTTAGTCATAATATACTTCTTCGCATCCTAGAAAAAATAAAACTTAGAAAGGCGTGATCTCATATGCTTAGTAAGGATAACAATATAGCAGAAACTTTCATAAATAAGCACAAACATTTAAGGCAATGTATGAGACTAAAACAAAAGACTTTTAAACTTGAAATTCAGCATAATATAGAAAAGATAAAATCAAATAACGCCATTTACTTATTCACATAGACATTCTACTAGTCGAATAATCACATGCAATATCAATAGACACTTTCATAATGATGGAATGCATAATGCTAGACTTCATAACCACATAGTAAAGGCCTTGTGCCAAGAATAAAAATAAGATTTTGTCAAACCAAGTTCCAAGACACTAGTTTGTCTCATGATACCTACCGATGCATCGAGGAGCTATATCGAGCTCCACCCGTCACTTACTAAGTCCAATGCATTCCTAATATGAAAAGGTTTAAACATAACATAAAAATTCGTATTAAAACTATCATACGAAATGTCAATAATTTATCCATAAAACATGAATGATATAAAAATAACACATCCATAGTCAAACATATCATAAAACCTTGAATAAAATGTGGAAGATTTTTATCATAATAATCGACTTCAAATAAGCTTAAAATCCATCAAAGGATGCTGACATAGATGAAATCAAAACTTTTTTTAGAGAAATATATCTTTCTATTTTGAAATCATTTAAAAGTAATATGATTATAAAAGAAAACATTTATTTTGAAAATATTCTTATAAGCTTTTAGGGGAAGATTTGATGTTGTTATAAAGACAGAAAATAGCTGCACTCTCTGTATAAGTTAAAAAAAACATTCTTACCTTAATTTTTTCAAAAAGGTCAAAAAGTACCTTGTTTGGAAAATGAATGAAAGATTACTTTCAAAACATATATGGTCAAATAAGGTTATAAATTAATTTAACTCATAGTCTAATAAATAGTAATTTTTTTTGAAATATATTTTTAAGAAAACGTGGATGAGGATGATAACGAGGTCCCAGTAGATACTTACGTAAAAACAACCTCGGATAATAAAGAGATTGTGAAACTAACCCTTACCTTGTAATTTTATTTGGTTGAGGGTACTTTAACCTCATTTATAATAGTTAAATCATTTTTATTAAATTATACAAGAACCATATAAGTAAATATGATATCATATATGATCTTCTAATATTACTTTGTTAATAATATTTTAGTATTATCATCGTTTCGAGTGTTAATTGATTCGTTTTACTTTATATGTTTTGTTATGTAATCCATGTTTTTTATGGATAGGATGTATTTGATTCATATAAAGAATTATATTATTATCATAAACATTATTTTTAATAATAAAATGAAAATTATTCTTTAATGATTAGGATGGGGAATGAATCTCATCGCGTTCGTGGAGACGGTAATCCGTACGTACGCACGAGTGACAATATCATTATATTGATGGTGAAATAATATGTAATTGGATGGTATATAATATATAAATAGAATCATTAAAATGTTATATTTATTATTTACATCAGTTATACTCATTATTATACTCATCCAAATAATGAAGTGTTTGAATAACAAACTAAACCACGACGTGGAGACGGTAAGCCGTGATCATGCACGTATGGTGACTTTGTCATTCATATGATGGATATAATAATAAATATGGTTGTAAAATTTTTATAATAACATCACAGTATATAGAAGATACTGGATTTATAATTTTAGAATGGAAACAAAAAAGAAATATGAAGTGGAAGAAGAAAAAAACTTGAAAGAGGTGATGAAATATTTACCTCTTCTTCGGGTTCTTCCTTTTGATTTGATCAAAAGGACCCCTTAGGTTGGATTTATGAACAAAGGAAGGCCTCTAGGATGAATATAGGAAAGTTGTAAGGATATTTGGGTAGGGGTTGGCCGAGCCAAAAGGCTTTGGAGGTGTGAAATTAAGATAAGGGGAAGTGCCCTTTTATTAGAGGGGTGAGGGGCACCTTAGGAAAATATTGAAATATTATTTTATAATAAAATAATTTTCAGTTTATAATGGATAAAAAATGATTTATTTAGAGTATAATGTTGGTATGGGTCTTAAACCTCTCAACCAATAGGTTTTAGATAGGTTTAGGTCACCATATTAACCTTATCAGTTAGATTTAACACTTAGTTAAATAGTTTTTCATTTACCATGTCTCTTTGTAATTTTATATTATATGGTTAATAAACTTACTATAAACTTACAAGAGAACCCCAAGTGGTTAATTATTAATATATATAACCTTATCTAAGTCCTTTGGCCGAACCTTAGATTTTTAGGAATATTATATCAATTAATAATATAGTATTTGTTTTAAAAACTCAATTATGTCAGTTTTGACACTATTTAGTATTTGATTTTTGTGAAAATCATAAAAGCATGATTACTTAGAAAAAATTATTTATTAAACCCTAACATGTCATATTAACCTATAAAATTAGTTTAATTCATCAAAACTATCAAATTTCATTTATTTGGATATTTATATTATTAATTATTTCAATCTTTCTTTAATAAGGTAATTACTGCATCATCATTGTGTCATAAATAAATTAAATTATTTGATGTCTAAAAATTATAAATAAAATACCATTATGTAGGAAATAGTTTTATATTTCTAATTAATATTTATAATCGAATTTATATTGTGTGTAACCCAATATTAAAAATGGTTTAGTTATTAAACTTTGAATTTAACTATTTTAACTCTTCTTTAAATAAAATAATAATAAATGTCTGAATATAATACAAGTGGACCAAAGAGGATCATATTTTATTCCTAAGGTTTTTTTGGTCGAATTAGACTTATCTAATTGAATTATGACATGTGTTAGTGTAATTATGATATCATTTTTACCCTTAATTACCCTATTTACTTTTAACGGTAGTAAATAAAAGTCAAAAGTTACTATTCACCAAAATTTTGTTTCATATTATTGAGACAAATTTTACTTACTAATATTAACCATGCCTCTCATATTTTTAAAATTCAATTCACAGAATTGGTAAAATTATGTTTTATGCAAATTTGCAAATGCTGCTAGGAGGTGGGTAAAAGGCGGTAAAAAGTTCAATAAAATTTTTATATATCTAAACTTTTTATAAAATGAATCCAATGAAATAAACTGAACTTATATAGGTATTATGTATCTTTTTTTACCTAAAATAAATTTAAATAAAATAAATAATTATTTAAATAAAAAGTCGGTTTTAACCAGTAACGCAGTGTTTTTCACTATTCATCAAAAATTGAAAGTTTTCCGAAGAATACCAAAAACTCACCATAACCTAATTTCGATATTCCGAATCCAAAAATGAAGTCCATTTTAAAAGATAAAATTTATAAAATTTTAAAAAGTAGGTATTACTATTCATAACGGCTAGTTTGATTGGTCGTAGTGTGTTATAATCTTGAAGTTGCGTATAATGCAAGCTATTGCATTATTCAAAGGGAAAAATACTATTTAAGTTTTGGGTGTAACAAAATTTATGTCTCTTAAATTAGATAATGGAATGTCAAATAGTTGTTTTGATCAAATATTTCTTTTGGTTAAATCACTATTGCAAGAGGGAAATGTGTTGCCAATAAATTTCTATTAAAGTAAGAGGTTGGTCTATAATTTGGGTTGTGGTTATCAGATTCATTCATGTTAAAATTATTTCATCCTATATTATGGTGAAAATGAGTCATTAGTTAATTATCTTACATGTAGAAAATAGTGGTATGAGGAGGCACAATATGAAATGCCCAGATTAGTTCTCATTAAACCGTTGAGTTATTTCTTACTTATAGTTAGATTAAAATGTTTATTTATGTCCCACAACACATCATCCTTGATGAAAGGTCACAAATTGAATATTTCCATCAATAAAAGTTTAAATCATCCTTATGATGGTAATTAATGGAAATTTTTTGATCAAGTGCATCCGTATTTTTCTTTAGAAGATCATAATGTGTGATTGGGTCTTTTTACTGATGGTTTTTTCCCATTTGGTTCTTACAATAGTCAATATTCTTATTGGAACATCTTTATAACTTTTTATAACATACCACCTTCCATTGATTGATGATTTAACTTTATTATGAAGTAATGGGTCAGTTTATATGATGTTGTTGCAAAAGAGAATTTCATAAGGAAAGCTTCATTAATGTAAAGATCAGTGACTTCATAGTGTATAACATGTTATCTAGTTAGAGTAAACATGGTCTAAAATCATTTACACAATTTATGAGTGAAAACAAATATTTTATAATTTTCATTAGAATAAAGCCTTATTTTTTTTATTTTCATTTCAAATTTCTTCATATACACTATCCTTTACGAAGGAATTAAAATAATTCCAAAAAATGTACAACTGAAAGAGATGGACATAGAAAAATGATCTTAGGTATTGATTTAAAATCTATTATCTCTTCATTACCTTATATTACCATTGGACCAAATATAAACCAATAAAAAAATAGATGGTTTGGTTAAATATTATAATTGGATAAAACATAGAATTTTTTGGGATCTGTTATACTGGTCTAATTTGTTGGTCTATCACATGTTATATGTCATGCATATTCTGAAGAACTATTTTGATAAAATATTTATATATTTTTAGACACACCTAGTATGTCTAAAGATAATTTAAAGGAATCACTTGTATAAATAGTGGATTTAACACCACATTTATAAAATTAGTTTATATAGAAATGATGCTGTAGTCGTAATAGAAACATTTTTGGTGTTGATTTTATTAAAAACTAATTCCAAAATATCTTTATGAACACTTTTGGCATCCGTTTTACTAAAAAACGACACAAAAAGATTGAAATAATTGTTTTTGGCATTGGTTTTTAAAAAAATCAACCCCAAAAACAAAACATTTAAGCCTTTTGGTGTTAGTTTCTCTATGAATCGATGAAAAAAATCATTCAATTTTTTTCCAGCATCGGATTTTATGAAAACCGATGCCGGAAATAAAATTTAAAAATGGTTTAAATGTCAGTTTTATTAAAAAACAATGTTAAAACACTTAAAAAAGAACTACCTAAAGCCCTCATTTCATGTCTTCAACTCCCCATTTTTCTCTTGACCTATGATGACTCTAAAAACTACCCGACGGTCTTCGAAAACTATTATAGTCAGTTTTTTTTATTTTAATCTTATTTTCCTGACCCTTGACCATCAATATTTCATCATACATCCTTGTTTCACAATCTAGGTTTATGTTTCATCTCTGGTAACCCTATTACGGTCGAGTAGGACCACAGTTCAAGGTTATTTTCTTTTTTCTTATTTGTTTTTTGTAAAAATTTTGATTATTTTTTGCAGTGTTCAACCTTCCAATGAATTATAGGGAGTAAATATATATTGAGTATCAATTTTTCATTATCTAACTCCAAATTTTGTAAGTTTTTTAAATTTTTTTAAAGATAAATTCTTTATATATTAGTTATAAATTTGATTCATTATTTAATTTGTTTGTATTCACTTGATTACTAATTATAAATTTTTGTTAAGGTTTCTTTAATTTTATAAATTATTTTTATGATGGAATTATCAAATGGTTTTTCCCAATCTTTCCATGTTTCTCTAAAAATACATATCCACTATCCATTTATCAATTAAATACCTTTACCAATAACTTCTAAACATTGAAATGACCTTTACCACAATGAAACTTCTATAATTCACAAGATTTTGAATATGATTATTATTTTGTAAATGTGTTAGAAAAAATTAACTTCTAAAACAAAAAAATTAAAAAATTATATCAACATCCACTCACTATAATGAATAATACCCTCGTTAATCTTAAAAATACCAATAAATGGGGTACTGATTGCATTACGATTCACTATTTCATTTTCACCCTTACACAAATTTGCTAAACTAGTTTGTATTGAAATTTATTAAAATAATAAAAAATTGAACTTCATGTTTTATTAAATTATTTTTTATTTATTACTTTTAAAATGGGAAATGGTGATTTTTTTGATAATGTCATTGAAGGTGGAGGTGATTTGGAGGACCCATGATGATGTCCAAGAAAAATGGGCCAAACTACGCATGATCCATGCACACCAGAGGAATCAACCGCATATTGATACTAAACTGTGAATCCAAATGGGATGATATTTTATGGTCTGGTCTAAAATTTATTTGGATACATTTTATATGGAGGAACCAAATCCCCATTTGTCCTCAACAATTCCCATATGAATGGATCTGTCCAAATAATCAAATCTACACAAAGTCAAATGTGGTGTTTTGTATTTTATCAATATCTCAAGTTGTAGTTGTCCAAATGGGGACGAAATTTCATTGGAGACATTCATAAGGTGGGAAAACATGTTTCTAGTTTTTTACAAAGATATATTCTACTTTCAAGTGGTCTAAAACCATGGGACAATTGGTTTTACACAATCTGTGTGCCCCAAACCGCCTTCCACTTTGCCTATAAAATAGAAGTTTGAGATCCTCATTTGCATGTTCAGTTAGGTGGAAAAGCTCTAGTATTTTGAAGACCCAAATGAGTCCTCTCATCATCCATGTAGTTATGGATTCCCCTATCCCCATAGGGGGATCAAGGATGAAGGTGAAGTTCCACTCGAGCTTCCTTCTCCTCCCAATGTCGAGCTAAATGGTGGACAATCATTTTGAGGGAGCTACACACACTTGGGAGGGAGTTCCATCACTTGTTCTTCTACTGGTTTTGTGTAATTTGTGTTCTAAATATTTCACTTATTTATTATCTTGAAATGATTCTCCTCTGATTTCATTTCTATTGTTAAAATTTAGTGACACTTTTTATTTCAACACCAATTGGGTTGAGATTTCAAGTGGGAATATTGGGTTGTTCCGATTGGACAAGACAAGAGTCCTATTTATCTCAAAAATATATAAGATTTATGTATTCTTTGGTATCCTTTCTTATCTATTCTTGATACTCAAACCTTGACAACAATATTGTGTGTCAAGGGGTTGTTCTTTGAGCATTGTTTAAGAGGCAAGAGGGAAGTTGAGATCTTGATAACCCTCAACTAAAGGATTCCATTAAACCATGTGTATTTTTCAGAATGATGAACTCACCAAGATGTGTAGTGAACTTTAAATTATATCCTTATCTCATAATTCTAAAACACCACTTTTATTTATCAACTATTAAACTCTTTAAATCAAGTCATTTTCTTTAAACTATTTTAAAACCACCCCTCTTTTCGTACTTATTATTAAAAATGCACACTCTAAACCCATGAATGCTCATTGAGATACGACCTAGGGTATGACCTAGACTAAAAATTAACCTTAAAATCATAATCAATTTGACTTTTCATGATAGCGTGTTCAAATTTTGGTTCCGTTTCCGAGGAGAGATTTGGTTTTAGTGCGTGTTTTTGATAGTTTTTTTTGTAAATTTTGTAAATGTTCGTTTGTTTTATCTTCTACCTTTACAATTTTTTAGTTTTATAATTTATTTCTTGTGTAGATTCTGTGTATTATGCGTTATACTTTGGGAGACTTACAACCTTTTGAACCTGAACCAGAGAGGATCCTACATCAGTGACCCCAAGATACACAAGAGGAACCTTTGAAGGACGATGCACAAAACATAAACACTTATCTTGATCCTTATTCTTCTTTAGGAACCCACATTAAAACTGAAATTAACATGAATAACATGGATGAAAACAATATAACAATAAAATAACTAACCTCACTTGATGTTGATATCCAACCCACATATATTCAATTACAAGGCGAGGCACTCTATTTTGAACTAAAATCCAGTTTAATTCATCTATTACCATGATTCCATGGACTTCCTAGAGAGAATCCTCATAAGCACTTAAAATAATTTCATACTATTTGTTCAACATTAAAACCTTCTAATGTGGATGAGGAACAAGTAAAGCTTAGATAATTTCCATTTTCTTTAGAATACACTGCTAAAGATTGGTTGTACTATGTTAATTCACCAATAAGAGGCTGGACAGACATGAAACGCCTTTTCCTTGAAAAATATTTCACTGCCTCTTGAATTGCAACAATAAGGAAAGAAATTTGTGGGATAAGAAAATATCCCGGGGAGACACTTCATGAATATTGGGAAATATTTAAAATATTATGTTCAAGTTGTCCATACCACCAAATAATCAATCAACTTCTAATACAATATTTTTATAAATGTTTAATTCTAATTGATTGTAACATGATTGATACTGCTGCAGGTGGTTGACTAGTGGATAAGACCCCAATTACTGTAAGAAACTTGATTGAGAACATGTAACAAAACACTCAATAATTTGGTACAAGTTCTAGTGTACCCATTAGAGGTGTCCATGAGGTAAAAATTACTGAATTCGAGAAGAAGGTGGACACAAAGTTCAAAGAGGTAATCACCCTTCTTCAACAACTTTCTCTTTACCAAGGGAAATCTCGATCTCCTCGTCCCATCCATTTTGGAATCTTCTCTTCTAACACCCATTATTCTGACCAATGCCCCCAATTGAGATAAACTTCTGAGAGTTGTGAAGAAATATTTCCAGGCCACCCCTATAACCAACCCTTTAGGCAAGAACCATACTATCCATCCAATATTGGGTGGAAAGACAACCAAGACTATAGGCAAGGGGGGTATTCAAACTAACCTCAACAACCATTGAACCAATAGGGTCAAAGTAGTCATCCACCACCACCTAGAAATCCTCAACCACCCCAAAGGCCTTTCCAACCACCCCCTCCCAAACCCGAGCCTAGCCTAGAAGATATGATGAAACAAATGGATGCCAAAAATCTCTAATTACAACAAAACACCCAAGTTTCCATAGAAGACCTCAAAACCCAATTAGGCCAACTAGCTAACTCGATGGGAAAAATTCAAAGTCATGGGTTGGGTAAACTACCCTCTCAAACAGTAGTTAACCCTAGGGATAAAGGAAATATTAGTTCCATCACCCTTAGGAGTGGAACTCATATTCAAATCCAAATGACCCCTCCAATAGTGTCATACCTTCCTGAGGAAACCGCCATCCCAACCACTGCTAAAAATGATCCAAGAGAAGAAAACCCTTGTCATGAGAGAAGTACATCTAAAGGAAAGAGTGTGTATGTCGATGAGTCTCCTATCCAAACCATTCTTCTTCCATTTCACCAAAGGTACACCCAACCAAGAAAACAAAAGGAAACTGAACTTGATAAGGAAATATAGGAAGCTTTCAAAAAATTACAGGTTAATATCCCCTTTATTGAAGCCGTGAAGCAAATTCCACGATATGACAAGTTCCTAAAGAATATGTGTACACACTGAAGGAAACTTCGAGGTAATGAGAAAGTGAGCTTGGGGAGGAATGTTTCAAAATTGATATAGAAATCAATTCCCACCACGTGCAACAATCCTGGAACATTCTCAATTCCCTGCACCATATGAGAGTATTCTTTTTCTAATTCTATGCTTGATTTAGGTGCTTCTATAAATGTGATGCCTTACTCCATTTACTCTACATTGCAGGTCGGGGAACTGAAGTCCACTAGAATTTTTGTTCAACTGGCTAACCGGAGTACCGCACACCCCTCTAGTGTGTTAGAGGATGTTTTTGTGAGGGTTAAAAATTTAAGTTTTCCTGTTAACTTTTATGTGATTAAAATGGATGATGATAGGATGAATGGACATGACCCAATTATATTGGGGAGACCCTTCTTGAAAACCACCAAAACCATAATTAATGTCCATATTGGTACATTATCTATGGAATTTGGTGGTGACATAGTCCATTTCAACATCATTGATGCCATGAATCACCCCTCAGAAGAACATTCCTCTCTCTCAATAAATTCAATTGATATACTCCCTTCTTCTAAAAATACTTCTTTTCATTCCCCTGATCCCCTTTTTGATTTTTCATCCTTTATTGAATTTCTTGGTAATGAATCATTCATTGATTATTATAGTGGTCTATAAAAGTGTCATTCATCTTTATTAATTGATAATTTCTTGAACACTGAGGATCCAATGACCATCGATGATATTTCTAATCTTGTAAGAGATCATTCCTCTATTTAGGATGATACCATTGAGAAGTTAGATGAGATCAGTGACCTCCCAATTTCACACACACTTCTATTAATAAAAAATCCACCTGAATTGGAACTAAAAAAACTACCTCAATATTTAAAATATCTATATCTTGATAATGAAAACAAGATTCATGTCATCATTGCTAGTTCACTCCCTCCTGAGCATGAATTGTGACTTCTTGAAATTTTGAGGGAGTATAAACAATCTTTGGGATGGAAATTTGCTGATATTCCTTGTATTAGCACATTAATTTTCACACATCATATTTTATGAGATAATGAGGCTAAACCCGTGAGGCAGGCACAACATCGTCTAAACAGAAACCTCCTAGAAGTTTTGAAAAAGGAGGTAACAAAATTATTGGCTACTGGAATCATTTACCCCATCTTTGACAGCCAATGGGTAAGTCCCTTTCAAGTAGTTCCTAAAAAAACTGGCCTTACAGTAATTAAAAATGAAAACAATGAATTGGTTCCAACTCATGTGTAGAATAGTTGGCATGTATGAATATACTATCAACGACTAAACCAACACACTAGGAAGGACCATTTCCCTTTTACATTCATTGAAAAAATGCTAGAGAGGCTGGTGGGTAATTCCCACTACTATTTCCTTGATGGGTATTCTAGATACATTCAGATCCATATTGCCCCCAAGGACTAGGAAAAGACTACCTTCACTCGTCCCTTTGGATCATTTTCATATAGGAGGATGCCATTCGGTCTGTGCAATGCTATGGGTACTTTACAATAATACATGGTTAGTATTTTTTCGGATTACCTAGAGAATTGCATGGAAGTATTCATGAATGATATCACTGTTTATGGATCCTCTTTTGATGAATGTTTTAGTATTATTAGTTCAGTCCTATGTTTCTGTGTTGAAAATAATCTTGTATTAAATTATGAGAAATTCTATTTCATTGTGCGATAAGGTATAGTTTTGGGAATGTCATTTCTGGGGATGGTATCTAAGTAGATAAATCAAAAGTGGATGTCATTTCTTACTTACCATTCCCCAAAAATGTACGGGATGTTCAGTCTTTCCTAGGTCATACTAGATTTTTCTGTCGTTTCATTCGTGACTTTAGTAAGATTGTGCTCAAACTCTCCCAGTTACTCCAAAAAGAAAAATAATTTTTTTTGATAAAGAATATGAGGAATCTTATAATAATTTAAAACGGAGTCTCACATCACCCATGGAAATCCTAATACCTTGGTTAGATTTACCATTTGAGCTCATGTGCGATGCCTCTAACTATGCAGTTGGGGTAGTCTTGTCAAAAAGGGTCGATCGTGCTCAACATTTCATTGCCTACGCCTCACGTACACTGGACCCTGCCCAAGAAAAATACACCAAAAATGAAAAGGAATTCCTTGACATTTTTTTTGCCTTGGAAAAGTTTAGGTGATACCTTTTGGGGTCCAAATTCATTTTTTCCTCATACCATGAAGCCCTACGACATCTTCTTAAAAAACCGGAAGCCAAACAACGTCTTATTCGTTGGATGATCCTCCTTCAAGAATTCAATCTAGAAATTAGAGATAAAAAAGGAGCATAGAATATGGTGGCTAACCATATCAGTAGGATTCCACCATCCTCAAACATTGACTCAACCCCCTGTATTCCTATTTATGATATGTTTCCCAATGAGCAATTGTACCTAGTGCAATATGTTATCCCTTGGTATACTGAAATTGTAAATTATTTGGTAGCATCTTGAATTCCTACTGATTTCAACAAAAACCAGGCCAACCATCTAAAACATGAGTCCTGTTGGTAAATTTGGGATGGACCCTACCTTTGGTGCACTTGTAGTGATCAAGTACTTAGGTGTTGTGTTCCCAATAGTGAGTTTCAACCTATCCTTATATTCTTCCACACTCTTGCTTGTGCGAGGCACTTTGGTCCCCATCCGACTGCTCGCAAGGTCCTTGATTCCGGTCTCTTTTGGCCAACACTTTTTTGAGATGCCCATGACTTTTTGAAATATTTTCCTCATTGTCGAAGAATGGGGAATACCTCTAAAAGAAATGAAATTCCACAATTACCATTTCTCTTTCATGATATTTTTTATGTTTGGGATATTGAATTTATGGTTCCATTTCCCAATTCTTTTGGCAACTTGTACATTCTTCAAGCGGTCGATTATGTGTCAAAGTGGGTAGAGGCCCGAGCCACAAGGACAGATGATTCCAAAATAGTTGTATAATTTTGAGAACTTAGATATTTTATAGGTTTGGAATACCTAGGTTCATCATTAGTGACCAGGGTTCTCATTTTTGCAACCAAACAATGAAATCACTTTTGCGTTGGTATGGGGTTGGGCATCGAGTGTCAACTGCATATCACCCACAAACCAATGTTCAAGATGAGGTGTCAAATAAAGAATTAAAATAGATTCTGGAAAAAACGGTTCAACCCAATAGAAAATATTAGATTCTTCGACTTGATGATTCATTATGGGCCTACCATACTACTTTCAAATCTCCCATTGGAATGTCACCCTATCGGCTTGTGTTTGGAAAGAGTTGTCACCTCCCTACTGAGATTGAGCAATGGTCCTACTAGGACATTAAAAAATGAAATTCTAACCTTTGAAGTGCAGGTTATTAGAGGAATTTACTGATTCCGAAGTTAGAGGAAATGATAAGAGATGCATATGAGAACTCCAGGATTTATAAGGAGCGAACCAAGGCTGCCCATGATAGTCTCATCCTTCATCGTTAGTTCCACATTGGGAAGAAGGTCCTCCTCTATAATGCAAGGATAAAGTTGAATCTAGGTAATCTTTTTTCCTACTGGTATGGACCATACACTGTTACTAATATCTCTCCATTTGGTGTTGTCCAGGTTCAAATTCAAGAAACCAAGAAAAACTTCACTGTCAATGGGCAGCGACTGAATCACTTCTATGAAGCCCTTCCGGAGTCCCTGATGGAGGAAATCTAAGTTCAAGAAGAAGTATATGAATGACACCCAGCAGGTTTTAACCTTACCACATTCTAGTTTATTATAGTGAGGAAACTGCACAATCTATGTGTGGTGGGATGGGTATATTCCCAGGTTAGTTAATAATTTTCATTATCTTTATTCTTTTTCTATTCTTAGCTTGCTATATATTACTGTAACTTTCCCCCATTTACCTCCCACTCAAATTTGTGTTGGAATATTACTATTTTTTTATTCCCACTTTATCATGGAAAATGATGCCCGTTAAATCATGAAAGTTATTTAAAATGCATGTGGAATGTCTATATTTCAGGTTGTTTTAACATTCAAAAAACAAATCTGATGAAATGTGCATTTCAGCGATAATTCAATACTATGGTGTGACTTTCTTTTGAAATTTAGTTCTTTGTTGATGATATAAATGGTTGAATAATTTTGAAACCTTTGAGAAGAATGGTTCCCTTTTTTGTGAATAGTTTAAAGGAAAATTGTTTCACTTAATCTCTCTATAATTTTTTTAACCCAATAATGATGTGTGAAAATTTCTTACTTAATGTAAGGTAAATATATGTTAGGTTGATTTTTCTCTACTTTCCAAAATCATTTTTCCATATGTTCATTCCTTTTCTGATATATTTCATTACTGTACCAGATTGACCTATGCCTGTGTACCTGTTATCTGACAGTTTTATGCCCTCAAAAATAAAAATAAAATAAAGGGTTGTATATTGGGCATGCCAAAAACCACCTTTCCTCGACCTTTGATCTTGTTATAACTATTACAATTAGTGTCGTGAGGAGATCAAACAAGGGTTAGAAGAAGAGTGTGAGATTTGTTCCAAGTGTAACTTTTGAAAAAAAATATAATAAATGAGGGGAGTGATGAAATGTATGGAATATGGGGATATATAGGTCAGGATCTTATGGTTTGACTTCTGGGAATGCTTAAGTGAGTGGTTCTTGAAACTTTATTGCAAAGAATGTGGGGCAAGTTCGGTGGAATGGATCTTGTAAGTAGACAATTATTGAAATAACTTATATTTACTCAATAGAAATTGGAAAGAACAGTATGAAATGGTTGTCACACACACACATGGAGAATTAGTGACATGATTAACTTTTGAATTATTTTCTTTGATTGGAATCATGTATCTCTTGGAATATCATTTGGATACAATTTTTGAGACGTCTTTTTCAATGATCATTGAGAATAACTCCTCGGTGTGATTTTTTCTTTGATCACATTTCTATCAGGAATTAAATTTTCATTGAATGTTAAATATTTATGAAGTTGGAAATATCTGTATGCATAATTTTTGGAATTATGACTTTTCCCAAGATTAAAAATTTTTAGGTGTGGGGGTGTGATCACACTATGATTCACTTTTTCATTTTCACCGTTACACGATTGTGCTAAACTAGTTTTATATTGAAAATTATAAAAATAATAACAAATTTAACTTCATGTTTGATTAAATTATTTTGTATTTATTACTTTTAAAAAGTTCAATGATGATTGTTTTGATAATTTCATTGAAGGTGGAGGTGATTTGGAGGGCCCATTATGATATCCAAGAAAAATGGGCCAAACTGCACATGATCCATGCACACCAGTGGAATCAATTGTATATTTCTAAAAAACTGTGAATCCAAATGGTCTGAAATTTTATGGATTGGTCCTAAATTTAATAGGATACATTTCATATGAAGGAATTTAAGCCTCATTCGGCCTCTACAATTCCCATCCTAATGGATCTATCCAAATAATAAAATCTGCAAAAAAGTCAAATGTGGTGTTCTATATTTTATCAATATCTCGAGTTGTAGTTGTCCAAATGGTGCCAAAAATTATATGGAGACATTCAATAGGTGAGGAAACATGTTTCTAGTTTTTTCCAAGGAAAAATTCGACTGTAAAGTGGTCGAAAATCACGAGCCAGTGGTTTTACACAATCTGTGTGCCCAAAACCACCTTCCACTTTACCTATAAAATCGAATCTTGGGCTCTCATTTGAAAGTTCGACCAGGAGGCAAAGATATGGTATTTTGGAGACCCAAAGGATTCCTCTCATAATCTAAGGAGTTATGGGGACCCCTATTCTCATATGGGGATCAAGGATGAAGGTGAAGTTCCACCCGAGCTTCCTCCCCCTCCCGATGTCGAGCTAAACGGTGGACAATCATTTCAAGGGAGCTACACACACTTGGGAGGGAGTTCCAGAACTTATTATTATACTGGTTTTGTGTAATGTTTATGCTAAATATTTCAATTATTTATTATCTTGAAATTATTCTCCTCTGATTTTATTTATATTGTTAAAATTAAGTGAAACACTTTTTATTTCAACATCGATTGGGTTGAGATTTCAAGTGGAAATCTTGGGTTTTTCTGATCGGACAAGACAAGAGTCCTATTTATCTCACACGTATATAAGATTTTTGTATAATTTGGTATAATTTCTTTTCTATTCTTGATTCCCAAACCCTGATAACATGATTGTTGTGTCAAGGGGTGGTTCTTTGAGCATCGTTTAAGAGGCAAGATGGAAGTTGAGATCTTGACCACCCTCAACCAAAGGATTCCACTAAACCATGTGTATTTTTTAGAATTATTAACTCAAAAATATGTGTAGTGAACTTGAAATGATCTCCTTATCTCATAATTATAAAACACAACTTTTATTTATCAACTAATAAACTCTTTAAATCAATTCATTTTTCTTTAAACTGTTTTAAAACCACCCCTCTTTTAGTACTTATTATTAAAAACGTACACTCTAAACCCATGAACGCTCTTTGAGAGACAACCTAGGGTCTAACCTAGACTAAAAATAAACTTTAAAATCATAATCAATTTGACGTGTCATGACAACGCTGTCACGACCCGTCCTCGGGGCCCGTGCCGTGACTACCCCAAGCCCGCCTTCCATAGGCCAGGGGCTGGCGACTAGCACCAAGGCGTAAATCCCGGTAAAAAGGGAAGGCATTGCCTTTGTAAAGTAAACAAACACCACAGAGTAAGCAAGCGGAAAGTAAACACTAAGCAAAAGAAGAGTACAACTGAAGTGCGGAAAAGTAAATGGACCAGTATACAAACCCAAACTGAAAGTAAAGTACAACTCAAAAAGGGAAAACAACAACTGAAAAGTAAAAGCCGCTACACCGAATTGTCCACTGGAAATCCCACCTGAAGGGTGGGTACAGATAGCTCCACTGTTCCACGGGTCCCGCCGTCCGCTCCGAGCACGTCCCGCCCAGTGGTCCACCTCCAGGTACCGTCCTGCTCTGCAAGCCTCAGCTAAGATCAACGCTGTCCGTCGTCTGCAACCAACACAACGTAGTGCGGGCAAAGCCTGTGCAGGGGTGAGTATAAGCTACTCAGTAGGGACCCCGAGACCCCTGAAGGTCTCTCAAAATCCACAAAGGATAAACCACGAAGAAAGGTACAATCACGAAGTAACAACCGACACTGCTTAGGTATATGCCCATACATATACCTAAGTCATCAATTTCAAATACGCTCCAACCTCCGAGCCCAAGTACAACTTAGTCCACACAGGAAAGTAAACGTATTCCACACAGGAAAGTAAAACGTAATCCACACAGGATAGCACAACACAATCCACACAGGAAAGCAACAGGATTCAGCTCACACATGATTTTTATTATCAAAAACGTAACTACTGAAGAGCCCCATCTCTGAAGTGTACAGTGTCCTGTCACGACTCTGAGATACTGCTCACTAACCTAAGACTGCTGAGGTACTCCTCCTGTCGAGTACCGCGGGTGTGCCGCCAACTACCGGGCGCTCCGTCCGCTGAGGGTCTGCTGCCAAATACCGGGCGCTCACCCAAATAGCCTACAGAGGTACTCCTCCAGTCGAGTACCGCGGGTCTGCTGCCAACTACCAGGCGCTCCGTCCGCCGTGGGTCTGCCGCCAAATACCGGGCGCTCCGTCCACTGGGCTAGTCGACTCACTCCAAGTCGAGTCGGTCGAGCAGTCTTCAGGTCTCAGCCGGCTACACGGTCTCCGTACTCCGTACGCTCGTCTCCAGTATCGCGGGTCTGCCGCTACAACCAAGCGCACCACCTCTATCAAGTAAAACAGAAGATTCAGCTCACACAGGTATACTTCTTCGGATGACGTTAAAGATGATCAAAGAACCATCTAAGTCGTCGGACCCACGAAGGATCGATAGGTACTAACCCCCGCAGTGACCTACACAGGATCAGACCCACACAGGATCGGGCCCACGCAGGACCTGTAGCACTGATCCACGTAGGATCGCTGAGTGCAGTAGTCGTCGCCGTCGAATCCACACAGGATCTCTGTACTGTCGTCGTCGCAGTCACAGTAGCAGTAGCAGTAGTAGTCACAGAACAGTTGCAGCCAGCACTAGGGTTCCCGCACACAGCAAGCTCGTTCGGAGGGTCCGCTCCACGAGCCGAGAGGCTGATACATCAACTGTCACAAAGTCCAGAGTTGATGTATCCAAAAGTTCCGTATCGTCAACAGGAACTCAACGCAACAGACGGCGCGTCGATCGGACGCCCGGTCTGAGAGTTATTGGCATTTTCGTCTCCGGGGCCCGGTTGGTTTTTAAGGCAAAACCAACCCGACCGTACTCCACCTATGTCCAAACCTCAGGCGTAGTATGCCAAAAGAACCTTCTCACTAAGAGGAACACAACAAAGCTGACAGCACGTCAATCGGACGTCCATAGCTCAAGATATGAGCGTTTCAGCTCCGAGGGCCCGGTTGGTTTCGTGAACGAACCAACCCGGCCGAACTCAAAGTATTCCGAAACCCTGAGTGCGATATACCGAAACGACCGTCTCGATCCAAGGATCGCGTTGCCGCAGACGGTTCGTCATTCGGAGGTCCGTGGCTCAGGTTATGGCCAAAAGACCGAAACTGTCTCGAAAACGGGGGGTCTGGGTCCGGGCCGACCCTGCCCGACCCCCCCTGGTCTGACCCGAACCGGGTCGACCTGTTCCGGGTCGACCCGACCCGGATCCGACCCGAACCGGGTCGGACCGACTCGGTCCGCTGGAACCGGCCCGGCCGGTGGCGGCGCAGCCCGGCCAGCGGCGGCACGGCCAGGGTGCCGCGCACGTGCCGCACGCGGGGGGTGAAACCCCCCCCTTTCCGGATCTCGGCCGGCTTTTTCCGGCCATTTTAATTAACCCACGGGACCCGCGGGTCCCGCCTTTTGACCGAACCGGCGGCCGGCGCGGCCGGCCGGCTTCTTCTTCTCCGCCGCGGCCAGCGCCGCGGCTCTTCCCATCTCCGGCGGCCGGCGAGGCCGGCCGCCCCTGGCTGCTCCGCTGCGGCCGTAGGGCCGCGGCCCTTCCTGATCTCCGGCGGCCGGCGAGGCCGGCCGCCTCTGGCTATACCGCCGCGGCCGTCCGGCCGCGGCTCTTCCTCTTCCGCCGGCGGCCGGTTTTCCGGCCGCCCCTTCTTGCTCGGCCCTTGAACGATTGGCGCGGCGTAATGGCGTCACGCCCCTCCGCTGCGGCCCGACTCCGGCCGCGGTCTCATCCGATTTGAAAGGCCTGGCATTATAGCGCCGCGTTTCTTCGTCGAGACCCAAACCGGGCTTAAATTCTTTTGTTCCTGCGCGGTGCGACGACACCGCGCTGTCTCCGCTAAAACAACACGAAAGATTAGAAGGGGGAGGAGAATCGGCCATGTTCGTGCGGTCCGGTCTCCTCCCGTTAAAACGATAACAATTGGCCAATCGTATAAACACAACCATGAACGTTTCACAAATTTTTAATAAAATTTGGTACTACGCCCAACGGATTATTCTTTCATGTTCGAGGGAATGAAACACGTACTTTAAAAAGGAAAAACCCCTACCTTGGTTCTGGAACGAAGTTCGATGATCGACAACGATTCACGAAAGTCAAGCGTCGCGGAAGAATAACGTCGATGTCGCGGTTAAGTCGTCACGGAAGACGGAGAAAAGAGGAGCAGCGTTCTTCGTCGGAGCTTGAGCGTTCTACGTCAAAGTTTGAAGAAGAAGGAGGAGGGGCTCTCAAAATCCTCACAAGTTGGCTAAACAATTCTAACCAAAAAAAAGAATAAGCTAAGGGTTATTTTATTAACTCAACCAAACCATTTGAATTTCAAAGGTTTGAATTAAGACAACTCAAGCCATTAATTAACCCAACTTTCCAACTTAATTTAAAAGGGGAGTTTAAGGGAGAAAATGAATGGTTTAGGTTCGTGTGGGTCCCACCACACTTAATCCTCTCAAGGGAGGTTAAGTGGGTGTGGGTCCCACCCCTAACCCCCTTTGAGAGAAGTAAACCAACAAAAGTAAAATAAAAAGAATTCCACATTTTTTTATTCAACTTTTTATAAATCTCCCAAAAACTAACTCTCAACCCGAAATAAACACAACCTCGGAAAAGGTCTCCTTAAGAGAATATCGGCGCTGCGAGTTCATCGGTGCCCTCGTATTTCAATTCCGAGCACCGGATCAAAAGTTAGAAATTCCCGCTCGTTCGTTCACTGAACGTACCCGAGCCAAACTTCGGAAATTGATTCCGGGCACTCCGGGCCTCGGAATCAGGTGTCGTCAGAAACCGCGTTCTTGTAAAATTCCAAAGAAAATTAAGAAAAAATTTCCCTTGAATTTTACGGGTCTTTACATTACTCCCACCTCAGGGCTTTACGTCCCCGTAAAGATACATCAAAAACTAGGGAAACAAATGAGGGTACTGAGCACGCATCTGAGCCTCCCGCTCCCATGTGCTCTCCTGGAGATTCCCGTGCTGCCATCTGATGAACACAAGAGGAATCGATCGCCCACGCAGGACCCACTCCTGTCGATCCTCTATCTCCATCGGGACCTCCGTAAAAGTCGCCCCATCGTCAACGTCAAGCTCCCCATGGTCAATGATGTGTGTCGGGTCGTGCACGTATCTCCTCAGCTGAGACACGTGGAAGACGTCGTGCACCCGGTGCAACTGAGGTGGTAGAGCCAGGCGATAAGCCACCTCGCCAATCCTGCTGAGGACCTGGAAGGGTCCGATGAAGCACGGAGATAACTTGTCGCCTCAGCCAAATCTCCGAATACCACGTCGAGGTGAGACCCGCTAAAAGACGTGGTCGCCATCCTCGAACTCTAGTGGCCTCCGCCTCCTGTCAGCGTATGACTTCTGCCGGCTCTGTGCTGTCCTCATCCGCTCCTGGATGACCTGGACCTTCTCTAGACCCACTAGAGCTGCAAGATTTCTTCTTTGCCGATAAGAGAAATCTGGTCCCATCCCCTGGATGAACCACATTCATTGCCTAATACAGTCAATCCTAACATGGATGATACTAATCCATACTAAGGATGACGTCGTAAGGCCTCGACGCTACTACTAAGAGATTCAACCGTTACTCTCGCCTCCAAGGGTTGAGTCACACTGTCGGCATCAGTGTGTGGTAACTGGGTCTCCTCCAGTAGATGTCTCACAAGTGAGGGTCAAGTCAACAGCCAAAACTGGAACCTCTTAGTAACATCACGAAAGAGGATAGGAACGAAAATATCACAAAGGTATGCGTATTTTATTATTGCAGCTCATAATACAAGACGCTACACAAATGCAACAAGGAACCAGAAGTACAAAGGATGTATCCACTAGTTCTCCTCCTGTCCATCGGCTCCCAGAGCTCCATGATCGAAGGCCTCGGCTGCCTGAAGCTGAGCTCTCGCATGTTCACCTACTCCCTGTGGTCGGGGTGGACCTCCTGGTGGTGGTAGTGGAAGAGCCTCAAAGCGTCGCCCACCACCGGCTGCTCGTCCAGCTCCTCTGCCTCGTCCGCCTCCTCCCTGCGGACCGCCACGGTCGAACCTCTGCCTCTGCCTGGGAGGTTCTTCACTTAACTGCTGATCATCAGCATGGTGGGTCGGACAGTCACGAGCCATGTGACCAATCCCGCCACAGGAGTAACACTGCCCACTCTCGGCACGCCTGGCTCTGACTCCACCCCGGCTTCCCCGCACAACAGATCCTGAGTCGTGCAGTCGGCCACCGGTAGGTCTGGTCTGCCTGGAACCCTGAGGCATCCGTCGGCTACCTGTTTCCGAAGACTCCGCTATCTGCCGCCCTGCGGTAGGTCTCGCTGTGGACTCAGCCAGGAAACTCTCGATCAGGAGGGATTGCTCCAGTACTCCTGTCTGAGTCGGTATGCTGAGGGAGATCAGCGATGCCCTGATCTCGTGTCTCAAACCCTGCTCGAAGGTCCGGGCCCGGAAGAATGGGTCCCGTACCATGTCGGTCGAGTAGCGCGAGAGATCAGTAAATCTCGCCGAGTACTGAGCGACCGTCATGCTGCCCTGCCGCAACTGTAGAAGCTCCTGGATACGCACCGCACGAAGGGTGGCTGGGACGAACTCTGAACGGAAGAGGCTCTCAAAGTCCGTCCAAAGCAGAGATGCCTCATCGTGCACCTGGAGCATCAAGCTCCACCATCGTCCTGCTGCTGCGTGTAGTAGGCTCGCAGCGAGGATCACCACGAGGTCTGCTGGTGTCCTCACTGGCCTAAACACTCGTACTACTGCCTCCAGCCAGTCCTCTGCTGCCTGGGGATTCGTCTCCCCGCGAAACCTGGGCGGTCGCTGGCGCTGAAACTCATGCAGTGCGCTGAGGCGACGTTCATCGTCAGCGGCTGCTGCTGGAAGCATCGGGGGCTCGGCTGGTAGAGCTACCGCCGATGCCACTGCTGACAAAGGGCCTTGCACCGAGGCCTCGTCGCTCGGTGGGCTGTCGTCACGCTGGACTCTCGGAACCCTAGCTGGCTGCCGTCGTGGGGCCATCCTGAAAAGGAAACAGGTGCGCCACGGTCAGAACAGTATACCTGGTGATCTGATATAAGTAATCACAAAGAAAACTTTGAAACACACACGCAATCAATGTTTTCGTGCATTAAGTCGGAAATCAGAAGTCAGGGTCCTGGTGTACGGATACGTCGGCCGCCGCACCAACACTGGACTCCCTGGACTGATAACCACACTCAATACGCTAAACATTATTGCTTCACATAGAAAAGATCAGAGTTCGCGGTAGAACCGAACTCCTCTGATACCAATTTGTCACGACCCGTCCTCGGGGCCCGTGCCGTGACTACCCCAAGCCCGCCTTCTATAGGCCAGGGGCTGGCGACTAGCACCAAGGCGTAAATCCCGGTAAAAAGGGAAGGCATTGCCTTTGTAAGGTAAACAAACACCACAGAGTAAGCAAGCGGAAAGTAAACACTAAGCAAAAGCAGAGTACAACTGAAGTGCGGAAAAGTAAATGGGCCAGTATACAAACCCAAACTGAAAGTAAAGTACAACTCAAAAAGGGAAAACAACAACTGAAAAAGTAAAAGCCGCTACACCGAACTGTCCACTGGAAATCCCACCTGAAGGGTGGGTACAGATAGCTCCACTGTTCCACGGGTCCCGCCGTCCGCTCCGAGCACGTCCCGCCCAGTGGTCCACCTCCAGGTACCGTCCTGCTCTGCAAGCCTCAGCTAAGATCAACGCTGTCCGTCGTCTGCAACCAACACAACGTAGTGCGGGAAAAGCCCGTGCAGGGGTGAGTATAAGCTACTCAGTAGGGACCCCGAGACCCCTGAAGGTCTCTCAAAATCCACAAAGGATAAACCACGAAGAAAGGTACAATCACGAAGTAACAACCGACACTGCTTAGGTATATGCCCATACATATACCTAAGTCATCAATTTCAAATACGCTCCAACCTCCGAGCCCAAGTACAACTCAGTCCACACAGGAAAGTAAACGTATTCCACACAGGAAAGCAAAACGTAATCCACACAGGATAGCACAACACAATCCACACAGGAAAGCAACAGGATTCAGCTCACACAGGATTTTTATTATCAAAAACGTAACTACTGAAGAGCCCCATCTCTGAAGTGTACAGTGTCCTGTCACGACTCTGACATACTGCTCACTAACCTAAGACTGCTGAGGTACTCCTCCTGTCGAGTACTGCGGGTCTACCGCCAACTACCGGGCGCTCCGTCCGCTGAGGGTCTGCTGCCAAATACCGGACCCTCACCCAAATAGCCTACAGAGGTACTCCTCCAGTCGAGTACCGCGGGTCTGCTGCCAACTACCAGGCGCTCCGTCCGCCGTGGGTCTGCCGCCAAATACCGGGCGCTCCGTCCACTGGGCTAGTCGACTCACTCTAAGTCGAGTCGGTCGAGCAGTCTTCAGGTCTCAGCCGGCTACATGGTCTCCGTACTCCGTACGCTCGTCTCCAGTATCGCGGGTCTGCCGCTACAACCAAGCGCACCACCTCTATCGAGTAAAACAGAAGATTCAGCTCACACAGGTATACTTCTTCGGATGACGTTAAAGATGATCAAAGAACCATCTAAGTCGTCGGACCCACAAAGGATCGATAGGTACTAACCCCCGCAGTGACCTACACAGGATCGGGCCCACGCAGGACCTGTAGCACTGATCCACATAGGATCGCTGAGTGCAATAGTCGTCGCCGTCGAATCCACACAGGATCTCTGTACTGTCGTCGTCGCAGTCACAGTAGCAGTAGCAGTAGTAGTCACAGAACAGTCGCAGCCAGCACTAGGGTTCCCGCACACAGCAAGCTCGTTCGGAGGGTCCGCTCCACGAGCCGAGAGGCTGATACATCAACTGTCACAAAGTCCAGAGTTGATGTATCCAAAAGTTCCGTATCGTCAACAGGAACTCAACGCAACAGACGGCGCCTCGATCGGACGCCCGGTCTGAGAGTTATTGGCATTTTCGTC
This sequence comes from Viscum album, assembly GCA_963277665.1. Classification (NCBI taxonomy): domain Eukaryota; kingdom Viridiplantae; phylum Streptophyta; class Magnoliopsida; order Santalales; family Viscaceae; genus Viscum; species Viscum album. The sequence goes on along the minus strand of OY728152.1, from coordinate 1,181,063,531 downwards.
CCCGGGGCCCAGTTGATTTTTAAGTCAAAACCAACCCGACCGTACTCCACCTGTGTCCAAACCTCGGGCGGAGTATGCCAAAAGAACCTTCTCACTAAGAGGAACACAACAAAGCTGACGGCACGTCAATCGGACGTCCGTAGCTCAAGATATGAGCGTTTCCGCTCCGAGGGGCCGGTTGGTTTCGTGAACGAACCAACCCGGCCGAACTCAAAGTATTCCGAAACCCTGAGTGCGATATACCGGAACGACCGTCTCGATCCAAGGATCGCGTTGCCGCAGACGGTTCGTCATTCGGAAGACCGTGGCTCAAGTTATGGCCAAAAGACCGAAACTGTCTCGAAAACGGGGGGTCCGGGTCCGGGCCGACCCGGCCCGACCCCCCCTGGTCTGACCCAAACCGGGTCGACCTGTTCCGGGTCGACCCAACCCGGATCCGACCCGAACCGGGTCGGACCGACTCGGTCCGCTGGAACCGGCCCGGCCGGTGGCGGCGCGGCGGCGCAGCCCGGCCAGCGGCGGCGCGGCCAGGGTGCCGCGCACGTGCCGCACGCGGGGGGTGAAACCCCCCCTTTTTCCGGATCTCGGCCGGCTTTTGCCGGCCGTTTTAATTAACCCACGGGACCCGCGGGTCCCGCCTTTTGACCGAACCGGCGGCCGGCGCGGCCGGCCGCCTTCTTCTTCTCCGCCGCGGCCCGACTCTGGCCGCGGTCTCATCCGATTTCAAAGGCGCGGCATTATAGCGCCGCGTTTCTTCGTCGAGACCCAAACCGGCCTTAAATTCTTTTGTTCCTGCGCGGTGCGACGACACCGCGCTGTCTCCGCTAAAACAACACGAAATATTAGAAGGGGGAGGAGAATCGGCCGTGTTCATGCGGTCCGGTCTCCTCCCGTTAAAACGATAACAATTGGCCAATCGTATAAACACAACCATGAACGTTTCACAAATTTTTAATAAAATTTGGTACTACGCCCAACGGATTATTCTTTCATGTTCGAGGGAATGAAACACGTACTTTAAAAAGGAAAAACCCCTACCTTGGTTCTGGAACGAAGTTCGATGATCGGCAACGATTCGCGGAAGTCGAGCGTCGCGGAAGAAGAACGTCGATGTCGCGGTTAAGTCGTCACGGAAGACGGAGAAAAGAGGAGCGACGTTCTTCGTCGGAGCTTGAGCCTTCTACGTCAAAGTTTGAAGAAGAAGGAGGAGGAGCTCTCAAAATCCTCACAAGTTGGCTAAACAATTCTAACAAAAAAAAAGAATAAGCTAAGGGTTATTTTATTAACTCAACCAAACCATTTGAATTTCAAAGGTTTGAATTAAGAAAACTCAAGCCATTAATTAACCCAACTTGCCAACTTAATTTAAAAGGGGAGTTTAAGGGAGAAAATGAAAGGTTTAGGTTCGTGTGGGTCCCACCACACTTAATCCTCTCAAGGGAGGTTAAGTGGGTGTGGGTCCCACCCCTAACCCCCTCTGAGAGAAGTAAACCAACAAAAGTAAAATAAAAAGAATTCCACATTTTTTTATTCAACTTTTTATAAATCTCCCAAAAACTAACTCTCAACCCGAAATAAACGCAACCTCGGAAAAGGTCTCCTTAAGCGAATATCGGCGCTGCGAGTTCATCGGTGCCCTCGGATTTCAATTCCGAGCACCGAATCAAAAGTTAGAAATTCCCGCTTGTTCGTTCACTGATCGTACCCGAGCCAAACTTTGGAAATTGATTCCGGGCACTCCGGGCCTCGGAATCAGGTGCCGTCAGAAACCGCGTTCTTGTAAAATTCCAAAGAAAATTAAGAAAAGATTTCCCTTGAATTTTACGGGTCTTTACAAACGCGTTCAGGTACCAACACTTTCAATCATCTTTATATTCTAAAAAGTGTCACCATTTCTTTTGACATTGATAAAAAATCACTTATAACATTATTACAAAATAATATTAAAAATATTTTAATATAGTTTGAGTTTTTATGGGGTTTGAAATAGGAATAAGGATTAAAAATAACTATGTTATCCATAATAATAATTGGCACACACTTATAAAAAAAACTTTCATAACTCCTTGCACCGAAAAGTTTCTTGCAGAAAAACTCAACAAAAAGGTTAGAATAGTTCACACATTACAAAAAATAGTCTTGAATATATTAATAATGAATTTATATTTATTTTTATTTATTCTAGGTTAACTAAAGAGGAATATTTATGTCTATCTTGATGGATCTAGGCAGAACGAAAGTGGTTTTGTCTGATAGTCGTTTAAAAAAATCTATCTAAACTTAACAAAAATATATTTATTACTTTACTAGGGTCATCAAGAATAGTTTATAAATAATTATTTAAATAAAATAAATACATAGAGTAATTGATTTTTTATTTTATTCCTAATAATTGTTGATATTTCTCACCTGATCACCAATCATTTTGATTATATGTTTTTATGTTTAAAATTTATCTCTTTATTTATATATTTTTAAATGTTTATATGTTTTAATATATTTACATTTTATATTGTGATCTTAGGTATTTAATGGATCATAATTGTATCAAGTTATGAAAAACCACTAATGAATTTGAAAAAGGAGTTGATGATTTATTTTAATTTTCTAAAAAAAATATTCAAAACATAGATTTAATTTTTTGTCCATGAGTAAAGTGTTTGAAAATGAGAAAGTTAAATTCCAGAAAAATCAAGGATCACATAATTTGTTTTGGTTTTAACCATAATTATACACATTGGATCTAGAATGGTGAAATAACAGAAAATTCAACACCTAATATTGATGAAAGTATTCAGAATGTGACAGATGATATTATTGAAGAATTAATTCATGATGTTGGTGTTGAAACCATTGAAAAAACAAAAAATGTTGAATGATTATATAGAGATTCCAAGAAACCATTATTCTTAGATTACCATAAATATATTGTGTTATAAAAAGTTATGACATTAGTTAACTTGAATTAAAGAAATAGGTGGAGTGATAAAAGTTTCTATGACTTTCTTTAAATTTTTAAATAGCTAATTCCATAGGGAAATAGGCTTCCAAATTCCAATTATTATGAACAAAAAATATTATACCCACTGGGATTGGTGTATTAAAATATATATGATTTCCTTAATGATTGTGTGTTATATAGGAAGGAATATTAATATTTATCTAAATGTCCTAAATGTGGGACATCATGCTATAATATAGATGAAAAATTTAACTCTTATTCATTCTCAGGTACTGACATCTAACCTATTTCTAAATCAATTTGGTACCTTCAAACAATTCATTCCAATAATTCCAATAATTATAATTTGATTCAATATTAGGTACCAGAATCAAACCTCCTACTAAATCAGTTTGGTACCTTCCAATAATTCCTCATTTGAAGCATCTATTTTTAAATTCAATTGATTCGAAAAGGTTAAGATGGAATGCTAACGAGCACATCTCTAATGGTAACTTACATCACCCTACCGATTCACCACAATGGAATATATTTGATAAAAAATTTCTAGATTTTGGAAGTGAATTTAGAAATCTCAGAATGGGAGTGTTCACAGATAGAATGAATCTATATTGAATCCTAAGTAGTGAATATAGTTCATGGTCTGTTTTGTTGGTAGTTTTGAACTTCTCCCCACAAATATTTATAAAGAAAAAACATTTTCTGATGAGCTTGATGGTTTCTAGAACAAAACAACCAGGAAATGATATTGATTTATATCTTTCATCACTAATTGATGATTTGAAACTTCTATGGGAGACATGTGTTACTTTTTTGATATATAAATGAAAGAGTATTTTATTTTTCATGGTATGATAATGTTCACTATAGATGACTTTTCAGCATATAGAGACTTATTTGGATACATTGTTAAGGGACATAAAGCATGTCCAATTTTTTAAGAAGAGACTTTATATTATCAATTGCAGAATGGAAGAAATTGAGAGTTCATGGGACATCAAATATTTTTTTTGAAATGATAATCCTTATCATAGATTGAAAAAAGAATTTTATGGTTTATAGGAATATAATATTTCCCCAAAACCATTGTCAGTTGAATAATATTACGGTAGGGTGAAAAATATTAATATCAAATTTAGAAATAAAGGAAGTTCTGGTCATCAAAAAAATATTTATAAGAAATAGTCTATCTTTTTCAAATTACCTTATTGGAGATTTTTAGAGATAAAACATAACATTGATATTATTCATATTGATAAAAACAGATGTGGGAATTTGATTGGAACGTTTTTGGTAATAAAAGGATGGAAAAAATATTGTTTGAATGATAGATTAGACTTGATATCAATGTGAATATATTTGGAGTTACCTCCCACTATGAAAGGAAACATAACATATTGACCTCTGACTTGTCACACATTAAGTAAGAGTGAGAAGATGAATTTTTTCCAATGTCTATATAGTACTAAAGTACCCAGGGGATATTATTAAAATGTGAATAATTTGGTGTCATTGAAGGATTGTAAATTAATTGGTATGAAATCTCAATATTGTCATGTATTGATGGAACAACTGCTACCAGTTTCACTAAGTGGTATATTTCTAAAACCTGTTAGAAATACTATCACCAGGTTAGGTAATTTTTTCAAATCCATTTGTAGAAAATTCATTAATCCAAATTTGGTAGATGATTTGGATAATGATGCTTCTCTTTCTCTTTTCAAACTAGAAATGAATTTCCCACCTATGTTTTTGGATATAATGGTCCATGTGGTGATTCATCTAGTTTGTGAGATAAGAATATATGGGCCTGTTTATTTACATTGGATGTATCCTTTTAAAAGATATATAAAAATTTTGAAGGGATATGCTAAAAATACTCATCGAACAGATTCCTCTATTTTTCAAAAATATGTATTAGAAATAGTGACTGAGTTCTGTACTGATTATTTATATGAAGTGGAGAATTTTGGTCTCCCTATATCTCAACATATGAGAGTTTATAGTAAAGGTAGAGGGATTCAAGGCCTAAATTTAAAGTTCATTTAATTTGATGGTGTGATGCCGGAAAATTTATAGATTTTGAACAACACCAATGTGGTTAAACGATATATATAATCAAATATTACTGAATTAAAGGTATTATATTTGAAAATAAATTAAAAGTGGTTGATTATTGAGCATAAAAATACTTTAGTTTCATGGTTTAAAGTGAAAGTGATCACATATATATATATATGCATTAGAAAAATTGAAATGGTTGTTAGGGGGATTGTCTCTTAATGTAATCACATGGTCTGGTTTCGATATTAATGGATACAAATTTTACACAAAAAAATCAGGTTGGTAGGAGTACCATTCACAATAGTGGGGTAATGGTTGTTGCTGAAGCAGTTCATTTTTCAAGTGTAAATAATAAAATATCAATTTTTGTATCAACGAAATATTTTGGAGTTCTTGAAGATATATGGGAAATTGATTATACTAAATTTTGAGTCATAATGTCTGATTAAAAATGGGTTGATAGTAATAGTGGTGTGAAATATTCTGATTATGGGTTTACATTAGTTGATTTGAAAATATTTAGTTGCAAAGAGGAACCATTTATCCTGAAAACACATGCAAAGAAAATATTTTATGTCATTTATCCATTTAATGATTAGTGGTCTGTTATTTTTTAAGAGAAAAGAATTCATTTGTGTGATGAGAACAAATATGATGTTATGGATTTATATGAGGCTTATTCATATATTGTATTATTTTTGAATGATAACAATGACTATAATGCAGACATGGTCTATGCTATATAAAATGGTCAGTCCAAAGGGATATAGGAAAACACTAAATTACACTCCTAATTATTCTGGTAAATATTTATTTTTTTTTTGAAATTTTAATTTGTAAAAACTATTTTTTATTAATTATTGGATGTATAATTATATATATTTGATTAATTATACGTTTTTTTTGTTAAAGTTTATATTCAACAGTTATGGTTACATATGTTTGGATTGAAAAACATGATTCACATCATTATGTTTTGGTTAAATTTACGCATATAAAAACACTTTTTTGTAAATGTGTTATTTAAATTTAAAAATGTTTCTATCATTTTAGAATTACTGTTTATATATAATTGTTTAGCGGGCATATTTTTTGTTTAATAATCATGAAATCATTTTTTTAAAACTTACATATGTATGAAACTATTTTTTTACTTACATATTTATGTTATCAATGTTTTTAAATATTTACTTTTTTCATAATATACAGGTACACATAATATCATTACATTTTCCAATTTCAATGGAAGATACAAAAGAAGAGGAACATTTAGAAAGGTATATGTTTTTTTCCTTATTATTAAATATTTAGTAATATATTTATTTCATGAAATCAAAATTATAATTTAGAAAAAATAATTCCAGTGCTATTGATGGGCCTCCAATAAAGGATTCTTGTCTTTATTCTATCAAGAAATAAATTTCTAGAGTTGGTAAAGGTGGGATTACATGTTGACCAAAAATGTCACTTGCTTATGAATACCATAGATTACATATTATTTTAGGTTAAAATAATAACCCAACTGGTCCAAATGTAATGCAGTTTACCAGTTATATTTCAATGTAGAGTCATTGCAGGATTAGAATTTTATATCCTAAATGGAAGTCCATCAACAAGATGTCCAAAGAGAAACTGTGAGTGTATATAAAGGTAAAATATATAAATAAATTTATTTTCATATAATTTTTCCAATATTATATATTTTACATGACTAATATTTAATTTATTTTATTATAGATGACATTCATTTTTGAAGAAAAAAAGAAATTAAGAAATGATTCCTATCTTTGGAAACTGTTCAATGGAGATATTTTAAAACAAAATTGCCAAAAGATTAAGTTTTTTATAGGTTATTTAATGAAAACCTATGTCTCAAGTATGAGTTTTTAGATATAGATACATGGAGGAAAATTTTCACCATCCAACATGATAAAGAATTTAAGTTAAGATAATTATTTTATATTTTAAAATTTTGTATATATTACTTTATTACTTATTGGTTTATTTTTATGAAACAGGATTCTAAGAGATCTCATCAAGATATCCAGTTGTTGAATGTATACCTCATACTCTACCATGTAGAGGGTATCATTTATTTGATGAGAAAATGATTTCCAAAAATTTTGATGCATTAAGAGCTCAATCTAGTTATGGTTTGGAAGAGGTCCAATTTGGTCCCCCATCTCCCCCCACTTGACATGAAAAATGTAAAGGAGAGAGAAGAAAGAAAAATAAACACTATCTTACAGAGAAATATGTGGAATTAGATGAGATGATTTTAGGAAGTTAATTTTTATTTTCCATGAATGTTAGTATTTTTTAAATTAACAACACTAATATATCATTTTAATTATTCATTTCAAGAAGAACTTCTAGAGTAAGCGATGCGGGATAATTTTATCCCTAAGGGAAGAATTTAAATTCTAGATAATACTTTAGGAATGCCATAACACCCCAAACATGTAAGAGGATATGAGGCAAGTGTTAGTATTAGAAAAGTTTTTGGCCATCATAGTAAGAAATCAAGATAACCAGAAATTGATTTCTTAAAAACCAAGATAAAAGACTTGAAATAGTCTATGGGTGATCAAATTAAATCATCTGTGTTGGATATGTTTGAATAATTGAGGACACAATCATAGCCAACAAAACCTGTGGAGCTTGCCCATCTGACCCAGGCCTCCCAACCAGCCTAGCATGTCCAAAATTCCTAGCTGGCCCAGCCTGCCCAGCCTTCCCAACCATTCTATCCCACCCTGCCTACCGAGAATTCCTATATAGATCCTCCACCTCCTCATTTGGACCTGACCATATACTATGAGTTGTATGCTGGAGATACTCATATATGTATTGTAGTGTATAGTGTCATATATCTTTTTGGAGATTCTGTACATCACCATATTATGTTTTTGGGTCTGGTTAGAATACCAATAAATGATATTATTGATCCAAATATTCTACTACCACTTCCTTATTAGGAGGTTACCATAGTTGGAGATTGTATGGGTTATTTTTAAGTTTGGCCAGCTAGCCTTTTGCGTTATTTGACATACGAGGCATGCATTGTTTTTGTAAAAATTATTTATAGTTGATTGAAAATATGTTATACTATTTTATGAAATTTATTTTATATATTACTATCTAAAATAAAAAAATAGGACAAAAGAAGAAAATAACAGTTTAGGAATCAACAACCTTAGATACTTTTGAATTTTATGATAGGATACAAAGATTAACTCATGTTTCTTCTTCATTAAATAATATTTATGAGTTTTTTATGACATGATATATATGGAAGAGACTATCCATTTATAATATTCAATAAATACATCAAATATGTTATTATTTTTTATGAGCTCAGTGTTCCTATGTTACAATTGTATTCTATTTTAGTAAATTTATGTATTAGTTTTTATTTCTTTCTTTAAATAAATATGATTTCAAGTGAGTTAATATATTACTTATTTAATTAAGTATCTATACATGATTATTATTCAAAATGATACCACCGGTGTTTGTGGTCTTATATATCTAGAATTCATTTCAACAGTTGTGCGATATATGACTACTACTACTAGAGTTTCATATACATGTGGAAGATTCTCAAATACAGAGACCGAGTGATGTTTTTTTCCCACTCCTTGATGGGTAAGAATAATAATATAATTATAAACTAATATTCATTATAATTCCATTAATTGTGATCTTTTTATATTATAAAGGTCATTAGATGTTAGGAACATTCTACCCAAATTAATGGACATTATATTGGTTTTACTCTTTATTAGGTCTTGTTCGTAACAAAATTAGCAACTTATTAGACAAGTAATTTTTATTCTTTTTATAAGTTCTTTATTTTTAATTCTTAGTGTTTATACATATTTTTTTAGTTGATATATATGAAAATTAAGGTCATGGAAAAAGTTCAACAAAGAGAAGTTGTTGATAAAACTGCCAAATCCAATCAATTTCATGGAAGTGAAGGTAAATTATTTTTTATAATACATAATATTTTGTTTTTGATATATATATATATATATGTTGTTTTTTATTTTCAATTTAATATTTTATAACCCGAGTGTCATCATAAAAAAGGAAGCATGGAATGTGGTTATTATGTATTAAGATTCATGTATGAGATAATCACAACTAGGGAAACAACTAAATTTGATAAGGTTAGTTATATTAATTATTTTGTGTTTTATATGAAAATATTCTATTTTTTTAATCTGATAACATTCATTGTTATTGTAGATTTCCAATGATACCAATTTTTATATGAATGATGAACATACCCATCTTCACATTTTGTTTGAAAACTATTTATTAGGTATGATCATGATTTAAATTATCAGGTAAATATCTTTTAATTAAAGTAAAAAAATGAGTATTTATACAATCATTTTATTCTTTAAGATGAAATATTTTATTAATTTTTACAGGGTTATCTACTGTATAAATAGATATTGATTTATAAAAAAATATCAACACTACATAATACTTTAATTTTTCTCGTATGTATCCCTTAGTTAAAGTTTAAAAAATTAGAAATCATACACTTGTTTTTTGCTTGAAGTTTGTATATTCTATTTGATTTTACAAGTTTTAGATGTTTTAGGTATATATAATTTACACATGGTGGTTTTATTGAACAAATGATAATAAATTATAGTTGTAGAAGTAACACAAAAAAAATTCACCTTTTCAACTCAAATAACACATGGGTTTGACCTTGACATAATTTATTTTGCCTCTATCATGATATCTAACATATATTGGCTTATTCCCAAGGTATATTATCCAATAAATTATCCAACACTATATGAAAAAAATAGGTTTTAACTTTCGTAGGTCATTCATCCACTTCAAAACAAAAAAAAACATCATATTAATTAAAAAACATGTTATTTTTTCTCTAACATGTGGTTTTGAAAAATTACACTTGGTGGTTTTGATCAGCTCCATCATCCAACCACTTATGTCATTATTTTTCAAGATCAAATTAATAAAAAACACTCATTGGATTTTCTTAACATTTTAATCAACCATTTTTGACAATTTTGGGCGACACTTTTGGTTGATAGTTTAGTTATAAAAAACTTATATCATATTAGAGACCATATATATAAGATAAACACACACACACACACGCACACAAAAACACACAATAGGTACATCAATTTACAAGGTTCAACATTAAAAATGAATGGCTATTCCTTACTATGAACTAGATTTATATAGAATTGTATAAACCAACATTAAAACCCTATAATATTTACAGTAAAATCTCTCGACATTTTATAGTGTGCCCCCCCACACTTGTTTAATTAATCCCACCCTTAGTTACATCCCATACCATTACAATGAGTTTTAGGGGTAACAAAAAGTTATTCTAAAACTTATGTAGAATAATTACCTATTTTAGATATCCTATCTCTTTTTTTATTTATTCCATTTCATAGTAGCTAGTCACATATTCTGTTTTTATACACAACACTACATACAAAAAATTATTATTCTTCTTTGTAGTAAACTAATATGTTACTAATTACTATTCATGTTCTTTCCCTTAAAAACTAAAATGCATAACCACTCATTTTTTTGAAATTTATGACCAGTTGAGCTGCAACTGTTGTCATTATTTGTTTATTTATTTATTTTTACATGTGAGAATTGAATTATAGTTATATTTTTTAGATGGTTGATGATTATATAAGTGTTTTTGTTATAGGTAAGGTTACTATAGTTGATGGTGTGAGAGAGGATATCATGAGGTTGATCCATGCAAGTTATTTTCTTATGTGGATGTATTGTTTTTAGTGATTTAGTAGTATTTTTTCTACTGTATATGCTTTGGACATTTTTTTATAGGTTTTCATGTTTTGGGAAATTTATGTGTATAACTAATTTTTTTTAAAATATATAACTTTAAATATCGGTTTTTTATAAACCAAAACCGAATTAATGGTGAAAGAGTTTTTCAACCTTAGTTTCTTTAGAAACCAATACTGAAAAATAAAATATTAAGTTTTCAGCATCAGTTTATACACAAACTGACACCGAAGAACATCAAAGCCTAGTTTTTGGCAACAGTATTCATATAAACCAATTCCAAAAACCTTGTTTCAGAATTGGTTTATATAAAAACTGACACTAAAGACCACCAAAGAACTTATTTTTTGTGTTTATTTTTATGTAAACTGATGCCTAAAACCGAGTTTCGGTGTCAGTTTATATAAAAAATGACACTGAAGGACTCCAAGACCTATTTTGGTCATCCGTGCTCAGGTAAAATGATGCTGAAAACCAAGTTTTGATGTCAGTTATTAATTAAAATGATGCTAAAAAATAGGCTTCAGGTGTCTTCTATTTTGGTTTTCACAAAAACTAACATAAAAAAGCTACCTTATATGTGTTTCAACATCAGTTTTTCTTAAAAAAACACCGAAAAATGTATTTAATTGGACTTTTAATTGATTTTTAGATTTAGGGTTTATTAAAACTGATAATGAAACTTCTATTTTTAATGTCACCTTTATAAACATTAGTTAAAAGATGAAGTGAAAATGTAAAAAGAAACCAGCATGGAAGTACCATTTTCCCCTAGTGAATGATTATATCTTTTCCAAATTTACATGCATCCAAAATTTTATTTGAAAATGACATATCACATAAGTTAACAAATAAAAAATCATCTTATATAGTTTTTAAAGAAAATACTTTATTATTCTATCATTGGATTTTATATTTGAGGTTACCATATGGTTATGTTTCCAATTGTTTGATGTGATAGAAATGGAGATATTACAAGATTAAATGGTCATGATTTTCATTATGTAATGTAAATACTACAACTAAATAGACTTAATGGGTTTTTAAAATATCATATTTGATATATGATGATAGAAATATCATAATTTTCCAAAAAAATTATGCGGTGACAAAAAACTATGATGCACTAAAAAGGATGTAAAAATATGTTGTTTTAAAATTATGTAAATTAGAAAAACATGCTCCAACATTCCTTGATTTAATGGATATTTTAATATGACATTTTCCTCATGAGGAAAAATTTATAAGACTAGTACTTTTTTGATGGATGTACCCATACGAGTGATGAATGAATAAATTGAAGAAAAAGGTACATAACAAAGGCTTGGTTGAAGATTCAATTGAAAAATATTTCAACGTGAATATTATTCAAAACATTATTGAATGGGTTGTAATGAGATAAATATTGATGATGTAATTAACAAAAAATTATTAGTTTTTAATCCACCTGAACTTGGCTCTGGTGGAATTCATGAATGATGAATTTTAGATGATGAACAACACAAACCTCATACATATGTTTTTCTTAATTGTGATAAATGACATTATTTGTACAGTGAGTTACTCTTTCACCTATTCTTTATATTTATTTAAAATAAAATTAATATTATTTCATTTATTGATTAAGATATGATCGTATTAACAATTCCCATAAATTACACCAACTACTCTTGAATAACATTGACAATATAATTTAACCGATTAGTTTCAAATACCAAAAAGTAAATTGTTTATGGTTAAATATAAGAAATCAATTTATTATTTTTTATATTGCTAATTTCTCTTCTTCAATTTTTTTGGGAATATAAAATTTATAATTGGTTATGTTTATTAAATAACTCACCACCCAAATTGGATAAATCTTATAATTTATATGTGGTGAATGGATTTGAATTTCAAACACATGTATATAGTGATTAAAAAAAATTTGGGATAGAATTATTTAATAAATTCAATTTCTTATAAAGATCTTATTATAGATAAAGTGAAGTTGAATTTTTTAGCATGCTGAATGAAATAATAGAGTTATGTTATCTGGGATAAAATTATTTAACAATGTTTAAATTCTACTATTTCGATACTAATAAAATATTGAATGTTCATACACACAATGAAATCATTGGAATTAAATTTAAAATACTTCTTATAGTAAATATACCTCTTATTTTTGATTATCAAGTTATCAAATTTATTATGAAAATTATTGTGTTGCTTCAAGAGATTTAATTTTTTGGCAGATCATTATAAAAAAAATCACATGAAAATATGTTTACACAAAGTTAATTTGGTTCTTTTTAAGTGCATAGAATTGAAATTTTTCAGGAGACAACTATAAATACATCTTTTACACAAAGATACATAAATATTGATAATGAAACCTCACAATTATGGGTTAATGGTTTTGATAATTTAATAAATAAAATTAAAATAGTAAGAGATGATGAAGCTGAAGATCCTATGAAAATTTATGATACTGAGGAGGAAGATTAAGACATTGACACTTTCAAATATGAATATGAGGATTAATATGAATAATGACTCAATTACGTGCTAGTTATAATCATAATTAATATATAATACTAGTTTTTAATTATTTTCTAACAACATTCTTCTCTTGTTTTAAATGGAAAGTGATGATTTTGATGAGATATTACATACCCTTTAAGAATCTTGGCTTCTTGGTGATCATCCCGATACCTCATCATATGACCCACATGTTGATTTTGGTACATCATTGACACATAGGGGTCATGGTTTAGCGATATTGAAGATTCTCAAACCTATTCTTTATTAACTTCCCCCTCTTGATTTCGATCTATGCATACAGTGGTGTGCCGAGTTGTGTATTTTAGTTAATTTTCATGAATCTTCATGAATCTTCATTATTTTATTTATATACTGATTATTTGATTATTTGTTCTTTTTTACCATATTTTTCCATATATAACTATTGTAAATCTAGTGTAATTATACAAAATTATTTTTTCAGACTGTTGGTGACATGAGATCATATTCCCATCAATGTTCTTAATTGCATGTTTCATCATTGAATGGTCGGTAAATAAATAATACTTATTTTAAATTTTATTTATTTATTAAAGTTCTATTATTAATTATTTTTAGGTTTTATGATATCCTGACGATGATATCATGCGATCCACTATTTGAGAGTCATGAGAGATATTTATGCGTGAGCGTGTCATTAGTTTTTGAAAAATTTGAGAAAGGGATCCATGAAGAAAGACAGAGCCACCATTTTTGATCACTCTTGCTCTAACCATTGCTATGATTATAACTCATATCATGTTTTGGATGGATTTTTATCATATTGGATAGGAGATAATTTTTAGAGGATATCATCATTAGTCTGACAAAACTGGCGGAGACAGGAGGTGACTTCTAGAGCTGGTAGTCATACATTTATTATTCATTGATGACATATGTTAAGTAATTTTATTTAATAATAAATATATATTTTAAATGTAAAATGTTTATTTTATATTCATATAGGAATTTTACCATCTTGATGTTAATAAGTTTTTTGTTTTTAATAAAATTTACATTTTTCCTGCTACCAGAGAGATCACTGATGTCCAACAGCATCAGAATGTGGTCAATTTATATTTTTTAATTTTAAAATTAACTGAAATTAATATTTTTTTCTATTTTAATTTCAAATTGCATTTGTTAGAGGCATATAAGGCTATGAATTCTTACACACATGACGAGATTTAGGCTGAGATTGAGGTTGAGGACACTAGTGCACCAGGATTTGATAAGGCAGTTTGGATGAAGGCAACTCAATTTGTAATTGATAATGGATGAGTGGTCAGTATCAATTATCTATTGACACATAATAGTTATTATGTAATTGCTACATGGTCATCTTCCAAATTGATGGGATCTTCTGTAGAGCTATCATTACTATCTACAGAGTATGTGGAGAAGCTATGAGGTCAGAATGAGGTTATATAGAGCCTACATAGAGAGTAGGAGGAGCTTCATTGACACCAATAGTATCAAGAGGAGTAGAAACATCAATGACTTGAGAAATATTAGGAGGAGATAATGGAGTACATGTGACAACTTGTGTAGGGTTTAGGTATGGAGTACCTTTTAATAGGTCTTCCAGATGATCCTCCTCCTCCACGGTGATTGATGATATTTTTTTTGAAAAATATATTATGATAAGTTTTGTATGAACGTATTATGTGTAATATAACTATTAATTCATTTGCCTATAGTTTTATATATTCAATTTTTAAACTTCTTTGATGTTTTTTAATTTTTTAATTTTTTTTTGTTTTTTTCAGTTTTTTTTATGGAATATGATTTCCATCGCAATAGATTATTTGAGATGAACATGAATTTTGGCCACAATATCTTATTAATGATGAAAATATTATTCTTACATAAATGAAAATTCATTATATATATAGATGAAAACTATTTTTTATTGGATACACTTTCATTGAATTTTTTTGATGATCTTTGGAAAAAAAAGATTTTGGGACACTATTTTTGGCCATGGTTCAATTGCGATGGGATCCCATCTCAATTGATCCATCACGAATATCTTAATTTTTAGTTGTACTTAATAATAACCAAGGTGGAAGAAACCAATACTACCAATATAGGCAGTAAATGTACACACACACACACATATCCCATTATGCATTCCAATCAAAAATTTCAATTAAGCCATAATATATATATATATAAATATATATAAGGCTTTAGGGCACGTATCTCTTTCAATATATCACTTTCACTAAAACCTAAAAGTCTTTGTTCCTTTTCACCTTATATTATATCATTTACAATAACTTGTGTAATCATATCCAAAACTACTTTTTGAATATTTTCCAAAACACTTTTGGAACACTATGATTAAATTCACTTTGTATCACATTATATGAAATACCCAGTGAATACCCATACAAAACACATTGGATTAACTCTAAAACCCTTTTAGAGTAGCTCTCTAAGTCAAATTCAATCCACATTAAGTCAAACATAATGTGTGACCCTATAAGACTTTATAGAGTTGAAAAAAATATAAATCTCTAGATCCCTATATATATATATGAAAATACCAGCCTCTAGAAAATAGTTAATGCTACTCAAGTTATAAGGGGATCTGGTGTGATCTCCATCAAACACATGTATCTCTATACCTGTTTCCACTAGTCTACATCATATGAAGACATGAATTCTTATATTTTCCCTTTGTTAAAGATATTGGGTAACCATGGGAGATGGAACATGTCAATCCCATATAGCCAGCTGATCTGCTCTCAATTCTCAGAGAATATAATGATATGATCAATAAATACATCACATTTCATTCATCATTATGGATAAGCACATAATACGTCCCTTATCTCTCTCTCTCTCTCTCTATAATATCTAGGTGTGGCCACACACTCCCATAATCTATCTCAATTGATGGACTCAGTGTTATACTCATCATATGAGATGACATATCCCTTATTGGTTAAGCTCTAATTAATGATATGATCAACAACATACCCAAACAAACTCATATTAGTTGAGTCAATATATAGACTTGGGTAATTAGGTTATCAAATTATGATGGTTCTCATGCTAGTAATCTCACCAAACTCAGGTATTGGGGACTCAAATATGATCTATACACCCCTAGTACATCAAAAAAATTTGTATGAAACTCCATGTTGTATACTTAGTGGGTCACCTAACACACAAAAAGAATTAAATTCTTTATTTTGTGCCTCATGAGCATATTATATATCTTTATACAGGAATCCCACTCATGATAACCTTTATATTTCATCATAACCTATAATACTCCATGAAAAACATCGGTTTGGGATAAAATCAAAGTCATACTTTGATAGGTTAATTATCATTACACTTCATGAAATATATATCTATATATACATTTATGTGGACAATTTGAAAGGATGATAAAATGGATGTTTTCTTTAATATGATATATTTTAATATTCATAAACTCTTTAAGAATATTTAATAAAACCAATATAAGAACTAGTTTATCATATCCTATATGATAAAAAGCCATATTAGCCTTATTTTTGCTACACTTTATAGGTTTTCATAACACATTATATCATTTATAATCCATGTCACATATATATGTGAACATTAGATAAAACTCTCCCACTAAACTATTTAGTGAAAAAATATATGAAGTAATCCAGTTTGAATAATGGTGAGGCTTAGGAATCATATTCCCAACTGTTCAACATATTGAACATATTCAAACTCCTTAACTTCACAACATCAAATATTATGATTCTAACTTCTATTGTCTACTTAAAACTATTTCTAAGTGAACCATAATTATCATAGGAACCATATTCCATTAATTTTTTCCTTGAAATAATGTAACTAATTACATCATTATTTACTTAAGAATCCTAACTCTCTTAGGATTTTAAGTAAAATACACATTAAACATAGATTGGTGTAGTTTTTTATTTTTTATATTTGAATTTCTTTAAGTCCAAACATGCCCCCAATAGCCTCTTAGCATTATATTCTCATCAAAATATCTTTCTAAGATACAAAAACCATTTTGGGTTAAGAAATAATTTTTTTTCCATTCAATACGAATATTTAATAAGGAAACTATTGTTTCTATATCATATATGACATTCTATGTGTTTGGATCATTTTTATTTTAAAATAATACTTTATTAAAATACACCACCAATTAGTTGTTGGAACAAATTCCCACATATTTTATGAATATTTAGATAAGAACTTTTATCCTAGATTAATAATTTTATCCAAATCCTCTTCTCAAAACAGGTTATAAAAATTGATGTACAATAAAAAATGTTTATACACATAATCATCTTATACCTGTTCACAATAACTATTTTTAGTCAAACAACTTATCTTATCACATAAGAGAAATGAGATGAAGATACACATATTTTCTTTAGATTCATTTGATCTTGATAAAATCCTTCACATTCAAATCCTCGATGTAGTAACTATTTAATACATCTCATGAATATAAACTAGAATCTCATTCAATTATTCCTTTGATTTTGAATTCTTTTATATTTACAACCCTTTGTAAAATATACATTCATCACCCTTAAAAATTGAAGAATGAATTTCTATAACATCCATACCTAACATGGAAATTCAATAAAGTTTCAAAAAATCTTTAAAGAATTCCTTATATAATCCAATCATATTGAATTATTATTATTCTTTCCCAATAAACCTAGGTTTTAGTGACCTTTATTGGCTTCTTGAAGAAACATTGTTGAACTATTCAACCAAATTTTACTCTTATGGTTTGAACTTTTACCCACTTGTATTGTCCATACAATACAAGTATCCAAACATCATATGCCCAATTCATCCATTATAAACACTTTTCAAATATCATGTTAACTTTTCTTGAATTCAACCATATTGTTGGAACACTTACATATATGAAAATTGGATAAATCTACTAACTAGAACAAGTTGTTGTTCATATAATACATTTTAAACCTTGAATGAATCACTCTATGATTTCATAAACATTTAGATTCACTTGTTAAACAATTTCAACAATTTTTTATTGAAAAAGATCTGTTCTAACACATATAATTTTCCTTAAGAACAGTTTTTAGATCATTAATTTTCTTAAGAAATTTTCTCAAGTTACCAGTATTAGGAGTAACTTACCTTAAGATTCTTCTTTACAAGGATTTATCTCAAAGTTTAGTTTGATGATAACGATGAAATTTATCTACAACAGAAGCATTTATCATAGGAATATCTTGTTTTATTTAACATTTAATAATGACTTTTATTAAATGGGATCCTACTAAAATGAAAACACCTTTTTTAGAAACACAACATATCCATTAGCAGGACATGATCTATATTTAACTATTCCATGAGTCCTCTATGGTGTTTCTTTCATCACTTAGTTATTTTTTAAGGTAATCATCCCAATCATATCATATATTAATCACAGATAGTTAAGTGGGAAACCCTTTATCCAATCCATTATATGGATAAAATTGAATCTATTTATTCAGTAACCTAATCCTATTAGGTTCTCCCGACCAGTGTAACACAAAACAAGAAAAAATAATTGGATAATAAAGGAAAATATAGGGGAAACTGACTATGGAATGACATAACCATGGATGATATAGTTTCACCCATCCTTGTTTTCCTTAAACAAGACAATCCATGGGAACTAACTCTTTCATGACCTATCTGATTGGATAATCGAGTTCTTGAAAAGTTACACTTTGAAGGAATATCACACTTATTATTTTAAGAGGATTTTAATCTTGCTATCTTATCTCATGTTATTACCTTTTTTATGCATTTTTTTAGTAACTTAGTTTGGAATCATATTCCATCCACTAAATTAATATGTTCAAATCATATTGATGTGTAACTCTTTACACAACCCACAAGTTTGTATTACTTACCCAAAAATAAAAGTCCAACATATTCATATATATCAAGATTCATAATATGCATAAGGTATAAGAACAATTCATGTAAAGGCAAAGAGTTATATTGGATTGACAATATTCATATAAGTAACCCCATAACAACATATAGACAACCCCTTCCACTAGCCTAGAAAAGACACAAGCCTCAAGGTAGGTAGGTAGTCTAACCCCAAGTCCCTCTACCTAGGGATACTTTACTAAAGAAAGAATCCAATTCATCATAACTCTAAATCCAAATGTTCACAAACTATATTAAAAAACTAAATTCAAGTTCATAACATAAATTACAAACTAAGGTTAAGGTAGATCAAAAAATAAATTCATTATGGAGTTAATCCTAGCATGTAATTCAACACTCCATCCTAGAAGTAGTTTAACATTTCAAACTAAAGCATACATAATATTCAAATTTCTTAAACAAATTACTAAACATGATTATATCAGGGAATAATATTTAAATAAATGAACAATTCAAATATTTGAACATGAGATAAATATTTGTAAACAATTCATAAATAAAATCTAATTATAAAAACTTTTATAATTTTCAAGTTTAACATTATGGATATTCCATAATTTTAAATATAAAAATTTTATATTCATTTAAATATAAACTATTTCATATTTATTTTAAAATATTAAATATAAACACTTTATTTTCATGCCAATATGAATGATTTCATATTTATCAATATATGGAATTTCAATTTTAAATATACGATATTATATAAATTATAAACCATTTATAATCCAACTTATATTTTGTAAAATTTTTACAGAATCTAAATATCATATACTTAATCATTATTTAAACCCTGATCATATCATTCATTAAAAAACTTTTGATGTGGCTTAAATAATATTCAAATAAGGACCCCTTTTATTTTGAACAATTCAAAATAATTAATTAAGAAAAATTTCTAATTTAAATATAAAAATTTTAAATTTTAGCCTTATTTAAAAATTTATAACCCTTTATATAAATTATTTCTTATGATTTGTAAATTCACACTTTTATTTCTAGATCATAAGTTATGCCATATAATTAGTTTCAAAATGATTTAAAATATTAATATTTAATATCTAAGAAAAAAATTATTTCATCAACATTTAATTATAAAAAATTTATAATTAATTAATTTATAAACCCTTTATAAATTAAAATATCCCAAAATACCCTTTTAATGATTTATACACACTTTATAAACCATTAAAACCATTTTAGAATTAAAAAAAATTAAAAAACATTTATATTTACCTTTATGTAGGAACCCTTTCATGACCAGACCCATCAGGGCCTGCTTATCCAATGATAAGATAAGTGTGACAGCCCCAAACCCACCTCTAATAGGGCAGAGGATAGAAACTTGCACTGAGTAGGAATATCATGCATTTGAGGAGCATTATCCTAAGGTACCTGAATGCACACACACATATCCAAGCCTATATAATTATGAAAGGTAAAATAATAAAACTAATAATAATTCATGCCTACATCTAAATCCCACCATCTAAGTACCATAGTGTATGTATAGGAAAATAAAGGAGCAAATACAATCCCACCAAAAGCTATAAAAGAGTCGAACATGTTCAGAAGGTGGGGACTACTATAAAATGAAACATCCATATGAATCTCGGTCCTTCTAGCCTAGAAACTATGCTTCTTCTACTCCTGGTCCTCTAAGGACCCCATAAAAAGGCATCTCATCTATATAAGACATGTCATGTGTGGGAAGATCCCATATATGGGTGAGTATAACAATACCCAATAAGACACCCCAAAATCACCAAACATAAAGCATCAATAGTATTTAGTGCATCAACACAAATGTATATAGATCAAAATATGTGGAATAATGATAACCAAAATGGTAAAACCCATATATACTAATAAAAAACTCCAAGTATCAATGAGGTTTCAACCATCACTACCATCTACAAAAATCTTCTCAAGGATTTTTAGGTAATGCTTTCCTAGGATAATCCAATCCATGAGCCATGCTATCCCATATGGCGCTTACTCGAGAGGTCATGCTCATTAGGTATCACCAATGAAGATTCATTTTGTGACTCAAAATATCTCAACACCTAGATAGGGGATCACACCCAAGATTGTTGGGGGACACCCTGAATCATATTGGAAATAAGTAGCTAAGTAGGGGATTATATAGATGATGATACCACAGATTATACTGGATTAACTTTCTAGATAGGGGATTGGTTCCCTATGTGCGGTGTTCACACAAATATTGAAATCCCCACCTAGGGTACAAGAAGAAATGATATAGGATCACACCCTGATCTAGTCAAATGGAAACCACAAACTCTATTTGAGAGTCGTATCATAGAGAGGATCATAATCCTATATTGAGGACATAATTATGAACTATACACTCATAGGGATAGAACAAGGGAACACACTCAAATAATATTGGTCAAATATGAAGATATGGAGGGCCTCCACTTGCCCTAGAAAAAGTACATGATGTGCCTTTCCTACTATGATCTGCCCATGTCTCACTGTTCCACATGACATATATTCCTCTATATTCATAGTTTTTCATCAGTGATATTTGACATGTAGATTTTTTATTAAACCCTTCTCATTACATATTCCCATGATCATGTACACCTGGCCATTCTCCTGCACATCTGGCCTTGCTTGTGTACCTGGACGTGTCCAAGTACCAAGCCGTTCCCATGTACTCTAACCGTGCTTGTGTGTCTGGCTGTGTCTGTGCCTGTGTATCCTCTGGGATACATTCCGATATGTCTATAGAAGTTCATAAAAATGTGACACATGGCACACGGTGTGTGATATTTTATTTCATGCAAAACCCTAGTTCCACAACTAGAGACCCACACGACTTTTTTCTTCAGGGTACACACTATGTAATATTGGATTTTCTAGAATCCCACGGTTCTTCACATGTTCTTCCAATTCCACCACTTCTTCCAAAACACACACCCATATATTGAATATCTATGGTTTATTGGCCTTATTATAACTACTCATTGGATTCTAGCCTTCAATATACTCAAAAATTAACCACTGTGACATCGTGCCATCGCCACACATCAAAACAGGAAGAATGGGAATCATCAGTTGGATTTGATCCACCTCTGATTGTCCTCATTAATTGTACCATGATAACACCCTCAATCATGAACCACACCCATAGTATTGATCTATTATTATAAACAATAGTCACACAATGATCAAATAACCGATATTCATTGTACTGCTATTCAAAGAAATTGAAGGTTAAAAACCATGATAAGAAATGGAGGAGAAAAGAACATACTATAAATTGAGGAACGAACCTCAATTGTGTTCAGATTGGACTCAATTCACCACTATGAAAATTAATAATGAAGAGAAATAACAATCAAAACATTAATTATAAAATACTAGGAAGAAGTAAACCTGAACCCATAAGCATGATCGACCCATGAATCAAATTGTTAGAATAATTGATTCACGTTCATTATGGGATAAATAACATAAAAAATAAACTTGTGGTAGGTTGGATTTATTTCTGATGAAGAATGAATATGCATCATCATCATTGGAGATATCCTCAAAATCCAATGTTTTTGGCAATCCTTATGGAATTATGATCGTCGATCCATGATCCTGACATCCGCAAACGTTTCTACTCACTCTACTTTCAATTATTAGGGTTTTTGAAGCTAACCATGTGAATTAGACATAAGGGTGTATTTATAGTGAGTAAATTAGGTTAAATTTTTTAATTAAATAATTAAATAAATATCTAATTTATTTAATTATTTCACCCACAATGCCGCACAAGACCAACACTCAACGCCAACAAATATTTTGTCACGTTGATGGTAAAACACAAATTTCAGACTCAATGATAGTCTCATATTTCCCATCTTAATCCCAATTCGGTAGTTATTCCATTATTTTAGGAAAACTGTATGCACATGATATTAATATATTTAATATTTTTATAATATCAATACTGGGTTCATCGGGACACAGAATCTCGCACCATCTCAGCGCTTGTCTTTTAAAATATTATTAGATATATTCACAATATTTACATGTAAAAAAGAGATGTTTCATTCCCCCCAAATTCAAGGATTTTCATCCCAAAAAGAAAAAAACCTACTCACATGTGAGGACACCGAGCTATCAACTAGGCTTACCACCCCATGAGATCTCCTAAAGGCTCCTGTGCTATCAAAAACTAAGCACCCAAGGGAAAAAATTTCCCATAAAAGGGTATTCTCTCTTAGGTACTAAAAAACTACCAGTATCCTGAAATCCTTGAAAAAGGTAATTCCACCATCAATGTCCTACTCATCCCAGTTGACATCGTACAGTGAGTTGTGAACATGTCTCCTCATCCACGACATGTGGAAAACCCCACGCACTCAGTCTAACTATGGTTAGAGGGATAAAAAGTACACCTCTTTGATACCTAATATAGTGACTGGAAAAAAGGACTATGAACCTAAAAAATATCCCACCATCCTAGCCAAATCCTCACAATCCATGTTGAGGAAAGATATATCAAAACTCAAGATATCCTCATCGAGATCCCAAGGTCGTCATCATATGTACAACGAGGACTCTATAAATTTTTAGGTAGCCCTCATCCTCCCCTGGATAAACTTCACCTTTCACCACCATTTCTAGAACCAATCTAGTCCCACAGGAGCTATCTGCCACTGGCCTCGACCAGTACAATGGTGACCTCTATGGTCTATCATACTTATCCTCAAATAGTGATACACCAATGGTAGATATGTATCCGTTATGATATGAAAACTAAATTTATGGTAGATGATCTTACAAGATAAGGACCCAAGATAACATTCCACCGCAAAGCATGTTCTATAAATATTTAATGGATTACATTTATTGGAAAACTTTCTGGTATAAAAAATCCATGCTAAACTGAAATCGAGTTCCAAATCCTCCTAAATGCGCACCATAATCATTATGTAAAGTGAGAATCATGGTATGAAACAATCATCAAGGAAATTAAATGAGGCTGTACTACCTCCTGAACACATAGGACTCCCAAAATATCCTCAAAACTTTTCTCTCATATGGTTAGAAAGTGAGCCGAATTGGTGAGTCAGTCTATGATCACTTATACAATATCGTGACCTCTTGTTGGGCATTGAAGCTCCAACATGAAATCCACAATGATACCATCCCATTGCCACCTTTACTCAAGAACCTTGAAATTCACCTATTTATAGGTGATACATCAGGAGTTTAACTCAATAATATGATACCATATCCTTGGACACTAACCCCTATTCCAACAGATCTTGGTACATCCAATACTCTCCATGCTATAATACTATAGGAAATAAATCTCCTCTACACTTCCTTTCACTGCATGACTGGTGTTAGCATCCATAATAAATTTAGGATAAAATATTTCCCACCTTCATAAAATACATCAAGAACAAGACTTATAGTTATCTCGTCATGAAAGATCTCACAATCAATATCCCCAAACAGTGCCTCCCTAACCTGATGATGAAGAGGAGGGGAAATAATCTTCGAATGGAGGTACACTACACCATCTTCACCCTCGAGGGTCAACTTCAAAGAAGTAAAGTGTAGTGCCCCGACCCCAGAAGCCCAGAGTCAGTGCATTATTACGTATCATTGGAATGATCATAAAATATCAAGTCTTGAAAGACCAATTAGTTTAGTAGCCTTGGAAGCACTAGATACATTCATAAGGTTTACATTACATCATAAAATGGAAAGCTACAACAACATTGTTTCCATAGACAACACTAAGATCCCATAGACTATCCCTGTAGGTTAGTCATAATATAATTCTTTGCATCTTGGTAAAAATAAAACATAGAAAGGGGTGAGCTCAGATGCTCAGTAAGGATAACATTATAGCGAAAACATTCATAAATAAGCATAAACATTTAAGGAAGTGTATACGACTAAAACAAAAGCCTTTTAAACTTGAACTTCAGCATAATATGGAAAAGATAAAATCAAATAATTCCATTTACTTATTCACGTGGATATTCTACTAGTCAAATAATCACATGCAATATCAATATCCACTTTCATAATGATGGAATGCATAATACCAGACTTTCATAACCATATAGTCAAGGCCTTGTGCCAAGACTACAAATAAGATTTTGTCAAGGCTTAATGCCAAGAAAAAGTTTGTCTCATGTGACCTACCGATGCATCTAGGAGCTATAGCGGGCTCCACCCGTCAATTACTAAGTCCAATGCATTCCTCATATGAAAAGGTTAAAGTATAATCTTAACATTCATATTAAAAATAGCATACGAAATGTCAATATTTTAACCACAAACCTTGAATGGTATAAAAATAGCACATCCATAGTCAAACATAAATCATTCAATACAATATGGAAGATTTTTTTATAATAGATCAACCTCAATAGGGAATAATGAATGATATTGACATAGATGAAAATAATCATCAAAACTATTTAAGAGAAATATCCCCTTTTTCTTGAAAACATTTAAGAGTCTCACTATTTATCAAGAAGCCGTTTAAAATAGATTTTTGAATCAAAGTGTCCCATACCACTTTGAAAATTTTAAAAGGAATTTTAATTTTAAAGCTTTAATGTCCATATAAATAAATCCTTAAAACCATTTTTAAAACATGGACATTAATGGGAAAGATTTATAATAATAAATCTTTAAAACATTTTAAAATGATATTTTAGTTAGAGTTCCTAACCAAAAGAGAGACACTTGAATAAAAATAATTGAGGTAATCAAAACTTTGTAATATCATCAGAATAAAGGGATTCATGATATACTTTGTCAAAGTACATTATATACACCATATAAAAGTGATTTGGTGTATAACAACAAAGAAGTCTCAATGGAATGTAAATTGAGATGAAATCTATTATAAAGAATGTATTCCTAGGTTAAGGATAAATCAAAGACATTATTATGTATGACAAATATAAATACACTCAATATTATTGTATATTCAGTGTAAATAAATAATAGGACATTCACACAAATTCTTGTAAAAACAACACCAATGAATTGGATATTTAACTCAACAAATGAAGATTGAGTTAAAATTACTCTTATCAAGTTCATATCGATGAGTTGAGAATTTATCAATGGAGTGATTATGTGTATCAAAATTATATCCACATAAAGGGGAGTGGAAATTATGACATAAGAAAATTAATAGTGATTCCACACATAATCTTGGAGTAAAATAATCAATGAATTATGCGTAAAGCCGAATGAGTGGAAATTGAAATTTCAAATTCCCTTATCGATTTGGTAACTTCTGAAAAATAAACCCTTTAAAGATGGATCATAAAATGATGATATAAATATCCATAAATTAAAGTATATTACAAAATTAATATAATCATGGGCATCACACACACCACATGCAATAAATAAGTGGTGAACAATGGAAATCTCATGGAATTAAAAGTGAGATAAGAAACCCCTTACTTTGTACTTTTTACTTGGTAGAGGGTAGTTTAACCTCCTGTATAATGGTTATTAAATTATACAAGAATCATATAAATTAATATAATATCATTTATGATCTTTTAACATTGCTTTGTTAATAATATCTTAGTATTATCGTCGTTTAGGGTGTTAACAGATTCATTTTCCTTTATATTTTTTGTTATGTGAGTCATATTTGTTATGGATGAGATGTATCTTATTCATATACATAATGATATAATGTCTCTAAACATTATTTTTAATCATCAAATGAAATTTAGTCTTGAATGGATACGATGGGGAATGAATCTCATCGCGTTCGTGGAGACGGTAATCCGTACTTACGCACGAGAGACAATATCATACTTTTGATATTAAAATAATATATAATTGGATGGTATATCATATATGTAGAATCATTATCATGTTATATTTATTATTTACATAAATTAAACATCATTATTATTCCCATCCAAATAATAATGTACTGAATAAAAATTACACCACGACGTGGAGACGGTAAGCCGTATGTACGCACGTATGGTGACATGTCATTCAAAGGATGGATAGAATAATGAATATGGTTGTACCATATTCAAAATAAAATCACAGTATATAGAATATACTGGATTTATTATTTTATAATGGAAACAACAAAGAAATAGAAAGTGGAAGAAGAAAGGAACTTGAAAGAGGGTGGTGAAATTATTACCTCTTCTTCGGGTTCTTCCTTTTGATTTGATCAAAAGGGATCCTTAGATTGGCTTTATGACTAAAGGAATTCCTCTAGGATGAAGGGAGGATAGTTGATAGGGCATTTGGGTAGAGTTTGGCCAAGAAAAAAGGATTTTAAGGTGTGAATTTGAGGGAAGGGGGAGTTCCCTTTTATAAGAGGGGTGAGGGACACCTTGGGAAAAGCTAGAAATATTATTTTATAATAAAATAAATTTCGTTTTCTAATGGGTCCAAAATGGATTATTTAAAGGCTAAGGTGGGGATGGGTCTAAAACCACTCAACCAATAGGTTTTAGATAGGTTTGAGTCACTATATTAACTTTATCGTTTAGATTTAACTCGTACTTAAATAGTTTGACATTTACCATGTCTCTTTATATTTTTATATTATATGGTTAATAAATTTACTATATACTTCTAATAGAACCAAAAGAGATTCATTAATGATACAACTATCATTATATAAGTCTTTTGGACGAACCTTAGATATTTAGAGATAGAATATCAATTAATAATATAATATTTGTATTAAAAACCCTTTTATGTCAATTTTGACACTATTTGGTATTTTGTTTTTCCTAAATTCATAAAAACATTATTAATTAGAAAAAAATTCATCTAACCAACCCTAATATGTCATATTAACATATAAAATTATTGTAATTCATAAAAAGTCTGAAATTACATTAATTTGGATATTTATAGTATCAATTAGTTTAATATTTCATTAATTAGGCAATTACGGCATCATCATTGTGTCATTAATAATTTAAATTATATAATGTCTAAAAAATATAAATAAAATACCATTATGTAGGAACTATTTTTATATTTCTAATTAATATCTATAGTCGAATTTATCTTATGTGTAACCCTATATTAAAAATGTTTTAGTTATTAAACTTTGATTTTAACTCTATTATCTCTTCTTTGAATTAAATAATAATAAATGTCCTAATCTAATCCAAGTGGACCAAAGAGATTCATATTTTATTCCTAAGGTTGTTTTTGGTCGATTTATACTTATCCAATATAATTAGGACATGTGTTAGGGTAATAATAATATCATTTTTACCCTTAATTACCCTATTTACTTTTAACCGTGGTAAATAAAAGTAAAAAGTTACTATTCACCAAAAATTATTTTCATCTTATTGAACCACATTTTACTTACTGATATCAACCATGTGTCTCGTATTTTTGAAATTCCATTCACAGAAGCGGTAAAATTAAGTTTTATGTGAATTTGCAAATTCTCCTAGGAGGTGGGTAAAAGATGGTGAAAAGTTAATAAAATTTTTATATATCTAAAATTATTATAAACTGAATCCAATGAATTACATTGAACTTTTATAGGTATTAAGTATCTATTTTGACCTAAAATAAATTTAAATAAAATAAATAATTATTTAAATAAAAAATTTGGTTTTAAACTATAACTCAGTGTTTTTCACTATTCATCAAAAATTAAAAGTTTTCAGAAAGATACCAATAATTAACCCTAAGATAATTTTGATATTATGAATTCAAAAATGAAGTCTATTTTACCAAATTCAAAACATAGAAATTGAATTTATTAGTTTAAAATTAATTCCTGTTGTTAAAACCAAAAAGCGTATTTTTATGAAATAATAACTACCAAAAGATTGACGTTTGTTTATGTCCAATTTCAAAGAGAAATTACTTCCAATGACCAACTTGGATTAAATGGTAAAAATATAATATAATTACACATCCAAACCATTCATATTTATTGTTGGACAATATAAATTATTTTGATTAAAAATGTATTTTTCTGTTAAAATATATTATTTTTCACTATTCACCCAAATATGAAAGTTATCAGAAAAACACCAAAAAATTATTTAAAATAAATTATTATATCCCGATCCCAAATAAGAAGTTTATTTTTTCAAATTGAATATATAAAAGTTTCAAATATTGGATTTAAAAAGGGTTCACCATTAAAAGGCGGTAAAATTGCATTTTTAAAAAAATACTTCTTTTATCTGAAAAAAATGAATTTGTCCTTAAATTTTGTCTAAGAAACTCATAATATGTATTCTAAAATTATTAGGGTTATATAAAGTTCAAAATTCTGTTAATACTATTCATAACCGCTTTTGAACAGCTAGTTTGGTAAGTCGTGGTGCGCTTGAACTCGATGCTGCGTGTAGTGTAAGTTATTGAATTACTTTGAAGAACCAACGTACTATGAAGTCTTGGGGTGTTACATTCTTCCCTCATTAAATAAATTGCGTCCTCTCAATTTTTAAAATTGCGCTTGGGAATATAATGGAAAGTCCCACATCGGAAAAAGATTCAATAAAACTATCACTTTATAAGAAAGAAAGAGAAGTACAAAGGTCATCCAAGATAACCCATACTACGATTCCATGTAAGAAAACATGGATATGGGAGATAAACTAAGTTTCAAGTTCCGATGGAGAGGGATAGAAAACATGATCAGGAGAAAGTTAACAACAAGAAAACCACAAAGTTGTGATGGGACAAACAGTCATTAGTTTCCCAGTAGGAAAAGTAAACGAACAACATTTTTTTTTGTTTTAAGTTACATTTCATAAAGATGAGGAATTTATTTATGATATTGACTAAGAACATAAAGAGATATACTTACTTTTTAAGTAGAGTTTCATTATTTAATAAATTTCTACCACCAACACAATTTTTTTAAATGATGAGTATTCAAAAAGACTTGGTGACACCGGAAGAGCTAGAATAAAATTCTATAGAATCACATGATCCACAAAGGATAATCTATATATTTACCATGTCTTTAGAGATTAATCAAAACCAAAACGGTTAGTACAAGATCCGATGATCCCCCAAAAAGATATTCCTTTAGAGAAATAAATACTAATATTAATTTCTAAAATTAAACCAACAATACCCCAAAGTTAAATAAATACCATTCAATAAAAAATTGTCCTTAAAATCCTTCAATATAATCCAAACTAATATTGAAACCTAAAACTTAGAAGAATTTGGTTATGTAGTCTTCCACGTTAAATTGTATCTCCAAATGACATCAACTACTCTTAAAGTCACATACTTAAAACTAATTAACCTATTCTCATATTCTCTATTATAGGTTAATCATTTCCATAAATAACCCAAATCACTATAAATCCACAATAAAAACATAGATAAAAATCCACCATTACTCCTCAAATTAAATCCCATAGTATTCTATTTTCCTTGGGCATATAGTGTTCCCAACAAAGAAAACATCTTCCAAAATAACATTTATCACTTAATCACCAAATAATTTTCCTATACTAAGGATACTCATTTGATAAGACATAAGATCCCAAATCAACTTATTATTGATCAATAAAATCATTTAACTAAAAATAATTAGTCACACTAACTAGAGACTTCACGTAGTCCAGTTGTAGGTGATAAATCCCAATCACACTCTGGTTGTAGGTTTGAGTCCCACAGCTTTGTCCAACACGACAGGTTGTCACACGTTCTACATGTTGTCCTTTTTCAAAAACTATATTTTATAACATTACCAAAATGAGATAAATTCTTCAAAATAACCATAACATAATTTAACCACAAATTTTATCTCATACCTTTCATTTTCATCCCAAAATATAATAACTTGTAATTGCCTAAAACCTAATGATCATATAAAACCAAATGGTTATTTATAACTATGTCCACAAGAGAAAAGATAAGTATTACTCAAATATCATTTTCACATGAAAAACTGAAGGGTTATAAATACAAGAGAAAATTATTCTAAAATAATCCCATCAACAAGGATCACTAATACTTTTAAACATTTCTCCAACCATTTATTTCCACATAGCTTCTTCTTTGACCAAGAAAATATCCTATATAATAGGTCATTCACTCGGGTATTGGGCAGGTCCCCTACATTTACGGAAAATGGCTGTAAATGGATTCTTGGTACCATTTTTATTTTCTTCTATAGCACCCTTCATTTTTCCTCGACATTTCTTCACTTTATGTCCTTATTTCCCACATATAAAGCATTTCGTTGTTCCATTGAGATAGTTTCCTGGGAGTCTCCTTCCAAATTTCCTGCATGATTGAAATTGAGGATTCTTTTCTCCATGTTCTTTACTGCTAGAGCTCTTATCATTCATCACCTTTCTCTTCTTTGTTGGGTCCAGGAGTTGGTTAATATATATGTTGTTGATCATATTTTTAAAAAACTGATTTGGCATGAACACGATATCTTTTATGCCTATCAACATTCCATTTTGTTTATTATTTCCAACACCATTCACACCTTGTATATCATTCTCAAAGTTAGTATGACTTACTTGGAATCCATCCATTGACTAAAATCAGAAAGCATTGTGTGAGTAACAATAGTCATAAAATCATTTAGATAATATCACGACAACATATTTTCAATTTGAAACACCTTAGTATTAACCAAGGTCATTTATTCTCATCTTATATTAAAATAATTCAAATCGGTTTGTAAAGAAAATGTAAATTATCCTAAACATATCCTCTAGGAGTGTCATAACCAAGAGTGCAGCAAGGCCCGTTATCATGCACCAGTTCACGTTCGAGTCTAGATCAAAGCGGTGTTTTTGTGTTTTACCCCTAGGTACATCTGTGCCAGAGCCGCCTCTACCTGATCGTATCTAGACAGGGATGTATTGCTTTGAAAACTCACAAAATCACTATAATACCAAAATTTTAGGAAGTTCCTCAATACTAATCCTCAAAGTCTATCGTAGGGCTATGTGCTCTAATTAGATTTTATCTAAATCTAGATTCCAAGGTTTGTACTAAACTTCCTCTGATACCAACTGTAATGCCCCGACCTTATAATCTGAGAGTCAGTGCATTATTATGTATCATTTGAATGATCATAAAATATCAAGTCTCGAAAGACCGATTAGTTTAGTAGCATTAGAAGTACTAGATACATTCATAAGGTTTACATTACATAATAAAATGAAAAACTACAACAAAATTGTTTCCATAGGCAACACTGAGATCCCATAGACTATCCCTAGAGGTCAGTCATAATATAATTCTTTGCATCCTGGTAAAAATAAAACATAGAAAGGGGTGAGCTCAGATGCTGAGTAAGGATAACATTATAGAAAAAACATTCATAAATAAGCATAAATATTTAAGGTAGTGTATGAGACTAAAAAATAGATTTTTGAATCAAAGTGTCCCAAACCAATTTGAATCTTTTAAAAGGAATTTTAATTTGAAAACATTAATGTCAATATAAATAAATCCTTAAAAACATTTTTAAAACATGGACTTTAATGAGAAAGATTTAGAAGAATGAATCTTAAAAACATTTAAAATGATATTTTAGTTAGAGTTCCGAACCAAAAGAGAGAAACTTGAATTCAAATAATTGAGATAATCAACACTTTATAATATCATGAGAATAAAGGGATTCATGATATACTATGTCAAATAACATTATATACACCATATAAAAGTGAATTGTCATATAACAATAAAAAAGTATCAATAGAATGTAAATTGAGATGAAATCTCTTTTAAAGACCATATCCTTAGGTTAAGGATAAATCAACGACATAATTATGTGTGAAAAATATAAATACACTCAATATGATTGGATATTCAGTGTAAATCAATTAGAGGACATTCACACATATTCTTGTAAAAACAACACCAATGAATTGGATATTTAACTCAACAAATGAAGATTGAGTTAAAATTACTCTTATCAAGTTAATATCGATGACTTGAGAATTTATCAATGGAGTGATTATGTGTATAAAAAGTATATCCACAGAAAGGGGAGTGGAAATTATGACATAAGCAAATGAATAGTGATTCCACACATAATCTTGGAGTAAAATAATCAATGAAGTATGTGTAAAGCCGAATGAGTGGAAATTGAAATTTCCAATTCACTTACCGATTTGGTAACTTATGAAACATACACCCATGAAAGAAGGATCATAAAATGATGATGTAAATATACATAAATTAAAGTATATTACACAATGAATACAATCATGGGCAGTACACACACCACATGCAAAAAATAAGTGTTGAAAAATGGAAATATCACGGAATTAAAAGTGAGATAAGAAACACCTTACTTTGTACTTTTTCCTTGGTCGAGGGTAGGTTAACCTCCTGTATAATGGTTAAATAATTGTTATTAAATTATACAAGAATCATAGACATCAATGGTATTTCACAGTCTATAGATGATCACCAATAATTCCTATTAGAAGTCAAATTTTAGGCATATAGTATATTATTTTTCATGTAGTTTCATATGATTCCTACAACAATGATTTTAAAGACCTAAACATCCAATAAATAGATGCTATATATTTTTAGATTAGTATACATTACATTACCCAAATACATTCCTAAGGATAATAAAATTATAATTCATTTGAAAACATGGAATCATAAAAAACTAGTTCATTGGAGTTCTATATAGTATCAAACATAGTCCCTCATATCTAGAACTCTTGTTATACATATCACACGTAATACCTATCATCATAACCTATGAAAATGAATCCAAAGAATGTGTGATTTTATATGTTCAGTAAGGTTAAATTAGGGAAAACCATAAACATAACGTGAGGATAATGGTCTAAGAACATTAAAATAAATATGAAATCCATATGCATCCTATCATAGATAAAAAAATTTAGTAGTGTCTAAATTAATGGAATTTTATATGGTCAGAATCATTATAAAATAATAAAATGTGATCCATGAGTTCTTGGAATTGGTATAAGTAATTGATTTTTAATAGCTACCCAGCTCTTTGTTACACAAATAATCATCATTTATTAGATAAAAATGTGCTTAAGACAACTCATATGATCAATACATTTTGATTAATGGGAAATTTGAAACATTAGATGACAACTTAAAACCTGAAATATAAAATCATCATTTCAAAGTTCTTTGACATGAACAACAACTTTTTTCATACTTAACTCTAAATGGGATAACCTAAGGACATCCATAAGAAAGGGGTGAGCTATAAAGCCTTGTATGGGATTCAAAAATACATAAAATGAATAATAAGAGACCGGTTAGAAAATAGGCCCATTAATGGAGCATATGCGAAACATGAACATAAAGGCATGATATAGCAAGATTATCATAAAATGTAAATGTGGAAACAAAATAAAAAATGATATTGACATGAAACTACTGGATATAAGATCCATTCCAATGGTTTTGGGAAAACCATTTTTTTAGTTCACTTATATGGACCTATAACAACGGTTTGGCCTAAACCATTGGTATAGGTCGCTAATTTGGACATATACCAACGGTTTGCCCAGAACCGTTGGTATAAGGGGGGGGACCTATACCAATGGTTTGTCCAAAACCATTGGTATAGGTCCCAAAATCAAAGAATCTATACCAATGGTTTTCAAAACCATCGATATAGGTCAATACCAACAGTTTTGAGAAACGTTGGTATAATTATTTTTTATGGAATCTTATTAAAGAGAACAGTAAATAAATCAAAATTTAAAATATTTATGATAATAAATATATATATTTATGAAATTATATTCAAAAAAGTATAGTTAGGTTTGTGGTTAGGTCATTCAATCATAAACGGGAGGTACTGGGAGCAAAACCAACAGAATGCTTATTTTTTTAAATATATATACCAACAGTTCTATGGAACCGTTGGTATAGATTTTTCATATTAAATATACCAAAAGTTTTGAAAACCATCGGTATAGATCTATACCAACAGTTTTGGAAAAACCGTTGGTATAGACCTATCCCCATGGCTTACAAGCCAATGGATTTGAGGCATATACCAATGCTTTCAAACCGTTGGTATAGGTTATTTTTGTAGTAGTTTGAGCCAAGGATCATTGCACATGAATTAGAATATGTAAACCCTCATTACACATCAATTTTCTTGATTAAAATTTTATTGCACATTGATTATCATTATTATATAGTCATTCCACAAGGCGTATAATGATTCAAAACATTACCCAATGAAATGGAGCATTATGAGTGTGCATCCATCATAAACATTTCATTTCATGCATAAGTGATCCACAAGAAGCATATAAAACAGAATCATTTGACAACATAAGTTTTTCAATGATTAAGGAATGTGTAATACATACATATAAGAAAAAATAAATATGTATATGTTCATAAAGGTGAATACCCATGATATAGAAATGGGTATGGTGTTCACTACATGTTGATTTTGGCTTGGAAAATCAGGGAGTAATTTTGGCTCCATAACGTCATTATATAAAAATTCATAAGTTTTGATGATAAGAGAGAATGTGGTACCTCATCATTTATATATGATATAGACATATAGGAGATAATGGAACATAATATCCCAACATATGTAATGGAATTTAGATATATAATTTAGGAGAAATACTTGAATGGAAATAAGAAGAGATAAACCCCTTAAGGAATTTCAGCATGGTAACAGGTGTACACAACAGGCATTAATGAGGAAAAAATTGATATATGATCATTAAAAGTTAAGGAAGTAAGTATTGGGGGGTTTTGGGGAAAAATATGTCACCGAAAATTATAATTGAATATAAAAGTGTGTTACAACATAAAGAAACTTGGATAAAAATGAGATAGGAAGGAATCCCTTACTTTAGTGTGTGACATAAAGAGATTGAAGGGGGGATTCTTGAGATCTTAGGGAACCTTTAGTGTGTTATAGATAGAGGAGGTAAGAGTAGGGATGTGTTCCATATACTTTTGAGTTTTGAGAAGTGGGAGCATGGATGGGTTTATATATGAAATGGGAGTGGAATTCTTTTGCATTCCACAAACATTGGATTCGAGATCTATATAATTAAATATTCAAAACCAAAAAACATCCCATGGGTTTTCCCTTGTTTTCAAAATATGAGTGGAATAAATTATTTTATTGGTAAAATTTCAGAACATATTAAAGTATTTTCCTTTCTTATGTGGAGGTGAATCACACTCTAAAGGAAATGAATTTAAAATCAAGAAATATTTTTTACATTTTTGTGGATTTACTAAGGCGTTATAAAATAAGTGAAACAAATATAAAATCATATTATTTTAATGGGAAAACATATATTGTTCATATGATAACAATTATAGTATTTATTAAATCATTTTGTGGACATTATGATGTCATAAAACACATATTTTATTTATACGATATTTAATTTTTACCCAAAAATTTGACGGTCTTAGAAAATTATGAAAAATTATCCATTGGATTATTTAGTTATACTGATTTAAAAAATAATATTCATTTTTCCATATAATTTTCTTAATATATGAATTTTATCCTATAAAATGAAAATCGACATTTATTGATAACTCATGGATTTAAAAAAAAATAGTTTTATAACATTGATAAAAATTACATTTCACATCATAAAATTTATAAACCCATTTATAATTAATAAATTTATTTTATAATAATATTTTTTAAAAATATTATTTTTTTTCAAAAATTCATTAATTTATTTAAATAAATTATATAAAATTACACATTCTATTTTTTCATTAGAAAATATGACTATTATTGAACCGATTACCTAATAATTTATAAATAAGTAACTAATATAGTTATCATTAATAAGACTTTTTTATAATAATATTAATAAATCCTCAATTTAAAATAAAAATCTATATATCTCTCAAAATTACAATTTTTACCCGAAAAGAAAATTTATCAAATTCGTCTCTTTTAAAGAAAGATTATTTTTATAAAGGAATTAATGGAATGAGAATTTTATTTAGAAAAAGGTATTACTTAATAAGTAACTAATACCGTATTATATAACCTCTTATCACACCTGTGTATTACCTAAGGGTAAGGTGTGTGATGGTGAAAAACAATTGGGGTGGCTTAGATAACATTTCCCGGGTGGTAATCTCGATTAACATAAAATTCTCCCGTAGGTGATTCCATTAAAGCCTAACATGTAGAAGCTCGACTTGGGCTCAGTCATGAGTTAACCGCAAAGACACTACCTGTAGAGACCCAAAGCTTGATGTACATGGACATTACATTACTTTTGTGGAATACTTAATACATAACAAAAATAGACACTAAAGGACCATAATAGTTTAGTATCTTTGGAAACTTGGAATATAAACTTCTAATCATGTTGAAATATCTTCAACATCTCCCATAACGATCTTCCCCTTTTTGTTTCCTTACCTAAAACCTTTCTTTATTTCCTGGGGAAAATAAAACATAAAAAGGGTGAGCTCAAATGCTCAGTAAGGGAAAACATAGAGAACATAAAACAATCCATAAACATTTGAAAGCAAAAACTTGAACATGAAATTTAAACATCAAAATCTTGAGAAAAGACATAAATCGTGGAAGTACGTATGGCATATATCATAATGGAACATAAACCATGATAAAATATAATGGGAATAAAACATGTAATTGTGGCAACCATTCAGCACATGTTATGATTTCCATAGTTGCCAAGGCATTGCTACCAAGACCATCTTAGTGGACAAATTTCCTTTCTGAATCGAGTTCACTCCTCATTTCAGTCCTATAACACTGAACTAGATTAACTTACTGTTCCAACCATGTCTATCTCATGAGATATAAATCTTTACCCAATGCATTAGAGGGAGATATAGGTCCCACCCATCTTATAATGAAATCATTCTTATGTGTGCCACAACATAAACATAAATCATTCATGATAACCCAAAGAATAAAATGGGTTTCATAAACATCATCCCATCATAACATAATCCATATAAAACAAATGGATATCATTTCATCATAAGAAAAATGAAACCATGTAAATCATAGAGACATTATACTTGAAACATAATCATACTAAATAATTTCATCTTAGATGGAAAATAGTTTTGATAAAACACTTGAAATGAATTCTTGAGGAAAATATCCTTTCTTCATCGAAAACATTTTCTTTTCACAAAATTCCATGAAATTTTAAAAGAAAAGGATTTTTTTGAAAGTAATTATGAAATATTGTAGAGTAAGATTCATTAAAATAATGCATTATGAAACCGTAAAAATCCATTCATGCCATATAAGTTAAAAATAACATTCTTCTCGTACTTTTATCAGAAAAGTCAAAAAGTACCTCGTATGGTAAACAAAAGAAAGATTCCTTCCATACGATGTGGTAAAAGTAGAAAAGGGTAAAAATGACTTTAAAAATACATGCAAGAAAAGTAAACATTTTATGAAAACATTTTGAGAACATATGGACATGGATATTAATCATAACCCTAGTAAATACTTACGAGTAAACAATCTCAGATAAGAATGAGATTGGAATAATTATCCATTACCTTATGTCCGATTTGATTTGTATGTATCCTTAACTCATGTATAATGATTTAAATAATGTCATTGACTTATTAAAGAATCATATTAATTGTTATTATATCATATATGGTTTAATTAGGTATTTATATTACCCGTTCATTTGTCGATTCCATGTTAAAGTAGCGTTTTGGGTAAAATTGTTTCATTTATCGCATTTGTTTGGACTTGTTGTTCTTGGTATTATTATTAATTGTATCATGATTTACTTACTTCAAGAATGTAAAACATGATTTATATATCATATATATTCTGTATATATATATATATAATATAGATAAATGAAATGAAACACACCGTTCATGGAGACGGTAGGCCGTACGTACGCATGAACGTTGTTTTCCTTTCTTTATTGACTTGAATGGAAGTAAGTAGATGACTTATATATATATACATAAATACAGTAGCTTCATTATGTCATATATTTAATTATTATTCATTATATATACTTTATAATCATTCATGAATAGTTAACATGGAGAATGAATCTCATCGCGTCGTGGAGACGGTAGTCCGTACGTACGCACGAGCGATGATATCATTCCCATGATCGTGGAATTGTATTGAAGTTTGTATATAATATTTAAGAATCAATATCACTTTACAATAATCATATATAGTTATTTATTTACACCATTATACCCATCCAAGTAAGGTGGTGGTCGAAAACAGATTACACCACGGCGTGGAGACGGTATTCCGTACGTACGCACGCACGGTGATTTCATTTTCCGTAGGATGGATAGAAGGTGAAATAAGGTTGTTTCATATTTATAATAACATATCAGTATATAAGTAATACTTATGTTATTACTTTATAATGAGAAAACTAAATAATAAGAAGTAGAAGAAGGAAGAAACTTGAGAGAATCAGAAGAAGAGATTACCTCTTCTTCGACGCACCTACTTTAAGCCTTCTCTTAAGGAAGTAGAGTTGGTCTTTTGAGAATAAAAGAACCTCAAGAATGTTGATAGGGAAGTGGAGAATAGGAATGGTCAGGGTCTGGCCAATATTCAAGGCTCAAAAGGGTGTGAAGAGAAGTGGGAAGGGGTTCCCTTTTTATAAGGGAGGAGAGGGGCACCTTTGGAAATCTTAAAAATATTAATTTATAATAAATCTAAACCCACTTAAAAACGTCCAAAAATGACTCATATTCAAATATTAGATGATATAGGGTTTTAATATAATCAACCAATAAAATTTAGATATGTAGGAAATTTATTTTAAACATTATCAACTTGATTTATCCTTATTTAATCTATTAAATTTTATTTGTGGTAATAAGATTCTAAATTTTAAATTGTTATAAATAATTACTTATGTGATGTAAATTATCCATAATTAGATAATTTATGAAATTTTAAACTATATAAATTTCAATTTATAATTTTTGAATATTTTTTTTTATTTTTAAACAATTTAATAATATGTTATTTTTATAAAATAACAATAGTGTCAATTTTGACACTATTCATTTATTTGAATTTAAATTAAATCCACACAAAGGATATATTCAAAATAAAATATTTAATAGGTTCCTAACATGTCATATTAGTCTAGAAAATTAGTGGATCACATTAAATAGTTCATATAATATTTATTTTACTATTTGTAAAACCATTTATTTTATATTTCTCTTAATAAAATAATTACTACAACATTTTTGTATAATTAATAAATATACTTATTTGTTGCATAAAAATTAAAAATAAAATACTAGGATGAAGATAAATATTATATCTTTCATAATAATACATTTATTAAGATTTATCTTCTAAAACACCCAAATTTTAAAATGTTATATTTATTAAATTATGAAGGTGACAACTTTGACATAAAATAAAATAATATAAGTGTCATAATCACTTTTATAAGACTCCAAACGGTCATATATTCGGTAATTGAATGCTTATGGTGTATATATACACTAAAAATAAGTTTTGGTCAGGTTTGTGAGCCCTTAAATATGTATTACTATTTCAATAAAGACAATATTATTAATCTTTTTACTAAATAAATAATTTCTGCATCATTAATGTATGAACTAATAAGGTAATTAAATAACTCTTAAAAATTACAAATAAATTACCATGATAAAGAAAAACATTTTATATTCCAAATGAGTATTTATAAACAAATTTATATTCTGTATAACCTTATATTAAAAATACTTTAATTATTAATGTTTGAGTGAGACATATTTCACTTTCCTATAAAATAAACTAAAGGTCTTAATCACCTCCAAGTGGGTTCTAATGGATTTAATTTCAACCAAAATATGACTTAGGATGAAATATAATCATCCAATTATATTAGGAAAAGTGTTAGGGTAATTTTATAATATTATATTTACCCTTAATTACCCGATTTACCTTTTACTATGGTAAATAAAATTTACCGTCGTTACTATTCATAATGCCAAAAAATAAAAAGTAGTCTATTAATATAATTTGGACCCACTTATTCCAAATATGGAATCCATTTTTACAAATTCAATACATATAAGTTGCAAAAATTAAATTAAAATTAATCCCGTTGTCGAAAGAAAACGAGTTTTTGTTTAAAACAATGCAAAAGATTGAAATGATTTTACCTATGAAATCAATGTAAAATCAATGATAATGACATAAATTATATTAAATGGTCAAAATATATTCTATTTATACTTTAAAACCATTAAATATTATAATTTTACCATATAAATTATTACAATCAAAAAAGTTGTTTTTAATTAAAATATAGCGTGTTTTTACTATTCATTAAAATATGAAAGTTATCAGAATAATATAAGAATTTCATCCAATGTAAAATTTTATATCTCAATCAAAAAGAAGAATTTTATTTTGTCAAATTAAACTTATAAACATCTCAAAAACTAGATTTAAAGTGGGTGCTCCATCAAAAGGCGGCAAAACTGCATTTTTTGAAGAATACTTATTTTACGCGAAAAATTTATTTTGTTCACATAAAATGTTTTAGAAAATGTGTAAGATGAATAATAATGTTATAAAATTCAAAATGTATCTAATACTATTCATAACGGCTATTCCATAATAATATTATAACAATATATCATTGTTTAGTGAAACCCGGTATTGCGTACAACACACGCTATCGAGGAAGGTCACGATTGCATGTAATGCAATCCATATCAGAGTTGTGTGTAGTTAAATATCCCTTTGGTGTTACGTATAAAATAATTAAAAACTTATTTCATTTATACATTAAAAAAATCTATACTTAATGTTGCGTAGAATAATTTCTACAAAACGAACTTGAAATTGTGTGTAACACGAGCCAAGAATAGTGTTGCATATACTACAAGATAACACAGTGTCACATATAGCGCAAGATAATCTTGGTGTAGCATACAGTAGAAGATATTAAAGAGATTAAAAAGAATATATCTTATAAAATCTCAGGGGTGTTACACTACCCCCATTTTTAGCTCCAAAGAATGAGCTTCAGACGGCCCTAGTCTACTGGATGAGGCCATCCTCCCATTTTTCTTTGTCAAAAAAATCTATTTAAAAACCATAAGTTTAGTTTTAGTCATCTGATCATTGTTCATTGACTATATTAACAATGGTAATGATACTTGAATGTCTTTTAAACCCAATAATAATAAAAAATGAGTGCATGTGTTTCCTATAAGACATTAAATGAAAGATAATTTTTTTCATAAATGATTAGGTTGTTACAACATTACCCCTTAAGAAATTCCAAATTTCCTTTTCCAGCACTAAAATAGATGAGGGTATCACTTCCTCATCACTTCCTCGAGTTCCCAAATTGCTTTATCAATATTGTGGTTTCAACAAAAAATGATTGACGAGGGGTATTTTTTATTTCACATGGATTTTTTCCTACGTTATATGATATTCATGGGATTCTCTTCTTAGAAGAGGTAATTCTCCAATGGTACCTCCTCTTTATTGAGTAAATGTGAAGGGTAAAGAATGTACTTCCTTAAAAGTGATACATGGAATACATCAGGTTTTTGAGACATGTTTGGTGGGAGTGTTAGGCCATTACTCTAATGTGATCAAGGATCTCAAAAGGGCTAATGTATCTTGGAATAAGGGTTCCCCTGTTACCAAATCTCATAACTCTCTTCCAAGTTGAAATGCAGAGGAATACCTTGTCTTAAACATCAATTTATAGGTCTTGTATACAATTTTCCGCATAGCATTTTCTTTAATACTGAGAATCTTTAATGTGATGCTGGCTATTCATAACCT
The DNA here is from genome assembly GCA_963277665.1 of Viscum album. Classification (NCBI taxonomy): domain Eukaryota; kingdom Viridiplantae; phylum Streptophyta; class Magnoliopsida; order Santalales; family Viscaceae; genus Viscum; species Viscum album. Next base: position 1,181,020,347 of record OY728152.1, on the reverse strand, counting down.
TCTCCACCATTTATTTGACCATTTCTAGACCTAGATGTTTTCTTTCCCCAACTTCATCCCAACTTGTTGGTCTTGTACACCTCTTCCCATAATGTGCTTCATAAGGATCCATTTGGATGATTTAGTGGAAAATGTTGTTGTAATGAACTCAACTAGAGGAAGATCTTGATCTCATCCTCCATTGAAGTCCATTGAGCATGATCTAAAAATGTCCTCAAGTGTTTGGATAGTCTACCCATATTGGCCCTCAATTTGAGGATGATAATCCGTATTGAAATTCTGCTCAGTATTTAGAGAATTTTGGATATTTTTCCAAAACAGAGATGTGAATCTTTAATCTCAATTAGATACAGTTTATTTTGGTACACCATACAACCTTACCACTTATCTGATGTATGTTCGATCCAATTGATCAAATGAGAAATCTTCTGAATTGAAATGATGCATACATTCTTTTAAATATGATTCATAACAACCAATATTTCATTGTTTCCTTTGTATTTTGTTGGAATTCTAGTAAAAACGTCCATGGTGATGTTCTCCCATTTCCCAATTGGTATGGGTAATGGTTGCATCATCCCCTTATAAATTTACATCTCAGATTTCACTTTATGACATATTAGGAACTATGACACGTACTCAACGATCTACTTCATCCTTTTTATCCTACCAATAATACTCTTGGAGATCTCGATATATCTTTGTGTTTACTTGGTGAATGGAGAAACTCAAACTATGTGCATCATCCAAAAGTTATTTCGTTAACTCCTTATTTTATAGAACACATAGCCTAGAACCAAATCTCACAATTCCTTTATTATTTACATTTATCTTCGTGTATATCCATTTTCTTATAGTTTCCACTTTCTTATGAAATCCCAGATCATCCTTTTGAGCATCGTTTATTCCTTACAAAAGAGTTTTTTGAGCAATAATTTGTGAAAGGATTGATAATGATACCTTCTTTATGATTCCCATTTCTATGTTTATCAAATCTAATAAGATTGGATCCTTTTCAATTATCATCAATGAATGAGTTGATGGATAATTTCTACAAAGATCATTTTCCACTGTATTTTCTTTCCTCGAATGGTAGTGAATTGAGAATTCATGTTCTTTGATCACCTCTAACCGTCTTTGTTGGAATATGTTCATCTCTATCTATGTGAATATGTACTTCAATTTTTTTTATTCCTATATATTTAACACTTTTCCACAATGAGGTAATGTCACTATATTCTTCTAGTGAAGATCACTACAACCAACTCCATAACATGTGATGGATAGTTCTCCTCATGAAATTTCAATTTCCATGAAGCATAGGAAATGGATTTTCCTTTTTGTGTCAACACATAGCCCATGACCTTCTTTGAACCATCACCAAATTCCATGAAAATTCCCCACTTGTTGGTAGTGGGAGAACATGCGTAGTGATAAGCTTATTATTCAACTCCTTGAAGCTCTCTTTGAATTCATCACTACAAAAAAACGTGAATCCCTTTAGAGTTATATTAGTAAGTGGGTTTGAATTTCATGGAACATTTCTCAGAAATTATCTATATTATCAAGATAACCCCTAGAATATATGGATATCTATCACAATGTTAGCCTCAGTTATCCATCAATTTCATTTTTCATGGAGGGATCCACATATATCCCATTGCTTGTGATGATATGCACTCTGAATGAGGATTCCTTCAACAAGAACTCACACTTAATATACTTTTTATTGAGATTATCCTTTCACAAGGTCTCTAGTAGAGTGCTTAAATGATCCTCATGCTCCTCCTTGGCTTAGGAATATATTATATTATTCTATAAAGACTACCATAAATTTTTCAATGAAATATTTTAAGACTCAATTAATCTATTCTATAAATATTTATAGAGAATTAATGAGTCTGAATGGAATTACTATGAATTCATAGTGCACGTACTTTCTACGAAATGTAGTCTTGGGGATATCCTCCCTCTGCAACCTTACATAGTAATATCCCAACATCAAATCCACCTTGTAGAAGTATTTTACTCCATGTAACTGATCACACAATTCATAAATTCATGTTAAAGGATACTTGTTCAGTATTGTGATTTTTTAAGCTCTCGATAATCAATGCAATGGATCATTTACACATCATACTTCTTGACGAAGGGAACTGGTGCACACCATGGTAAAGAACAAGGGCATATAAACCCTTTATCCAGATTCTCCTGGAGTTCTTTCTTTAGCTCCCCAAACTCCACAACAAATATTCTATACAATGTCTGGGATATTAGCAATGCCCCAGGTATACAATCAATCGAGAATTCAACATATCTTCTAGGAGGAAGAATAGGTAATTTCTCAGAGCGAATTCCCTCTCAATAGGAATGTATTAATGGATGCTTCCTTCATTAGAATCAATCATCTGAGTAAGATATACAAGCTCATAGGGAAGCAATATTGACACATGAGTTGATAGTGCTAAATAAGATTCATCCTCCTCCTTGCACTTGTATAGAATCAGGGGGTCGATTCTCCAAATGGAGTGTGATTTTCCTCTAATGGTAATTTATGATGGCTCTATAGAGGTAAATTCGATCCTTGACAAGAATTACATCAAATTCCACTAGATATAGTATAATAAGGTTTAAAATGAATTTCAATCCACAAATTGAGATAGGGGAGGTGTTATATTCAAGGAATGGAATAATTTACCCATTTTCTTTTCTCACCAATATCTCTACTTCCATGATTTCTGATGGAGTTTGGATTGTTCAAATAATAATTCAGGATATTAAAGAATTCATATAACCAGAATGAAAAAGTTTTATCTCTATTCTTCAATGAATAACTAGAATACCTATCACCACTTCATTTTTGGAATTCCCTTTGGAGGTTGTGATGGAAAAATATTTCCCATGCTACATGGTAGGTTGTTGGTTGCCTCCTAAAACCCTTGGATTAGGGAACTGGTTTTATAATTGCCCTGGAAAATTGTAGTTTTAGTAGTAAATAATGCATTGAGGGTCGAATAGAGCATTCTTCCCCTCTGTCACATTTGGGGGGTTTTCTTGTTGGTAATTAATGTCCGTGTGCCACCCTTTTGTACAACTAAAGCATTTCGTTGTCCCCTTAATGATGTTTCCAGGGTTCTTCTTTCCTCACCCTTATCAAGTGGGGTGATATAATTTCTTATCCCCATTGGATTTATCCACCAGACCACCAGAATTAATGTCCACTTTTCACTTCTTATCCCCTGATACCCCTGAGTTTTTCCGATCACCATATCGAAATTGAGGGTAGAAAATTTCCTCATAGCAATTAGTGATAAGGATCACTAGGGATTTATGTAGGCTAGGTTTTATCCCACAAAATAAGATATTGACCTTGCATTTTGGGGAAATAAAAAAGCTAAAGGCATATTGTGAAAGCCTGGTGATGTTTTCTGCATACTTTTTGATGGATTCTTCATCTTTTCTTCTTAAGGGTATGGAAGTCCCCTAATATCTTATGTTTGAGGCTGTGAGTAAAATATTTATCAAAAAATAAGCCTCCATAGGAACCTTCTCTTGTTCGGAACATTGAAGGATGAAGAATATATTCTCAATAGAGTTGATCAATTGTTCGGTGATTGAGGGATCCGAAGATCCATTTAAACTCGGAGGCCATTTTCATAGGAATATCTAGATTAAGTCTTATTCATTATTGGGGGTGGGGTGGTGGATGTGTCCCTAGACCCTTGTTTCTATTCAAAACGTTAGTTAACTGAGAGAGTATCATGACAATGTTTGTCATTCCCTCTCCAATCAGATTATGCACCTCTTTAGAATAGTCATAACATTGATCTTGATATAATTTGTTAGCTTGAGTCCTCCTATTACTGGCCATTGGCTATAATAAAAGAAAAGTTAGTGGTATATTTGTTAAACACATAATGGGTAGTCCACTAAAAAAGAGGATTACATATAAATTACATTGATTCCCTTAACATATGAAATTAGAATCATCAATCTTTACTATCCATGATCTACATCCCAAATATATACTTAGGGAATTTTTTTATTCCCTTAATAATGGTTCATACTAATCTTATGAATTTACTAAAGAATATCACATAGGAGTGTCAAACCAAGAGTTTATTATGGCCTGTTGTTGTTTACCATTTCCTGTTGGAGTCCAGCTCAATGTTGTGTTTTCAGGTTTTAACCCTACATAAATCTGTGCTAGAGCCCCCTCTATTTGTTCTTATCCATACATTAATGCATTTTCATGGAAAATCACTTATTCTATACTCGCTAAAGTTCAGGTATTATTTTATTATACTTATTCATATACCATAGTCTTTTACTAGAGTTTTATAACCGAAATCCCATAAATTACTAAATGTATCCTCTCATATAATTTATAATAACCCTACTATATGATTCACACATAAACATGATTTATTACAACAATTTTACTTAAGATAACTCCTGAGATCGAGAGTTCTAGTGTCTTAGAATATTAGGATAATTACATAACAATATAAAACATGAAATTCAAAATCTTTATTTCAGACTTATATGACATGACCAACACATTCCTTCGTACATAACACTACATAGGATAACCTATGGAAATATATAAGCAATTCAGGAGCTATAAAGCCTAGTAATGGAGTAAAAAAGAAAAATATAAAGAAAAAAATACATGTTATGTAATATGAATACCAATGGAGCATAAGAGAAACAAGAATATAAAAGCATTATATAGTCTGATTATCATAACATGGAAATGTGGCTAGTGGAGTTAGGATTACCCTATGATCATTAACACATGATATTAAATAGAAGTCCATATTCCTATTTTTTCATGTATTAGTAATCTAACTGAAGTTCATGTTTTTAATAATATACAATGTTATAAATTTATTCATAATCAAAATATATCTCTCTCCAGTCATCATCTAATTTGGTTCTTCATAATCAATAAATTTTCTATTTCATTTTTATTAACATGATTCCTCCCAGTTCCAGCAATTGAATAAAACCAAAATGCATCGTATAATAAACAATAAACATACTTGGAAACCCCCTAATCAAGAAAAATCACTTAGATGATTTCAAAATCATAAAACATTAATATTAAAAAATCAAAACTTTTTCATAACATAGGTCGTTTAGGGTAATTATTAACATCGTTAAAAATGGTTCATATAGTGTTTGTGAACATCCAATTCATATACCCCCTTAGTGTTAACCTAGTAGTGAAGTAAGGCCTATTGGTACCTTCCTTGTGATGTCTGATTATAGGTCAATGCACCCTTTTCGGATTTACTTCCCCTAGGTAGCTCTGTTCTAGAGCCACATCGACTGGTAGTATCCTGAAAAGGATGAAACTACATGTTACCCACATGATATATCATTACCAATATTTAGGGACATTTTCATGTACTTTGAATCATCCATAGAATTATCTTCCACCATATTATTTGACATTTTTTTACGCATCAAACTAATGTTTTCTCAACCTAGTTTCCAAATGTTCACTAAATGTTTCCATTGATATCTAATATAATGAAATAATATTCTAATAAATGTCTATTAAATCATTTTATATGAATATTAATTACATTACACATAAAAAATGTTAGGATCATAAATGTATAGTACATTTGGAAACATGAAATGATAAACAACAAGTGCATAAGAGTTCTATTTCACCTCCCTCATAGTTCTTCATAACAATGAAACTTATAAGGAAAATAAAATTTAATAAATATCATCAAAACATGTGGAAAATAAAAAAAAATTAGATGAAAAGAACATTAATGAAAAATAAGAAAAATATATAAACATAACATGAGCATAAAGATATAAAAATGTTATTATAAAATATGAAAACTAAACCCTACATATATAAGACCAAAATAATGATTCCTATTATAAATATTGTGAGTTTAGAATACATGAATCATGAGTAAATTAATGTAAATGATGTATGAGAGAATAAAATTGACATAATATATGTTTTTGTGGCACTCAAGGAACGCCTAGACCCTAGAATCCTGGAACAGGTCATTACTTTATTTACATTTAATGATTAAATGGAATGATATCCTGAAGGACCGGAATTTTTAGAAGATTTATAAAACCATATTAAATATATGATACTGGTAATACATCTGCATAGGATAATAAATCATAGTATAAGTAAAAGCTCAGCTGTAACACCCTAGGATTCAAGTAAGTAACCCTTTCATTATGTTTTTAAATATTTATTTTATATGTGTTATGTTTTGGATGGATTGGGGAACATTTGAAATGTTTTTGGGGTTTTCATAAAAGTGAATATTTTGATCATGGTTAGGGTAAACAATGAAAATCCTACAAGAAATCATGCATAGTGAGACAGAGGCAAAGGGGAAGGCACACAGGCTGCAAACAATTTGTCCAAACCATGAAACAACCTAGGAGAAAATATGCTACTTGATATGGTGGAATTAAACATAGTTGGTGTAGTGTTTAGAAAATGTGTTATCCCACTATTTTATTTTCATCCCATTAGAAAGTATCTTGCACACTTTTAACACATTTTTTTATGAACCCTATGACTACCATTCCTGGGATAAAAGTGAGATCTTAAAATCATAGACCTCAATATTTTCCCCTCTAACTCATTAATTTTTCCCAAAAATGCTCTAACTCTGAAATTTTCTCTCTCAAAGGTTTGAGAAAATCTAAAAATTGAATTGGAAGTGATCTAGATCTATTCCTTTTTGCGTTGAAGCTCGATTCTCATGTTAAGTCATCAATTCTTTGGATTTTGGTAGTTTTCCATAGATATACATCTCAATATCTCTCAGTTTCATATATCTACACCAGTTGTGGGTTGATATCAGGTTTTGGATGACAAATAAGTATATATTTGGTCATTTTGTTGATATATTAATAAATATATGGTGGGTTAGTAAAAATTTAACATGGTTTCATTTTCTTTCATGTGATAATATTTGTTTTCATTACAAAACCCAAGGTTGGTGGATTCACTCTTGATACCTCTATTTATAACATGATTTATTAGTTTAAAAATTATTTAATTGATTCAAATTGATTGTGTATTTTTTTGAAAATCATTGAAAAATATTCTCTGGGGATGGTTTGTGGTTTTGTGTGAAATCACTGAATTTTTTTTCAATGCTAAATGATAAATGATTTTAGAATGATTATTTTAAAATAGTTGCATGATTCAGTTATGGAAAATGTTTTTCAATAAATTTATTTTTTTATTTAAATAGTTCTTATCTGATTTTATTGGAATGGTTATTGGAAATACATGGTCTATGTTTTCATATTTAATTACGATGCATGTTTGAAATATTACATTATGCTCAGTGCCAATGTTTTAATAAAACATGTGATTTAATTACTGTGTGAAAACATGGCAGGTTAATAGAAAGCTTCTCACGAGTATGGAAATATGATAAAAATAATTCATGTTCAGATGCATAGATTTGTTTATTGAAATTGAAATTAATAAAATGGTATTAGGAAATTTTTTCACTTCATTTCATGGAAATTGATGATATTTGAGAAAACTGTTTAACATTGGAACATTTTTATATTTTTATAAAAACTAATTTTGAAATTATTTTATATAAACTATTCTATAAAAATGGAATAAAATTTTCTATCATAGCAGTGTGAGTATGGAAGTCATTGGGGATAATCAATTAAGTTTCATTACTCAACCATTCTTTTGAACATTGGTGCTTTTACAGATTTTGTATTTCACGAAATCAGAAAATATAAAGTATCACACATCATTAGTAGTACTTCGTGATAATTGTGATGTTGTTGAGATGTATCATGGAGCATGTTTGGATTGTGGGGTTTTCATTGGAGTATTTGAGTTTGGTCTTCCTACATTTTCTTTGATATTGTAGTCTTCTAAGATGTTACTTTATTTTAGTTTTATTATGATAAATGAAATGATGAGTTTTATTTCATTTGTATCATGAATTACATGGTTAATGTTTGGCTATGGATTTTTTGGTTTGTAGATTTTTTTTAAACGGGACATCATACCCTACATGTATTGAAGCCCTTGAAGATTTATTTCTATCATTTTTTGTTTTTGGGATTTCGTTTAATGCCAAGTAACCTTCAACTTCCTTCTTAAATCAATGAGATGGGGTGGGATAAAAAAATATGTATCAATTTTTTTAATCCGAAATTTATTTCAAATAAGTGGTATCAGTTTGGACCTTATGAATATATTTCATTAACATGTGGTATTTTCCATGGTATAGTATGTCAGTATTGTTGTTGAATCCATTTTTTTATATTCCTTGAATTTTATTCATAGAATGTAGTATGATTACCAAGAACAGATATATAGATCATAAAATTTTTTTGCTGTCCTTTTTATGACGAAATTCATGTTACCAACGATTTAGATACATAAGTGTTTTTGAAACACTTATAGAATCGATAATCTCATTTTTGTGGGTTTAGCCAATGAGATGAGAATTATATGCATTGGAAGAACTAAATATTACTGGGATTTTATATTTTATTTTTAGTAATGATATATGATTTGGTACAACAATGTTGATTATATAAAACTGAAGAAATGGTTTTCATATGTTTGATCTTAAAACAATGCGTGGGTGTGGTATTATGAAAATGAAATGATTTTCAAAATTAAGTACGAATTTTTAAAAAATGGGTAATTTTAGAAATCATTATTATGATATCATGAAATAATATAATTTTAAATTATTAAGACTTTAATTAATAGAGAATAAGAATTGTGATGTTGCTATGTTTCTAGAAAATGACACCTGTTAGGAATCTTAGAAACTAATGGGAATAAATGACGCAGAATGTGGTTGTACCTATTCCACCGGTGAAGCATTAGCTAATTTAGAGTATATTCCAAAAAAATTAGGAAATGGATAATGGGAATATGTGGGATAAAAAAAATAATTTTTATCGTTCCTTCCAATTCCAGGAATAGAATCCATCAATATTTCAGGGCTATTCAGAACCAAATAATAAAGTGGTGTGGCTGAAAAGTATGAATCATATCTTAGATTTAATCAGCACACCAGTAGAGTTAAAATTCATTATAGATATTTATATTCTAGATAATCATTCAAATCTGGGGTCATATATATCTATTTAGGATAATTTAGACCAAGTTCTTTCATTGGATGATTTTGAATAATTTTTGAAAAAATAATTATATTCTCACTTGTTCAGAATTCAATGAATGATGAATTTATTTAGCATGAAGCATGAAAATATTCTTTTCATAGACTATGCAGCTAAAATAATGAATTTAGTGAGCTTCTCACATGAGGATGATACTACTATATTCTAGAAGACACACATTTTTGAATCATGTATTATGAAGGATATATGATCAAATATTTAAATATGATATATGAAGGATTATATAGAGATAGCATATAGAGAGACTATAGCTATAGGGTAAATCATAAGTGTTATGTGAGGAAGATGTATATTGATACCCTTATCAAATGGATGGAACTCTAATTAAGTGAGTAATAGGAAGAGGAAAATATATTTCTTTGTTTGGATCATGAATCAAAATCACACAGCTGGAACGTTGAATCTTCCTCTGAGGTCCGCAATTAAAAATGGATGTTTCCAATTTGGTTTGCTTGACCACATGATATAAGAGTGGACAACACCACCATGCTAATTCCACAACTGAAAAAGATGGGGCATCTTTAGGTCTAATGTCATAGTTCTATATGGTCAGGTGTTCATGACATTTATTTAGTGTAGCAGACATGATATGTTTGGATAAGGTGAGGACAATAGAATCAGTATCATTAGAAAAATTGATCTAGACATAATGATTATAGGAATAACATGAATCCTCAGTCAGTGACATCTCAATAGGTCCACAAGCAGTAATGTGTTTCAATAAATAACATTAAAGGATTTTAATGGGTTATTTTGTATAATCAACCAAGACCATCTATAGTGAGATGTTTGATTGTTTTGAATTCTACCCTTATGCATGTATTTCTTGATCTGGGTGAATACCATTCCTTTATATCATCTTGTGTTGATGATTTTCTAAGGTTGAAACATGAGATGATGACTTTGGTTATATAACATCAAACTTATCTTTGTCAAAAATAGTTTAACCTGTTGTGTGTAGAGGATGGTCAATGATTGCTGATGGAGATGAGATGAAATTGGATTTATATGTTCTTTATATAGATGTATTTGAGGTAATATTTTGTATGGGTTGGTTGAAAACGTCCAAGGATAACATAAACTATTATACCATAGTGGTAAATTTCACAATGAAATATGGTGTTAAGATTCTCTTTTGTGGAGATAAAATCAAAATGCAGGTGCAAAGAGCTTGTTGGAACAAATAGTTCTAATGATCTTATACAAGTAGGCATATTTTTCATGGGCATTGATTGACAATATTGAGAATAACAATATTATTGATTTGGTGGATCAATTTCCTAATTTGTTTCCCAATAAATTCATAGGGTTAACACCAATAAGAGAAGTGTAGTTTTTGATTTATCTTCTTACGAGAACCAGTTCTATTTCCGTTTTTTCATACTATATTACACATGTAGTGATAAGGGATTTGAATTTATATTTGGAAGATCTCTAAAGAAATGGTTTCTTTCGACCTTGTATATCCTCATCGGAAGGGCTTATCCTATTTGTGAAAAATGAGGTTGGAACTCTATGTCTATGTGTATATAACAATAAGGTTATCCATATTATGAATAAAATTATTATATGATTCCATGAATTGATGATTTTTTTGATCAATTAAGGGGAGATCATTGGTTTTTATTATTGACTTGTGATCAAGATATCACTAATTACAGGTTCATAAGGATCATATTCAAGAAAGTGATATCAGAAGACGATATGGTCATTACAAATATGATGTAATGAATTCCGGACTTAAAAATGAACTAGAAGTCTTTATGGAATTAATGAATACGATATTTTAGTGATATATGGATTCCACTTTGGTGGTGTTTTTATATTACATATTAATGTATTTATGGACAATGGCTAGGCAAGAGAATCACTTGGTGACAGTGTTGGGAATCTTGAGGGATCATCATTTTTTCACCAAATTATCAATGTGTGTTTCTTAGATATAAGAGGTATGCTTTCTTGGCCTTGTAATTTCTAAAGATGAAATTTTTTTAGATCCAGAAAACATTGATGTTATGATCTCATAGAAACAAGTAATTAATGTCTTCGAGATACATAGTTTTAATGTAATGATACGTTATTATTGATTATTTGTGCGTGTTTTTTCACAACTAGAATCAATTATGAAAGTTTGACAATGAATGTTGTTCCATTCCAATGGGACAAGGAATAATGGATATATTTTTAAGAGATGAATATTCTCCTTACATTAGCACCAATATTTATTTTTATTGAATCAAGATTAGGTAGTGTGTTGTATTATGATGATTTAGGAATTGGTTTGGGTTTTGTTCTCATGAAAGGAGAACATGTGAATAATTATAGTTCAAGAAAGTTGTGAGTGCATGAGAATAACTATAACACCCCAAACCTAGAAGCCCAGAGTCGGTGCATTAGTACGTATCATTGACATGATCACAAAAGATCAAGTCTCGAAAGACCGATTAGTTTAGTATCCTTGGAAACACTAGATATATTCATAAGTCTTACAATACATCATAAAGTGAAAACTACAACAATATCTTGTCTCTATAGACCACACTCATATCCCCTCATACTATCCCTACAGGTCATTCATAAAATACTTCTTCACATCCTGGGAAAAATAAAACATAGAAATGCGTGAGCTCAGATTCTCAGTATGGATAAAAATATAGCGGAAACTTTCATAAATAAGAATAAACATTTAATGTAATATATAACTAAAACAAAAGCTTTTTAAACATGAACATCAGTATAATATGTAAAAAATAAAATAAAATAATTCCATTTACTTATTCACATGGATATTCTACAAATCGAATAATCACATGAAATATCAATAGCCACTTTCATAATGATTGAATGCATAATGCCAGACTATCATAACCACATAGTCATGACCTCGTGCCAAGACTACAAATAAAATTTTGTCAAGGCCTTGTGCCAATGAACTAGTTTGTCTCATGAGAAATACCGATGAATCGATGAGATATAGCAGGATCCACCCATCACTTACTAAGTCCAATGCATTCCTCATATGAAAATATTGAAACCTAACATAAACATTCGTATTAAAACTAGCATATGAAATGTCAATAATTTATCCATAAACCATGAATGGTATAAAAATAGCACATCCACAGTCAAACATTACTTATTAAATACAATATGGAAGATTTTATTGACCTCAATTGAGAATAATGAAGGATATTTACATAGATGAAAATAATCATCAAAACTATTTGAGAGAAATATCCCCCTTTTTCTTGAAAACACTTAAAAGTATCACTATTTATCAAGAAGCCGTTTAAAAATAGATTTTTGAATCAAAGTGTCCCAAACCACTTTGAATCTTTTAAAAGGAATTTTAAATTAAAAACATTAATGTCCATATAAATAAATCCTTAAAACCATTTTAAAAACATGGACATTAATGAGAAATATTTAGAAGAATGAATCTTAAAAACATTTAAAATGATATTTTAGTTGGAGTTCCGAACCAAAAGAGAGACACTTGAATTCAAATAATTGAGATAATCACCAATTTATAATATCATGAGAATAAAGGGATTCATGATATACTATGTCAAATAACATTATATAAACCATATAAAAGTGAATTGGCATATAACAATAAAAAAAGTCTCAATGGATTGTAAATTGAGATGAAATCTCTTATAATGATCGTATCATTAGGTAAAGGATAAATCAGTGACATAATTATGTGTGAAAAATATAAATACACTCAATATGATTGTATATTCAGTGTAAATCAATCAGAGGACCTTCACACATATTCCTGTAAAAACAACACCAATGAATTGGATGTTTAACTCAAAAAATGGAGATTGAGTTAAAATTACTCTTATCAAGTTCATATCAATAACTAGAGAATTTATCAATGGAGTGATTATGTGTATCAAAATTATATCCACAGAAAGGGGAGTGGAAATTACTACACAAATAATAAATAGTGATTCCACACATAATCATGGAGTGAAATATTCAACGAAGTATGCGTAAAGCCGAGTGAGTGGAAATTGAAATTTCAAATTTCCTTATCGATTTGGTAACTTACGAAACATACACCCATGAAAGAAGGATCATACAATGATGATGTAAATAGCCATAATTAATGTATATTACACCAAGAATACAATCTTGGGCAGTACTTAATACACCACATGCAATAAATAAGTGGCGAACAATGGAAATATCACAAAATTAAGAGTGAGATAAGAAACCCCTTACATTGTACTTTTTCTTGGTCGAGGGTAGGTTAACCTCCTGTATAATGGTGAAATAATTTTTATTAAATTATATATTAATCATATACATTAATATGATATCATATATGATCTTTTAATATTGCTTTGTTAATAATATCTTAGTATTATCGTCATTTCGGGTGTTAACGAATTCATTTTCCTTTATATTATTTGTTATGTGAGTCATATTTGTTATGGATGGGATGTATAGTATTCATATATAGAATAATATCAAGTCTCTAAAAATTATTTTTAATCATCAAATGAAAATTTTTCTTGAATGGATACGATGAGGAATGAGTCCCATCACGTTCGTGGAGACGGTATTCCGTACGTACACACGAGCGACAATATAATTATTTTGGTATTAAAATCATATATAATAGGAAGGTATATCATATATATACAGAATCATTATAATGTTATATTTATTATTTAGATAAATTACATGTCATTATCATACCCATCCAAATATTTTTTTTGAATAACAATTACACCACGATGTGGAGACGGTAAGCCGTACGTACGCACGTATGGTGACATGTAATTAAAAGGATGGATAGAATACTGAATATTGTTGTACCATATTTATAATAACATCACATTATGTAGAAGATACTGAAGTTATTATTTTAGAATGGAAATAACAAAGAAAGAAGAATTGGAAGAAGAAAGGAACTTGAAAGAGGGTGGTGAAATCATTACCTCTTCTTCGAGTTCTTCCTTTTGATTTGATGAAGAGGGATCCTTTGGTTGGATTTATGATCAAACTAAGGACTTTAGGTTTAAGTGAGGGAATATGAGAGGATATTTGGTCAGGTGTTGGCCGAGACAAAGAGCTTTGAAGGTGTGAATTAGAGAGAAGGGGAAGTGCCCTTTTATTAGAGGGGTGAGGGGCACCTTATGAAAAGCTAGAAATATTATTTTATAATAAATTAATTTTCAGTTTCTAAATCTCAAAAGTATATTATTTAGAAACTAAGGTGGGGGTGGGTCGAAATAAACTCAACCAATAGGTTTTAGACATGTTTGGGTCATTATATTAACCTTATATTTTAGATTTAGCTCTTAGTTAATTAGTTTGACATTTACCATGTCTCTTTGTATTGTTTTATTATATGGTTATTAAACATACTATAAACCTCCAATCAAACCCCAAGTGGTTAATTAATGATACTACTATCATTATATAAGTCTTTTGGACGAACCTTAGATATTTTGGAATATAATATCAATTAATAATATAATATTTGTATTAAAAACTCTTTTATGTCAATTTTGACACTATTTGGTATTTTGTTTTTTATAAATTCATAAAAGAATTATTACTTAGAATAAAATTCATCTAACTAACCCTAATATGTCATATTAACATAGAAAAGTAGTTTAATCCATAAAAAATTTCAAATTATATTTATTTGGATATTTATAGTATCAATTAGTTTAATATTTCATTAATTAGGTAATTACTGCATCATCATTGTGTCATTAATAATTTAAATTATTTGATGTCTAAAAAATATAAATAAAATACCATTATGTAGGAAATATATTTATATTTCTAATTAATATCTATAGTCTAATTTTTGTTATGTGTAACACTATATTAAAAATGTTTTAGTAATTAAACTTTGATTTTAACTCTTTTAACTCTTCTTTGAATTAAATAATAATAAATGTCCTAATCTAATCCAAGTGGACCAAAGTGGTTAATATTTTATTTCTAAGGTTGTTTTTGGTCTAATTATACTTATCCAATAGAATTAGGACATGTGTTAGGGTAATAATAATATCATTTTTACTCTTAATTACCCTATTTACTTTTAACCGTGGTAAATAAAAGTAAAAAGTTTCCATTCACCAAAAATTATTTTCATCTTATTGAACCAAATTTTACTTATTGATATCAACTGTTTCTCTCCAATTTTTTAAATTCCATTCATATAAGTGGTAAAATTAAGTTTTATTTGAATTTGCAAATTCTCTTAGGAGGTTGGTAAAAGACGGTGAAAAGTTCAATAAAATCTTTATATATCTAAAATGATTATAAAATGACTCCAATGAATTACATTTAAATTATATAGGTATTATGTGTCTATTTTTACCTAAAATAAATTTAAATAAAATATATCCTTATTTAAATAAAAAAGTCGGTTTTAAACTATAACTCAGTGTTTTTCACTATTCATCATAAATTAAAAGTTTTTAGAAAGATACCAAAAATTTACCCTAAGATAATTTTGATATTATGAATTAAAAAATAAAGTCTATTTTACCAAATTCAAAACATAGAAATTTAATTTATCAGTTTAAAATTAATTCCCGTTGTTAAAACCAAAAAGCCTATTTTTTTGAAATAATAACTACCGAAAGATTGAAATTTGTTTATGTCCAATTTCAAAGTGAAATTACTTCCAATGAACAAAATTGGATTAAATGGTAAAAATATAATCTAATTATACATCCAAAACATTCATAAGTATATTTTAACACTATAAATTATTTTGATTAAAAAATTTGTTTTCAGTTAAAATATGTTATTTTCACTATTCACCCAAATATGAAAGTTATCAGAAAAACACCAAAAATTTATTGAAACTAAATTCTTATTTCCTGATCCCAAATAAGAAGTTTATTTTGTCAAATTTAATATATAAAAGTTTCAAATATTGGATTTAAAAAGCGTTCTCCATTAAAAGGCGGTACAATTTCATTTTTTGAAAAATACTTCTTTTATCTAAAAAAAATGAATTTGTCCTTACATTATGTCTAAGAAACTAATCAAATGGATTCTAAAATTATAAGGGTTATATAAAGTTCAAAATTATGTTAATATTATTCATAACCGCTTTTGAACGGCTAGTTTGGTAAGTCATGGTGCGCTTGAACTCGATGTTGCGTGTAATGTAAGTTATTGAATAACTTTGAAGAAATAACATACTATGAAATCTTGGGATGTTACATAAAGTTCTCTATCACCTCATTCAACAATAATGGATGAAATACTTCATTGAAAATATGTACTATTGTGGCCACAAACCTGGGCCCCTCTCAATCTTGCATTACCTCAAACTTTATTGGGTCCGCTATCACTCCCATGTCTGAGAAGAAATATCCCAATAAGTGGTACTCCTAAATATAGTACTGATACTCCAAGAGATTCATATAAATCTAGTACTCATAGAATATCTAGAACCCACCTCAAATGTCTTGCATGCTCTACCCTTGATGCTGAGTATACTTGGATGTCATTGAAGAAGAATACCATGAACCGATCCAAAAAGGGTTGAGGGACCCAGTTCGTAAGTATAAAAAGCATTTCCTAAGCCTAAAACATGCTAAAAGGTATCACCATGAACTCAAAGCAAATGTAGTGGTTTTAGAAGTCCACATTCAGTATATTCTTCACTCAAAAATGGAGCTGGTGATAACTTGGACAGAGATAAAACACCAAAAAATACTTCACTCCTAACCATAGGATAAATAATTCATCGATTATGGAGGGTATATAATCCTATATGATAGTGACTTAGTTAAGGATACTTCAATCCAGACCTAACATTGAGATCTCATCCACCTCCCAAGATAATATCATTAGACATCCCATGAAGAAACATTCGGTCTTATGAAGCCCTACCTCTGTAGATCCTCAAACCAAACCTTCATCTCTCACAGCTCCATAGGGTCATCCGATATGTTGGTGCAAATATCAGACATTCCCTAGTGCAAGAATATATAGAAACAATATTTTGATGTGGAGGTAAGTATGTAACTTATTTAGAGAAGGCCTCCAAATATCCCTCCAACTACATAGGTAACTGAAAGATCATTGTATCTATATCCCCAAGGTTCATACCGACCAACTACTAAGAATTCAATTGTATCCTCTTGTACAAGATATTATCCTAATCTAATTGATATTTACCCTTTAAAAAAGAGAAAAACTCTATCCCATAACTCATATTCAATAAAACCCTCACTGGTGATAGCTAACTGATCATGGATGGTAGATAACTAGTTCATACCGAGGAAAGCATAGTAGGGTCCCACTGCCACTATAGAAAGTTTCCATGTGAGACTCTCTCTCTATACCCCCTAGATTCTTATCACACAATTGACAAGTGTGTGATCACTAATCCTCTCTACAAGGGTTTCCAAACACAAGGGTCGAGCCAAAGGCTCAAACAAAATCTATAATTCTTGAACTAGGGATATAGTAAGAAAACAATGGATCATTTCGGTGTCTATCAATACTAAAACTAAAGTAGAAAATACACATACGATACATTGGATCACTTAAGAAGCCTCTGGGTTGAAATCACTGAGAACCTGCAGCTTCCCATGTCCCTAGAAAACAAGTTCCTAAGCCTGAAATGGACCACTTGGGGGTGGTGGTGGTGGCAAAAGATCAAAATACTAACCACCTCCTGCTAATCTCCAAGATCCTCTTCCACATCCTAATTCCTATATAATTTTCTATTACATCTACTACCTCTTCTTAGGCTGCCCATAAACCATCTCTATGTCTGTGGTACGATGGGTAGCACAATCCCATGTGATATGTCCATGTGCATTACAAGAATTACAACACCTATTCCTCAGTAGACTGAGAAAACCGCAAGGTCCTCATGAATGATGAAACCTCCCTTGACATGACCTGCATTGCACACTTGATATCAAAGGTCTTTCTCACCTTAGATCCCAAGTGATCATTGAGATTAAATCTCATGACATCCATTCAATCCCTATGCGTTATCATCCAACACTAACAGATCCATCCATGGCTCAGTCTAACACGATGAGTCCACCTGAACCACTTTAGGCGGGTCTATGAATTGATCATTGGGTGGGAGCACCACCTATTTTCCAACTGTAAGGAAAAACTCTTCTTGACCAGGCCCTACATAGAGTCCTTTTCACTCATCAGGTCATACTATCAACCCTGTTATAGAAACCTTGCTAGATATCATTGTGGAAACATCCTAAAAGAAGACAAGATGTACCATGATCGATGAGTATATTTTGGGAGTTGACTGAAGAAGGAAATATAAATCAAAACTCATTCCTATATGATGTATGTACCAATGTTTTCGCTACAACCAGTGCCTACATGTACTGAATAAACAAGAAGGCTATCAGAGTCTTTGTGAATGGGCACATCAACTGCCACACTAACATTATAGTCCCTATCCTAAAATCAAAACTCGAAACAATTTAATCCCAAACCAACCCTAATTGCTAGAAAATCTCCAAACTCCGGTCCTAAGGTAGAACCGACTCTCTTTGATACTACTCTGCCATGACCTAACCCACTAGATCCCACTTGGATGGTGATAATACAAGTGTGACAAACCCAAACCCACATCCAATAGGAAAGGGGCTAGAGACTAGTGTTGATTAAGAATATCACACATATGGGGGACTTAGACTAAGGTACCTCTATGCACACACACATCTACAAAACCATTCAATGCTGAAAGGTAAAAAAATTCAATTAATACCAATGCATGTATACATATAAATCCTAGAACCAGAGTACCAAATAGCATGGAAAGAAAAGAAGACCAAATACAATCCCACTAAAAACTAAAAAAGTGTACTACCTACTTAGAAGGAGGGAACTGCTATCAAATTGAACCCTGGTATGAACCTGGATGTATCTATCCTAGAAACTATGAACCACCTAATCCTGGTCCTCTAAGGATCACATAAAATGGAATGGTCTCTATATAAGACAAGATATGTGTGGTCAGATCCCATATAGGGGTGAGTATAAAAATACCTAGTTGGATGCACAAAAATCACAAAACAGAATGCATGAATATTAGTCAGCTCATCAACACATAGATATGTCAATAAAGATATGAGACATAATGATAATCAGAAATGGAAAACCTAGATATAATCATAATAGGCTCCAATTCTCAAGGATGTTTCAACCAACACTGCCATACACAATATTCTACTCAATGATTTTAAGGTAATTATCACCCAGGAGAATGATCTCCATGAGCCATGTTTTCCCTGATGGAACTTACCAAGAGGCTATGCTCGCTAGTTCAGGCTAAAGAAGATACATGTTGGGACTAATAAGATCTCAACACCCAGATAGGGGATCACACCTAGGATTTCTAGGGGATACCACAAACCACATTGGAAATAACTTTCTAAGTATGGGATCATATGGATGATGATACCACTAACCATACTAGACTGGCCTGCTAGATAGGGGATCTAAACCCTGTGTACAGTGGTTACATAAATACCACAAACCCCACCTTGGGTAAAAGAAGGAATGATAGTGTATCACACCCTATTCCAATCATAGGGACACCACAAAATATATCCAAGATGAATCCCTTA
This sequence comes from Viscum album, assembly GCA_963277665.1. NCBI lineage: Eukaryota > Viridiplantae > Streptophyta > Magnoliopsida > Santalales > Viscaceae > Viscum > Viscum album. The sequence goes on along the minus strand of OY728152.1, from coordinate 1,181,000,533 downwards.
AAGACGATCACAATATCATATTGAGGACATGATGCCACACTTTGCCCTCATAGGGATAGACCAAGGAAACACAATAAACAAATACCTGTCCCAATTGAAGATACAGATTTCTTCCACTTTCCATAGAATAAGTACACGATGTATACTAGTAGTACACGATGTGTCTTTCCCACCAAGGTCTTCCTGTGTCTTGATGTTCCACATGAAATATAGTTCTCTATATACACGATGCGTCATCAATGGTACACGATGTGAATATTTCATCTAGAACATTTATTATTCTATCCACCCATGCCCATGTAGACCTAGCCGTGCCTGTGTACATATGACCATGCCCGTGTACATGACCATGTTCAAGTACCAGATTGTTCCTCTATAATCTAGTCATTCCTTTGTGCTTATCCATGTCCATGCCCATGTTTCCACTAAGATACGAACTGATTCACCAGCATAGGGTTACATGACATGTGACATGTGTCACATGATGTGTGATATTTTATTTCATGTGAAACCCTAGCACCATAGTTAGGGACTGCACACTGCTTGTGTTATTTGGGGTACATTTTATGTAACATGAGATTTTCTAGAATTCTATGGTTCTTCATGCTTTCTTCCGATTCCTTCGCCGCCACTAAAAACCATGCCCAAATATTACTAATATAAGGTTGACTAGCCTTATAATAACAACTTTCTAGATTCTATCCTTTAATCCTCTTGAAAATTGACCACCGCCACATCATTCTGTCACTGAGCATCAAACTGGGAAGAATGGGAATCACTTGTCTGGTCTAATCAACTTTCGATCACCCTCCATAATCACACATCGATCGCACCTTCGATAGTGAACCACACCCATAATATTGATCTATTTCATTGAAGAATAGTCATGAAATGATTAAATACCAGGAATACATTGAGCCACCATCCAAAGAAATTTATAGAAATGAATCATGCGAAGAAATGATGGAGAAAAGAATAGAAAACAATTAAGAGTGTTCCTTGTCCATATTCGGGTTTTCCATGATTTTTTATCATTATAACAATGAAAAAAGAGTAATAACAATCAACAAATAAATTAAAAAATCTCAGGAAGAAATAAACCCTAACCCGAAATTATAATTAACTCATGAATCAAACTATTAGAAGAATTGATTCATGTTCATCATGGGATAAAAAATGAGTAAAATAAACTAATGAAAAAAACTAACCACCTTAGGTTAGATTGATCAATGATGAAGAAAAAATATAAATCATCTTCATTGGTGAGATCCTCAAACTCTGAGGTCGTTGGTAATCCTTATGGTATTACGATCATTGATCCATGATCCTAAAATCTTCTAAAGTTTCTCCATGATCTCCTCTTAATTATGATGGTTATATAATTATCTCTATGAATATTTCATTTTTTATTTATAGTGGTAAAATTAGGTTAGGTTTTTTAATTAAAAAATTTAATAAATATTTAATTTATTTAATTATTTCTCCCATGATGGCACTAAATCCCAACACCCGACATTGAAAAACATTATGTGATGGATAGGATAAGTCACACATTCCAGACTCGACGAAAATATCAGATTTATTATTTGAGTCCCTCTTTGGGATTTATTACAATATTTTAAGAAAACCAAGGACACATGATATTAGTATATTTAATATTTTTATAATATCAATACCAGGCTCACCAGACCTTGGAGTCTCATGACATCTCAATACCTAAATCTAAGAATATTATTAGATATATTCCAAATATTTATATAAAAAAAATTCATTAGAAAACCATTCTCACATAAGGATATCCTCCCTTTACCATTACGTGGATCCTCACATATAGGCAATACATTAACACATGTCATTTATATAAAGGTAATATTTATTTTTCTTATGTTTCATAAAGGTAAATTTAAAGGACATTTTTGAAGGAGCTTTGGTACCTATACGTGAAAACATAAATCCCCCAGTTACCTTTGCATTACCCATTTACAAATTTCATAACCTTTACACAAGATTTTAGAAACATACATAACCCTTATGAAGTGGACACTGCATAAGGGTACATCAGGTCTTACCTTTATAATACTTTAGAAAAAACCTGATTACTCTTACATACCATCATTTCATGTATGTTTACATACCATTATACCCTTATATAACCATATACATGTATGGGTAAGATCATGTGACCCTCACGTAGACTGATCTATGTAAGGGTAAAGAGAGGTGACCCTTATTCAGATCACTCCATATATGGGTAAAGCCTTTTTTACCCTTAAACATATTAGTGATGTAAGGGTATGGTCTTGGATACATTTACATAATCCATCCACATAAATGTAATGCATTTACAAAATCAAATTTCTAAAAACATGAGATGGTGCTATTTTTTTCAATTTCTTCTTTATTTCCATGCATGATTTCATATAACCTAAGCACGAATCACTTTGATACCACTAAAGGGTTTTATTAGAGTCTAATAAAAATTATTAGAAATAAAAGATGAAATTAAAAACCATTTTTCCAAGAATATTTATGCAAGATATTATGAAACATATGATAAAACTGAAATGAAGAACATGATGTAAATATGTGTACCGTACACGAAAGATCCACCGAAAACTTTTTATCTTCATATGATGAGTTTAATAAAGATCGAAAAAGTGAAAAACAAAAGAATAATCCCTCCATATGTATCTATAGTATAATATGAATCACATGTTGTACATACATGATTCTCCTTTCTCCCATAATGTCCTAGTAACTTGGTATACAAAATAAGAAGAATAAGTGGGCTATGGATACCAGGGATTTTCATCCAATAATCATGGGTAAACCCCCCACCATCATATGGAAGTAGGATTTATAAATACCTTGAGGACTCTCCTTTATAGTGAAAGTATTATTTCATCCATTTATAATGTGAGTATTAATTTCTCAGTTAATTAATGCATTATATTAATGAATGAATTTAACTCTTATTCATTTCATTTTATGAAATATATTCTTTTAAAGATATCCAAGGCGGTGGATTGATCGGCTGTCCAACCAATACTACCAACATGGGAAGTATAATATATATATATATATATATATATATATATATAATCACCCAACTCATGTGAGGTCAATATACATGGTGTGTCTTATAAGGTACACAATGTTCATGGATAAAACATACACGACTTAAATCTTACATGTGAAGAAGGAACTCAAAATTATTCTTACATAAATTACATGACATGTGTTATGGGAAGCACACATTTTGTGGGTCCTTTGACTTGATGTGTATATTGTTACACACAGAGGTACTCGATCCCATAATACATAGCATGTGAAAGGTTTATGCCTACATAACCCAAATGCTACACAATGAGAACTAAATAGTGTATATCATATCAAATTACATGGAATGTAGTTGGGGAAAATATACCATAATCATATTCTCTTCTTAGAATGAATTTCTATCATTCCTTCCCACATTTTCACCCCTGGTTCATCCATTTCTGCATCCACCACCACCACCACCAATACTTGTCAGTTTTTCTTCCTGGATAACTTCCATAAATTTGTTACACAATTTCAAGATTATTAACAACCATATGTTCTTTTATAACTATTACTCATGGATGTCATGCTGAGCCACCACTGAAGCTTCTTCCGAGCCTCACCTTTCCAACACCAACCAGATACCATCACGCTAAAATGTTTCCCTTCAAACGTTGTCTCCATTATCCTCCCATGCGAGGCTGAACTAAAAATTTGGACTCCCATATTGAATTGAAATGAGAATAAATTAGAAATAAATAGAATAATTTTTAAAGAATCAGTGGTTAGTGGATGGTCAAACCACCCAATATAGTTTTATGTCTAGGCTTTTTGATGAGAAAATATCATAGGAATAAATTAACTTCTATGATTTAACAAGGATCCATTGTGGGAAACATCAATGAACTTTGATGAAATAAACATCATTTGTAACAAACCGTCAAAGTAGGATAACTCTTCTTTATTTAATGAAATATCATTCCTCAATATAATTTAACCTAAAAAATTATTTGTAGAGAAATAATAAAATTAACCATGGAATAATAATTCTAAATTAAAATACTTTTCCTAAAAAAATTATACCACCACTATGTAAAATCAATAATTTGGGAAATAACCAAAACATCTAAATTTATATTCTAAATGTTGTTTAGGAGCTATTTAATGTTGACAAATGCATGAATAAAAATTATATATTAAAAATAATATATGTTTTTTGATGGTATGTGATCATTTTTATAGAAAAAATCGGGTCACTATATCCTCCTCACTTTTTGGATTTTTTTTCCTGAAACAAAGGACTCATGAAAAGAGGTGAGCATACTAGGCTCATATCTAGTTCCCATATTCCCAGGAGATCACATGGATATTACCACTATTCCACAAGATACAAACCAAAGTAATCACTCACCCATGAAGGATCTTCTCCTACCAATCCTTGATATCCACTAGGTACGCTATAATGCTTGTGTCATCCCCAACATTCAACTAAACCCATTCAATAATGTGTTATGGATTGTGCACATACCGCCCTAGCAGAAGCATGTGGAAACATTTGTGTAACTAGTTTATATACAGGGGTAAGGCTTGGCAATAGAACACCTCACTTACCCTACTCAGAGCTTGGAGCAACCTAATAAACCTCGAGGATAGCTTTCTACCTCATACAAAAATATTCAATCCACATTATGGTGAGACCTTTAAGAATAAAGAGTCTCCCTCCTAAAACTCTTTAGGATATCCAACTTCTATTCATATAGGACTTCTCATGGCTTCGTATTATCTTCATACGTACTTATATCACCTTCACCATCTCTGTCACACCACGACATTTTTTTAAAATTATTTATTTTATTACTTATTGGATTTAGTTAGCTTCTCTAAGGTGTGGGTTGAGAGTTGGTATAAAATTTTAGATGATTAGAATTTTGGCTGGGTTTCAGAGCCATGCACAGGCATTGCATGGTGGGTGGTAGCCGCGCGGTTGATCCACGTGCAGTGTAGTTATCTAATGTTTAAAATAAATGAAATTTTATAAAAATAAAATGGGTTAAAAGTTTACTCCATAATAATTATAATATTATTGTGTATATAATAGTGTTATTATTATTATTAGAAGTGTTATTATTGTCATTAATATTTTTAATATTAAACGGTTGTTAAAAGTGTTCTTAATTTTTTTATGAGAAAATTATTATTAATGTTGTGATTAGTGAAAACAAGTTATTATTATTTTTTTAAGAAAATTATTAAAATTATTATATTATTATTAATGTTTTGACTATTTATAATGAATTATTATAATTATTTTTAGTATAGGGATTATTTTTTTATTACATCATTTTAATCTTTTTTTATTATAATTTATTTAATTAATTTTTTTTGAGTAAACCCTAGGGAAGGGTGCCCCCCTCTTTCCGATCATGAACATGCGAGTAATTTTTTAATATGTGTTTTATGAAAAAAAAATTTATGAAAGGGGATTAGGGTTCCTATATTTTTAAAAATGGGTCTGGGATGCGTGAACGACGTTCACGCATCCTTCCGCGGCGAAGGATGCGTGAAAGGCGTTCACACATCTTTGGCCCCACTGAAGATGCGTGAACCCCGTTCACGCATCCTCCAAAGAGGAGGGATGCGTGAACGCGATTCACGCATCTCACAGTGAGCTCCAATGTTTGCCAATATTTATAACTAGTAATTACAAACTAATACGCTTGATGTAAAAATTAGGAAATATTAATAAATATCAATTAAATAATAGAAAATATTGAAATAATGTTAAAAATTATCAATAAATATTCATGAATAATAGATATTCATTAAATAATTATTAATATAATGGCTTGAGTATTCTATAACATATATTGAGAAATATATAATCTTAGCATCTTGCACTCACTCACATTATCTTAACATGTTGTAGTTAAACATCTATTTCTATGAAGATCCTCATATGGTTCCATTTTTATTCTAAAGTGGAAACTGTTATTATATATGAATTCCACTAATAAATGTTGTTGATCACAATATCTCTTGAAATGGATCAAGAAATATATTAGCTGATCTACAAGCCAATTAATGATCCTTTTAGACTTACTATTAGTTTAAGTGTGGTAAGTAGTTTAAATCTCATTTTTATATCCAATGCTTGTTAAATAATTCCCAAAAACATCATAGAGATCCTTGGGTCTCTATTAGATATAATATAAAGATTTAATCTAAACTTACCTCTTTATTTATATATTGGTATGTTGATAGAGTGTGAAATACTCTCAAATAGTAATGAAGTAAGAAAGCATTGTAACTTGATCAACTATAAACTGAATGGAATTATTTATAATGTAGGTCTTTATAAGAACTATGATGAATTACATGGTGATGTTTTATATTTTAATGGTTAATAGTTTAATCATCCTCTTTTACCTCTTTCATTCATCCTTTACTTACTGTAAACCTAAGTTTTGATATGCATACTCAATAATATCACTCTTTAGATTGCATACCAGTAGAAATTGTTTCCTTTTATAAAGTCTGAATATGTATCTTCTCAAAATTGGCCAAATAAACTTCTAATTCATATTATAGTTATTATGATCTACAATAATAATCATCTAATCTTCACAAATATCCATTATTCATTCAAATTTTTCTTAATGCAATTTAATTTTTGTAAATAAATAATTGTGGTCCCTGATATTCTAGGATTTTACATCTAATTTTAAATCATTGAGATCAATAATATTTTCAATATTTCTTCAAGTTCACGCATCTTTTCATCCAGAATCTATTTGATTTCGAAATAGTTAATATAATTAATATTTATTATTTAATTTAATCATATTATTTATTATATATATACATATATATATATTGGTAGATAATTTGATAACAGTAAGACACTTATTAAAAAAAGAATAGAATTTTATAATTGATAACATTAAGACACATACAAAATGTATCATAAGCCAATATCAACCTAATCTACGCCTCTGGCGTGGATGCTCCTCTGTCCCACAACCAGGAGTATACTGGATGCGCCCATGCCATGTCTGTCTATGTCTGTGCTCTGGCGTACGATTCACATCCTCATCGACAGCCAACTCTGCATCCTCCTATGTGACAGGCGGTGGATGTACAGTCTCACCGCCTGTACCCTAGACCGCATCTAAGGATAGTGGAAGTTTGCTGGAACTCTCACCAACATAGGAAGTAGATGGCTGCTGTGCTGCAGATGACTGTAATAAAACATCGAACTCAATCCAGTCATCATCTGTAAGTACCTGTGGCTGTGCCTGAGATGCTGGAGGAGCATCTGACTGATCACGCTGAACACCCTCCTCCAGTGGAACAATAACATGTGTCCGAGTGAGATGGGCAACCTTCTCTTGTGGAACAACAACATCCATAACAGGGCATCACCCCCAGGTACATCTATGTGAGGCTCAACCGGCTCCACGGCCTCCGCATCAGGTGGTGGATCAAAGAAAATGCCCTGATAAATCTCATCCATTGACGGTAGCATCTATCGCACAAGGGTGTGAAGATATGCTGGGTCAAAGGAATCTCTCTCCACTGGATCAGACATATGAAGTAGATGATAAATACAAGAATCTTGTGAAAACAAATTCCGTTGTTAACAAATATGAATACAAATTCTGTTGAACAGTGAAAGGAAGAATGCATACCAAGTCATGAAAGCCGCATCCGTGCCATGTCAGAAATCTGACTGGGGACCTGATGTACCAGCCTACATAATCCATCTGATCCATCAAATGAAAATGTACTGTCCCTAACCCTCACAACTGGGACTCCCGTTTTCTATCCCATAATGCGACATATCTTCCATGGCAGCTCCTCCAATCAAAATCCCTCTTCCCTGACATCTTTAGGGAATGCAATGAATCCAAATGACTGGGCAGGTCAGGAACTGGCTGAAGGAATCCAAACTGCCTCATAACCCTATCCGTTTGATGTCACTCGACTATATGAAAATGAATCAGTGGAACCCTGCAGGAGCCGATAGCAAGCATCACTGTACAGTATGGCGGCAGAATCTGAAGGATATCATTTGTATATGGAATCCATGTAATCTGAAAGAAAAAATTAATAATCAATTAATAAATGAATAGATGTATAGTAAAGAGTAAATATTTAACAATATAAATAATAATCACTTACATCGTCAGGTCGAATGATGTCTAACATAAATCTGTAGGCGTGAACATCATGTCTGGGAGAATCTGAATGTCGATGTGCCTGACTCCACCTGTAGATAACATTTTTATTTTTACATTTCATAAAATAATATTATACAATTAAGTTAGATATTAGAAGGAATTAATAACATACCAACGTCCATGTGGAGCCTCTTCTACAATATCGATGGGTAATGGTGCACAGTCATGTGGAGCTAACTAAGGGATGTGCTCCCATACCCACATCTACAGAAGAACCATGCATCCTGTGATCTGCATCTTATCGATGAGACATGTGCTGCATAGGGACCTGTATGTATATGCTAAGAAGGAAGACCCCCAGCTATATCGGCCTGCTTGGTCCAAATCCTCCAAAAAATATAAATACATCAGGTGCAAAAAATTAGTAGAGTGATCAACAAAAAGCATGCCACCGATCAGCCTCAAAATATATGCGCGTACAAATCGCAGAACTATGACGTAATCAGTATCATCTGGTAAATGTGCGAAGTGATGGTCTAACCAAGGAATCTGTAATCTACCACCGACGATGGTCCTTCCATTATCCTGGACCTCTATGCCCAGTAGTCTATGAACAAGCTCTGGAAAATCTGATGGAACTCGGCCTGTCAAAGCATGTCCGTCGATAAGGAGGCCCAACATAATGGCCACATCCTGTAATGTAATAGTAATCTCCCCCACACTGAAATGGAAAGTATGAGACTTTGGCCTCCATCTCTCTACAAGTGCAACAATGAGCTGATGATCAAGAAATGTGAAGTCGCACATCGCTACTCCATAGAATCCAGCTCGATGCAGATGGGGGACGATACTGGGAGGTGGTGCATTATGATGGAAATGGTGAGATCTACGTACACTCAAGGGAGGCACATGACATCCCTCTAAAAGCAACCGCGATACATGATTATCCTGAGATGTAACCAATGGAAAATCTTCCATCTGCACACATGATATCATCGTTTCTTTTTAATAGTGAAATGAATAAAAATTGTAACTTTTATCTAAAAAAAACTACAACAAGAAAAATAAGGTATAAAATAAAGCAGCAGTGATAAAAAACCTGCATTGAAGATGTGGAAGCATGATATATTCATTTTCATTTGGTGTTTATTTTTTTAATAGTTTGTGAAGAACCTTTGTGGTGTTTTCTTTAACAAAGTTTGGTATATGTTGATAACTAATCTTTTTTTTAAGATGTGAAAGCATGATATATTCATTTTTTTTGGTGTTTATTTTTTCAATTGTTTGTGAAGAACATTTGTGGTGTTTTCTTTAACAATTTTTTGTATACATTGACAATTAATCTTTATTTTAAGATGTGGAAGCATGATATATTCATTTTTGTTTGGTGTTTATTTTTTTAATAGTTTGTAAATAACTGATTCAACCCCCCCTTCTCAGTTGTTATTTGATCCTTTGAACTTTAGTTTTAGTATCATAAAATTATTTATGATAAAATCCAAAAATGAGAAAAACCAAAATTCAAACATCTAAAAAATGGAGCAGGTACACAGAATCGATCATGGATGACGAGATGTGGAACTATGTCCTGCCACTTCGGGACATCTCTTACGAGTATGTCCTTCTGTGTGACAAATACTGCATCGTATTATCCATCCTCATTGCCGAGGACAATCCATCTCATTTCTGATGCGAGTGGACTTCGGTCTTCCTCGAGGTCGCAACCTGGTAGCATGAAGCCAATAATTTTAAAAAGGGCAGACATTTAAAAAATAATAAATGAAACCAAAACCAACTTATGAAAACCTATAAATATCAGGGATGATGGTCAGTTGATCAACATGAAATGTGATAGAATGGAAGTCACCAACAGGCATCCAAGAATCACTATAACAGTTAACCAAAGTGCTCATGTGATACAAAGGGTCAACATATGGCTCCCATGATATATTTACCGAAGCGCAAGCTGCGATTACATGTAAACATGGATATCTCAATGCCTGAAAGCTGCCACAATCATAGTACCTGTTGTCCAAAATCATGACATACACTCCACCGTTAGTGCATATACCCTGTTTGTAGCATTGTCTTACCCGAAATCTCCTCGTTTCCCTATCAAAGGCTATAACATTCCATCTTGAAGCCTCATTCCATATCCGGTCAATATCACTTTGAAAATGCTGAGTAAAAAGCATTCCATTTTCCATCCTCTGGTAGGCCTTTTGGGACCGGTCAACAAAGTAGTGAACACATCTAAAAATTGTCTCTTGCACTAACCCTGTGATTGGGAGTTTGCGCACACCCTTGAGGACCCCATTTATGCACTCCACTATATTAGTGGTCATATTCCCATATCTCATGCTACCATCGTATGCTAATGACCATTTTTCCTTTGAAATTTGCATCATATATTCATATACCTCCTCATTAAATGTTCGAATCTCTTCAAGACGTCGATCAAACCTTTCTTGTTGGGGTTCATATGCTGAAACCATAAGATAATAATGTATTAAAATGAATATTAATTTTTTTAAAAAAAATCAAGTTTAGAAAACCATACCCAACTTGAGGATCACCTTATTTATGGCCTCATCTCTAAAATTCTTATGCACATTACTTGAAATGTGTCTAATGAAATAATGGTGATAAGCATCCAGCTCAGTCCAAGAAACCCCATCACTACTCACGGCATCTATAATCACTCTATGATGATCAGATATCAGACACACACCCTATTTTTGCGTGACATGAACACATACACATGCCAAGAACCAGCTCCAGAATTCAAAATTTTCTTTTTCAACAATGGAAAAAGCAAGTGGCAAAGGAGCGCGATTACCATCCTGTGTGGTAGCAATGAGTATAACACCTTTATACTTTCCAAAAAGTAATGTGCCATCTACCTGAATAAATTGTTTACAATAGGGAAATGCAATAATGCACGGTCTGAATGCCCAAAAAAGCCTATTGAACTTCACCTTTGACCGATAAACTTGATAATTATGGGATACATACTCAACACTGTCCAAATTATAAACAATCTTAATATTGAGAGAAAATAATTCCACAAGCTATGGCAACATCGCATAAGACTCATCCCAATCACCATACACTTTTACAATGGATTTCTATTTTGCAGTCCAAGCTTTGTTGTATGATATCTTATAGTTATACAACTGTTGAATTCTTTCCTAAACAAGGGCAACAGGAACATCCTGACTTGTTCGTATCATATCACAAATAATAGTAGATATAAACTCTTTATCAAGGGAAGAGTGATCTTGTGCCAAGCTAGGATGCAGACAAGTGTATGGGCCTTCTAATTTGGTTATCTTCCAATATCCATAATATTTATCAAATATTGCTCTTAATAGAAATTTACATTCCGACCCATATTTTTCACAACGAATGAGATATTTGGTCTTCTTTGACTCATCAACCAAAAATGTGAAATGATGCACAATGTGGTATTGCTTTATCACATTTTTCATGGCGTGTTTACTTTCGAACTCCTGCCCAACATATATGGAATTATAATTTGATGTAGGCCTATTTCCTATAATTCTAGGGAATTCAGAATCCAGTGTAATGACATCCCAATCAAAATGCTATTCACGAGACATTCCTCCAACTAAGGAACTCAAAACTGAAGGCTGATTACCACTAACTGCTGGATGTAGTGGATTTCTATCTCTCAAAGGAACCTCAGAAAGTTCATTCCCAACCACATCATCTCCTGATGACTCTCCAGATTCTTCTTCCTCAGATAAACTTTCATGCACTATATCAGCACACAAATTGATGTCATCTACATTTCCTTCCAAATTTTTATCATCTTCCTCATAACATTCTTCCACAGGAGTCATATGAGGAGGAGGAAATGAATAAGACTGTTGTGAAGGACCAAATTCTACAGAGCTCACAAATCATGGTTCTGTAGTAATCGATTGCACCGCATCAATATCAGAAATGACAACAAATAATTCCATCAAACCATTAATACACTGTTTCCTGAATAACTGAGAAGCCTCCATCCAATCCTCATCATTGACTATAGGGTACTCGCTGTGCCACATACGCTCAGGATATTGAAGATGTCAGTATCTAATTGAAGTGATTTCTTGTATAGACCTTAGTTTTAATCGACTATGAATCTTATTACGAACTGCATCCAATGTCATACAACCATGGAGATTTACCACTTTGGCAGGTGGCACACTGTAGCTAAAACCCTGCTTGGTATAAATTACCTCACCATTGCAATATATTTGAGTAGACATAATTAACTATAAAAAAATAATTTAAAAATTATTATATACTACATTAAAATTTTAAATTACTTAATTTGGTTTTGAATAATTTATTATCTTGAGACTTTTTATGTATTGATTTATCACTGTTAAGGTATGGTGATTGTGATATTAGCACAAAAGAAAATTTAATATAATTTTTCATAAAGTTTAATTACTTATGTATATATAATCATGACTTGATATTAAGACTTACGATTATTTTATCATTATTTGATAAACTAACCATAAACTATGGGTGGACTTCTGTCTATATTATCAAATATTTCAGCAACTGCCAATCTCCTGTCAAACAAAAACTTCTCTTCTTGAACGAGTTATTGAATGCCTCTTCGTGGACACCTCTTCGGGGAAGCTTGTTCAGGGACACCTCTTCCGGGAAGCCTCTTCGGGGAGACCTCTTCGGGGAAGCCTGTTCGGGGACACCTCTTCAGGGGCGTCTGTCTTTTAATTAAAAATTTACTCACATGCATGTGAGGGGGTCTAAGGGTATGAAATACATAATTTTTTTTAAGCGGACACACATGTCCTTATACTTACTGAGAGATGACTCACATGTCATCAATGTGGAAAAAAATGAAATTATTACAAATTGAATCACAACATACACAAAATAAAACATGAAATTTCAATTAGGCATGGTCAGTCATCTCAAGATCAGTCATCACTCATACCATGTTTTTTGGTACAATTATTATATATATATATAATTATTAATAACATTTAATAAATTTTATTATAACTGATATAATTGAGATTTACATAATAAACAATTTTGTTATTTTAAATTTTATGAAATTGCAATGTTTTTTGGCCATTCTTCTACTTTTCAAAATATAAGTAAATATATTTTCTACTTTATTGATTTAAAAAATTATTACTAGTAAATAAAAGTAATATAATTTACACTTACATCAAAACTGTTCATTAAAATAAATTTCTCTAACATTAATTATATTTCCTAAACATTCAACATTTTAGACATAACATAAAACATTCAATATTCAGACAACGTACATTCAAAAAATTAAATCATACATAAATTCTACATCCAGAAAATTAAATCATAAAAAACATTACACATCATGCATAACATATGAAATAAATAAATCATACAGAAAATTAAACATAAAAATGAAATAAATAAACACAATTAAAACAATTAAAATGTTAAATAGAAATTTTACCTTAATAAATGCAGCAGATATATGTTGAGAAAGAATTTCTGCAGGGCTTTGCAATAAGAACCAGAGGAGAACAATGGTTTTTGAGGGGGGGGGGACCCCTCCTTTTATAAATTTTCCCGGTCGGATGCGTGAAAGCCATTCACGCATCCCTGCCTCGGTTTAGGATGCGTGAATGACGTTCACGCATCCTTCTCCACGGAAGGATGTGTGAACGACGTTCACACATCCCAAACCCATTTTTAAAAATATCGGAACCATAATCCCCTTTCCCAAATTTCTTTTTTTTGTAAAACCCATATTAAAAAATTACTCTGAACAAGCTGCACCCCATGGGGTTCTACAAGTGCAGTAGACCAACCTCATTTTCCTCCATGCGCAACGTGTACCCATCTCTTCCCCCTATTCCTTATGCAACGCAGCTCCCAGCCTGATCCGACTGAACTCTGATGTATTGTTCCAAGCAACCACTGCTCCGACCTACTGTGCTACCCCCTCCATCCAGCACACCAACCTACTATGCCACTACCTCCAACCTTCTTCCCCATTCCTAGCAGCACACCCCCTTGTCGATTACCTCTCAAGAAGCAGGACCACCCCTCTCCCGATGGTGCCCCCTCCTCCTTCCGCAATGTCCTATTCCCGATGTGAACCCCTACTCGCTACCCGACCAGTCTAAAGGCCTTCTGGTGGAGCCTAAAACCCTCTGAATGCTCCCCATACTACTGTGGCATGACTTCGTTTTCCCTAGCTAACAACCATATTCTCCACCAGTATATCTCATTTCTTTTTGGTGTTTTCTTTAATTTATCCAAACCTTGATGTCTCGGTTTGTATTTCACGCTTTTCTTCATAGTTTCTATGATATAAAATTGATATATCAGGACCTGCTGGTCTATGTTTTGGCATTCGACACAGAGGGATATGTGAATGAACTCATTTAGCTGTGATTCCATTGTTTCAGGTAAGAGTCTAAACCTGCAGTTTAGTTTTGCACTGCTAAATTTAGGGTCTTATAGTTTGTGTGAGTCCCTGGTGTTTAATTGGGTGTGCGTTGGTACTTACCGTACTAATTTTGGGCATCCGTTAATTGCTGTAGGGTGTTACGAACAATTCCAAGTGCGCGTGCTTTTGTGGAAGTGTGTGTATGTGAGCATGTGGCAGACTAAGTTAGAAAGCATGGCTTGGCCATTCTTTGAGGCAGGCAGTTCCATCCTTTCCCTTCCAGAACTTTCCATAGGCACTTGCATGATATTTATTAATTTATAAATGTTATTATCACCTTTATAATCATGATAGTTAACTCATTGAAGTGTTTTTACATTAGTTATAATTTTTAAAAATATATTTGAAATAGTTATTGGATTATTTATAGGTGTTTCCATATTTTATTCCAAATTTCAATCCATATGATGATTTAGTTTTATTAATTAATTTTTAAAACATGTTTCACACCATTATTATAATTATAGTTCATTTAGGGTAACATTTTCTTGTTGGTGGAACTGGTTAACAATTTCTTTTTCAATGTTTGTCTAATTATGACCATGTGTATTCCTAGATGATTTGGTTTAAGTAAATGTTTCTATTTCCAAATGGTGTTGTTAAATGTTTTGGTGGTATTTTCTTGCAGAAAATTTTCTATTGGATAAGTTTGGGTGTGTGTGTTGGATCTTAAGAGGCCGTTTGGCATTAAAAATGTAAAAGTGGTATTTGCATGATGTTTTGGGTAATGCTTTTGGACATGATAAGTTAAAGGCCCTTTTGGAACTTTCATATTCAGTGTAATTTTTGTGTTGATTATTTGAAAGAATGGGGTTTTGATAACTATGTGCCCATTTGACAACATTAATGTTTTGTAAGAAGTCTCAAATGGGTTTGATGATTGTAGGGAATGACGGCTCGGTTAGCATCTTTGATGATATTATATAATTATGTATGTATATATATTTATGGGGAACCTCTATAGGGGCATATCCCTTTATGGGTTTCCATATAGAGTGTCTGTGTTTGGGGTAGGCATGTGGGGTGATGGCATGGTAAGGTGAGTCATGCGTGCGAGGGACTCCTACTAACACAAAATTACTATTACTACCACGTATTCCTAGGAATATTTTAGATGATCGAGTGATTCTTGCTGATTAAACCTGATTAGATGGGTTGGTAACATTTAGAGTTGTAGACAGGCTAGGTGGGATGTGCTACTAGATTGGGTAGTCTATAGCGGCCTTTGGTTATTGACTTACGAGGATTCACCATATGCTGATAAGTGGTTCTGAACCGATTACATCTAGGGGTATTCTAGGGATGTTTAGGATCACCCATGGTTACTTAATTATTTATATTTCTTGTTTACTCTCCGTTGTACTAGTTTATTTACTGCTTGCATGGTTTAACTATTTTATTTTACCATAGCTTTGGTATAACTTATCTTGGTTTTCATTTACAAATGGAAGTTGGTTTTGGAAATGATTTATCTTTCAGTTAGACTTTAAAATGGGGAAAATAATGTGGTTTTATTAAAATGTGAAAACCTTATTTTATAGCTGTATTTCAAACTGGTGTTTAGAGACTTCTTTGGGAAAAGGAACTTTTTGATTACGTGGTATATCTTTTGGTATCCCTACTGAGCATCTCAGTTCTCACACTTATCTTATATCCAGTTGTAGATTTATTTTTTTGTTTAGGTTCATGGTTCAGCTGCTCAGTGTTGGAGCAGACTTGGTCTTGAGGTTGGTGGTGACCAAGAGGTCATGAGGGGATCACGTGGTAGCGATTGGTTTTTTTTATGTTTTCACCCTATCTGTTATAGCTTGTAACTGAGTATGATTATTTATATTAATTTAATATTCAGTTGTCATTTTTTACATGTTTTGTTTGCTTATTTTTTTTGGATCCCGATTTTGGGCCAAAATCGTTCCCACTGGTTATATGTTTGATTCCTGACACTGGTTTCCATCCTGAGAGGGATCAGGAATACCCCTTGAGACATGTTGTACACCGGATTAAGTGACCGGTTCAGGGTCTACCTAGGTTAGTTCATGAAAATATCCATCATTAATTGCACCATATTTTTCCTCATAAGAGATGAGTCACCAATATCTATTTTGTAAAGGGTTAATTTGCAAGGTCTCCCATATAAGGAATTAAAATGTTCCATGCAAATTGTTTAGTAGTACCTATTTTTTTATGAAAAAATTACTCATGGTAGGTGATCAAACCAAATCCTTCAAAAATATAAGATGCAAGCTCACAACAAATCCTTAAGAACATAGATGGTCCTCTTGGATTGACTGTATCTCTATGGATAAAGGTTTGTAATCAAATATAGTTCAGTCCCAAAAAACTCTTATAAACTCCTCCACAACCAAGATGTGATACAATCATTGTGGTTATAGACAATCCTCAGGGATACTCGATGAAATTAAAAAATCTCATATGTGTATAATCATCCCAAACTCTCCACTAAACTCTTCTCTCAAATGGTAAGAAATTGAATTGAATTAGTCAACCGGTTGACAATCACTTAGAAAATTTCATGCCTCTCAGCTGGCTATTGTATTTGAGTTATGAAATCTATCGATATACTATCTCACTTAAACACTGGAGCATCAAGTGCTTGGTTCAAACCCATGAGAAATTGGTTCTGAGACTTCACCTTATGATAAGTAATCCATCATAAAATGAACTAAGCTACACTCCACTTCATGTTTGGACAAAATAACTAATTCTTAATATCTAGAAACATCTTTATCACATTGGAATGTGCCACCAAAGTGGAAGTATATAATTCTATTAAAACCTCATCATGAATAATCCCATGAACCACTTTCCGTACCTATTATATGATGAAATGGTTCCCATATAACACCCATGAATTCATTTTTGGTTATGAATTTTTGTATTTAATTATTTTGTATTATATTTTGTAGTTTGGAACTTATTTTTGATAGTGTTGAGGAAATTTACAAACCATTTGATTAGGGTGCATAGTCCCAGAGGCTGTGATATGATCATACAAGGTGTGAAGGGGAAGAAAGTAGGGTCCACACTATTATAACATGACCCTAGGAACCATGAGAAGACCAAGTTAGGTGGAGAGGGAAGACAATGGAAAGTTAATGAAAAGTTCATGGTCCGGTCGAACCATGTATACTGACCATACAACCCTTTAAAATGTTGTTTTTAATTTTTTTGGGATAAATTTTAAGTGGTTGAAGCTTCTCTCATATCCCTTATTTCTTAAGAATATTATATAAGCCTCCCTCTACATTGACCATGTAGTATCCCACAAACATTACCATCTCATCCATATAACATAAAGAAAATATTATATTAAAATACATTCCTATGACTTTTTAGGTTTAGAGTTTTAAAGAATTCAAAATTTTTTTGAAAAAAACCCATTATCTTTATATCAGTTGTAAATTCTTCCAATATATAGGAAACTACTTAATCTATAAAGAGTCTTAAACATCTCCCAAATTTTCTCTGTGTTATAATATCTTCTACACGTTTCATACTTTTCCTATCTCCATAAATTGTGGAAATGGAAACATAAGAAATGGGTGAGATCAGATACTCAGTTAGGTTAAACATAAACATTAATAATAAAATATCATAAGTGATCATAAGATGATAATATGGGTATAATAAGGATATATATGAAACTTGTACCGTCTTAATCTTGGATAATAAATAATGGAATAATGCTTAGGTTAACATAATACATGAATCAAAAGAGTGTGGAAATATAATTCGATAAACATTATCTATGAGAGAATAACATAGTCACGAGAATAAAAATAAAACCATGACACCATTAAAACATGGAACAAACATTAATATCTATAAACATTGCTTTCATGATTACACCATAAATTTCCACATTTATGATAAACAAAAATGTACTCAAAAATACTTATCTAATGGGAAATTAACTTTTAACCAATGCATTTGAGGGCGATATAGGGCCACACTCATCATTTATCCATACTTATACATGCCACTTAAAAATAATTCACTCATCACATCATAAAGATCCCATGAAAATAAATTTTATTTCATTAAACTTTCAAATGAAAATAATTTAATTTTTATAGCATAAAGAACCCATGGAAAGAAAATAGGCTTCATTAAAAAAATTATAAAGAAACCATGGAAGTAAAATGAGTTTCATATCCTTTTGAAATGGATTCACATATGAAAATCATAAATAATTCCATCAATAATCATAACATGGTAAACATATGGAAAATAAATGGGTATCCAATGACATCAAATTACTTTATAAGTAAATAAAATTCAATAAATATAATTACGAATATGGTATTTAAACTATATAAATAAAGAGTATATGTTTAAATAAATAATTTCCCAAATCAATCGATGCATAGAACCTAGGTGAACACCATTAAATTAATGGAATCAAAAATAGGGTATTCATAGTGGGAAGACATTAGAAGAAAAATTAGGTTTATAAATCTTCAATGACTAGTTAATATAGAGGCAAAGAAGTATCATTTACATGATATAAAAGAACATTTCATAATCTTTAAAGAGAAATAAGTTTATTTTTATCATTTTAATAATATTCTTGATCAATAATAAAATGCATCAAAGGATAATGACTTATATTAAAACACCTTTAATAAGTTTTATAGAAAATTCACTTTGGAAATAAAAATTATTATTGATATTTTGAATTAATTTAAAAGTAAATATTTTATAAAAACAAGGAGAAAAATAATTTATTTCCAAACCATTAAAAATTATAAAGAATTATTCATATAAAATAACAAAGGTGTCATAATGACATATTCACATGTAAACTTTAAATAGATAATATTTTCACATTTTAAAAAATATGAACCTTTCTAAAAACATTAAAATTTATTTGAATTATTTAAAAGAAGTTCAATTAGTATAAAATTAACTTAATAAAGTATTTAATCAGTTATTTGGACACTTGAAAAAACATCCGATGAATATATATATGGAAAAAGGGAGGTTCTCAACAAAAAGAAGATATGGGGTCTGTTTCACTTACAAGAAACACTAAGGGTAAAATATGAGTCAAGAGAAAATGTGATATCGAGGGGAAATGTAAAACTCCAAGAATATAAAATGAAAATTATGATGGTTTTTATAAATGATATAGATTCCCCTGATGGATTATCATATTTTAACAATATTGATTTAAATAAATTAAATAAGATGGCTCTTAAAACCCCAAAAGTATGGTAAAAAAATTAATTAGTAATTAATATTACCATATTAAAGGTATCATATAACACATTAAGAAATATGCCTCAAGAAATTAAATTTGAGACAAAATACCCCTTACCTCAATTCTTCTTCAGTTGAAATTCCCTCTAACCTCCAATATAAAATAATTAACTATATTAATAACCCATTTAATAACCTTATATATATATATAAATTTTATAAAATTAATTTATAATTATTATATACATGTATATTAGTTAGTTAATATATATTTTCATTATCAGGTGTGATCAATAATGTTTGTTTTGAACTAGTTTGTAATAGTGGTGTTGTTATTCTTAGTGAATGAAGAGTGTTTTATTAAATAATGAGCTAAATTTATATATTACCATTAAAATAAAAAATGAATTATTTTTTTTATTCATATAATATATTATCAGAAATTAAATTCCCATAGTCACCAATGACACAAATTTACAGTATTGTTCAATCATGTAGTTAAACAAACCCAAACCAGAACATACCATACTTAATGAATGATTATGAAGTGATTTAGATGCAATATAATTATACTAGAGGAATAATGGAAATATTTAGTATTTATTAGTGTGTTATATTAGAATTATAAATAATTATAATAAGAATATAATATCTACAAAGTTATTTCATGGTTTAAAGAAATCATTTTTTTGATCTTAGAACTCTCGTTTGGATGGTTGACCTTAACACGATTGTTCAGTAATCATATTTTTAATAGGTTGTCTAATTTATCATTAAATAACCTTAATAATTTTATAAAAATAATATTTATCCATTAAAACCATTCTCATGACCATAAATATAATTTTTAGATTAAAAGAAAAACAAGTAACAAAACTTACTATTATGATTTCATGGATAATGAAAAAAAAGTAATATGTTTTATCATTTCATAATATAAAATATTTACTATTATGTTCATCATTTTAAGGTAGTGAAGGGAAACAAAACTTTTTTGCATCGTGGAGGAGGTAGTTCACACAATGAACAAATAACAATTTCATTTTTCTTAAAGTAATTGGGAAAGATGTATAATGCCTATACCTTCATTACAATAACATAAAATTATAATAATGATACTAATTTCATCATTTTAATTTGGTGTATTGGAATTTTATTAAGAATAAGTGCACATAAATAAATAGTATGAGAAGAGAGTGGTTGGAAATTTATACCTCACTTCTTGGATTATATCCTTTTCAAAGTGGGTTAATCCTTTTAGAGATAGTCTTTTGAGAAGAAAAAAACCAATTGAATGTTTCTAGTAATGTTGAGGAGAGGCTGGGTAGAGGTTGGGCTGAACTAAGTGGGTTGTGGTGTGATGGGATGCGAGGTGAGTGCCATTTTTATAAGTGAAAGAGGAAGACATTTTTGTAAATACCCACATTTTTTTTAATAATGGGAAGTTAATCTCAATTAAATTAGATCCAAAATTGAGGAATAATGAAGAGGATAAGAGATAAGGTAGATAAAATCCTCAACATACCGTTCCCATACATTTTAAACATGTTTTTAATTCATTACCATTAGATTTTTTTACTTTTACCATTATAACTTTCATTGGGGTAACTAGTTTCTTACTAATGCACCTTATCATTTATGAGAAAAAAATAGAATGATCATTGTTAAATAATTTGGACTTACTAATTAAAATTTTTAAATCCATTTTATTTGATTCAATTTCAGAAAGTGACAAAAATTAATTTTAAAATACTAAATTTATAATGTATTGAAGAAAATTTTTTGAAAAATATATCTTAAGTTCTAAAATGTCAAATATGGGGTTTTAAATGAAAAAAACATTTTTAAAAATATTAATTCACCTAAAAAACCATATTTGGTCTTAAAAAAACGTTTAATGAAGTTAAAAATCATACTTATATGCTAATAATGTCATAAAAGTTTTGTTATTTGTAAAATGGTATTTTGCGCTATTCACCTAAAAAAATATTTTAGAAAAATAAAAAATAATAATATCAAGTTAATATTTTTATTATAAGTTAAAAAATTAATTTAATTTTACAAAATTTACAGTCTAAAATTAAAAAATTTTACTTTAAAATAAAATAATAAAATATTGTGAAAAACTATTTTTTATAAGAAATCATTTTTGGTATATGAAATATTCTTTTAAAAGTAGTGAAAATAAAATATATATCAAACTTGAAAGATATAAATTTTATAAAATACATTTTAATAATCATAAAAAATGAATTTATTAGCTTCTTAGCCACACTTGTTTAAAAATTATTAAAAGGTAACTTTATTTCATAATTTGGTTATATCTATTTGTATTTCCTTATTCAACTACTACCATACATCAGTAAATATATATTTTAATAAAAAAAAGGTGTGGTCTATTAGGGTTTTGTGTTTCATGTGAAACACAGTATTAAAATAATATTTTTGATGGAAAATACATAGTGTAATATCAAGTCATTACATTCCCCCTTAAATAAATTTCACGCTCACAATTTTAATTATTAATCCCTTAAAAGTTAAGGGGTTAAATTTATCTATATTTAATTTTAAGTTAGTTTTCATTCTCACTATCTTATACTTGACTAGTGAACTCTTATTTTCCCCCATAATAGGAATATAACTAATGTTATGTTTTTCTTTTACCATTTGTGCTGAATACCAAATAGTTTTTAAAGGGGGTTTATTGCCATTATTTTATTAATAATTGATTATCAATGGAATTTTAAATGTGATTTTCAAATATTGTAATCTATCATTGTCAATAGGGCCAATGTATACCTAATATCACATGAAATTTCATGAAAATAAGTACAATGTGAATTTATAGAAAACATACTCCTATAAATTTCTATTAAAGAGGAGTTATATAGTTAGGAACTAAACATTATTATTAATAATTAAACATCCAGTGATTAGGGTGGAGGTTTTATATCCTTAACAAACATTATAGGTACAAAGAAGTGGATTTTATAAGATAAAAATACAAAACCCCACATTTCTTGAGTGGATGGTCAGTGTTCCACACCCCACATTATCTTTCAAACTCACTTCCATGGTTGTGGTTTCATAATAATTCCCTTATCTTAGAAGTATATAGTGCTAATCTTCCTTGTTAGCCATGGGATTTGGACATTGACTTGGATAATGTCCAATTTCCCCACATTTAGGTCAATCAAATATTAATGAGATCCTTATATTTCCTCTATAATAATTTTGTCTATGTGCTCATTTTCTATATATAAAAAAACTCCCAGTTCCTTTAAGACATTACCCTTGGTGATTCTTACCATATTTTTGACATGAAGAAATTTGAACATTCTTTCCTTCATCATCTTCACCCCAAAAACTTCCATGAGACTATATATTTCTATTTTTAGTGTGTTTGAAATATCTTTTAATTTTAGTTTATTAGTCATGATTATTAATAGTTGGTTTGACATAATAACAATATTTCTCACCCTAGCTCTTATCCCATTAAGCTGATCTTTAGGGAAATATCTATATTGTCCATGTCATTCAGTATTAAATTTGTTCCTTCATGATTCAATAATTACTAAAAACAAAATGGGTTAATTTAGAGTGATGAATAATTACCTCCATAAGATAATTATAGTAAGATAATTACATCACAATTTTAACCTCAAAATGTCTTACTTTTTAAAATTATTACATAATATTTTAGTTCAACCTAAATTAATCTTAGTTCAATATAAGTTTCTTTATGTTTAATTATATTATACTACTCATCTTAATTCATTAACATAATAAACCATTCCTAATGGATTGTAAGGAGAACATGATTGACCAAAGCATATACCTTGGGAGTGTTAAACCAGGTGTTCAGTTATGCTTCTTTATTGTATACGAGGCGACGATTGAGTTAATACCCACCACACCCCTTTCAGGGTTAACACCCCCAGGTAAATCTTTTTTATATATTACATACACTTTTAGTATCTTGATCATGATTTGATTTACAAGAAAACCACACAATATATACTCTATTAAAATTTCAGGATGTTATCCTATACTTAGACTTATCCCTTAGATTTATCCCTAGGGTTTTCACTCAAGTTCTTTGATCCTAATACCCAAGATATTACCTGAACCAACCTAAAGGTTTATTAATAAATTTTAAATTATAATCAACCTTAAAATATAATTCTTTTATGACATTTCTAACTCCCAATATATCCCCAACCGATATCATCATAATCTCCAAAGTTATAAAAACCCTGCTCTGATTTTGACTGCAGTAGCTTGTAAACATGAACATCTAATCCACATAACATAAATAAAATGTTTTATTAAAATAATTTCCCAATACATTTTAGGTTTTTAGTTTTATAGAATTATGAAAAAATATTAACTAACAAAACCCATGATCTTTATATCAATTGGATCTTTTTCCATTATATATGAATCTACTTAATCCATAAAGTGTCTTCAACATCTCACAAAAATTCTCCATATAAGAATCTATTGTATACATTTCATCCTTTTTACTATCTTTATAACCAGGTGAAATGGAAACATAATAAAGGGGTGATATCAGATCCCCACTAAGGGTAAACATAAGTGGTAACAATAAAATATCATAAGTGAGACTAAAATGAGAATATGGGTATAATCGAGATACATAAAAAACTTATAACCAAAAATGGATGGACTATAAATCAGGACATAATTCTTAGATTAATCAAATACATGAATCAAAATAGTGTGAAAAAATTAGAAAATTAACATGATCCATGAGATCATGTCATAATCATAAGAAAAAGTATGAAACTAAAAATTCATTTAAATATTGAACAAACATCAGTATAGGGAAATATTACTTTCACGAGCCACACCATCAGTGACCACACTTATGAGTAGCCAAAATGTACTCATGATTACTTATCTCATGAGATATAAACTTTTAAGCAATGAATTGTAGGGTGATATTGGGCCCCAACCATCATTCATCTATACTTACATGTGCCACTTGAAAATAATTCACTTGTCACATTATAAAGAACCGATGGAAATAAGGGGGGTTTCATAAAAATATTAAAGAAAATCATTCAATTTTTATAACATAAATAACCCATGGAAATAAAATGGGTTTCATTAAATACATTATAAAGAATGAGTGGAAAGAATATGGGTTTAATATCATTTTAAAAGGGATTCACAAAATAAATCATTAATAATTCCATTAATAATCGTAACATGATAAACCTGTGGAAAATAAATGGGTATCCAATAACATCAAGTATCGTTTTAGGTAAATACCAATTAATCAAGACAATATAGCATATGTTATTTACAACATATACATAAAGGTTATACAATTAATATTATAATTTCCAAAATAATTTTTTTATAGAACCTAGGTAAAAACCCTTCAATTAAAGGACTAAAAAATATGGTCTTCATAGATGTGAAGACCTTGGAATAAAAATTAGGTTTATAAACATTTAATTACAAGGAAATACAAAGGTATTTATGTATCATGTCCATGATATAAAAGAACATTTTATAATCCATCCGTAGAAAGAATAAGTTTTGTATCATTTTAATAATATTCTTTATCAAACATAAAATGTATCAAAGGGAAATAACTTAGATTATTTTTTAGAAGTTTTAGAAGAAAACCCCATTGAAAATAAAAAACATTCTTGGTATTTTAAAATAATTTGAAAATAAATATTTTATAGAACTTGGAGAAAAAAAATTTCATTGGAAACAATGAAAACATAGCAAGAAATTTATATATGAAACAAAAAAATTTAAGGAATGTCTTGTTTACATTTAAATGTTAAAAATAAAATATTTTCAAATTTTGATGAAAAATAACCATACTAAAAACATTAAAATTTATTCAAAACTATTAAATGAAGGTTAAGTATTATAAAATTACCTTAATAAAGTACTTAAGAATATATAATGACATTTAAAAAAGAATCCAATGAATATAGATATGGAAAAAGGGTGGTTGTTGATCTAGAAGAAGATTTGGGGTTGATTTCACTTAGAAGAAAGCCTTTGGGTAAAAATTGACTCTAGTGGAAATGAGAATTTTAGGGTACATGTAAAAGCCAATTAATATCCAATTAAAATGATGAGGGTTTTTAGAAATAATAAAAATTACCCACAAGGATGATATTTTAAAAAAAATCTTTATTTGAAAATTAGATTGGAAATTGAAACTCTTACGGGTTGAGCAACATCTTGATCAAAACCCCTTTAAACTTTGGTATATTTTGAATCAAAGTAAATTTAAATGAATTACATGATATATCTCTTCAAGCCCCATGATTATGGTAAATAAATTAATTATTTAGTAATCACACCATATTAAAGGTTTCGTGGTGATCATTAAGAAATATGTTTCAAGAAATTAAATTTGAGACAAAGTAACCCTGAACTCAATTCCATATTTATCAAAATGCAATATAACCTCCTATATAAAAAAATTAACTATCTTAATAATAAATTTTAGAAAAAATTTCATATCCAAAACCTTTTATAAACTTAATTTATATTTATTTTCTATATGTATATAAGTATATATTATCTATTTTTGATATAATGTGTGTGTAATCTTGACCATTTTGAACTAGTTTATAGTATAAGTGTTGTTATTAATTATTCTTATAAATTTCATAATTCCCATGAAATTAAAGGTACTATAATTTATTTTTATAATTATTTATAATATTATAATTTCATTCTATTGGATTTTTAGTAACAATTATTAAATATGAATTTGACGATTAACATGTTTTGATGATTCTTAGCGAACGAAGGGTGCTTTTTTATTAATGAGATAAATTTTTTTGTTACCATTAAAAAATATAGTTATATAATTATTTATATCATATATTATCTAAATTTAAATTTTCATATCTATCAATGATATGAATGTATAGCATTGTTCTTATAGGTGGTTAAACCAACCCGAACAAGAATATACCATAATTAATGGATGATTATGAAGTGATTTATTTTTAATATAATTATAACAAATCATAATGTTATTATTTAGTGTTTATTAGTGTGTTATATCAAAATTTTATTGAAATATAAGAACAATATAACCTATAAAAAGTTATTTCATAGTATAAAGAAATATTTTTTTCTCTTAGAACGCTCTTTTGGACTGTTGAATTCACCACGGTCGTTTAGTGCTCATATTGTTAATTGGTTGTGAAATTTATCCTTAAATAAACTTAATAATTTAATAAACATTATATTAATTCATTAAAACCATTCTCATGATGATATATGTAAGGAAGTTATGAAAACAAAAACAAAAATCAATCCTTCTATGGAGGTAGTAGTCCAGATGTACGCATGGATGATGATTTCATTTTCTATAGAACGGGGGAAAGGAATAAAATGTGTTATCATTTAAGTATTAATAATATGTACTAAATATAATTATTTTATATTAAATTTCCTATTTGGACCATCACTTTAAGTCAGCGATGAAAAACAAAACACGTTGCGTCGTGGAGGCGGTAGTCCGCACAATGCACAAGCGACAATTTTATTTTTCTTAAAGGGGAAAAAGTTATTTAATTATTGTGTCATAATTATAATAAAATAGTAGTATACTAATGATAATTATGTTATAATTTTAATATGGTTCAATTTAGTTTTATTAAGAATAATTGCACATCAAGAAATATAAATTAGAAAGGAGTAGTTAGAAATTTATACCTCACTTCTGAGATTATCACATTTACAAAGGGATTTAAGCCTTTGAGGGATGGTCTTTTGAGATGAAAAAAACGTCTTGAAAGTGTATAATAATTTTTATTAGGGGATTTATTACACTTTTATTCTAAACTAATTTGGTTTTGGAGTAAGAGGAAGTGAGGAGAGGAGTTCCCCTTTTATAAATAAAAATGGATGACATTTTTTGTAAATACCCAAAAAACTTTAATAATGGGAAGTCACTATTAAGAAAAGTATCTCCAAAATTGTGAAATAATAGATAGTTTAAGATATATAGTTGATATATACCTCATAAAACCATACCCACACATTTTTTAAACATGTTTTTAACTCACTAACATTCATTTTTTATCACTTTTACAATTTTAGCTATTATCATGGTAATTTGTTTTTATCTAAGGAAACTTATCCTTTATGAATAAAAATAAAATGGTCCTTAATACATATCTTGGAACTAATGATTAAAAATTTTAAATAAATTTTATTTTATTCAATTTCTAAAAGTTATAAAAATTAATTTTAAATCACCAAATATATAATGTATTATAAACAATTTTTTGAAAAATACAACTTAAGTTCTAAAATGTCGAATATGCGTTTTTAAATTAAAACCAACATATTTAAAATTATGAAATCACTTATAATATATATTTTTTATTATAAAATGGTTTCATTAATTTCCAATTCTTACTTATATACTAATATTTTCATAAAATTCATGTTATTTGTAAAACGATATTTTTACTATTCACCAAAAAATCAATCTTTTTAGAAAAATAAATAATAATAATAATAAGTTAATATTTTTATGATAAGTTCAAAAATGAATTTATTTTTTTCAAATTCAAATTCTAAAATTTAAAAAATTTTCTTGAAAATAAAATCATAAAATATCGTGAAAAAATACATTTTTATAAAAAATCATTTTTATATTAACTATTATGGTAAAATTAGTGATAATAATAAATATATAAAATTGAAAAATATAAATTTTATAAAATTAATTTTAAGTATAAAAAAATATTTTATTATCTTCTTAGCCACACTATCTAAAACATTATTAAATGAGACCTTTATTTAATAAATTGGTTATAACTGTTTGTACCCGATTATTCAATGACTACCATACATTGGTCAATAAGTATTTTAATTAAAATATTTGTGGTATGTTTGGGTTTTTTGTTGTATATGAATCATGATATTAACATAATATTTTTTTATAGAATATTCATAGTGAAGTCTCATGTTGTTATAGAACTCATTTACTCTCCATATCCTCAAATAAATCAAGATTTCACCATCAAATATATTGGTTGCATCATTTAAGTCACTAATATCCCCATTATTTTCTATATTCTTCCTTCCAAATTCCTTATTCTTCTCTCATACATATATGGTGGCCTAGGGTATCTAGATTTCATGATATTTATGGGAAGTTTTGGATATTAGGGACCCTCTTGGTTATTTGGGACTTATTCTTCCCTCTTTTAGAGATAAAAAACATTTACAAGTGGATTTAATCATTTTCTGGTAGGTGAATCATTGTGCCTGCCCATAGTTGTGAAGCATGATTTTCTTGATATTTCCTAAATTTTTAGTATATTAAATAGTTTTTTGATTCCTATAGGAACTTCTTGTATTTATAATCCTATTATTATTTTTTTTCATAAATTTTTAGTGGATGAGTTTCTTAAAAAGTATATATTTCCCTTGATTTCATAATCTTCCCACCAAGTGTTAGATTAAATGATTAAATTATTATCTTTTAAATAATTTTTGATGATTTATGGAAATGACGAACCTTGAATTATAGTGAACCATTAAAATTATTTCATAATAAATCCATTCATTTTAAAAGGAATTTGACTTATATTAATTGGGTTACATAATTGAAATAAAATACCATATAATAAATGAGTTTTCTGAATTGATAATAAATTGTTGGTGAATGTGGGAATAAAGTGTGACTCCTGGGAAGCCTTGGGAACTTAGGGGGTGGGGAATAAGAGTCGTATCACTCTAGGATTAGGAAATATGCCCATTATAGTGGATATGATTATCCCTCTCTAACACGAGATCATGTTACCACATGATAAGAAATGTCTAATGGATATCCCTATCTTTATATTCTTTCCTATCTTGGGTGCATTATTGGGTATGATGAAACTCCACCTAGTAGATATTTTGATTCCTTTTGAGATGTACTTAAGTTTTCTCTAGGTTTCTCATACTTATCTCCCTTGGCCTTATCTGATTATATTATAATGATACTTAGGACATGCATGTATATTTTACTCACTTGCATTTGTTACTCTCTTATAATATTTTTAATGTAATTCTCATTTTTTTGTTTTATTTTAAATGAAAATATTAATTTTATATGTTGTATTTTAAATTAACGAGATATGGTTTATTTATTATGGGTTGAACATGGATACTTGTTGGGAACCTATTGTGATGAATATACTCACACAATTTATACACCATTTGGGTGTATTAAGACCTTATTTTGACTGAAATAGGTAAAGTCTTGGATCTTCTAGGATTCTCTAAATTCTCATGTTAGCGTGGCTCAGGATCTGGTTAAGGCGAGTTGAAGGGATATGGACCTCTTGTCACCTGGAGATGTGTATAGATTTATTTTGGTTGTTAAATCATTTTAGGTTTGTATTTTGCCTCTAGTTTTTTACGTAGCCTTATCATATAACCATCCCATTCATATTTACATTTCATTTGGATCTTTTTATATACATATGCCTAATTCCAGGGTTATGTTTTATGGATATGAATATTTTTTCATTTTATTTTAATTTTATAGATTTATTTTAGAATTACTTTATGTTATTATATGTTTTTTTCATTATTTTTTCCAAGTGTCTTGATAAGAAGAATCACATGCCAATTTATAGCGGGGTTATGCTGGCATTTAAGGATTAACCACTTTCCTTACATATAACTCATCATTGGGTGAAAATATTTACAATGGCATATTCTTGATTCTCAGTCTCTAGTTTCAAACCTGTGGAGATTTGGAATTCTATTTGGGCTTTATCAAAAGCTGGTTTAAATGATATGATATGGTGGCCAAGGTTGATTCATGACAAATTGTGATAAGTGCTCAATTTTTTATTTTAGGTTATTTGGGATATCGAGGTATATAAGGGATAGGATCATCAATACTTGAGGAGTTGGTTGTGAGTGAGTGTCTATACAATAATAATCATAATGCACTTTGAGTTTCTAGGGGATGTTAGATATGTATTATTTTAGTTTGAAGTTTATTGTATATTTCATTTTTAATGAATTTTTAAAGGAAATTTGAAATCTAGTTGGAATATCACATGTGCATAGTTTGTATAAGATTCATGTTCACGATGTATCCTAATTTTCAATGAATAGTGAGTCATTCAAAATTATGGCATGGTTAGGGGTGGCCATGCAGTATGTTCATGAAAATTGAATTTTTTTCATTATGATTTCTCCAATGATTGATTTTAGTGTTTACTTAAGTTTTATATAGTATATTCATGATTTAATTTCGTATTTTTTACTTGATTTCGACTTGATTTTGATGTGTTGATGAGTTTTTATCTTATTTTCTTATTGTTGTTTAAATAGAACCATTCCCCTCAACCAAGTCCTTGAAAACCCTTTAGTAGGAGTAGTGAATAAATTTCCACAAGCAAATCCTCAGGTTGAATAGAATTTGATTGAGATAGTCATTATTAATACTTGACCTATAGACTAAAAAGTTAACCCGGGTCCACAATAACATAAGGAAATTTAAATGGTCCTAACTGATACTAAGAAACAAGATAAAAAATTTATCAGACATAATCCCCCTTCCTTCCAATGGATAAACTGGAATTAAAAAGATGAGGATTATTTAAAGATAATCAATAGGATCTTTGGATTCCTTGATACTTCTAGATCCATAAATTTAATATTCCTTGAGTTTATACTTGATGGTTCTAATCATTAATGTATTGAGTTTTTCATCTAATCCACTTAGTAAAAAATATCTATTTATTTATTAAAAAAAACTGTCTAGAGTATCGAGAAATCAAGGGGGTCTATAATGATGTAGTTCAAGAGAATCACCCCTAAAAATTGGATTACAATCTCTAGGGAGATATTGTAGACTATAATGGAGGACAAGACTATCATGAGGGCCTCCTTTGTGATAAAATTTGTCTGCAGTGAAATTCCTCTCCCTTAAAGTATGAGTCACCTCTGCTCCATTACAAGTGAGATACTTTCATTTCTTGATGAGGTAAATGAGGTCCCACGGAGGATTTTTTTGTGCTGAATGAATCCCACAAGTAACTTCGAGTCACATTTTATCTCCCCAATGTTGATATCAAACATCTGGAAAAAATAAAGGACACTAAAAAGAGCATTGGTTTTCTCCTTGATTGAGTTACCTAGGCTATAATAAATGTTGAACCTAATAATCACAAAACCTCTATCATCTCAAATGATACCACCTCCTCTCACGATTACCTATATAAATGAACCAACCATATTGAGTTTATATCATTCCTTAGGAGGGTTCCACTTGATCCATTTCCCAAGAGGTGTCATGGCACCTGAGTTCGGACCTTGGGAGAGGAAGCCTATATCGGTTGTCCACATCTCTCCACCCTAAATAAGGAACCTGTGCTCCTTCACTAGAGAAAGAAGATGAATCTTTAAAAGATGGCATGGGATATGTTTCACTTCATACCCATTGTTTGTCCTTTCCCATAAGACCCAAAAAACCAAAGCAAAAGTCATTCCTTGAATCTTTACATAAATTAGCCAACCATTGGACCCTAGGAACTAGTAGTGAAGGAAATCCTATAAATTCCCTATCTGAACCTGAAGGTTAAGTCATTGTTTGACCAGATTCCAAGAAAAGAGTTCCCCTTATCTATCAAAAAAAATAAGGTTCTAGATAGCTTCGATGCTAGGATTCAGATAACACATACACCTTGATTCCAATTTTATTCATTTTGTTTGGAAATTATCATCCATTGGAATAAATTTGTTGTGAAGTATCCTTATAAAGAAATTCATTTTCATCGGAATATCTATCCACTAGATATTTGTCCCCTATTGGTCTATCTTCTAGTTAGGTCACATGGATATGTAGAAATCACGAGATTTGAAGATGTCTGAGGACGAGTTCATGAATATTCATTTGTCTGGTTCATCCATGATCATGTAGAGATTTCTGTTCATCATCGAACATTGTCGAAATGAGCCTCAGATGAGTGCTCGCCTATTTAAACGTGATATCTGGGTTCAATTAATTAGGAAATTAGAGAGTCTTTCCGGCCCAATTATCTCCCCAATACCTGATTTCGACCCTTTAGACAACCCATAAATCCTTCCCTTACAATAGTCTGATAATATTTTTCAGGTTTCATACTAGGATAATGAGATTTATCTGTCTCTCATCCTAGAATTTACAGTCTTAACTATATTTTTTCCTCATGAAGACCACCCAAAGGGAGTTACCTTCCATAATCTCCCAATCTAGCTTTGATTTCTTGGCCTGCATGGAATCTAAAATGTTCCTCAGGTTGATCCCACCTCCTGCAATGGGTTTGTCCCACTAATTCCACCAAACCCAGTGGTATTTACCCTCTCATTTGAAGTCCCAGATTAAATCATTGATTATTTTATAAATTTTTTCTATGATACCCTTTGGGGGAATGATGATAGAGAATACGTTCATGGGCACATAGGATAAGATGTTGTTAGAAAGGCCGATTCTACCATCAAAAGAGAGCCGTTATCTTCCAATAAAATATTATAGTAGTCAAATGGTTGACCTATTTATCGAATATGTTTTTTGAATCCCCCCTTCAGATATTGGTCCTCCTAGGTAATTCATTGGGAGGTTTATTCTTTGCATGCCCATATTTCACTGAATGAGAATGCTTTTGGATAGTAGACATTTCTCAACCCATAATTGATCTGCTTTCCACTCCAGTACCTGTAAGTATCCATCATTCTATTGAAACCCTCATTTGATTTTGTCATTCCGTTGATGAAGAATATAATTTCATGTGAATATATTATCCATCCCATTCCTAATTATATAGGGATGAATGTTGCCACTAGAAAGGTCCAACTTGATTTTCCTAGAGAGAGCCTCTTTTTTGAGGATGAAAAAGTTGGGGGAAAGAGGGTTTTCCTACCTCAGGCCTCAGACCGATTTGAAAAATCCAAAAAATCTCCCCATAAATGACATTAAGGTCCAGGTGTAAATCAATAATGAATGATGCACCTACCACCTCTAGAAATAGTGAAGTAAGATTTATAGAGAAGAAGAGTAAGTGTGAACTGAAATTAGGAGGTGATAAATACTCTTGATTCCCATTATCAAAAGTATCATCTATGACCATTGGGAGGATACTTCTCATATAACACTAATATTATAAGGATATAAATGTAAAAATTTGTGTTATAAATCCCCAAAATTGTTCCATGCTTGTGGGAGGATGGTTCAACTTTTAAGTTTTTTTATGGTGAACCTCCCCCATTACAGGGGTGCAGACTCATTAGTTCCTTGGGGATATATAGTTCAGTTAAATGCCTCTAAGGCAGAAATACCTTAACCTAAAAGGTTTTTAGGAAAATGAAGTTTATTAGATAGGAAAATATAATTGAGAAATTATCCTTAGACCAGTGGTATACCTCAAGTGAGCTCAGAGGAAAGAAAATTGAATGTGGTGGAGAATTACCTTGAAAAATATGATGTAGGACCAAGAATAGTGCAATGTACTATTCTTATTGAATTATATATGGATACTAATTTATTTGATACAATTTTATCTCATTCATTAATCCTTGTTTTCATTGTGGATTTATTAAATCTTCTATATAATCCCACGAAAAATGTTATGAAAATATTAACACCTATTACAAATAAGTGAGAGTGTGGATTATGTTTCACTTCTTATATTCTCTTTATATCTGAAGAGTTTCTAAGTGAATATTTTCTTATCCTTGATGTATACCTATTTGATATTATTCTTTGGATGGATTGAATGATCTATTTTGAATTCCATATTGATTTCTATCATCATAGGGTGGATTTTACTACTCTTGATATAATCTTCTGGATTTTTAATGGGAATGAGACCTGAGATATAGTCGGGTAGGTCCAAGTTTTATCGAGGTTTCCTTGATGATAAGTCAAGTATCATATCTTTTAATAGAGGATAATGATGTGATTTTTTTGGGGTAGGATTTCTCCCATGGATGAGGAATTTTCTGAAGTGTTCCCAAGTGAATTCCAGAGGTTGAAACTTAAGTGAGAAGTTGAGTTCTTTATCAATCTATCATTGAGTACACAACTAATTTACTTACCCCAATATTGAATAGATACAGTTGTCCAAAATGAGTTAAAAATACAATTGAATCATTAGGAATCCATTAGATTTATTTGTCCCAATGAATCATCATGGTCCACACCTACACTCTTTACTAAAAAGGCAGATGAAACTCCCTGATTATTCATTTATTATAGGAATTTGAGTGAAGTGACTATTAAAAAAATCAACCCTTACCACAAAACGATGACCTCTTTGAGTAGTTAAGAGGGGAAAGGTGGTTCTAAAAAATTTACCTTTGATCAGGGTATCACTAGATCAAGGTAAAGGAATCTGACATTACGATGACTGATTTCTATATATTATATATGAACACTTGGAATATTTATTTATTCCATTCGACCGAATAATTATCCTAAAGTTTTTATGGACCTTATGATTGGATATTTCATTAGTACCTTGACTCCTTTTTGATAGTGTTCATGGATGGCATGTTTTTTTAAAATAGGTGTATAAGAATTAGTTGAGGATTTTCTCAATAACTCTTCTAGATCCACATATATATGTGAAGCTATTGAAATATGAATTCTAGATCTGATAAGTCAAGTTATTAGGCCATGTGTTTTCAAAGAAATACATTTCAGTTAACAAAGAGAAGTAAAAGGCTATAATTTCTTGGGAAGAACCAAATAATTTATTCAAGATATGTAGCTTCTTAGGTCTAGTGGGTTATTATCAATTATTTGTAATGGAATTATCCAATATTGTGTCACCTCGATTGATCTCAAATAAAGATGGGTAAAGTTTCTATAGATTTTATAATGTTTATATTCCTTCAATGAATTGAAATAATGATTGAAATCAGCTCCTATTTTGATTCTATCTAAACCCAATAAGGGTTATGTTATTTATTATGATGTGTGAGGTATATGATTGGGTTGTGTTATTATATAGGGTGATCAGGTAATGCAATATTTTTCTTAATAGGCTTGGACACATGAAAAGAATTATCTAACCTATGATGTAGACCTCATGGTAGTTATGCTTGATATCAAATATTAGTGACACTATCTCTTCAGGGAGAAATTTATGGTTCATACTGATCATAAATGAATGAAGTGTATTTTATCATAAAATTAATAAATACTCTTGAAAAGAATATGGGTGGAATGTCTTCAAAAATTCATTTTTTTCTTCACCTATACACCTAGAAGGGAAATATTATCACTTATGAACTTACTCAAAAGTTATCATCTCAAGCCTTGAATGAATATATCAATGAGTGGAACATGATGAGTCAAATTGTCAAAATTAATATAGATGTAAAGGAAGAATAGTAGGTAATGTAATTAGACAATATCCACATTGCTCCTTCTCTTCTTGAGATTATTCATTAGGAGAAACCAAAGGATGAAGAGTATCACTGTATCAGGAGAATTTGATACGGCGGGGACACTATCAGTGAGTGGTATCTATATCTTGAAGGCCTATTTTTTCCCTTTCAGAATCTCTGTTTTGTTCTATGTTCTATTAGGTAAGAAATTATGAAATATTTTCATCACAGTTAGTGGATAGTTCATTTAGGTTCCACTAATATGTACCATGGCATGAGGCAGTGATATTAGTGGTCGGGTATGAGACCTTCCATATTGAGTTTCATATCAACATGTTATACATACTATTATATTAATTTAGAGCACCAAAATCATTTCTGGTTTCATTCATACTCTTCCCATTACTATCTATAAATGGGAAAAGATGTCCATGGATTTCATCATGGGGTTACCTTGTCACCCTGGAGGAAATAATGAAATTTGGGTTTCTATTGATCAGTCGACTAAATTAGCACACATAATTTCGATTAGATATGGAATAAAAGTAGAGGAATTAAGGAAGTTATATGTGAATAAAATTGTAAATCTTTATGGGGTTCCTTATACTATTATTTCTAATAATGATCCAAGTCTCACATATAGATTCTAGAAAGTCCTTAAATAGGACATGGGATCTCAGGTAATGTTGAGTACAATTTACCATCCATAGATAGATGGATAAACGAAGTGTGTGATTTAGATTTTATAAAAAATTCTCCATGATTGTGTTATAGACTTTAGAGGATAATGGGACACCCATCCACCATTGGTTTAATTATCTTATAATAATAGTCACTAATCCTCCATAAAAAAATCTCTATTTAAATTTTTATATGGTTTACTATGTCAGTCACCACTTTTCTAGACTGAGGTCAGTGAGACATCACTGGTTGGTCTGAGCATCATCCATGATATGATTAAAAATATTTATCCAATTCATTTATGATTAGTGATTACTCAAATTATCCATAAGTTATATTTGGATTAACATCATCAACCACTTGATGTTTTTAGTGGGCGATAAGGTGTAACATCCGAACATAGGAGCCACTAAATGAGTGCCCCAAGCCATGTGGTCACATGGACTCAAGAATGCCTCCCCATACGCCATAGGATACTGACTAAAAACAAGGATCCAGAGGTGGGAAAATGGGGAGACTATAGGCTTTGGATTAGTAATAAACATAGTGGGAGTAATAATAAACAAAGAGCAGTAGAATAATAATCATAACTTTCAATCGATAATCGATGAATAAATGATCATGCACGAACATGATATAATTTACAAGCATTAAATATAGATTAGTGAATATGTAAAAATGAAAAAAAAGAAAAAATATCCAAATTATATCTCCTTGAGAATACTAAGAACTAGCATAGTCCCGTGCTCTTAAGATCCCATGTACACGTGTAACCACAATAAATAAAGAAACACAAGCCATGATCCTGAACCTGCAACCATGAGTTTTGTTCGAGTACTAAATGGTGGCCTAAATAGGTTGTGAGATGTACTTAGTAGGCAACACCAACTGTTTCTAATTTAATCTAGTACATGAATATAAAATAATTAGTGTATAGGTATAACAAATAAAGTTGTAAATGAATAAATATTACCAAGTCATGCTTGATTTCTTCAAAGGACACCCAACTGACAATACCTTATTCAACCTAAGGTGGAATGTCTAGAAATATGTGTCACCACACACATATATATATATATATATGTATTTTGTGTGTATATATATAATTATATAGATATGTATGTATATATATGAACTATATATGTATTAACATATATAGCCATATATATAGATATGTTGTTCTCGCTAGGACCTGAGGCATAACTTAACATTCAATGTATAGCCACAGGGGTCTCATAGAGTAATAAGGGATTCCATGACCAAGTATCATAAATCATAAGGGACTCCATGATCTAATATCACATTTAATAAGGGACTTCATGCCCGAGTATCATAAATAGTAAGGGATTACATGCCTGAGTATCAAAAATCATAAGGGACACGATACCTGAGTATCATAAATCAAAAGGGACGCCATGCTCAAGTATCACATTTAATAAGGGATGCCAGGATTGAGTATCATGTATAACAAGGTCTAAATGAACTTTCCATAACCATTTAGAACCATACATGCAAAATGCTATAATATAATCCATTGGAAATTACCCATGTTAGAGTGTATATGATTCATCATGATCATTCCATCTATAAATATGATTTATTTGTAATTTATAAGGCTATGTAAGTATACATTTCATAACATAAGTCATCATTATTCACTTCATTAGTCAATCCAATTACAAAGGAATTCATGGGGCATGTACCTAAGCATTCCACATTTCTATTCAAGTATGCTTTTAGGATGATCCCTTATAATGATCAAAATCTTTAAAGACTAAGGAATAAGGGGGTATTATCCTACCCATATAACATGTTCCTGTACTGTACATATTATTTCACTTACAAGTGAAGATATTAAATTCAAGGTAAATAACCATATGAAAATTTATCTAGTTTATCTAACTACTTACACATAATTAAACTCATTCAATTATATTAAACATTTCAAACTTCTTTTAAGGATTTCATAGCACATACTACTAAGTGGAAAGCACAAACACCTAAGGGGTGATTCAGAACATTAGGCAATGATGATCATTATAATCATTTTAACCTAACTCACTATAAGTGGTTGTTTAGGTTGGGGTCTTCAACCTCCAACCATTTATGAGAGTATTATAGATTGTCTAAACAAGGTATAATTATTCAATTTAAGGTATTTAATGTTATTTGATCAATGAGTAGGAAGTCCAATGTATGGCACAATGATAATAATTTATAAGTGATATAATATTAAGGGAAGAGAAAGCATACCACCTACCTTATACCAAGGATTATCCACTCATCCATTTTCAATATTTGATCGATCAGGAATGAGGGAAAATGGAAGAACCAAAAAACATCTTGAAAACAGGGTAAATGATCTTACACAGAAATATCTTATGATACAACAAGATAAAAATAGAAAAGAAGGAAGTGGAAAGATAACATTATCCTTAAAATTTTAACACACCTGACATCATTCAATTTAGATATACAATAATGGAGATCCATAGAATCCTAGAAGACGGGGAGAGGGGAACTGAGCAGCTTCTTTGAATGGGAGAAATTGGGGATAAAGAGAGGTTTTTTTTTGGTTTTATGTGGAAGGATAGAAAAAAGGAAATTTAAATCTCTTTAATGAGGCACAAGGTTTGTCTGAACGTTTTTCCAAACTATACAACAACCATGCAGCTTCCACTATCTCGAAATTGTACCCTAGATGGTTTGTGAGCATGGTTAAGAAAATCCTGCGCCAACCATGCCATTGGCACTGTCACACCATCATACCCCATATGGATAAGCACAAAGTTAGAAAAACCATTCGTTTCACCTATAGAATAAACTATAGAGTTCCTACATGGTCATTCACCCCACTTTTTGTGGATTTTCAAACTGTTCTTATCTATTTAAGGGCCAAACGGTTGAGTTGCACAGTTACTGCTAACAATATTCTAATCATACGGTTAATCCTACATGTTCCTTAAAAGATGTTTCAAAGTAAAACACTTCTAAAAATCAACTAAACACTTGAGACACCTCTTAGGCCTTAGAAATCATCTAAAAATATCACACTAAAGTGATACAACCCCTATATTTACAATATAAGGATTAGTTAACATTCGACCCATTCACCAAACAAAAATTAAAATTCTCATGGACTTTTCAACATGTTCTAAAATATTAGATGTTAAAATGTTCCCGCCTTATAACTTCTCATCTTTGATAATCCTTATGGAATAATGAAAACACAACCTGATTTACTTGGGCCATGAGTCCCTTCCCAAATATTTACATTGTATTTCCCATGACCAACTCACTTATAGGAACTAATTTAATCATGGAGTACCTTAGCTTCTAAAACTCAATCCAAAACTCATATTAAAAACCAAAACATAAATACGGTGCTTACCCAAGACCTTATACCCCATGAAACAATTAGTTCATCATCTCTTCCATTATGAAAATTATGGAACTCCACACCATAGGCTCGGACCTTCCATAGTTAATTTTGATCCACGACACTCCCACTGTCATAATTCTCTATTAAAACACTACCTTAGAATCCCAACGATGCTTTTAGTATGATTATTCACTTGAAAAACATGTTCACACATCATGATTCTGATCCTGGTCCTTAGTTATTTCTAAATGGTTGAATACCAATGGACCACATCTTAAATAGTTTTGTGAATTTTCCATGAAAATACTCAGCCAATTATTACACTACATTCATTACCTTTTATGATGTATTTAATGCAATTCCTCCCCAACCAAATTCATCCAAACAAAAGAATATAAGTCAATACACTTTAAACTTACTATTTTAAAAAATGATTGTCTTTCAGAGTTGATGTGTTTCAATAAAATTATTTCGATGCCTTTATTCTATGGTCCACCAATGTCATTTTGAACAAGATCATCAAAGTACATAACCAAATTTGGATGACATCTCCTATATAAACCATTCCCTGTTAAAAAATACAATACCATAAATGTGTAACAATGACCATCTAATGACTGGTCCCAAGATTCCATAGCTCTTCTCTTGTGAGATTCCACTCGTCAAAATCAAGAAGATCACTAACTAGCTCGGTGTATAGACAATATAATCTTAGCATATTCAAGAGGATGCTAAGGTAGGGGACATGATTGTCTCTAAATGATGAGTATTCTAAGGGATTAATGATGATTACCATCAATGATCATGTATAGATATCCATATCCACACTCCATCCAAATAGGCTATAATTTCCTTAAATCAACCCCAGAAACCACATGTTTTTATGACATATAATCTGGTACAACTATGGGTCAACCACTTCATGTAACCCTAAATATTCTTTTCATATAGAATGAATTCACATTTGGTGGCCTATACCCACCATTAAGATTTAATCACCAGGGTGTTGGTTTTATGACTGTAGACTGATCTATTCAGAAGTTTCTAACTTAACAGTCGATGTGGTATTTAAAATATTGACCACATCACTTTAAATATAAGGGTACCTGTGATCATTCAAGAGAATCCACTAAAGTATAATATTGACTCTCAACGTTCAAAAATGGTTGGGTACACAACCGACCACTTCACTATCATGCTACCTTGCAAGCATGAATGGGTCACCAACCCATCAAATCCCAGATCTATTATTCAATCAGATCATGAATATTGTGTCCACACTCCATCCAAACCCGTCACTGGGTTTTTATATGAAGAATCATCTCATGGGATAGAAAATTAAAACTTATTATATCTATGGGATATTGAAAGTTATTAGGACCATTCTCACCTGTTCCTCTATGACTGCGCTCCCTCCACTGGGAAGTACACACTTAAACTTGTTCAATATGATCCTCCCCTCTATAGAAGTGTCCTAGTGGATATTTACTGAAAATGAGAACTCATCCCCTGGAACACACTCAATTCACCATCTAACACAAGTTAAAAATGTGTCCAACATGCTTATATTAAGTGCCCACATGATAAGAGAGTAAAACTAGTCTCTTAAAAGTTTACTATATCATGTTATTTCTTAGAAACATGCTTGAATCTCATCCTGAGTCACATTCACACTTGTTATCAGCATCTAGAATGAAATCCAAAACTAAAACTAATCGGTGGAGTTATCATATTCGATCTTTTTTACACTATTATCCTAAGAATAAGGATGATTCAAATTTATTTTAAAGTCTAGGTCACTCTACTCTAGAGATTACCCATGAATGTAGAATATTATCTCAAGGGTTAGATGATTACCATTAAACTCATACAGTTTAATGAACCATTTATTAACTCAACATGATCTTTATATAATAATGTGTACAACATCGATATTGACACAAAATAATGATGATACACATTCCTAGAATTAGATAACATACACATGTATCAACTAAGGGTCATGTTATCCATAAGACTATTAAAAGGCTGGTGAATCTTGGTTCATGCACCACCATAAGGGATGATTGGTCACATGACCATCAAAGCGGCTGAACATGCCTAAGTAATTTCTATCCTACTGAACTAGATCATTTCATTATGCTAAAAATTCCAATAAAATGAAATAGTACATGGCTACACACCTCACTTAGGGTATTTTCTATAAACTTAGAGTCCCACTAGAATCAATGAAACCCTAATGACACCTCTCATCTGAAAACTGAAAGCAAAAATTCAATGATGCTAATTTTACCTCAAAGGGTGCTACCTCAACCATGATATGCCCTTACCAAAGTATAAAGCCTCAAACCTATAATTAGGTCACACCAAAGAGGCCAGAAGGATTAATAACCTAACCTTTAAGATCATGGAAAAAGAGAAAGGTCAATTGATCACTTTATTTAGCTGACACCATACAACATAATAGCCAATTTACTTTACGATTTCCTTTTAAAAATTTCATAATTATTTATTTATGTAATAAGTTTGGAAAACTGGTTTAGTTAAAGAAAATGTCAATTAGAAGAAATAGAGGAAAACACCATTTGTGTTTTAATCGTAATTTTAATTAACTAAATCCTTATATAAATAGATATTAAAAGAAAATAAAAGGTATCTTATCATTAAAAAATGTGCTGGTCAAGTAAGATACCATGATAAGTTTATATTTAACACCATATAAGCAGTTTTAAACACTTTAAATGACCATCCCATTAGCAGGAACATACCCCCATGGGGTTTAGTACCAAGGCAGAAGAAACGTTAAGGTGACCAATGCAGGTCTTGTCAAACCAATCTGAGTTCATGTATATGGGTATCCATTCCCAATTTATGGATTCAATTCTATATAAGTTAAAATTAGTATTCAATTTAAATAAAACCCACCAAATTTATTTCATTGAAGATTTAACACACCCTTCATGGGTTTATATCATAAGAAACAAGCCCTAACTTACCTAATTGGGTCTATTTATGCATTTAAGGATTTAGTCATATGGGTCATCTTTCCCAAGTAATAGAGGTACTCGTCTTCATAAAGGAAAAAAATTTCTATGAGGATTTTAATTTAACATACATATATAAGAATCATTGTTATGTTAGATGAATCAGTAATCCCAAATTATAAGGGTAATTTCCTTTATACGTTGAAATTGGCATTCATATTACTAGAACTAAATTTTTTCCTTCAATTTTAGAGTATGTCAAGTACATATATGATGGTTCAATTATATAGGTCACTATTATCTAATTTATAAAGGCCCATACACTTTATAAATTGAGAAATCAACTCCAATTTAA
This sequence comes from Viscum album, assembly GCA_963277665.1. Lineage (NCBI taxonomy): Eukaryota > Viridiplantae > Streptophyta > Magnoliopsida > Santalales > Viscaceae > Viscum > Viscum album. The sequence goes on along the minus strand of OY728152.1, from coordinate 1,180,956,780 downwards.
TTATAACACTTAATATTTTAGCCCATGAAACCAATGGTTCCTAGATCAAACATGTCATGATTGGTTAGTTAAGGTTCCACTATCAATCTATATGTGAAAAAAACAATTAAGTTGATGCAGAAACTTTAACAACCAATAATATGTCATAATTTCAATAAAGCATTCTATCATAGAGGAATAATACAAGTAAACATGACAATAATCATGGAAAGTTACTAAATAAGAAGGAAACACTGTAAAAAAGAAAAAATCAAACCAATCATGATATATATATCATCATACATTAGGAAATTTAGAATCCAATCTACATGGAATAGAATATACATGGAATGTGAATCTATATTTTCCTATAATGATGTACATAACAACACTTCCTTTCCAGACTGAGAAAAGGGTAAATTTCATAAATCTTAGGTAAATTCCATAATCATTAACCAATGGAAGTACATAAATCACTCATGGTGAAATAATAATCATCTATAATAAAAATAGTATGAACAAAAATCCTATCCCTATAAACTTGATCTTCCCCCTTGCATTGGTTGGCCGGACCCAAACACATACTATCTATCAAGTGTCGATAGATTCATAGTCTCTTATCTTCCATCCCCAAATAGTAATACAAAGGAAAAAGAACCTTTGATACCACTTGTAACATCCCAACCTGGGAGACACTAAACTAATGCCCCGAACTGGTTGGTCACATGGCCCAAGCCCCCTTTATACATTAGAGGATACTGACTAGTAGAGAGGGTCTGAAGGTGGAAAAATTAGGATACTATACCATTTGTATTAGTAATAAACACTCCAAAATCAATAATAAAGAAAGAAAAATGGAATAATAATAACTATCAATTGGTAATCGATGAATAAATGATCAAGAATTAACATAATGGAATGTAAAAGAATTAAATATACACAAAAAAATATGTAAACATGAAAAAAATTAAAAAAAATCCCCAATGGATATTTCCATGACCATCTTGACCATGGGCCCAGTTCTGTGATACAAAGACCCATGCCCATGAGTAACAACAAACATGAAAGCAGTACATTCCATGATCTGAAACCTACAACCATGAGGTCTATTCAATTATCAAAAAAAACCCTAACAGGGTGTGAGATATACTCATTAGTCCACCAACAACAGTGTCTAATTCAATAAATTCAATGAATATAAAATAAGTAGTGTGAAGTTATAATAAATAAAAAATTGAATTCATTAATATAACCAAGTCAGTCTCGGGTTCCTCAAACGACACCCGACCAAAAATACCCCTTCTACCTAAGCCAAAATGTCTCTGAACATGTCTCGCCATATATTTATGTATAAGTATGTGTGTGTGTATATATACTTATATAGATATGTATATATATATTCACTAAATATGTAGTAACACATATAGACATATATATAGATACTTAGTACTAGAGATAACCCTAGGTGTAATTCAGGCATCCATGCATAGTCATAAGGGTATCATAGAGTATTAAGGGACTCTATGTCTGATTACCTTGAGTAACAAGGGACCCCATGACTGAGTATCATAAATAACGATGGTCACCATGCCTGAGTATAAAATTTAATAAAGGAATACATTCCGGATTATCATAAATGATAAGGGATTCCATGACCAAGTATCACATTTAATAAGGGATTCCATGCTCGAGTATCATGAATAATAAGGTCTAGGTGAACTGTCCATAACCAGTTAGCACCATACATGAAAATTGGAATAACATTTACCTTAGGAAATTACCCATGCCATAATGGATATGATTCATCAAGATCATTACATATATAAATGTGATTTACAAGGAATTTAGAAGGCCATGCAAGTATACATGGAATAATATAAGTCAAAATGATTCATTTCATTAATCAATCCAATTACATAGGAATATGAGGTCCATGTTCATAGTAATTCCAAATTACTATTCAAGTATGAATTTAGGTTGATCTCTTATAATGATCAAACTCATAAAAGACTATGGACCAAGGGGTTACTATCATACACATTTAACAAGTTCCTATATTCTACATATTATTTCACTTACAAGTGATGAGAGTCAATCCAAGGTACATAACCATATGAAAATTCATCCAGTTTATCTAATTAATTACACATGATTCACTAATTCAATTACATTAACCATTTTATAATTTATTTAAGGGGATTATAAGACCGACTACCAAGTGGAAATATCAACACACATATGCGGTGATTCGACACATTAGGATACAATGATCATTATAATCATTTTAACCAAACTCACCTTAAGTGGTGGTTTGGGTTGGTTTTATTACCCTATTACCAGTAATAAGGGTATTATAGAATGTATAAAGAAGGTATATGTATTCAATTTATGTTATTTAATTTTTTAGGAACAACTCAGGGGAAGTTCTTCATGCAAAAAATGAAAATAATTTCTAAGTGATGAAACCATAAGGTAAAACAAACTAAACCACCTACCATATAACAAAGATGATTCACTTGTCCATTATCAAGATTTGATCAATTTAGAATGGGAGAAAATGGAAGAATCATAAAATTATCAGAAAATAGGGTAAATGATCTCACACAAAAAATTCATCTGATATTGTAAGATAAACCGAGAATAGAAGGAAGAGAAAAGATTGCCTTATTGTTATGATTCCAATTCACCTGACAAATTTTAATTCTAAATTCAAACGATAGGGGTCCATTTAATCCTTGAAGAGGAGGATTATAGTATTAAGAAGATTCTTGGAATGGGATAAATGCGGGATAAATAAGGGTGCTTTGGTTTTAGTAGGAAGGAGGGAGAAAATGAAATTTCCACCCCTTTTACGAGCAGCACGATTTGGCCACATAGTTTTCCAAACTACACACCAACCATGTATCTTCCTCTATCTAGGAGCCACACCATGAATGGTTTATGTACATGGTTAAGAATATCATGCACTAATAATTCCTTTGGAACTGTCACACCCCCACACCTGGCACGACTAAGTGCATGGTTAGATAAACCATGCACAAGCCGTGTGGTTTCAATTTTCAGAAACTGCAGAGGTCCTGCATGGTTATGCACACCACCTTGTATAGTTTGTTAGACTACGATTCTCTATTGATGGGTTGTGTGGTTTATCCACACCATTAATCTTAACTATTATAAAACTATGAACCTGAGTCTTATCATTCTTTAATTTTTTTTTCAGATCCTAAGGCTTTTGAAATTAAATTGAACACCCAAGAGACCTGTCAGGCCTTAAAACCCATCTAAAAAATCACAATTAAGTGATCCGACCCTAAAATTTACATTCTGAGGCTCTATTTAAGATTCATCCCATCAACCTAATGAAAATTTCAAATTCTCATGGTCTTTTAAACCCTTTCCAAAACACAAGATGTTACACTAGGTGTTCTTGAAAGTATAACCTCACTTGGGTCACCAAAAACACGTGAAGTAGGGAAAGATCTAGCCACAATATGTGGGACCTTTTGAAATAAATAAAAGGATAAAAGAATTCATAGATAGTTAAAATTTCCTCCTCATATGAAATATATTCAAAAAATCTTTCATGTATTACAATTAAAGATTTATAATCTATGTACCTCTTATGTTCTAAATTGGGAAGAGTTAGAAATAGAACTTGTTGTCTCTATGGCCAAGAAACTGATCTATAGCATTGTTTATAAGAATAAATAATTTCAAAGAAAGTATATTACCTTGGTTATATTATTGGGGTAATATGATAAGGATTTCTAGAATATATGGGAGTGATAAGAAAAAATAAAGAAGAAATGGCCCCATATCTTTTTAGATCAATAACCTTCTTTGAGACTTTATGAGGGAATAAAGTGATATAATTGGGAGAATCATTGAAGGAAACAAGTGCGTAGTAAAAGCATGAAATATGCACAATTTAAAATTTTGGGTTTGGATTGATCTTAAAAACACTTAATTCAACAAACCACTTGCCCATATTTCTAAAAGGATCATGTGTAATTCAATTTAATCATGAAAAATAAAATCAAAAGAAATATTAAATGGTACCTTGTTTGTTTGAATTTATCGGGTTGATTCACTCATCGTCGATGTTTCATGTATTAAAGTCACAAATATAGGAATCCTCTAGATCATACACACATGCACCAAAACTTCAGTATCATTGATCAACATTTCTAGAGTGCTTACATGGGAAATCAAAGAGCTTTATGACGTCCCTTTAATCACCTAAAGAATTCAGACTCAATCAAGAAAGTGGGATCGATCTGACCTTGTTCTTACTTAAGAATCTATCTCTTAGAACTTGAGAGGAGAAGAGAGCATAGCTTCTATCACTAAATTCTTCAAAATGGAGGATCTACCTATTCAAGAGTGTAAAATGAGCTTTTATACCTAGGTTATACTATCCAAAATATCACTTTGGTCCCTAGAAAGAAATAACCTTCATTTTAGAACTTTGTGCACATGTTTGACTTAATTAACTTGTCATAAATGTCCCAAATATTTTATCACTCACTGGTAACACTATAAAATGTAATGTGATAAAATATGAATCAGTAAATCTCCCCATAAGCTCCCCAAGTAATTTATAAAACCTTGAGCATGCTATGTTCATTCGAAACATTATATTTTCTCATATTCACTTTTATGATAAAACAACTTTTGAATACATTGAGAAATAAATTCAATCATTATTATTTTAAACTTGAATAATATAGTTGATTTTTTTTACTTATGATTGGTCATACTTGGAGGATAACCGACCCTTCATGTGGGGACCACTTCATCCTAAACTCCTATTCATTATAATAAGTTGAACTTATGTATACACTTGGGGTGTGACCCTATGGGTTCTTATATCGATAGTAGTGAGTACAACCGATAGACCAAGAGTGGAGTCTAAAATCTATCATGTTCCCTAGAAATTTTATAACAATAACCACCTCATATGAACATGTTCTGGGAAATATAATCTCGTTTTCTTGTGATATCTCATAAAGTATGATGCACACTTGTGTAATCATCATTTATTTATTTATATATTTCATGAAATTACTGGACAAAATTACCTTATTGTACCATGGACATATATTTAATGTAGGTACTACCATCCTGGTCAACCTGGGCCCAGGAGATATCTCTTTCTGAACTTAGAAGTGACAAATTATATCTTGATAATTCAACCAATTCCATACCACCAATGAATCACCAACAAAAGATACCTAACCACAACTAAAAGATAATGGTATTTTCCTTACATCAAAGTTTGTGATCAAATGGTACACATTTATATTGATCTTAAGTCCAGAGACTAATACACATGTTTGTAGGTAGGAACAACAAATGACACATAGAACCTGTGGTGTTCCTGTTGGTGGGTCTATCATAATGATCTCATCTACTCGAGATCACAAAGTGAAAAAATCATGAGAATAAGTCTCAATGGATTATGAGATCCCAACACCTGATAACCAGACATCATCTTTGTCCTATCATTATGATGTATCTAGACCATATGATATATGTTTATGATTACTTTCATAGTATCTAGAGGTTCTCATTATATTTTTTGACTACTATAACATTTTGATATGATAAATAATATAAGGAAATTTCCATGTAAACAATGGATTTATAAATATCAACACTATTATGGTAAGAATAAACAGATGTATATATCAAACTATATAAATGTAATGGTAATCAAAAGTATTGTTTAAGTTGGGTATAGGGAACCCACTATTAAAAAACTCCCACTTTCACTAGATTCATCTTTCTAACCATCCTTGTTAGCTATAACATGATAAGTTCATGATTATATTGAGTTATGGATTTAGTTACGGGCCTTCCGTGTCTCCACTGAGTGGATATTCTTCTATCTATGACTTTACCACTTTTTGTAAGACTTCTCAAGAGGTAATATCGCTGAGTATATCCCATTTTACCACTGTCTAAACATAACATAATGGATAGTACTAGTAATATAATTTTCTTTATGATAAAAATGTACTAACTAGGTGTAATTCCTATAACTAGAATAAATTGTTGCATATTTTACACTTCTTATTTAGCTACCTAATAAGCCGCAACGAACTCCATATTTGCAGATATAAATACCACTAGCTTGAATGAGCTTTTATTGCTCACTAAATTATCCTAACTATGATATTAGATAGTATTAACCATATAGGAATAGTATTTTTTGTCCCCTTATAACTAATATACATTCCTATCCACATACCAGGTACATATTTTTTTTCAATTGCTCAAGTATAATCAGGTAGTTTTGATTTCTTCCCTTGAAGTTATATTGGATATAAATGATATTTTTTAATATAGAGTATATGTTGAAAATATCATATATTTTACATTTTATCACCCCAAGATTTTATGGTATGTCCCTTTTTAAATAAATTTAATCTTTTCGATAGCTTATATTGCACGAAACATCGAGCTTGAATAAACTCCAAAATGTTACTTTTTAACATGATCACTATAAAACAAAAATTAAATTGGAGTGTATGAATATGATAAACTATGTTATGAAATATATATTAATTTAATGTTCAATACAAATTTATTTGTTCCTAGTAAATAAATAATTAATTTTTAGTAAAGTCATTATATTCTTCAAATATCTGTTTTCTTCAAAAATAAAATTTTATTGCTTTCCTTGAGATAAGAAATATAATTACTTTTTGAAAATTGTATTAAATTTATTTTAACAAATTAACATAATTTTTGGATTCATCACTTCAAAATTATCTTAGGATGTTTTTTTGAAAGGTTTAATTTTTCAGTGAATAGTAAATAATACCAATTTTTATAAAACTCTCATTTTCTTTATATTTAAATGTAATTTTATGATTTTTAGTTGATATAAAAGTAACTTAAGTAATTTTTAGTTATATGTGATATAAATAATTACATTTAAATAATATTTATATCTTATTTTGGTATAAGTACATTTTTGGTTTTTAACAAACATTTTTGCAAAAAATGTTTTTCATTGCGTTTTGATGATTTAATTTTAAATGTAATTTTGAAACTTCTATGTTTTTAAATTTTTTAAAAAGATTACATATCTGGAATAATTATGTACAAATTATTTTGTAAGGTTATTTTCATTTTTATGCATAAAAAATTTACAGTGGTAATTTTTTTACCACAGTATATGTAAAATAATGTAGCAAGATAAAGTTAAAAGGTAAAATCTTAAAATACCTAAAAACTCTAATATTTAATGGATTTTTTTTTTGTATTTATTGAACTTAGAAAATATTTTTAAAATTAATTATCCACCATATTTTTTGGAATTAATTCCACCCAAATGTGATTGGCTTTAAATATAAAATAATCATTATTTAATCACTTAAAACCACCCCTGCTCAAGTATAAATTCCACTCCTACCCACACCATTTGTCAACACAAGACTTGATGATTTTAAAATATCTACCAAAACCTGTCATAAAAACTCTCCCCACATAGGTGTGCTTTAGGTATCACCCAAAAACCAATTCCAAGTTCCTTAAGGGGTTCTTCAAGGAGGTGATATTCAAGAGGTAACTTTCTCAAACCACCTATCTTAATTTCCTTTATTCTCCTACCTTATCCTCACCTACTTTAGAAATAAAATAATAATAAATATAGTATAATTTAAATACTATAATTTTATATCTATAATTTAATATCTTATACCCACCCCTTTCTTATCTACTCTTATTCAAAGAAACGGAACCATTGCCCAAATTATGGCGGTTAACCATATTTGTGAATAGTGATTTTGTTTGTTTTCCATTAATACCTTAATGGATGGTCATAAAAGTATTATTATGGTTATATAATGTTTTAATAGTTATATTATATCCTATTTTATGTTCTGTAACTAATATATAGAAATAATATTAAATAAAATAATACTTGCTCATAATGGTTGGAAAAACCACTAAAATAAACTAAACATTTATCATTAACATTTTATTAAATGAACCATCCTAATGTCAGAAAGAAAATAATATATGGGACCATTTAAATTCATGAAATTTTATTAAGATCATATAATTTCACTTTAGTTTTATTTTCATTTGAGAAAAACATCCATAATTATACACAAGTGATCCGACTATGAAACCATGAAATGAACAAAGTCAAAACAATGACAATAATGAATTATTATTAATGAATAGGTGGTAATATGTTATAAAGTATAATATAAGGTACTATAAATATGAATATAGTTTTTTAATAAATTAATAACATTATTTAAACAATTATACATGAGGTTCAAGTACGAAAAACTAAAGGAAAACATGATGTAATAGTTTTCCCATCTCACTTTTACTTTTGTGAGATATAGGCCTTACTCACCACTTATTTAATTTATATGGTGCATATAATTCCATTTAATATATTATATAATTAATCTCTTTATATTTATAGTATTAAATTTTTCATTTAATAATTATTACTTTTAAGGTGCATACGTTTTGACTGATTAAAAAGTGGTAAGAGATTTCTTAACTCAATTTCCATTTATTTAATTAAGATTATACTTTATTGATTATGTCATGCTACGATTATATGTGGATTGAATTTTGATTATATTTTGTTTTAATACCAATCTTTTTATGTTTATTTACACTGGAAAGACATAGTCTATTCATTTTATGAACACTATGATATGATATTTGGAAGGGATTTCTTAACTCCATTTCCATTTATTGGGTTAAAATTGTACTTCATTGATAATTTTATGACAATATTATGTGTGTAAAAAATTAAGATTATCTTTTGTTTTATTTATAGTTTTTATTCATATTTACAGTGGATAGACATAATCTATTCATTTTATTAATTATCACTTCAGTGATATTATATTTGTAAGGGATTTCTTAGCTCAATTTATATTTATTGGGTTAAAATTATACCGCATTGATTCTGTCATGATATGATTATGTGTGTAATGAATTTTGATTATATTATATTGTATTTTCACTTTATTTATGTGTATTTATAGCTGATACACAAAATTTATTCATTTAAGTAATGCTTAGATCAATGATATGATATTTATAGGGGAATTTCTTTTAAAAATTTTCTTTTTAAAGTTTCCCTTAAAACTCTATTTTTCTTCAATGTCCATGTTTTCTAAAATTGTTTCAAAAATTGATTTTAATAATCTCTTATTATTTTTAATGTAATTTTTACACATATTTTATCTTTTTGAAAAATGGTTTGAAATAATTTTTTTTCATTTTCTAAATGAGGTTCTCTATGACTTTCAGACAAAAATACGGAATAAATATTTTTTTTAACTTATAAAAAATTAGAATATTTTATTTCCATCATGATTCCATCATGACGCTTTAATTATTTGATATTTACTTTATAATATTACAAGGTTATTTTCAGATAAAATGTTTTCCTTTATAATTTTGCGACTCTTTATAAATAAATGATTTGAAAGTAGAAATTTTATTATTTTTAAGAATTATTTCAAGTGATATTTCAAAATTATTTCCCATAAAAGATAATTTTATTTTATGTTAATTATTCTTTACTTGGGATATTATTAAATGATACAATACTAATAATTTTTTTGGTTGTTTTATGTTTACGATGGCATCATATTTATGAAACCTATTTCTTTTCCACATGTTATGATATGATGAAATGTTTATCAAACCCAATTTCTTTTCAAGGGTTCTAATATGATTTATATTCTTATAAAAAACATATGTGTGATATTAATTTTATAAACAATGGGACCTATGTCTCCCTATAGTGTAATGGTCAATTATTTATATCTCATGAGGTAGATAAGACTAAAATGGGAAATAAACTCGGTTTAGTAAGACTTGACTAAAATGAGAAGTGAACTCAGTTCAGTATGACATTACTACAACAGGAAGTGAACTCAGTTAAGTAAGATAAGAATAAAACAAAAAGTGTAATTGTTTTAGTAAGATAGGAATGAAATGGTAAGTGGAAATGATTCAATAATATAAGATTGAAATGGGCATTGAACTCAATTCAGTAAGACAAGACTAAAATGGGAAGTGATCCAAGTTCAGTAAAGGAGTTTTTCCACCATGATAGTCTTGGGGGTTACACATGATTACTAAGATGGTCTGGGGAGTGAAACCATCCAAATATTCTAGTCTTGGAAAGGAGCCTCGGCTTTTACTGAAATTATTTTCAAGGCTTATGTGTATTCCACTTTCCATGCCTTATGAAAATTTCATTCCTTCATGGCTCATGTTATTTTATGATTCATGTATTATAAACTTTTATGATTTTTCCATGACTCAATATTCTGATATTTAATATTTAGGGTATAATTTTAAAATGTTATGATCATGTTATTATGCCCTTATGCTTATATTATGATTTATATCGCCCTTATTTACCCTTACTAAGCATCTGAGCTCACCAGTTTCTTATATTTTTTTAACCAAGTTACGAGGAAAGATGTTAAATTAAATTTTTATAGAAGAATTTCACATGGATGATGTCGATGACCTATTATGAAATAATAATATAGGGTATAGTGGGAGATAATGTTGATCTTTATAAACCAATTGTTTATAAATATAATTTGTTAAGAGTTTGTCATAATTCTGTAAAACTCAACACCTAAATGGTCATTGGGTATGTCAGTGATCTAATATTTCCTTTTGATGCTGTAAGTTTTAGTGGAAAAAATTGGGTTACATTTATCAGTATCAAATCCATAAATTTAATTTTTATATTTTTAGCACCGAATCCAAAGGTTCAGATTCTGGGCTATTACATTTGGTATCAGAGGAGGATTTAGATAAATTTTCAGATTTTTATTTTTTCATGAGAAGTTATATTGAGAGTTATAGATAAAATCATGGTTATATAAGACCATAGGTTCAGAGTCCTAGACACACCTTTTGAGGTTTTAAATTAACAAATTATAAGGTGACTATTTTTTTGAGGTAATTATGGGTTATTACATTTTGGGTTAAAAAATGGAAGGTATGATATAAAATTTGAGGATAAAACATTTAATTAGTTTTGAATATATTATAGTTATATTTAAGTGTTTTTCTCAAATTTATAGGACTTTTATAAGAATTTTTATTTTATAAAAAGATAACCCTCAAATCAGGGGACAACCCCTGGCATCCAGAAAGGCCACGAGGTTTGAAACCAAATATGAAGGGTGAAAGGAGTAAAAAACCATCCACTAGCCTATGTTATGTATGGGTTTGTATGAAATTATTGTTTTTAATTATATTGATTATAGGAAACTTATTTGATTAAGATAAATAGAATATTATGAGATTTTATTAGAGAAATAAAGGTTGAATTATCTTTTTAAAGAATATTTTATTTTTAGTGTGGTTAATGTGGGGATTAATACAATTTATGAAAATTCTTAGGGTATATTGGAGATTAATTTTTAGTTAATGTACGTTTTGGTATGAGAATTCAAGAGTAATTGATGTTATTTATAGATAAATATATATTTTTTATTGGAAAACTTTGCGATCAAATCTTTATAATTTGTGGGTTTCAATATTAAGATGGGATATTTTTTAGAACTTTTAAGGATAATTTTTTATTGAATTATATAAGTTGAATTTTGGGTATTAATGTTTTATTTTGGGAGATTAAAGTAGTTTCCCTCACATGAATGTTTATTCTTTTTTCGGAATTTTCTTATCTTGTACAAACAATATTGGTTTTTGTTCATGTCTAGAGACATGATGAATATAATTTTTTTATTTTATGGATTTTTTTATCCATAGAAGTTGATTCAATTTCTGTAGGTATGAAAAGAAAATTTTATTTTGGAGATAAAAATGAGTTTGAAGTGGAATTTTTTAAAAGATGCAACTATACCTACCAAGTAATTATATTTCCATATGTTCTTACTCAAGGCATTACAATAATTTATCAACTCTAGTAAAAGGATTTTGGAATAAAAACATTATCAATTTACTTCTCTTACCACAGAATCAACAAACTATTAACCCATAACATATTTATAGTTTTTTGATGGTTAGACTTCTAATTCCTTGTTCAGTATCATTATCGATCAGAACTTGATAGTTATAATTTTATTCTATGTACATATTCTCAAATTCCACTAATGTTATCCTAATCAATATCCTATTTTTTTGATGACCTTAAACTTTTACTTTCCCCCTTTTTAAAATGAAGTTTTATTGACCCATTTTAAGATGTTGGTTTTCATAAATGGATTTTCAAATATCCACCTTTTATTTTTGAAGTAAAATTTCAAATGGTGAGGATACAATTTTTTTTGAAATTTTTGATTGTATTGGGATGGTATCTTATAGATTGGTTCTTCTACCAAATATTTTTCTCAAGATTATGATGTATTCCATGTTTCTCTCATGAGGAAGTACATACTTGATCCTTCACATGTACTAAACTCATAGGTAATACCATTGGATCAAGATCTTTATTATGAGTAATAACTGGTAGATATTCTATATTGAAGGGATAAAGTTCTAAAAACAAGACCAATTATCTAGTTAAAGTTTTTTAGAGAAACCACCAATTTAAGGAAACTATATAGAAACCTAAGGATGTTATGAGGCATAAATATCCTCATCTGTTTATATCTGAATGATTAATTTCGTGGGAAGTATTCATTTTAAGGGGGGTAGAATGTGACATATCAAGCTTTTATGGTATGTATATTTTTAAATAAATTTAATCTCTTTATTATCTTTCTTTACATAAAACACTGTGCATAAATGAACTCCAAAATATTATTATTTTAACACGACTGTTATAACAGACATTAAATTGGTGGGTGTGAATAAGATTAAATATATTAATAAATATTTATAAATTTCATGTTCAATGCAAATTTATTAATGATTAGGAAATAAAAACATAATTTTTAGTAAGGTCATTTTATTGTTCAATGATGTATTTTCTTCAAAAAGTTGTTTTTTTTGCTTTCTGTGAGAAAATAAATTTAATTATTTTTTGAGACTTTTATAAAATTTATTGGTTAAAATTAAAGTAATTTTTGGATTCATTATTCAAAATTATCTTAAGATGAAATTTTGAGTATTTTCTAAAAAGTTTAATTTTTTAGTGAATAATGGAAAATACCGATTTTTATAAAACTCCAATTTTCCTTATATTTAAAAGTAATTTTATGATTTTCAATTTATCTTGAAGTAAATTAAATAATTTTTAGTTATATATAATCTAATTAATTAAATTTAAAAAATAATTATACCTTATTTTGGTATAAGTACATTTTTGGGATTAAAAATAGATTTTCCCAAAAACTGTTTTTCTTTGAATTTTGACAGTTTAATTTTAAATGTAATTTTGAAACTTATGTGTTTTTTGAAGTTTTAGAAATGGATTTCATGTTTGTATTTAGGAGGTGAAAATTAGGATATAAGTACATTTTTATTTTTAGGCATAAAAATTTTACCGCTGTAAAAAAAAGATTTTCCACAGTATATGTAAAATATTGTAGCAAGTTAAATTTAAAAGGTAAATGCTTAAAATACCAAAAAAATACAAAATTTAGTGGTTTATTAAGGTATTTATTTTTTGGGAAAAAATACCTCAAGGTAACATTGTAGTATTTTTGGGTTGATTGTGTTTGTTGACAAAGTAGGTTTCCATGGATAATTGTCATGTTCCCGAGAATTTTTTGACAATCCATGTTGACATATAATGATGGAAAAGGAATGGAAGATCTGGAGGTGGTAGAAAAGAGCAGTACAAGGTGGCGCCGTTTCCCAGTGTTTTCCAAATTTTTGGGGTCCAAAATTTGGAGTTTGGTGAGCATCACGAAAATAGGATTTCCCTGAAGATCATAATTAAATATGGAAATGGCATGAATTTCGCAAAGAGAGGCTTCATGGTTTGGATTTCGCAAAGACCAGAAGAATCATGGAGGTGATTCTTCGCGATTACGTCAAAGATTCACGAATGGAAGAGGTTGAAGTGCATCCTGGCGGTGAGGGGCTTTGCGAGGGAGCTTCGCAGCGAAGGCACGAAATATTGTTGACAGTAATGCTCCATGATTACGATGAGCTCCGCGATCAGAAAATTTTGGTGGTGCTTTGCGATTTTGAGAGAATTCCAGTTGAAATTTCGGAGCTTCATGATTGGTGATGATGTGGCTCTGACTTCGCGCGGAAGGGTTGAGGGTCAGTGGAATTTCCTATAGAAAGAGGCCAACCCCCTCGAGAGAAGTAGAGAGAATATTCAGAGAAAATACATTAATCTCAGTTCGTGAAGGAAGTTCGCGAAGGCAGTGTGCTTTGTGAAAGAAGAGATTCACGACAGCTATTCTAGCTCTGTGAAAGTCGTGTGCTCCGCGTTGGCTCAGCGAGCTTTGCGAGGGAAGTCGCTTTGCGACGACTTGAGCTCCGCGACGGCCTAAGCATTGCGAAGGCTTGAGCTTTACGATGGTCTGAGCTCCGCGAAATTGTGAGCTTCATGAAAAGGAAGGTGCTTCGCGAAGGCTTGTTTGAGCTTCATGAAATTGGGAGTCTCGCGAAGTAGGGTGCTTTGTGAAGGTACTTTCCAAAGGTAGTTTGCTCGGTGTTTAAGAGGAAAAGGTGTATTCATCAGTGGATGAACTTTGAACTTCAATAGAGCATCTATCAACAGTTGAGGATGCATTTATTCATGCAAATGAAGAGACCCACAGGTCTATAAACTATGAGTGGATCCCTTCCAGGGCAGTGAGAAAAGGAAGAGGAAGAAGGTGATCCTCTCCACCGGCAGTGATCCAGAGAGAGAGAAATAGGGAGTGAACCTTGGGAAAGCAGTGAGCTGACGCTAAACATTGTAAAGGCAGTGATCCTGTGCATAAAATTGATCTAGCTCGAACATTATTGGCAGTGAGCCTTAGTGGATTTGGTACAGTGGCACATCGCCGTTGTATGCTCCTTGGATGTAGCCCATTGGGGGTGAACCAAGTAAAAATCTCTGTGTCTACCTAGTTGCTTCCATGCATTGCATCTAAAGCATAACCATCAGATAAAGATAAAGAGAAGTGATCAACATAAACACATAAGATAAAACAAAGTGACCCTTTCAATAAAGAGGTCAAGATCCAGTGGGGCAAGAAGAATTTTAGAAAAGAATATCCATACCCTGATTGACCCCCCCTCTCAGGGTATATTGGCCCCTATTGGTCCTAACATTATTGACCTTAACCATACATTAAAACATTAATTATCAACCAAATTCCTTGGAATTAATTCCACCAAAATGTGGTTGTCTTGAAATATAAAATAATCATTATTTAATAATTTAAAACCACCCCTCCTAGAGGATATGATTTTTGACATAGATAGATCCTCTCTCATTAATTAAGTGTTAATATATCTTAAATCCAAGGATTTATCATGAAATCTACTGCTCTTGAGTTTTGAGGATGACGTTGTTGGGCATTATGAGATGTTTGCGGCTTGTCGTCGAGGGTATCAATCTGCCGAAGTTTCCGTTCAAAAAATATTTGAGGTTTCTAACCTTAAAACGAATGGAAATATCAGTTATTCTGAACATCTAGAATGAGACAAGGAATTATTGATTTTGGATTATGTTTTCTTCATATCCTCTCACACGGAGGACCACTCCTTTGGGGGTTTTCAATTTGCGGATTGGGTGTAGGGCGATAACGGTGCGATCAAAGGGATGAAATGATTACAAGGGGTTTTAACCCTATGGATGGTGAAGGTTCCATATCTGGTGAAGGTTATCATGGATATCAGCGTAGGATTTTTTTTGGTGACAGTCATGGGGATCATGGGATCCCGGTGGCCAAGATGCGTGATGTTAGGGGGTCGACTAGAAACGGTGCTGGCCGACGATGATGTTTGGGATAATGGAGGGTCATTACAATGGGAGGTGGTGATTGGACCAATTCTCTAGAGGCATTAGGGACATAGTGTGTGGGTTCCAGGTTTTGGGTGCGAGGGTTTGTAGCTAACAACGACGACCCTAGAGAAGTTTCTTCATAGATCAGTAGCTAGGATTTATGGGATCCGGGCAAAGCTCATGTAGCAGGCTCTCCTTCAGTGAGGTGGCAGTCAGAATCCCTCGTGGGGGTTTTTAGGTGAACATATACACCAATGATAAGGGATCCTGACAGTTCTTCTATGGTCATGTGGACCAACGAATCTGTGGGAGCAAGTGAGGGTGATTGCGATGTGGAAGGTGAATTTTTCAGTGGTTCATTGGAATGCAGGGCACAACAACCTCAGATTACACGGGATGAAAGTTGGAAGATAGCTGGATGTGGTAGCGTGATGGGTATACGAGTTTGGATAGGGATTTACTTTATGAATGACACAAAATTTTAGGGTGAAATTATGATGGTATGTTTGTTTCATGGGGATTTGGGCAATTTTTATTGCATCATTGTTCATGGTGGGATTTTGGGAGGTCTTCGGGCCCACTTTTCCATGTGGTAGTTTTTTTCTCTCATTGTTTTTTGGGTGGCGCTGTCTACCACTTTTGTGACTAGTGGTGGTTTTTTTGACACATGATCTATATTGTTGTTATTATTTTATTTTATTTAATGAATTTTTAGGACATGGCTTTTTCTTGGCTCCTGAACCTTTTGGTAAAACCACCCCTCCTCAAGTATAAATACCACCCTTCACCACGCCATTTTTCCTCAAAATACTTGAAGATTTTCAAATTTGAACTAAACCATATACTCAAAACTCTACCCACATCCAAGTACTGCTGGTCGCACCCGAATACCAATTCCAAATTCCTTAAGTGGTCCTTCAAGGTGGTGGTATTCAAGAGGTAACTTTCTCAAACTACCTCTCTTGATTTTATTTCTTTTTCTACATTCTCCTCACCTACATCACCCATTAAATCATAATAAATCTAGTATCATGTATATAATGTAATTTTATATTATTAATGTAATATCTTATACCCACTATTTTTCTTATTTTATCTTATTCAAATAGAAAAACCATTTTTCCAATTATGGCGGTTAACTGTCTTTGGGAAAAATGAGTTTGTTCATTTTCTTTTAGCTCCTTAAAGGATAGTCATAAAAGTATTATTCTAGTTAAATAATGTTTTACTAGTTGTATTATACCCAATTTCATGTTATGTAACTAATATATAGATAGAATATTAAATAAAACCAAACTAGTTTGTGATGGTTTTAAAAACTTCCAAAATAAACTAAACATTTATCATTAACATTTTATCAAATAAGTCATCCTCATGTCAGTAGGAAAAATAATATATTATAGAATTTAAAATTTTTTAAGTGCATTAATACCATTTCATTTAACTTGGAGTTTTATTTTCATATGAAAATAACATCCATAATTATACCAAAGTGAACCAACCATGAAACCATGAAACAAATTCACTCCAAACAATGAAAATAATGAAATATTATTAATGAATAGCTGGTAATATGTTATAAAAGAATCATATAAGGTATTATAAATTTAAATATAGTTATTTAATAAATTAATAATATTCTTTAAACCATTATGTAGGAGGTTGAAGTATACAAAACTATAGGGAAGTGTGAGGTAAGGGTTTCTCATCTCACTTTTACTTTTGTGAGATACATTCCTTACTCCCCACTTATTTATTTTTTATGGTGTATATAATTCCCATTGCTATATAATATAATGAATCTAATTATAATAATTTTATTAAATGTTTCATTTGATAATTATTCCTTTTAAGGTTAATAAGTTTTAACTCATACAAAGTGGTAAGGTATTTCTTAACTCAATTTCCATTTATTAGGTTAAACTTCTACTTCATTGATTATGTCATGCTAAGATTATGTGTGTAATGAATTTTTATTTTATTATGATTTATTTACAATTTTTTATGTTGATTTATAGTGGATACAGATAATCTATTCATTTGATCAACACTTACTTTAATGATATGATATTTGTAAGGGATTTCTTAACTCAATTTTTATTTATTGGGTCAAATATATACTACATTGATTATGTAATTATAATATTATGTATGGAATGAATTTTTATTATATTATTTTTTATTTTTCACTTGATTTATGTGGATTTATATCGGGTACACATAATCTATTCATTTTATTAATGCTCACTTCAATGATATGTTATTTTTAAAGGATTTCTTAACTCAATTTACATTTATGGGGCTAAAATTCTATTTCATTGATTATATAATGATATGATTATTTGTGTAATGGATTTTGATTATATTATCTTGTATTTACACTTTTTATGTGTATTTATATCTCTTACACATAATCGATTCATTTGAATAATGCTCACATCAATGATATGATATTTATAATGGACTTTATTTTAAAAAGTATATTTTTAAGGTTTCCCTTAAAAATGTATTTTTATTCCATGTAAATGTGTTATAAATTTGTTTATGGATTTTGTTTAAATTATATTATAAATTTAAATTCATTTTTACTCATGTTTTATTTTTTTACAAAAATGTTTTGAATGGATTTTTCTTTTCATTTTCTGAACCAAGTTCTTTGTGACTTTACGAGAAAAATATAGAAGGAATGTTTGTATAACATATAAGGAATGAGTGGATTTTACCACTATCATGATGACCTATTTATTTGAGGTTTCATTTAAAAAATTAAAAGGCTGTCTTTAGAGAAAAATGTTTCCTTTATAATTGTGTGGCACTTTAAAAAGAAATAATTTTAAAATGAAAATGTTATTATTTTTAAGAATTATTTCAAGGGATCTTTTAAAATTATTTTCCATCAAGATAACATTATTTGATGTTTATGATGCTTTAATGGAGATATTATTCAAGGATAATATCCTTTTTTTGTTGGTTAATGTTTTTGAAATATTGATATTTATGAAACCTATTTCTTTTCCACGGGTTATGAAGTGGTTAATGTTTATGAATCCCAATTTATTTTCATGGGTTCTGAAATGATTTATGTTCTTATGGAACACATATATATGGGTTTAATTTTGTGATGGGTGTGGCCTATATCTCCCTCCAACACATCATGTAATGACTTATATATAATAAGATATACATGAATGAAATGGGAAGTGAACTCAGTTCATTATGACATGATTGAAATAGGAAGTGAAACCAGTTCAGTAAGACATGACTAAAACTGGAAGTGAACTTAGTTTAGTAAGAGAATAATGTAATTGGAACTAAACTCTATTTAGTAAGATAATAATAAAATAATAAGTGCTCTCGGTTTAGTAGTATGGGAATGAAACTAGAAGTCAACTCGATTTAGTATGACATGAATGAAATGAGAAGTGAACTAAGTTTATTAGGACAAGACTGAAACAGGAAGTGAACCTTAATCAGTAAGACATGACTGAAATAGGAAGTGGACTTAGTTTAGTAATGTAATTTTTCCACCATGATAGATTTGGTAGTGGACCTTCACTACTATGATGGTTTTGGGAGTGAACCCATTCCACTATGATATTCTTGGTAAAGAGCCTTGACTACTAAGGAAATAATTTTCTATGCTTAGGTGTATGCCACAATCCATGCCTTATGACAATATCATTCTCTCATGGATCATGTTAATTTATGATTAAGATCTTATAAACTTTTATGAATTATTCCATGACTCAATATTATAATCTTTGATATGCATGGTATAATTTTCAAATTTTATGTTCACTTTATTATGCCCTTATACTTATGTTGTGATTGATATCTCCTTTATTTACCCTTACTGAGAATTTCAGCCCACCCTTTTCTTATATTTATTTTCCGTATATTATTAGGAAATATGTTAAATTAATTTTATATATAATAATTTCACATGGATGATATAGATGACCTATTGTGAAATAGGGAAAGCTGGGTATAGTGGGAGATATTGTTAATCTTTATAAACCAATTGTTTATGAACCTAGGTTGTTAATAGTTTGTCCTTATTATCTAAAAATCTATACCAATAGGGTCCTTGGGTATGTAAGTGATCCAATATATCTTTTTTTATGTTGTAGTATTTTTTTGGAAAAAATCAGGTCACATTTATTAGTATCAAATCCAAAAATGTAATGTTTATGTTTTTATCATCGAATCTATAAGTGTGGATTCTAGTCTGTTACATACATATCATTTCATATGAGATAGATCCATTGGTGAAACTTATGTAATTATACTCACCAAATTAATCTTTTACTATTTATATTCATGTCTTCTTGGAGATATTTATGCCACCTAAAATTGGAAACAATTCTCTTTTGAATTATTCCAAATTATATTTTGTCAATACCTTTTATGTATATGTACTATTGACTATGTCTATGAAACCATTAGATGTAACTTAGTAGATATAATTCCAAAGAACTTTGGTTGCTACTTTATGTAAATATTTGAATATTTACTATCATCATGGTCTAAACTAGATCTAAGACCAATAACTATTTTTCCTTTGTTAACAAACATATTTTACATGAAAAACAATGGTTCTCCCACTAACCTCTATTAAAAACCTGGAAAAGATTCATTCTAGATGAATATTCTATGATCTAGTTACTTACTTTAATCCAGAGTTTTATTTCATAAATATTCACCATTATTATCATTCTATTATGTTACCATCCCTTTCTAGTTGCGATGTCTATACATCTTCCATGATTGGTTGTATTGACATACAATTATCAATTCAATGATCGTAAAATATAGCTATAATATGTAAAATTATAATGGATTTTGGAACAACAACCTGGTATTACCAATCAAACCTTATACGTACCATGCTTATACCATTCACGTATAGTCTCACTTGAATACCCAATGCAGTATTCAAAATAATAAGTCTCCTATACTTTGACACATGAAATCCATTATTTAATTTTAATTGATCTTATCAAATTTAACTAATTTCCATATAGTTCTTACTTATAAAAATTATTATTATCAATTAATATTTTATCACCAACAATGGTGAATATAAAACAACCATGATGGTTTTATCCTTCCTATGCAGTATGTGTCTCTATAATATTCCTTTTCTAAAAGTTCTTTAGGAACTTGTTCCTATGTCAACTATTTGTATATATCTATCATTGAATAAACCCAATTCAATCTTACTCCCAATATTTCAAATAAATATATAACAATTTTTATGGAAATATAGTCTATAAATTGAATATATTTTTTCTACTATAGAGATTTATGTAATATCATTAAAAAACTTTAGGTTGATTACTATATATTCACATAATGTTTTTTATTGATGTAAGTTTTTTTATATACAAAAAACTCTTTTCATATAAAAACATTCTCGTATGGCAATGAATTTATATCATACGAAAACTCATATGATAGTAATTTTTCATTATAGTTGGGATTTGGTTATGGGATAATGTATCTATTAGAAAAACATGTCTCAAAAAATTAAAGTATCTACAAAGCATGAGTTTTAACATTGATACTCCTCTTACTTACATCACGAGTATGATGTTTATAAGGAAAAGTAAATTTAGTAATATATCCATGATACATTTTAACATGTAAGACTCATCATAAATCCTATTTATTAGCACCATATATTTTAATTGTATAATGTAATTTGTGTTTAGGAATTACTCCACACTATATTATTTATCGATGAATGCTTGATCAAGATATTCTTCCACACAACAGCCTGAAGCATCTCATATTTTCTAGCCATAAATATACTATAAATCACTTTCACATTTCTTAAATACCTATAAGAGAATTATGAATTATACTCACTACTAGCTTTCCCCTAGAACAGTTCACACTCCCTAGATAAACTAATTCTAAAAGATTGGTGGATTAACTTTACTTATAAAGTGGTTTTTGTCCAAAAATAAGTACATAAGTGTGTTGATAATACCTATGTTCATTAACTCCAAATATTATAAAACCATAATGTGTATATCCTTGAAAACTACTACCTTTTTCTTTAAAAAGTTTTGTCTTTTCACAAATCGGCGTATAAGTCTTATATTTTTAATTCATCTTGTGTTTCCATTGATTATAGCATTAAAAAACCATTGCTTGAGTCTTAAACACCACAAAAAAAATTCATTCTAGAACTGGAATAATGTATCCTTATGTACAAAGGACACGTGAGAAAAATATTTTGGTAATAATTAACAAAAGTTCTACTAGAACCATTTACTTTAAAATTTTAAGTTGTGTACTTCTCACCACTGACCTCCATTTCTTAGATTCTTAGAGAACATACCATACATCTAGTAATGTTTCTTTACTTACTTGGTCACTTTATTTTAATACACACATGTGATAGTTATACTGTGTTTAATACACAATAATTATGTTAGAAACAACACAAATAATGATGAATATACCCAAAGAAGAAGTGACTTATTGCTTCATAAATTGGGTACCTTGCATTTATCTTCCATAGAATCAATTCACATTTTTTGAAGAAAATAACCTCATGATTATACCTAATTTCTTTTAAATATGTTTTTAAGGTGCCTTTGGCATGACACTTTCCATTGAGCTTTTTACCTTTTCTTTCATCTTGTTTGCCATAAAAAATAAATACTAAACTTTCTTTAAGTTCATATTGTATTAAAGAACATTACCTAAAAAAAATTTAAGTGTTTTATCAATTTTATATTCATTTGGTAATATTAAACAAAAATAGAGTATATGGGTGAAAATGATATAAAAATGGGACGTATTGAAAGATCTTTATCCATATTTCAATTTAAATGTATGCAATGTAATCATAATACATTCATATCTTGTTTCACTTTCTCCTCACAATAATCTCAAAGATGAGACAACATGGAAAATCATCCATGTCCCAATGTTGTATCCAAAACTCACATCAGATGTTTACGATAACATTATGACATAACCATCATTTTCATTATAAATAATCTCTTATAATAATTTTTACACCCTCACTTCCTGAGGTGTCTTAACAGGTATTGGGGAAACCAGCACTATGAATTTATGGTGTTGCTGTACTTTGTGCAAGCGCCTGTACTATTCATTGAAACACATCCCAGTTTGGACATTTTCTTCTTCCAATTTGATCAGAGTGTAATTGAATCGATGGTGATTTCCATTTGATCTACAAAATATAAACTTAGCAGATTAGTAATTTATCTTCCTAACCAGTAGACATTTTCAAATTATAAATTATAAATTTCTACCACTATTTTATCAAGTCCTAGTATCCCCCAACTACTAGATTTGGAACACCCATTTTCTTGAGTATTCTAGTAGAAAGTATCCTTGAGACCTGTCCTCATAGTCTACAAGATTTATATATACCATTACTTAGAAAGTCAAAGGTATGAACTAATCTGAAATCCACATTAACTCATGGATCCTTGATCTATTTAGTGGATTTCCATCTCCTACAAATAATTACCTTGGATGGTCAACACTTTCGTCTAAAGCTTAAACAAGATATATGTGGATACTATTTCACTTCCAAATTTAGTTAAGTCACCCCATACTCTCATAAGAGCTCTTAGGTAGTAGGAATCGCCCTCACCTTTGGTTGATGATCACCCCGTACAGTCGGTTTTGTTCATATTTGAGCGATGGAAGACATTTAATGACTTAATTTTTTCTTTGATGGATTCAGTAATTTAATATCGATGAATGAAATTCTTTTCTATTGAACATTTATATTCTATGTGAATATTATCACAACTTAACCATTCTTTTAAATATAAAACATTCACCACACATGTTCATTTTATATTTTCATGCTTTTTTATTATTATACTATGTGATCAATTGTAATAAATAAACATTTACAAAATAATATACCATACGCATGATAAAATAAATAAATAATGACATGATAAGGAGCCAATAACTATTTGTTAATCCACTAAAAAAAACTATTTTTTAATCCATAGATTGAAGAATGGATCAACTTAGGTACTAGGTAAATTCCATAAGTCAATACCTAACTTGAATTGTAGTGGAAAAAATTCCCATGCATTTCACATGTTTGGTTTACTCCAGCTCTCAACTCAATCCACTTTGTTACAAACTCCTATGATCTTTTCAATGTATACTCACACATAGTTTAGGGGGACTCAAGGTGTGAAAATACATTTTATCACTTAAATTTCGATACAAATTCTCTTATACAAATTCAATATAGAGGAATAGTGTAAGGATCATCAAAACAAAATAATTATTAAAATTTTAAAATCCTAAATGTAATAATTAAATTAAATAAATAATAAACCAAACATGAACAGGTCGGTCTTAGCTCATGATCAGTCAACATGCAATTATATTGCAAAAGAATAATTAAATTTGCTAAAATTAAACTTGAGGGAATTTGTAATGCATGCACTTGTATTAAAATAAGTTTAATTAATTAGTGATACATCCAACAACATTTGAAATAATTTTATTAAATCATATACAATTAAATTTATTTTTTAATTTTATTTTTTTTTAATTTTGGGGGTATATTTGGACCTAAATTATATTCCCAATAAATAATTTAGGGCTTTTTATGAGATAAATGGGACCCTCTAGTCATTCCAAAACTGAATTGGTCTCGGACGAAATGAATCATCCTTTTAAAGGACATAATATATATATTTATATATAATATAATATAAAATGACAATAATATTACAAAGGAAAATTTTTCCCTTGTTTTATATATTTTAATAAAGAATCCATTGAAAGAATTGAATAATCTTAAAAGGGAAGCATTTTTCTTTTAATTAAATTGGCTTCCATGGGTAGCTTGGAACAAGCTTCTAGGGGAAGCTTTTTTCCTTTTAGTTAAACAAGATTCCAAGGAAAGATTTACATATTTAATTAACCATGTTTCCAAGGAAAGATTGTATCACCAATGGAATAGAAAAACCAACTTCTAATATATCTAGATAACACACAACATACTCACATCGTGCTTTGGCTAAAAATCCATCACACTGATAGATAATAAAATGAGGAAAAAATAAAATTTTAATTTTCAAAGAAATCTTTTAAGTAAAACTTTTCGATCTTCAATCTGCCATATATTGGTAATATGAACCCAACTAAAGTTTGATTTAGTTTCATTAAGACCGTATCAAAAACCTATTTTCTATTAATAGAAATTTTAATTAAAATTTAAATCTTTTCAACTTAAATAATTACGCATTCTCTTTGATACCAATTGAAGGTACCCTGGGACAAATAGATGTGTGAAGAACAAACAATTTAAAATTTCGGGTTTGGATTGTTATTAAAAATAATTAATCCAAAACCCCTACCCATATTTCTTAAATAATCATGTGTAATTAAATTTAATCAAAAAATAAAATCAAGCGAAAGATTAAATGGTACCTTGTTCATTTGAAGTTATCTATTTGATTTGCTTACCGCCAATGTATCTTGGATCCAACATGCTATGTTAAGCACCCTATAGATCATCCAAACATGCAATACAACTTATGTATTGTTGATCTACATTTCCTGGGTGCTAAATTAGAAAATCTAATAGATTTACGATGTCCCTTTGATCACCTGAATAATGCAGACTCAATCAAGAAAGTAGGATCAATCCAACCATGTTCTTCCATTGGATTTTTTCTCTAAGAAATTGAGAGGATAGGAGAGGTGATATTCTCTCACTAAATTCTTCAAAATGGAGGATATTCCTATTCAAGAGGCAAAATGAGCTTTTATACCTAGGTTATACTTTTTAAAATTACACTTTGGTCCCTGGAAAGTAATAACCTTCATTTTAGACCTTTGCGCACAAGTATGACTTAATAAACTCATCATATATGTAAAAAATATTTTATCACACAATTGAAACACTATAAAATGTTAAACGATAAAATTTGAGGCAACAAATTGGCCTATAATCTACCTATATAATTTAACGAACCTTGAGCATCCTACATTCATTCAAAAAATTATAGTTTCTTATATTCACTTTTATGATGAAAAAACTTGTGAATACATTGGGAAATAAATTCAATCATCATTATTCTAAACTTAAATAATATAATTGAATTATTTTAACTTGGGATTGGTCATAATTGAATGATCACTGATCCCTAACAAGGGTCCTCTTCATCCTAGACTCTTATGTATTAGAATATATGGAACTTGTGGATACACTTATTGTGTGACCTTCTAGATAATTCTCTCAATAGTAGTTAGTACAAACCATAGAACAAGTGCAGAGTCTTACAATCCATCATGTCCCCTATAGAGATAAGAAATTACATAAATATGACTACCTCCTATGAACAAGATCTGTGTAATATAATCTATATGTCTCATGATATCTTATAAAGTAGGATGCACATTTTGGTTATAATCCTTTTGTTTATTTATATATTTCGTGACCTTACAACAAACTTACCTTCTTGTACCATGGCCATGAATTTAATGTGGGTACTACCATCCTAGTCAATATTGGCCCACAAGATATCTCTTCCTCAACCCAAAATCAAAAAATTATATCTTGATCATTCAACTAATGCCATACCACCAATGACACACCCAACACAAGATACGTCACCAAAACTTCAATGTCATGGTTTTTCCTTGCATCAAAGTACATGATCAAATGACACATGTTGGTAATGATCTCGAGTTTAGAGACCAATACAAATGTTCAGAGATAGGAATAACCAATAACACCTGAAGCATGTGGTGTTCCTATTAGAGAGTCTATCCTCATGATCTCATATTCTCGATATCACCAAGTGTGAACTTCATGAGAAGAAGATTCAATTATTTTGAGCCCCCAACACTTGATATTCAGACATCAACTTTGTCCTATTCGTATGTTGTATCTAGACTATATGACATATGTTTAAGATTACTATCATAGTATATTGAGGTTATCATTATAGATGGGAACTGTTATAACCTTTTTATATAACACATAATATAAGGACATTACCATGTAAGCAATGGATGCAGAAATATCAACACTATATGGTAAGAATAAACAAATGTATATATATCCAATTGTATACATGTAATTGTAATCAAAAGTATTGTTCAAGTTTCATCTAAGGAACACACTATTATAGTAATTATTACATCCATAAATTCATTTTTAGGAACATATTGTGGTATTTATTTATTTTGGAGTTTATTTTTTAAAATTTTAAGGAATTTTCCCTACTACATGGTTAGATTGGATGCTTTCAAAGAATATTATACAACTGTGTAGGGTGTTAAGGGGGGAGATAGTAGGGTACATATGGGTGGAACACAATTGTAAATTTAAGTATTTGTGATTGTTTATTTATAAGGGGATCCCATCACAAAAAGTCATTTGCGATTGGACCTCATTGAAAATAATCCATTGCAGAAAACAATGTCATAAATAGTTTTTTTAGTATATAAAAAAATTCCATTTGTGATGGGAATATCCACCCATCATAAATAAGTATTTAAATAAAAAAATAATAAAAAATGGACTATATAGAACTATAAATATATTAATTAATTCAAATATTAAAAATAAATATACATTCAAGTTTTTATAAAAAATAAATAAATCACTCGGGGTGTCATCTGGAAGAGGTTTTGGAGGGAACCCCATCCCTAGACCAAGAGTCATATGTGACATGTACTTCATCTTCGACATGTGTTGTTACTCCTACCATTTACACATCTCATCCTCCTCCTCCTACTGATATCGATGAAGCTCTCCTTGCCCCTATTCATGGTCTCTTTAAGCTCACCCTAATGTATCTACTTCCCCTCATACTATGCTACAAATGATGATGAATCTCTATGATCTCCCTTTGAGGTGGAAGAATACATTGTAGCGATACCATAATAATTCACATGCTTCAATCGATAGCCAATACCAATAACTCAGCCTTTCTCGAAGGTAAACTGAGTCACTTTTATCCATGTTGCATCATCAAAAAATGTTGCACTGGAGGTTTGATACTCTGTCTCATCATGAATATCATCTTGTGTATGATAATTTTCACCCTCATATGACTCCTTGAATTTCAATATAAAATTAAAATAGTTAAAATTTTATTCTTAGTTAATTTTTAAAATAAAAAAAAATACAGGCCGCAATATGACACTAGCGACCACCTATAATATCTCTAGTGACAAGATAACTATATATCCTCTTATAAATTTTTAACTTCATAATATTAGGATGTTAGACTACATATATGAGTATAAAATAAACAGTTCACTTTTAAAATTATATAAATTATTAAAAAAAGTACTTAACATATACTGCCAATGTGTACAAAATGTGTGACTACCAGCTCGATGTGTCACGTCCTGCCTACCAAGATTCTATCGACCTAATTATGATCTCCTTTGAAAACTATCTCTAATAAAATATGAACATAATCCATCCCTAATTTTAGATGAGATATAATATGGTTCGTGGGAACAATAAGACTGATCAAAATCCATGATTCTCTATTTCTACATGGATTTACTCCTTATATTATGCAAAAACTTATGGCAACAGTCGCACGTAAGGACCTCCCATGACTCTTAGATAGAGGCTCATGTACAATCATTGATGGGAAACCACAAACCCTACAAATAATTAATAATTTGAAGTTACTAATTAAATAATTTTGAAAATAAATTTTATTCATTTATGTACCATCGAATGGTCAAACATGTAGTGCTGAACATCAATGTGAATTTGATCCTATGTCACTCATGCTCCAGATAAAATAATTACAAAATATAGCACTTATTTGTCCAACAAATATATGAAAAAAGCTGTGAAAAAAGGAAAAAAACAATAAAATAATTACTATATAAATAAATTAATGAAAATTAATTAAAACTAACAAAAATACATAGCTAAACATTCCTACACATGTGTGGATAAAACTCAATATGTGGACGTTACACAGGATAGGACATGAATCATTAATCTCATAGGACCACACCCCCTATGGTTCATCGCTGAACTACCATCATCCTGAGGGATAGATGATGTAACATCAGGCTCATTACCAGGTATTACAACATCATCCAACTCACAAAATAGATAAGATAAATAGTCTTCATCCATCTAAAACATGAAATGATAGTTATTAGAAGATAATTGAAAAAAATATTATATATAGATATATATTATATATGATCACAATAAACATTTAATTGTGTCAATATTCATCTTCATACTCATATTTGCAGATAACGATTTTGGTATCTTCATATTCCTCCTCAGTTTCATCAATTTCTATAATATTTTCAACTTCATCATCTCTTTCTATTTAAAATTTATTTGTTACATCAATAAAATCATTTTCACCAGAAACCCATAAATTTGGGGTGATATAATTGATATTCGTGTCTCTTTGTAGAAAATATGGATTTGGAGTAGTCTCTTGAAATATTATAATTCCCTACACTTCTACAGAGTTTAGTTTGGATAAACTGTTTTTCACGATATTTCATTTTTAATATGCTCAAACAATCACTTAACTCTCTTAATGCAGCAAAATAATTTTCATTATAAATTCGATGTGTCTGATGAGCCAACATAAATTGTTCATTTAGTAAAAGAAGGATTTTATATTTAATATCAATGATTCTATGATGTAGATGAACACACAATCCTCTATCAGTATCCAAGCAATAATATTTAAACATTGTTATGTAATTATATCCTAGATAACATAGATCAGTTATTTCATCTAGTATGCCGTAAAAGTCAACTTAACTTTCTCTTTGACGAGATACTCTCAAGAAAACACCACAATTTATTTTTTTGATTCCCCAAATGCCCATGTATGAAATAAAAAACCATTCACCACCTATTCATTAAAAGATTTAAACATTTTGGATGGTGGGTTACTCAATACACATAATCGATTATCAATTTTATCAGAATGTTAAGATGCATTATAATTTGAAAAAAAAGTTATCAACATAACAAGTAATAAATTTATTTTATATGATAAACCATAAACAATTTACTATAACAGTTTTTGAAATAGTAAGGAAAATTATTTTATTAAAATTATTCAAAATCATCTACTGTAATTTGTAGAAACTATTTTTTGATATTATTATCATATAATATGCAAATAAAATAATATTAATTTAAAATAAAATATTAATAAAATAAGTGATAGGAGTGCTTATAGTAAAAATAGTTTCATTTCTTCATAGTTGTGTACAAAATATATATGATCCATGTGATGTTCATATTCCTAAATCCATCATTGATGAACTACACGAAAATCCAAGTTCAGCCTGATTAAAAAATGATAATCTATTTTTCATATAATCATCAATATTTCCCTCATTACGTATCATGTGTTTATTCTTTTAAGGACATTTAGATTGAAAATAATGAGAGTATAAGAAAGAAATTTCCTCATATAAATAAGCTTTTACAATTAATCCTTCAAGTGATGCTTTTTATATACCTTTTTCTTCAATTTATGCATGCATATCTCAAATGTGTATATCCATTGGAGCTATATCATCCATCCATATTTTGATTCATTTGGAAAATGTTACATCAAATGTTCCATTGAATCAAAGAAATATAACAATAATATTTTTTTCCAATTTATTTAAAATTAAAATGACATCTTACAGTCTAATTAGTGAATCGTAGTCTTTTGTGGTATAATAAACTTATAATTTGGATAGATGTGTTAGAACCAAATGGGAAAAAACTGTCAGTATAAAGACCCAATCACATGTTTCGAGCTTCTGAAGAAATATATAGATGTACATGGTCTAAATGTTTCCATGAATAGATATAAAAAGGATGATTTAATATTTTATCGGTTGAAATATTTGTTTTGTGACATGACATCATTGACACTGTATTCTGAGACATAAATTAACACTGCAATCTGGGAGTAAATGGAAAATACCTCAACTAATTTACTGGAATCAATAAAGACTTTCCTATTAAACCTATTTGTACCATAATTTTACACATGTATGAAAACTGACTAACGACTCTTTTTCACCATAATAGAAGATGAAATCATTTGAACATGCACGAATCTTATGATAACCAAGACCCAAATTATGAACCAACCTCTTTCTCTCAAATAAATTTACAGGCAACACGTTTTCTTCAGGTAAGAGTGATTTAACTAAAGAGAATATTTAATCAAAACAACTATTTGATATTCCATTATATGATTCAATAGTTATAAATTTTAAAACAACTTAAAATTTTCTTCTCTTACAACCAAGATATAAGGAATACTCAACAGACTTTAATAACTCAGGAAATTAGGATCGTTCCAACTCAGGAGAAAATTAATATCATCCTGAGTTTTAGTTTTTTGAAAAGCAATTCCAATCATATCATATACTAATTTTTGAAACTGTAATGGATCTCGAGCCAAATTATTAGTATCTATTCTAGAACTGTGTTCACGTAGTTGATACCAAAAAATAAAATCTTTTCGAAAACCCAAACATAATAGATGACCCCCAACACTGTCAAATGTGTCAAACCTCCTTAGATCACATTTATTACATGGAAACTTACTTGTCCCTTCTAAGACGAATTCTAGTTTGGATGATGAAAATGATAAAAAATCATTAACACCCTCAATATATACAGGACTTATACAAAAAATGATTGGATACCAGCGATGATTTATCCAATCAAGATCATGTAAAAAAACTTTTGTTGAATTCATTGATCCATATTTTTATAAAAAATATAATTTAAATAAATTTTTTATGATTAATTTTATATAAGAAAAAGATGATCCCAAAAATATTAGAAAATTAAAAATTATAATTTACATATAAATATTGTCAATTTTGTCTATTTACTGATGAGTTTTACTAATTAGTGTTGATTTTTACTAATTATATCTAATTATTACTAATTATAGGTAATTTTTACTAATTAAAAATAATTTTTACTGATAACCATTATTTTTTAGAAATCACTACTAATTACCTTAAATTAGTACTATTTACCATAAACTATTATTAAATACCACTTATTTTTTTTCAAATTATCAGTAACATTTTTTCATTATCACTATTTTTAATAATTAATTCCAATGTTAAGTATAATTTAGTATTAAGTAATAAAAAATATTATAAATTATTAAAAATGTGTAAATCATAGAATGTTCAACTTTCATGTCATGATAAATGACCAATTTGTGTCAACCATATCTAAATTTGTCATTTCCCATGACCTGAATGTTGACGACCTATTTCATTTTCACTTTTATAGTAATTTATAAAAACATATAATATTTCATAGCAACTTATGATAAATTATAATAAATTATATCAATTTACTGTAAATTACATCAAATTACAAATTTATAAAATTTTATTTCAATTTATTTTTAATTCTATCAATTAATTATTATTTTTTAAATTATAACATTTTTTACTAATTATTACTAATTATTACTAATTATTACTAATTATTAATAATTATTACTAATTATTACCAATTTTTACTAATTACCACAATTTTTTACAAGTTACCACTAATGTTTACAAATGTTTATTAGTTTATAACAATTTATTACTTATTTTTATAATTTATTACTAATTTTTACTAATCATAACTAATTATCACTAATTACCACTAATTATTACTAATTACCACTAATAATTATGAATTTTTACTAATTACCACTAATTTTTACTAATTACCACAACTTTTTACTGATTATTACGAATTATTACGAATTATTACTAATTAATACTAATTATACTAATTTAATATTTTTTAATTTATATATATTTTATTAATTTATAATAATTTATAATAATTTATACTATTTTATATCAATTTATTGTAAATTATATCAAATTACAAATTTATACTATTTTATATCAATTTATTATAAATTATGTCAATTTACTATTTCTTAGTTTATAACAATTTATTTCTAATGTAATATTTTTATTAATTTATAAAAATTTTATATGTTTAGTTTTTTTATAAATTTAATTTTTTTATTAATTTATATCAATTTACTAATTTTTAAGGTTATAACATTTTATTACTAATTTTTACAAATTTGTTACTAGTTACCGCTTATTATTACTAATTATCACTAATTATTACTAATTACTACTAATTATTACTAATTACAGGTAATTATTATCAATTACAATCAATTATTTTTTATTTGAGCTAATTATTACTAATTACTGACAATTGAAACAAATTATTTCAAATTAAAACTATTTACTTTTAATTAAAAATAATACTGAAAATTAAAACTAATTATTCCTAAAACTAATTAATGCAAAAAAACTAACTAATTCTAATTAAATATAATTTCTACTAATTAATAATATTAATTACTAATATAAAATAAAATATATTAAAAAAAATAAAGATATTAAATAAATACCTTAGAGATGAATATTTCAGTGGATGCCAAGGTTGAAAGTTCCCCTATAAAGTTTAAAAATTTTAAAAGTTTAAATAGAAGAATACAAGAGTAGATAAGGGGAGAG